>CM055124.1:247066525-247666525 GCA_029206835.1 Rana muscosa
TGTTCTTTGGTGTGGGTCTTTGAGGTAGGCTTGCCAACGAGCTGCATGGCAGATCAACATATGTCTGGTCAGGCATGTGGTACCCAAGCGGCTGATGTTTTGGCCACGCGATATACGCTTGAGACATATGTTGCAAACAGCAGCTGTGCGATCTGATGCACTAGCCTCAAAAAAGGCCCACACCAAAGAACTTTTTGAATGACGGGCAGAGGCAGCGCCCTGCACAGGCGGAGCTCTGCGGTGTGATTCCGTCGGTGTACTGCCCTTACGCTGGCCACCAAAGGGCATCCTGCCTCGTTGGAGATGTGCCTCCTCCTCATCCTCCTCCTCCTCCTCTCTCCTATTAGGCACCCACGTGGAGTCAGTGACCTCATCATCCCCTCCCTCCTCATCACTGGAGCCAATCTGGCAGTATGCTGCAGCTGCTGGAACATGACTGCCAGATTGGTGTCCTTCTTGAGCATCCCCTCTGTCTGCTCTCACGCTACTGCCTTCCTGTAGCTGGGTTTCATCATCAGACCCTTCGAAACGCTGGGCATCCTCCTGGAGCATGTACCCAACACTGTGCTCAAACAGTTCGGGGGACTCCTCAGGAGGAGGACATGGTGGGTCTAGGGAAGGAGTGACTGATGATGAGTCTGACATTGATACCAGGGAAGAGGACGCTTTGGCAGCTGCTTTGCCAGTACCCTGAGCCTGGGTGAGAGAGGATGAGGAGGAGGAGGAGGGCTTGGTCATCCACTCTACCAAGTCTTCGGCATGATGTGGCTCAACATGTCCAGCTGCCGAAAAGAAGGACAAGCGTGTCCCATGGCCATGTGCTGATGACAATGCACCGCGTCCACGACCAGCACTGTTGCCCCCAGACACAGAGCCTGCTTGCCCTCTTTTATTGTCTCCTGACTGTCTGCCTCTCCTTGTTTGCCTTCCAGACATTCTAATAGATGGCCTGCAGGGAGATGGGAAAAAAGCAATAAGGGCTACCTTCAGGTGTCCTTCTCTGTCCCTTTACTTAAGGATTTCTAAATATGGTTGAGGATGATTGCTTTCGCACAGAATAGCACAACGACAATTTCCCTGACTGTCCAAAAAACAAGGATTTCAAAGATGGTTGATGAGGAATGTTTTAGCACAGTATAGCACAAGGAGAATTTCCCTCACTGTCCTTCCCTGTCCCTAGAAACAAGGATTAGCACAGTGAAAGTAACTGACACTCTCCCTACCTATAGTTTTCTGTCCCTAGAAAAAATGTTTTTTTAAAGATGGTTGATGATCAATGCTTTAGCACAGTATAGCACAAGGAGAATTTCCCTCACTGTCCTTCCCTGTCCCTAGAAACAAGGATTAGCACAGTGAAAGAAACTGACACTCTCCCTACCTATAGTTTTCTGTCCCTAGAAAAAATGTTTTTTTAAAGATGGTTGATGATCAATGCTTTAGCACACTATAGCACAAGGAGAATTTCCCTCACTGTCCTTCCCTGTCCCTAGAAACAAGGATTAGCACAGTAAAACACACTGACACTCTCCCTACCTATAGTTTTCTGTCCCTAGAATTTTTTTTTTTTTAAAGATGGTTGATGATCAATGCTTTAGCACACTATAGCACAAGGAGAATTTGCCTCACTGTCCTTCCCTGTCCCTAGAAACAAGGATTAGCAAAGTAAAACACACTGACACTCTCCCTACCTATAGTTTTCTGTCCCTAGAAAAAAATGATTTTTTAAAGATGGTTGATGATCAATGCTTTAGCACAGTATAGCACAAGGAGAATTTCCCTCACTGTCCTTCCCTGTCCCTACAAACAAGGATTAGCACAGTAAAACACACTGACACTCTCCCTACCTATCCTTCTCTTTCCCTAAACTAAAGGAATCCAGGTTAAGCAAGAAAAAAAAATGTCACTGTCCCTGCCTATGCTTCTCTTTCCCTGCTCCGGAACACACTACACTAGGCCGCCGTGCTGGCGGCCTTTTATAGTGTGGGGCGTGTACTAAACACCCTCAGCAATAATTTGCCACAGGCACCCTGCCTGTGGCCAATCATTGCTCTCCTCGCTGCCGGCGATGTGATTGGCCAAGCATGCGGGGTCACAGTGCATGCTTGGCCAATCACAGCGCCTGGATGACACTGCGATGGCGTAGTGCATTGTGGGCCGTTCGCGTCACTCGAATTAGGCGCGAACGGCCCAAATCGTTCGATCTTCGTCGAACGATCGAACAGCCGATGTTCGAGTCGAACGTACGTTCGACTCGAACACCGAGCTCATCCCTATTGATGGTAAATCTGAAGGAAATTGGGAAAAAAATAAATAAAAATTCAGCACAGTAACCTGCCGAGTTCCTGGTGCCCAACCCTGCAGCTCTTTGACACTTCGACAAGTCAGACGAGTAGAACAAAATGATCTGAACCGTTTTTCCCCCCCCCCCCATACGATTGTGCCATCGTTTTGGAATTTGCCTGTAAAAAACAACTTTTTCTTCACCTGCAGAAGTGATACAATGTATTGTTTTGTTTTAAACAATGCTAATCCTGGCTTGAAATAACACAAGGTTTTATTTTTGCTTCACACACTTCCAGCCCTGTCTGTCTGGATTCCTTTTGCTGCAATTAGGCCCCTTTCACACTGGGGCAGGGAGGTGTGCTGACGGTATAGCGGCACTATTTTTAGCACCGCTATACCGTCGTTTTTACCGCAATATCGGCCGATAGCGGGGTGATTTTAACCCCCGCTAGCGGCCGAAAAAGGGTTAATACCGCCCGCAATGCGCCTCTGCAGAGGCGTATTACCACGGTTTCCCATTGCTTTCAATGGGCAGCAGCGGTAAAGGAGCGGTAAACACACCGCTCCTTCACCACTGCAAAGATGCGGCTAGCAGGACTTTTGGAGCGGTCCTGCTAGCGCACCGCTTCAGTGTGAAAGCCTTCGGGCTTTCACATTGAAGACTGCAGGGCACGATTTTTTCAGGCGGTATAGCAGCGCTATTTTTAGCGCTAAACCGCCTGAAAAACGTGTCAGTGTGAAAGGGGCCTTACAGCTACAAGTCTTATTGGGGATGTCTCTACCAGCTTTGCACATCTAGAGAGTGACATTTTTGCCCATTCTTCTTTTGCAAAATAGCTCAAGCTCTGTCAGATTAAATGGAGAGCGTCTGAACAGCAATTTTCAAGTCTTGCCACAGATTCTCAATTGGATTTAGGTCTGGACTTTGACTGGGCCATTCTAACACGTGAATATGCTTTTATCTAAACCATTCCATTGTAGCTCTGGCTGTATGTTTAGGGATGTTGTCCTGCTGGAAAATCAACCTCCACCCCAGTCTAAAGTCTTTTGCAGATTCTAACAGGTTTTCTGCTAAGATTGTCCTGAATTTGGTTCCAGACATCTTCCCATCAGCAGGGACAGGGAAGCTTGTCAGAGTTGAAGAAAAGCATCCCCACAACACGATGCTGCCACCACCATGTGTCACAGTGGTGATGGTGTGTTCAGGGTGATGGGCAGTGTTCGTTTTCCGCCATACAGAGTTTTTCTTTTAGGCCAAAAAGTTCAATTTTGATCTCATCTGACCAGAGCACCTTCTTCCACATTTGCTGTGTCCCCCACATGACTTCTCGCAAACTGAAAATGGGACTTCTTATGGCTTTCTCCTTGCCACTCTTCCAAAACAGCTGTATTTATACTGAGATTAAGTTACACACAGGTGGACTCTAGTTACTAATTAGGTGACTACTGAAGGCAATTTGTTCCACTAGGTTTTAGTTAGGGGTATCATCAGAGTAAGACCCCTTTCACACTGGGGCGGCGGGTCTGTTAGTGGTAAAGCATCGCTAGTTTTAGCGGCGCTTTACCACTGTTTAAGCGGTGCTTTTCGGACACTAGGGGGGCACTTTGAACCCCTGCTAGCGGCCGAAGAAGGGGTTAAAAGCACCAGTGTTGCGGCACTTCCGAAGCGCTGCCCATTAATTCCAATGCAGTGCTGCATATAGGGCTCCTACACCACCCCAAAGATGCTGCTTGAAGGACTTTTTTTCCTGCCCCGCAAGCGTACCTCCCCAGTGTGAAAGCACTCAAGAGGCACGAGGGGCAGTTTTCAGGCGCTATTTTTAGCACTGAAAACAGCCTCAGTCTGAAAGGGGACTGAATACAAATGCATGCCACACTTAAGATATATTTGTAAAAAAATAAAAATTCAAGGGGGTATGAATACTTTTTCAAGGCACTCTATCAAACGTGGCACAAATAATTTTCAAAGGGATTGTAGGGAGCACAAATGAGGAAAAATGATTTGTAAAAGGGGCAGCAATAGCGGTGATCGCTACCAGTCTCATGTAATGCATCTCTGGCCAGGTCCTGGAGCGTTGGCTGCGATCTTTGGCACCTTCCTGTAGGATTAAAAATGTAATGGATTATATGTAAACCTTTGGTGCTGTCAGAGGCCACACCCATACCTCTCAACTTTTTTGGGTGGGAACGAGTGACACTTATTAGCAAAAGTATGTAGGCATAGGACCCCCCCCCCCCTTAAAAGGAGAATTTTAAATTTTTTGAAAGATAAAAACTGATAAAAGTTGCAGTTTATATAAAACTATATAGATCAGACCAAAATGAGGGTGAAAGAGGGATTTTGTTCCAAATCAGGGACAGTCCCTCAAAATCAGGGACAGTTAAGAGCTTTGCACACCTGAGGCCCCCTACAGCAAGTAAGTGGACCACCCCTGTTCTAAGCTATAGCTGGGAGTGAACCTATGCAGAGTGGTAGACAGTTGGTACCTGCACTTGTGACAAACGACAGTCCCAGCAGCAGAAGTGACACCAAAGTCTTCATGTCAGCAGCAGCAATTTTCCGCCACCAGGAAACTTCTTCATACAGCAACCGAGGCAGGAGGGCTCCTTTCACTACCTACGAGACGGGAAAGGGAAGACTCTTCCTATAGAGAAAACAAACAACACTGAGCACCTGCTGAATGTGCATGCTACAACTAAGCAACTTTTGCCCTACTCTCCTCAGCCACACTTCCCTATTATGCTGTCAGCTGACTTGCCTCCTCCCCATGTCAGTTATGCTGTTCAGGGTGGAAACTGTCTATAACCGCCCAGAAGCCTGACATTAACCCCTTACCAATTCATCTCTACATGCCGCAGTTGCATGTGTTTATACAGTGCATTTGTTACACATGCACTCAGGGGTGGCTCCAGACACCAGGGGTCCCATACTGGTGACCAAAATCCTATGTTGTATGAAAAGCAGATAAAACATAATGAGAAAGGCTTCCTCAAAAATTAAAAAACAAAAAACATTTACAGTCCAATAAGAACACAGACTGTTATTGGCACAATAAGTTGCTGCTGCACGCTGGTAACCACACATCCATGCAATTACTTGCATACAGGGATGGATATGAACACAAACCGCCGCCATCGATCCCTGTGTGTGCATATCAGATTTGTGCTTACCAGCATGTAGACACAACCTTTCATTGATTTGTACAGCTGACTGTATGCAAATACCTGTCCCTCCTAGGCAGGGCTTCTGATAAGGCAATAGAACCGGCCCTCCTGTAAGGGGCCCGGGCTCAATCAGTTCAACAGACGGCCCCGGCATGGCACCTGACAAGCAGGAGGACCGATTCTACTGCTCTATCAGCCTGATGCCGCGTACACACGCCATTTTTCTCGTCTGGAAAAATTACATTTTTTCTATTTGACGAGAAAAACGACCGTGTGTGGGCTTTCCTGCATTTTTCCCCGAAGAGAAAAACGGCAAGAATCACGATGAGAAAAATTAGAACATGCTCTAATTTTTCTTGTCGTGATTCACGGCATTTTTTTTCCGCTGCAGTTTTCCCATAGGGAAACGCTGCCAGGGAGCCTACACACGGTAGTTTTTCTCGACCAAGAGAAAAAAATGTCGGGAAACCCGGCCGTGTGTAGGGGAACAAGCCGTTCCTCGTTTTTCCCGTCGATTTTTTCTCGACGGTGTTTTCACCGTCGAGAAAATCGATCGTGTTTACACGGCATAGGTCTTTATGTACAGGCAGCCTTCATTGACCACAGGCCACAGGAAAACACAGCAAAATCGCGGATTTGCCACATTTTGCATTTTCCCGGCAGCCATCGGTCAAAACTTTCCTATCCTGAATGCGATTTTTCAGCGTTTAGAGAAGGGAGGTTGAGGAAGGTTGGAGCTCTCCTAACCGCAGCAGTTACTAAACTCTGGTAAAGCTCTTTGTTTACATTGACACATTATGGAGTTGAGTTTAGGAGCAAAAAAAAGGCCAAAAGCTCCTAAACTCATGTTTAGGGGCTGTAGTGTACATGAAGACTAAGAAATATAAAACAGGGAGCGCTTCTAGTAGCCACTTGCAGGGCTGCTGTGAAATCATGGGGCCCCATACAGAGCTACCTGACAGCGTCCCCTGTCCCTGTCCCCCCCGCTCATCCTGAAACCGATCCCCCGGTATGCCAGCAAGAGAGGAGGGAAGCTGGCAGCATTACCGGGGAGGAGAACACACAAGGGGGCCCGGACAGCAGGGGAGTGGGGGCACAAATATTAGAAGAAAGGATCAGTTTCTTTGATAAAGGCAGTACAGCCTGCCCTCCTGCTCAGCAGGTGCCTGGGCCCCCCTTTTGAACTGATGGGACTGGGGCCCGGTACAGGAGGACCAGCTGTACTGCCTTATCAGTGCCTCTGGCCACTTGTGTAAGGCAAACCTGAAACAATGTAATTTTTTCACTGTTTTTCTAAAGCCTGTGTGAGGGGGTTAACTCGGTAGCGGGTGTGTGTGACCCCCTGGTTGGGCTCCCCACACAAAAACAGGGCCAGCAGACGGAGGTTGTGGTTTTCAAAATCAAAAGGTGCGGTTTATTTCTCTATGTACAGTGACAAAAACACAGCAAAGCCAAAAAGAAACAAACAAAATAAATCCTGGTCAGTTTGACCTCTGACTAAACATGCAGGTTTCCTAAACTAACAACTGGGATCAGCCTGGTGCTGTCCTAGTCCCTAAGTCCCTGGTTTAGTAAAAGTCCAAACAAATAGCCACACAGGCTTTGCCTCACCGCACAGGGGTTCACTCTCCCTAGACAGTCCACACAGGTCTGGTTCCAGGCATGAGCTAACACCTAATGAATCTGGGAGTTCTTATAGAGGCCTAAATGAGCTGACAAGCTTCAGCTGGCCTCATCAACTCCCTGTCTGTACGACGCCCCACACTCTCCCTAGAGGTATGAGTCATCCATGAGCCCACTAGCCTTATACAACTCTCCACCTAGTTGTATATGTCGGCATAAAGCCTGAATCTGGGAGAAATATATCTACCCCCCTGGATGCAACCAGGTGACTTTACCTTCCTGCTGTCACATACCCCCCCTCTTGTTTTAACCTTGGGGTTGGAACACCAGCAATCAGGCATTCATGTACTCGAGACAAAGCATCCACATTCCCCATTTGAACGCCAGGGCGATGCTTTACTGTGAAGTTGAATTCCTGTAGGGCCAGGAACCACCTATTCACTCTTCTATTTGTCTCCTTGTTTTGAGCCATCCACTTTAACGGAGCGTGATCCGTAACCATGTCAAAGTGCCTACCTAGCAGATAGTACCGAAGGGAATCTAGAGCCCACTTCACCGCTAAACACTCCTTTTCAACCGTGGCGTAATTTACCTCATGGGACTTCAACTTCCTGCTGAGGTAAATGACTGGGTGCTCTTCCCCGTTCCAGACCTGGGACAATACTGCTCCTAACCCCACATCTGACGCATCACTTTGTACGACAAAGTCTTTAGAGAAGTCGGGTGAGTACAACACTGGCTGGCTACATAAGGCTTGTTTCAAGAATTGGAATGCTGCCTCAGCCTCGGGGGTCCATTTAATCATGACCGACCCTTTCCCTTTCGTCAGGTTGGTTAGGGGCACAGCCTTAGAAGCAAAGTGGGGAATGAAGCGCCGATAATAACCCGCGATTCCCAGAAAGGCTCGTACCTGCTTCTTGCTGTTGGGACGTGGCCAACTCTGGATGGCCTCGACTTTGTTGAGTTGGGGTTTTATTACTCCCCTGCCAATGGTGTACCCAAGATATTTGGCCTCCTCCTGCCCAATGGTACACTTCTTGGGGTTAGCCGTAAACCCCGCTTCCCGGATAGAGTCTAGGACTGCTTGCACTTTTGGCAGATGTGAGGCCCAATCTGTGCTATGGACAATTACGTCATCCAGGTAAGCCGCAGCATACTTCCGATGGGGCCTCAGTATCTGGTCCATTTTCCGCTGGAATGTGGCCGGCGCATTCTGTAACCCGAACGGCATTCTCTTATATTGGAACGCCCCGTCTGGGGTTACAAATGCGGTTTTCTCTTTGGCCGACTTGGCCAGGGGAATTTGCCAATACCCTTTTGTGAGGTCAAGAGTCGTCATGTATCGGGCTGTTCCCAGCCGGTCGATCAACTCATCTATACGTGGCATGGGGTAGGTGTCAAATTTTGTAACTTTGTTCAACTGACGAAAATCGTTACAAAATCGCCAGCTCCCATCCGGTTTAGGCACCAACACAATGGGACTAGACCAATCACTTTGGGACTCCTCTATCACCCCTAAGTTCAGCATTTTCTGTACTTCCTCCCGTATTGCCTCCCGTCGGGCCTCTGGGATCCGATAGGGTTTTAACTTCACCCTTTCACCGGGCGGGGTAATAATATCATGCTCTACCCCAGATGTTTGTCCCGGCAGCTCAGAGAACACCTCCTTGTTGCGAAGCACAAACTCCTTAACCTCCTGTTGTTGGGGTTGTGACAAGGTGGCTGCTATTCCAACCTCCGGAATCACGCAACCAGTTTGAGCTGGTGACCAAGTTTCTGCGACTAGGGACTCTCTATCCCTCCAGGCTTTCAACAGATTAACGTGATATATCTGTTCGGGCTTTCGCCTTCCTGGTTGTCTGACCTTGTAATTCACTTCGCTCACTTTTTCCATTATCTCGTAGGGGCCTTGCCATTTGGCAAGGAATTTACTTTCAACCGTAGGGACAAGTACCAATATCCTATCCCCCGGGGAAAAGGTACGGGTCTTTGCTCCACGGTTGTACACTCTCTGCTGTGCCAACTGCGCTTGGGCCAAATGTTCCTTCACGATGGGCATTACCTGTGCAATTCGATCTTGCATCAGGGCGACATGCTCAATCACACTCCTGTGGGGAGAACTCTCACTTTCCCAAGTTTCCTTGGCAATATCCAACAGCCCTCTTGGGTGTCTCCCATACAGTAACTCAAAGGGGGAGAATCCCGTAGAGGATTGGGGCACCTCCCTAATAGCAAACATCAAATAAGGAAGTAGACAGTCCCAATCCTTTCCATCTCTATCCACCACTTTCTTCAACATTTGTTTTAGGGTTTTGTTGAATCTTTCAACCAGCCCATCGGTTTGGGGGTGATACACAGATGTACGCAATTGCGTCACTTTGAGCAATTTACACAGCTCTTTCATAACCCGGGACATAAAGGGTGTACCTTGGTCCGTAAGCAGTTCTTTACAAATACCCACCCGGCTAAAAACAAGAGATAGCTCTTTGGCTATGGTTTTGGCCGAGGTATTTCTGAGAGGGATCGCTTCTGGATAACGGGTGGCATAGTCCATTATAACCAATATGTACTGGTGCCCCCTAGCGGACTTGATTATAGGACCTACCAAATCCATTGCGATTCTCTCAAACGGGACCTCAATGATGGGTAGAGGGACCAGCGGGCTACGGAAATGTGGCATCGGGGCCGACCTCTGACACACAGGGCAGGAGGAACAATAATTTTCTATGTCCTTCATCACCCCAGGCCAATAGAACCTCTGTAATACCCTCTCTCGGGTTTTCTCTGTCCCCAGATGACCTCCAAGAATGTGCCCATGGGCCAACTCCAACACCAACTTCCTGTAAGGTTTGGGCACCACCAGCTGCTCAACGGTTTCTTCTGCCCTTTTTGCCACCCGATACAGTAGGTCCTTCTCTACGCTGAAGTATGGGTAAGTGCAGGTATTATCTGGGTTCACTAACTCGCCATCTATTTCCACTACGTTTTCCCGTGCCTTTATTAGGGCGGGGTCTTTTAACTGTTCTGTGGCAAAATTTTCCCTGTGAACCTCCAGATCAGAAAACTCCACAGACGGTAGGTTTTCGTCTGAGGAGGTGGGCTCCTCTCCAGTTTCTTGAGTCTCCCCTGCAAATACTGACAAGGGAAATTCTGGAGAGTCCTCACCACTCTCAGAGGAGTTCTGGCTATCACATTCCTGGTACATAGGGGCACCAGTGGGGGGCTCAGGATCATCCCACAGTTCCCAGAACTTCGGAAAATCCCTTCCCACAATGGCATCATGCGGTAATTGAGATACCAACCCCACTGGATGAGAGAGGGTACCTTTGGGGGTCTCGAAACACACTGTAGTCACTGGATACTCTCGGGTGTCCCCATGCACACAAATAACAGCTACCTTGCTATTCCCAGAGACCTCTGTTTTAACTAATTCAGCCTTTATCAGGGTCACAAGGCTACCTGAATCCAGTAATACCACAACATTTCTACCATTAATACACATTTTGCATAAATGTTTCTCAGTTCCCCGAATGGCAGTGCATGCGACTGTCGCACACAGCGACTGACGTCTGTCCATCAGAAAGTCACATTGCATGGGTTCCTCCACAACCGGGCAATTTGCTGCAATATGTCCCGCTTGCCGGCAGCGGTAGCAAACAATCCATTTGGCTGCCTCTTGAGCCCCTGACTTCCCAGGCTGTTCTCGCCAAACTTTGGGTAGAGCTCCCACCCTCTCACTCTCTCCACCCTCACCCCTTGGAATCCTCTTATCCGCCCCTGGGGATGGTCTGGTCTTAGGGTGGAAAGTCCGAGAGTCTCTGGAAGAGGCCGTCAGGTTCTCTGTAGCCAAGTATTTCTCTACACGATCCACAAGACCACCGGCCGTCTCTGGGTCTCCATGGCTTACCCACTTTTGGATGGCAGTAGGAAGAGCTCTCAAAAACCGATCCATTACAACACGTTCCACAATCTCTGGTGCGGACAAAGTCTCTGGCTGTAGCCACTTCCTGCTCAGGTGAATGAGATCATACATTTGAGACCTGGGGGGTTTTCCAAGCTGGAAAGTCCAGTTATGCACACGCTGAGCCCGGACAGCCAGGGTGACACCCAGCCTTGCCAATATTTCAGCTTTTAGCATCACATAGTCTTTTGCTTGGTCAGGCTCTAGGTCATAGTAAGCCTTCTGCGATTCACCAGTTAACAGAGGAGCCACCAGTCCAGCCCACTGCTCCTCAGGCCACTTTTCTCTTTCAGCAGTCCTTTCAAATGTGGTCAAAAATACCTCTGGATCATCCTCTCCAGTCATTTTTGTCAATAAACGACTCACCCCAAAGGACGCGGTATTAGTGGGACGGCTTTCCTCACTGGTCTGCGGACGTTGCTGCATTACTGCTTCCATTTGTTGTAGTCTCTGCTCTTGCTTCTGTAACAGGTCTATGAAGCGGGCCTCAGATTGCTGCTGGGCTTGTTGATGAGCTTGCTGCTGGGCTGCAAGGCTCCTTTGCAAACCTGCATTTGTCTGCTGTTGATTGGCATTTGCTAGAGCCAGCTGTTTCAGTATCTCCTCCATGCTGGCTTAAAAAAAACTGCCACTGGTTCTCCACCAACTGTGAGGGGGTTAACTCGGTAGCGGGTGTGTGTGACCCCCTGGTTGGGCTCCCCACACAAAAACAGGGCCAGCAGACGGAGGTTGTGGTTTTCAAAATCAAAAGGTGCGGTTTATTTCTCTATGTACAGTGACAAAAACACAGCAAAGCCAAAAAGAAACAAACAAAATAAATCCTGGTCAGTTTGACCTCTGACTAAACATGCAGGTTTCCTAAACTAACAACTGGGATCAGCCTGGTGCTGTCCTAGTCCCTAAGTCCCTGGTTTAGTAAAAGTCCAAGCAAATAGCCACACAGGCTTTGTCTCACCGCACAGGGGTTCACTCTCCCTAGACAGTCCACACAGGTCTGGTTCCAGGCATGAGCTAACACCTAATGAATCTGGGAGTTCTTATAGAGGCCTAAATGAGCTGACAAGCTTCAGCTGGTCTCATCAACTCCCTGTCTGTACGACGCCCCACACTCTCCCTAGAGGTATGAGTCATCCATGAGCCCACTAGCCTTATACAACTCTCCCCCTAGTTGTATATGTCGGCATAAAGCCTGAATCTGGGAGAAATATATCTACCCCCCTGGATGCAACCAGGTGACTTTACCTTCCTGCTGTCACACCTGGTACACACTACAGATTTTTTTTTTCATGCAATCCAGCGGGTTGCACGAAAAAAACTGTCATCTCCGGTCAGAGCCGCTGTACTAACCATGTGATGTTATTCCAGGGATCTCTCCCACTGAACTATTGTGTTCTGACAAGGGGGGGTCCCCCGCCAGAACACTCCGATTGGCGCTATCTGCCATCGGCTGAGCGCGCTAATTAGGAGTCGGTTGGATGCTGGTTTTCCAGCATGCTCGTCCAACAGAAACCGGCTTAATGGCCGGCTTCTTTTTGGCAGACCGAAATTCACATGGGAGTTACATACAGCCTCCCCCACACTGCTGGGCTCTGTGCTGATTTGATCAACTTTTTATAAAGCTGCGACGACAGGGAACAAACAGGGGCCCCACATGCATCCAGGGTCCTTGGGCAGTGCCTGACACCCCCCCAATGTATGTCACCCGGGGCGGGTGACCCCCCGCAACCCCCTTGGTATGCCACTGGATAAACTTCCAGCATGTGTTAGTCCTCCCAGCAATGATAACCTCCAGCATGTGTCAGGCCCAGCAATGGTAAACCTCCAGCGTGTGTCAGGCCCAGCAATGGTAAACCTCCAGCGTGCGTCAGGCCCAGCAATGGTAAACCTCCAGCGTGCGTCAGGCCCAGCAATGGTAAACCTCCAGCGTGTGTCATGCCCAGCAATGGTAAACCTCCAGCGTGTGTCAGGCCCAGCAATGGTAAACCTCCAGCATGTGTCAGTCCCAGCAATGATAACCTCCAGCATGTGTCAGGCCCAGCAATGGTAAACCTCCAGCATGTGTCAGGCCCAGCAATGATAACTTCCAGCATGTGTCAGGCCCAGCAATAATAACCTCCAGCATGTGTCAGACCTTCCTTACATCAGGTGTCCCCAGTGGAGTCTTTTCTTACATCAGGTGTCCCCAGCGGAGTCCTTTCTTACATCAGGTGTCCCAAGTAGAGTCCCTCCTTACATTAGGTGTCCCCAGTAGAGTCCCTCCTTACATCAGGTTCCCCCAGCAGAGTCCCTCCTTACATCAGGTGTCCCCAGCGGAGTCCCTCCTTACATCAGGTGTCCCCAGCGGAGTCCCTCCTTACATCAGGTGTCCCCCGCATAGTCCCTCCTTACATCAGGTGCCCCCCGCGTACTCCCCCTTACATCAGGTGCCCCCACCGGAGTCCCTCCTTACATCAGGTGCCCCCAGCGGAGTCCCTCCTTACACCAGGTGTCCCCAGTGGAGTCCCTCCTTACACCAGGTGTCCCCAGTAGAGTCCCTCCATACATCAGGTGCCCCCAGTAGAGTCCCTCCATACATCAGGTGCCCCCAGCGGAGTCCCTCCTTACATCACTGCCTGGGATGCAAAAGTGTGCTAAAAGTTTGTTTGTCCTGAAGGGAAAAAAAATTAAGCCATCTTAATAAAATGCATTGGAATCATTGGGGAATGTGGAATGAAGGTGTTTTTTAAGCGTGTCATGGGGTTTAAATGCCTCATTCTGTATGTATGGACTCTGCACAGTACTACTTCTCTAGTCCTGTATGTATGGACTCTGCACAGTACTAATTCTCTTATTATATATGTATGGACTGTGCACAGTACTACTTCTCTTATTCTGTATGTATGGACTGTGCACAGTACTACTTCTCTTATTCTGTATGTATGGACTGTGCACAGTACTACTTCTCTTATTCTGTATGTATGGACTGTGCACAGTACTACTTCTCTTATTCTGTATGTATGGACTGTGCACAGTACTACTTCTCTTATTCTGTATGTATGGACTATGCACAGTACTACTTCTCTTATTCTGTATGTATGGACTGTGCACAGTACTACTTCTCTTATTCTATATGTATGTATGGACTGTGCACAGTACTACTTCTCTTATTCTGTATGTATGGACTGTGCACAGTACTACTTCTTTTATTCTGTATGTATGGACTGTGCACAGTACTACTTCTCTTATTCTATATGTATGTATGGACTGTGCACAGTACTACTTCTCTTGTCCTGTATGTATGGACTGTGCACAGTACTACTTCTTTTATTCTGTATGTATGGACTCTGCACAGTACTACTTCTCTTATTCTGTATGTATGGACTCTGCACAGTACTACTTCTCTTATTCTGTATGTATGTATGGACTGTGCACAGTACTGCTTCTTTTATTCTGTATGTATGGACTCTGCACAGTACTACTTCTCTTATTCTATATGTATGTATGGACTGTGCACAGTACTACTTCTCTTATTCTGTATGTATGGACTCTGCACAGTACTACTTCTCTTATTCTGTATGTATGGACTCTGCACAGTACTGGAGTCCCTCCTTACACCAGGTGTCCCCAGTAGAGTCCCTCCATACATCAGGTGCCCCCAGTAGAGTCCCTCCATACATCAGGTGCCCCCAGCGGAGTCCCTCCTTACCTCACTGCCTGGGATGCAAAAGTGTGCTAAAAGTTTGTTTGTCCTGAAGGGAAAAAAAATTAAGCCATCTTAATAAAATGCATTGGAATCATTGGGGAATGTGGAATGAAGGTGTTTTTTAAGCGTGACATGGGGTTTAAATGCCTCATTCTGTATGTATGGACTCTGCACAGTACTACTTCTCTAGTCCTGTATGTATGGACTCTGCACAGTACTAATTCTCTTATTCTATATGTATGGACTGTGCACAATACTACTTCTCTTATTCTGTATGTATGGACTGTGCACAGTACTACTTCTCTTATTCTGTATGTATGGACTGTGCACAGTACTACTTCTCTTATTCTGTATGTATGAACTGTTCACAGTACTACTTCTCTTATTCTGTATGTATGGACTCTGCACAGTACTACTTCTCTTATTCTATATGTATGGACTCTGCACAGTACTACTTCTCTTATTCTATATGTATGTATGGACTGTGCACAGTACTACTTCTCTTATTCTGTATGTATGGACTGTGCACAGTACTACTTCTTTTATTCTGTATGTATGGACTGTGCACAGTACTACTTCTCTTATTCTGTATGTATGGACTGTGCACAGTACTACTTCTCTTATTCTGTATGTATGGACTGTGCACAGTACTACTTCTCTTATTCTGTATGTATGGACTCTGCACAGTACTACATCTCCTATTCTATATGTATGTATGGACTGTGCACAGTACTACTTCTCTTATTCTGTATGTATGGACTGTGCACAGTACTACTTCTTTTATTCTGTATGTATGGACTGTGCACAGTACTACTTCTTTTATTCTGTATGTATGGACTGTGCACAGTACTACTTCTCTTATTCTATATGTATGTATGGACTGTGCACAGTACTACTTCTCTTGTCCTGTATGTATGGACTGTGCACAGTACTACTTCTTTTATTCTGTATGTATGGACTCTGCACAGTACTACTTCTCTTATTCTGTATGTATGTATGGACTGTGCACAGTACTACTTCTTTTATTCTGTATGTATGGACTGTGCACAGTACTACTTCTCTTATTCTGTATGTATGTATGGACTGTGCACAGTACTACTTCTTTTATTCTGTATGTATGGACTCTGCACAGTACTACTTCTCTTATTATGTATGTATGGACTGTGCACAGTACTACTTCTCTTATTCTATATGTATGTATGGACTGTGCACAGTACTACTTCTCTTATTCTGTATGTATGTATGGACTGTGCACAGTACTACTTCTCTTATTCTGTATGTATGTATGGACTGTGCACAGTACTACTTCTTTTATTCTGTATGTATGGACTCTGCACAGTACTACTTCTCTTATTCTATATGTATGGACTGTGCACAGTACTACTTCTCTTATTCTGTATGTATGTATGGACTGTGCACAGTACTACTTCTTTTATTCTGTATGCATGGACTCTGCACAGTACTACTTCTCTTATTCTGTATGTATGGACTGTGCACAGTACTACTTCTCTTATTCTGTATGTATGTATGGACTGTGCACAGTACTACTTCTTTTATTCTGTATGTATGGACTGTGCACAGTACTACTTCTCTTATTCTGTATGTATGGACTGTGCACAGTACTACTTCTCTTATTCTGTATGTATGTATGGACTGTGCACAGTACTACTTCTCTTATTCTGTATGTATGTATGGACTGTGCACAGTACTACTTCTTTTATTCTGTATGTATGGACTCTGCACAGTACTACTTCTCTTATTCTATATGTATGGACTGTGCACAGTACTACTTCTCTTATTCTGTATGTATGTATGGACTGTGCACAGTACTACTTCTTTTATTCTGTATGCATGGACTCTGCACAGTACTACTTCTCTTATTCTGTATGTATGGACTGTGCACAGTACTACTTCTCTTATTCTGTATGTATGTATGGACTGTGCACAGTACTACTTCTTTTATTCTGTATGTATGGACTGTGCACAGTACTACTTCTCTTATTCTGTATGTATGGACTGTGCACAGTACTACTTCTCTTATTCTGTATGTATGTATGGGCTGTGCACAGTACTACTTCTCTTATTCTGTATGTATGTATGGACTGTGCACAGTACTACTTCTTTTATTCTGTATGTATGGACTGTGCACAGTACTACTTCTTTTATTCTGTATGTATGGACTGTGCACAGTACTACTTCTCTTATTCTATATGTATGTATGGACTGTGCACAGTACTACTTCTTTTATTCTGTATGTATGGACTGTGCACAGTACTACTTCTCTTATTCTGTATGTATGTATGGACTGTGCACAGTACTACTTCTTTTATTCTGTATGTATGGACTGTGCACAGTACTACTTCTCTTATTCTGTATGTATGGACTGTGCACAGTACTACTTCTCTTATTCTGTATGTATGGACTGTGAACAGTACTACTTCTCTTATTCTGTATGTATGTATGGACTGTGCACAGTACTACTTCTCTTATTCTGTATGTATGGACTGTGCACAGTACTACTTCTCTTATTCTGTATGTATGTATGGACTGTGCACAGTACTACTTCTTTTATTCTGTATGTATGGACTCTGCACAGTACTACTTCTCTTATTCTGTATGTATGGACTGTGCACAGTACTACTTCTCTTGTCCTGTATGTATGGACTGTGCACAGTACTACTTCTCTTATTCTGTATGTATGGACTCTGCACAGTACTACTTCTCTTATTCTGTATGTATGTATGGACTGTGCACAGTACTACTTCTCTTATTCTGTATGTATGTATGGACTGTGCACAGTACTACTTCTCTTATTCTGTATGTATGGACTGTGCACAGTACTACTTCTTTTATTCTGTATGTATGGACTGTGCACAGTACTACTTCTCTTATTCTGTATGTATGGACTCTGCACAGTACTACTTCTTTTGTCATGTATGCTGAGTGCAATTCTCAGTATCTGCTTATTCTGTATGTATGGACTCTGCACAGTATTATTCTCTTGCTGTGTTTTCTGGGTGTCATTCTCAGTATTTGTCACATGCACACTGTATAGTATCCCTCCTCTCTGTCTGCTCTTCTCTCCTCTTATCATCACTATGAACATGGCATAGAAAACACAATGAGAACAATGGAATACCTCCAATGGAGTAGTGAAGCCGGTAAGGTGGGGACTTCTCTATGTGCTGACTCTGTGCCCCGCCCCTTTTCCCCGGCAACTCACATGACTCTTCTGGTTGCCATGGAGAGGCAAAGTAACAAGGAAGCAGCACAGGAGTCAGGAGAAGGTTGGAGTTTCATGTGTTATATCACTATTATATATTATTAGAATTATAATAGTTTAGATTTGCATCATATAATATAATATTTCATTTTTTTACATTGTCATATATTATATCTATAGTATAGTGCCATAAAAATACAATATATATGTTACATCATTATTATATTTTTATATGCGTGGGTTCTTCAAAAAGTTCCCACACTTTTTTTAACTCTATTATATATATAAAAGTTTGGAAACTTTTCGAAGACCCCTCATAGATACAGTTAAGCAGTGTATGGTATTTCATTATTACATTGCCATATATTTTTATGTTTTAGTGCAAAACGACTATATTATTATTATTATTATTATTATTAATAATAATATATTTTTATGTATAGTTATATATATTTATATTGTGTGATATTTCATGATTATTTTGTCATCATAATATTATAGTGCTATACAGTTATATTATTGTTATTTGTATTATTATTATTATATTTTTATTGCATTTATATATTATTGATATGATATGTGATATAGATTTGCACCATAAGATATTGCATCATTATATTGTCATATACTATATCAATATTAAAGTGCTATACAATCTCATTACATGTTAAATTATTAATATTATTATTCTATGGCTATAAATAATTATATTGATATAGATTTTAAACATGTAATATTTCATTATTATGGTATATTACCATATAGTATATCATACTATATTATTTACATTATTACAATATTTTAGTGCTATAGAAGTAAAATGTATGTTTTATCATTATGTTGCTATAGATTTAAATTATATGTTATATCACATTGCACCAGACTAATCATTTCGGCAACAATCTTCCCATAGGATTTTATCTAAAATCCCACTTGTGTAGACATTCAAAAGCCCAGAGACTCAGCGGTGGCCGGTCCATAAGAGGCGCAGGGGCGCCACCCCCTAATCTCCATGTGGGGTGCCGGACGCATAGATTTCTATGAGTTTTTTTTTAAGCACATGATTAGAGCCTGCGGCTCTAATTGGCTTCAAAAGGGTTGGGCTTGGGGCGCAGAGGTCTGCGCCCCAAGCCCACCCACTTGTGACATTAGCGAATCAATTTTCGCTATTGTCTTCCGGCATCTCCTCCCGGGCCAATCAGGACAGAAAGTGGGTCTTAAGACTGGATTGGCTGGGAGGAGAAGCCGGGGAAGCCGCGACCTGGATGGGGTAAGTGCAGACCTGGCGGGGGGTTTGTTTGTTTGTAGACTCGGAGCTGCTGCTACATGAGGCATTCCAAAACTGACAGTTACAAGCATGACTCGCAGAGGCAGAGGCATGATGGGATTTGTAGTTCCGCAATAGCTGGAGGGCAACCATTTCCCCCCCTGCTCTATAATATTCCTCTTCACTCCTCCAATAAAAAGTTTTATATAGTGGGGAGAAGAATGGTGAAGGAGCTGGGTCAGCACAGACAGTAATTGGACATTCCCAGAAGAGGAGAAGGATATGACATGGAATGAGGGGGCTGTGCTAGAGAAGTGACTTTTCCTGGAGTTGTCAAGTTTTCCAGTGGTCCTCCATCCACACAACTGCGGTGAATGGAGGAATTCTCCTCGCTGGGATGTTGTATTTTGGAAGTAGGGACTCTCCGATGTCAGAATAGGGCTGCAGCCATTGATTGAGAAAAGGTTTCCAACAAGCCCGTTGGACAGAAGTTGAAGCCCCAATCACATCTGAGCGATGAAGAATTGCGTGACTCTATCTGTGATTCTGGATCACACTAAAATTGCAGCAAACCGTGCAACGCGTTTAGGATGCGATTCAATCTTAATAACACTCTAAACACGGTTAGCAGACGTGTGTTTTGCTGTGCTTTTTGTCGCATGCCAAATGTGCCAAAACATGTGCTGAAAAAACACGTGACGTTCCACACCCAAGCAGGTGCGGGGGCTTCTTTGGTGTGTTTTTTTGTGTAAAGGGCACCTCATTCAAATAAATGGACTGTCCTATGTGTGACGCCCAGAAATGCACTAAAATCGCACCAATTTTTTTTTTGAGGGACTGTCCCTGATTCGGCACAAAGTCCCTCTGTCCTTCTTTCCTCCTCATTTTGGTATGATCGATGTAGTTATATATAAAATGCACTTTTTATCCTTAAAAAAGCGTTTTCCAGGGCTAAAGCTTTCACACAATTTCTAAACCACTGCATCTGTAAATTTAGAAAACCAGAATAAAGGAATAGCAGTGGTAAAAAAATAGCACCTATGTGTTTAGCCAATCATTTTTTGGTATAAATCTCCTTTAAGGGGACGTGGCAGGGGGTGTGTTCTATACCTACATACTTTTACCAATAGGCGTCCCTCGTTTCCATCTCAAAAAGTTGGGTGGTATGAGAGTAGTGTTGTCACCCCTCTTTATTCACATAGCGAGTTGGTGGATTTCAAAGTACACGTGTCTATTTACAGATATTTTATTGGGTGAAACATGTAGGCAGGTGCAGTTAGCTAATCTGCCACTTGGTGGCTCTGTACCAAAACACTGTCTGGTTACGGAGGGTAGTGTCATCAGGTGCTAGGCCCCTTTTAGTTATAACCATAGGCATGCGCACAGGGTGTGCCAGGTGTGCCTGGGCACACCCTAATCACCCCATGTGGCACACATTCCTCCTGATTTGACCCCTGATATTTCACCAAAGCACCCTAACAGGGTTTTCTAAAAAAAAAGTAAAAAAAAAAATGAAAACAATGAAATTGTAAAAACATAATACAAAATAAAATAATACAAATAAAAACTACTGACACCATCCACTTTCCTACTGACACCAATTTCTGCCCTACTGACACCGTCCACTGCTTTAATGACACTGTCAGTATATATACACATACACACGGATATGTGTTTGCGCTTTGGAGTGCACACCCTAATGCAATGGGCTGCGCACACCTATGGTTATAACCCTCCTGTAGTGAAGTCATGGTGAGTCAGAACCCAAATATAAGCCAGATAGGGAGGAGCCCTAATGCAGTCGGGGCATAGGAGCCAAACATCCCACATCAGTACAGATGGAGACCCTGGACAGGGCTGAAGTTCGGAAGGAGTAAACCTGCACCCAGGAAAGCCGGCTATAGACTTCCTGACCCTTATAGAGGTGGGGGGGTTAGGGTGGGTTGCAAAAGGCATTTTAGGCCAGGCCAAGAGTTCCTTGAGTGAGGCTATTCCCATGGTGGGGGAGGTGTATCCATTGAGGAGGTCACTACAGTGATCCTATTCCAGTGGGTACTACTGACCTCGGGTGGAGGGAGAGACTGTTTAAGGGAAGATGGCTACTTTAAAGTATTGCATATGCTTTCACATGTGACTACTGTGGACCGTCCACTAAATGCAATTGACTTAGGCCTCATTCACACGAGGCGGATCCGTTTCAGCGGAGTCCACCAGCTCAGCAGGAGATCTCTTCATTGATCTTTGCTGAGCCAGCGGATGACAGGTCCGTCTCTGCTCACTGAGTGGGGAGGGACCTGTCAGAGCGATTCCTATGGAGGGATCGGACGAAAACGGACAGCATGTCTGTTTTCATCAGATCTCATCCAATCCGCCCAGACGTCTGATTTTAGCAGATCGGATGGCAGATGGGTGTCAGCGGACACATAGGAGTCAATGGGTGGCCTGCTCGGATCTGCCTGAAAAACGGATAGGCGGATCCGAGCGGGCTTGCCATGTGAAAGGGGCCTTAATGTGGACATTCCTTCTTTTGGGGATATAAAGGCCAATGGCTGGGACTGTTGTGTGGGGGCCTCTTGCACAGAGTGGGGCACAATGGGTACAGCCTCAGCAGGAGGATCACTGTTCTAGCAAGGGAGGAGCGGGAAAGGGGCTTGTGCTTTTGGCACCAACATTCAACTAATTGCAAAGCCCCTCTAACAAGTGGAGTGATTTCATATTTGAACTCCAGCCTTTCCTTCTTCCTTCTTCTGCGATGAAACTGAATGATCTCAATTCCCTCTAAACTAGCATCTCCATAGCCCTTTGAAGCTGCAGCAGCTATCTTGAGCCCACCTTCATTTCCCATCTGAATGTCTCCCGTCACCACCAGTCCCCTCTCCTCCTGATCCATACTCTCACTGGCCAACCTCTAATGCCGCGTACACACGACCGTTTTTAATGTCATTGAAAAAAACGACGTTTTTCTCGACGTGATTCTTCTCAAGCCTGCCTTGCCTACACACTATCCTGAAAAAAAATGCTCGAGCAAAGCGCAGTGACGTACGAAATGTAAGACGGCACTATAAAGGGGAAGTTCCATTCGGATGGCGCCACCCTTTGGGCTGCTTTTGCTGATCATTGTGTTAGTAAAGTTTGGTGAGAGACGATTTGCGCTTTTCAGCCTCGTGCTTTTTAGTCCGTTACAGCGTGACGAATGTGCTATCTCCATTACGAACGCTAGTTTTACCAGAACGAGCGCTCCCGTCTTATCACTTGCTTCTGAGCATGCGTGTTTTTTTCCTTAAAGCCTACACACGGCCGTTTTTCATGACAAGAAAAACAACGAGAAAAATTAGCGCATGTTACAAATTTTGAATGCCCATTTTTCACTTCGTGAAAAATGCTCTGGAGCCCACACACGATCGTTTTTAATGACCAAATTAAAAAATGGCATTTTTCTCGTCATGAAAAACGGTCGTGTGTACGCGGCATTACAGCTATTAGCTTTCTCGGTCATCAATCGTTTTTTGCTCTTAGTTGCCTGCGGGCGTGATCTGTAGGGCTGGCATCAATCACTGCACTGCTGTTCCCTAAGTATTATATGAAAATACATATCCTCGACATCCCTTTAGACTTGCATGCTCCTCTTTGCTGGCCCTGCCCTGGGGACTGCAGACTTTGGCAGTGCAATCTGCAGATCAGTTGCTTGATTATACTCTATTAGATCTAAACAGTAGATTGCACAGCTTAAATCTGCAGTACCCAGTGGCCAGCAGGGAGGAGCATGCATGAAAGAGGTGACAGGGATGTGTTCTTTCATATAAAGCTCAATGCTGGATACTCCTCTACCATGGAGCAAAGACCCATTTCTCAATTTCAGAAGAGATATTTATTGAAAACTAAGTTATTTGATTGAAAATTTTTAAAAATTGGATTGCAGATCTTTCTCTGCTTGTTGTTCTGTGCTGCCTACACACCACAAGATTAGTTCTGTCCTTGTCATTTTACCACTTAAATTCAACCAATGACCCGGGCGCACTATTATTGGTGAAATGTATTTCATGGAGATTTCAGTTCACAATTCTCAGCTCATGCTGCACGTATTCCATAAGACGGGGGGCAAAATTTCCCTTCACGTCTGATTGAAAAGATCACACCACACACTGTACAATTTTCACATGATAATGATCTGACAAAGGGCTGGTACCTGGGAACTTGTAGTACACATTGTGCCAGCAGAGGGCACTGTATAACTAGTTTTGGCTCAGTGCATACCACATATAACATGGATATGCGCAGTATAAGATCTCCCGAGTGCGGATCCAGGAATAGGCCTTGTTTGTATATTTCACATGAGGAATAGTGCAAAATGTTTGCTGTTTAGTATTTCCTCTGCAGCCTCCAGTATGATAATAACCATGTTAAAGCAGCATAACACACATGTGGTACATCACAGAGCATAAGAACCCAATACAGAAAATGCTTTTTATTTTTTTTATTTCATGCTGCCATTGCTGAACCATCAGCAGTGGAAAATCAGATGTTTTGGCACCTTTCATTTGAATCCCCAACTCTATATCTAATCCGGGTCCATTGATGAATTAAATCTGACCTCCAGCCTTCCCTTCAGTCTTGCACAGTTGTACCGGCTCCCAGTGGCGGCCGGTGAAGTTTTAGGATGGGGTAGCACCAGACCCCGCCCTTTCTTTGTGACCCCTCCCACTTGGTGGAAATGGGCGTGGTTTCAGCTAAATAGTGGGCGTAGCTCTAAGGTAGTGTGGTTAGCATCTGAGATGAACGAGGGATAGAGGGAGGGAGAGGGACAGCAGGCCCAGATCCTACACAGCAATAGAAATATGTATATTCTAGAAAGTTTAACAATCAGCACATAAAGATACTTCAATCATCCCGGCACCATGGTTGTTATGGTGTCAGGATGATTGAAGCGCATTATTTCTATTATTACATTGTAATATAAAATGAAATCATTCAACTCACCATAATGCCGAATCAGTGGGAGCCCTGAGCGTGTCACCTGCCACCAGATGCCATCAGGTGTCCCCAGCGGAGTCCCTCCTTACATGCAGCCCTGTGTCCCATCAAATGCAGCCTCTGTCCCATTAAATGCAGCCTCTGTCCCATCAAATGCAGCCTCTGTCCCATTAAATGCAGCCTCTGTCCCATTAAATGCAGCCTCTGTCCCATCAAATGCAGCCTCTGTCCCATTAAATGCAGCCTCTGCCCCATTAAATGCAGCCTCTGTCCCATCAAATGCAGCCTCTGTCCCATTAAATGCAGCCTCTGTCCCATCAATTGCAGCCTCTGTCCCATTAAATGCAGCCTCTGTCCCATCAATTGCAGCCTCTGTCCCATCAATTGCAGCCTCTGTCCCATCAAATGCAGCCTCTGTCCCATTAAATGCAGCCTCTGTCCCATCAAATGCAGCCTCTGTCCCATTAAATGCAGCCTCTGTCCCATCAATTGCAGCCTCTGTCCCATTAAATGCAGCCTCTGTCCCATTAAATGCAGCCTCTGTCCCATCAATTGCAGCCTCTGTCCCATTAAATGCAGCCTCTGTCCCATCAATTGCAGCCTCTGTCCCATCAATTGCAGCCTCTGTCCCATTAAATGCAGCCTCTGTCCCATCAATTGCAGCCTCTGTCCCATCAATTGCAGCCTCTGTCCCATTAAATGCAGCCTCTGTCCTATCAATTGCAGCCTGTGAAATGTGCAGCCTGTGAGATGTGTAAAGGCCCACAAATCGCACCGCGGCGAATTTATTTGAATAGGCTGTCCTGTGTGCAACAAAACGCTGCAAAGTAGCTGATGTGCAAATTTTACAGCGTTTTGCCATGTTTGATGCGCTTTTGTTGGTGCGTTGGAGGTGCCATTAACATCCATTGAGAATGACTGGCTACAATAGCACAACAGGCGTTTCTTGTGTGTTTTGTAAACGCACTTGAAATCGCACACTTTTGCACATGCTAATGCTAAGTGTGAATGCAGGTTTAGCGTTTTGGGATCTCGGGCCTCTGAAATTGCACTGCAGTCCGTAAACACATGTTCAGGTGCCATTCAAAGAAACCTAAAATGCATTTGTGGTTTTGCTGTGATTATCGCAAACTATATCGCGGCAAACCGCAACGTGTGAAGCTTGTTGCCCATAAGAAGCTCCTGCTTCTTTAGGGCGACAAGCTTTGTGCATTGTGGTGTGCCGCAATTGCTGTGGGATAGTTGCGTTGTAGGTGCCATTGAAAATGAATGGCACCTGAACATGCATTATGCGATTTGAGATTGTGGGCAGAGTCGCAGTGATTCTGCCCAAGATCCCAAAACTCCAAATGTGAACAGAGCCTTATGCCTGTACACACGATCGGTTTTCCCGTCGAAAAAAAGTTGGATGGTTTTTCTGACGGAATTCCTCTCAAGCCTGCCTTGCATACACACGGTCACACAAAAGTTTGGTGAACTTTTGACTGCCAAGAACACGGTGACGTAAAAGACTACGACGAGCCGAGAAAATGAAATTCAATGCTTCCGAGCATGCGTGTTTTTTTCCCGTCGGAAAAGCATACAGATGAACAGATTTCCCGATAGGAATTTTTTCCGTCGGGAAAATACAGAACCTGCTCTCTATCTTTTTCAGGCAGTTTTTCCGTTGGAAAAAGTCAGATGGAGCATACACACGGCCAGGATTCCGGAATCCCGACCAAAAGCTCTCATCTGACTTTTTCCGACGGGAAAACCGGTCGTGTGTACGGGGCATGAGGGATCAGTCCCAGATGCATCAGCCCTTGTCGTCCCTCTGAAAAGTGATCAGCAGTGGATTGCTTTTCAGAGATTGTTTGATGGGCAGTAAGGAGGAGATATGTTGCCTCCTCACTGATTGTTCAAAAAAGTGTACCTCTTTTTGTAAACTAGACATTCCAAGGTATTTAGTAAGAGACATGGTGAGTTTTTTGTCCAAATTTTTGGGAAAATTTATTTTTTCTTTTACATACTGTAACCAGTGCAGTACAGCATTATCATATAACAGGTGTGGCGGTAATCAGGGACACTGACTGATGACAGTACAAAGAAAAAATATATATTTTTTTTATTTATTTTTTTAATTACTTTTTAACACACTGTGATGAGCAATATAATGTTACAATAGCAACATTGTTCTAATCTGGGGAAGTAAACAGTTTTTTTTTTTTTTTACGCATTTTGTTTGTTTATAGCAGTGCATTACATTGCTATAAACAAGCATTTTACTGAATGAAACTGATTAATTCAGTCTGTTTTGTTGTGATTAGATGTGATTGGCCAGAGCTAATCACATGATATAGATGGGTTGTGATTGGCCCTGTCTGTACCATGTGGTCATTCTGACCAATCACAGCTAGCTACACAGATCTATCCAATGGATGACATGAAAGGAAGCCATCCATTGTATACAACTGTCATGTGACCTGCTATGATTGCTCATGGTGGCCACATGGTACCAGCAACAAGCCAATACCCTGATCTGTCATCATTTGTGTCCTGTGGACATGGCCGGTGACAGATTGCGCAGCCCCGCGATCGGCGCATCCTTACAGGACTTTATATGATGTCCAATCAGGATAACAAAACCACCGTCCAGTCGTCAATCTGCGATTGGCCAATGGATAAGAGATTGAAAATGTCTCTAGAATAAGGTGACCAGATTTTTAAAATGAAATCCGGGGACATATTTTTTTTTAAACTAGTAATGGTGGCAATCAGCGACTCTCTGCCCAGCGCAGCCATTGGCTCCCACTGCTGTCAATCAAAACCTATGAAGCAAGCGCCGGGGGCGGGGCAGAGTCATACATTTGGCGGCTATGGACCCCGAATGAATGACTCGGGAGTGCGCCTGGAAGGTAACCACCCGGGAGACCCTAGAAGTCGGTGTTCAGGGCCACTCTGTGCAAAATAAGCTGCACAGTGGAGGTAAGTATGATATATGTTTGTTATTTTAAAAAAAAAGATCCTTTACAATCACTTTAAGTCTTACTCTTGGCTGCTACTGGGTGAGGAGCGGAGGAAGATCATTCCGCCAGGGAAGGCAAGGAGATAAGCAGGCAGGCGGCTGGCCGGGACTTGAGCCAAGGCAGAAGAACATGCCAGCGGAGCTGAATGGGCACCCGAAACTGAAGAAATATTCCCTCCGCTCCGTCCAGCACATGATCATCAGAAAGGGGCACAGATAATGGAAAACGATACACCCCCCTAAGCTAGTAGGAGCGGCAGAGCAGGGGGGGGAGCAATTCAGATTTTTTAATTTTTTTATTCTGCACTGACTGTCTTTGAAATTGTCCCAGCCCCTATTCAAATCCAATCCGGGGACAAAACCGGGGACAGACTTGTTCCGGGGACAGTGTCCTCAGTCCGGGGACTGTCCCCAGAAACTGGGGATGTCTGGTCACCCTATTCTAGAAATTAAATGAACCATTAAAGCTGATTAGAAGATTGCAGTCATTGAATTTATGTAGACTGACACGGGTTTAGGTGTTGAGTTGACCTCATTTTGCACTTTATAAAATTGTAAACTGTTATCTCAGTCAGTAGAGGGCACTGTTGGCTACCAGAGTCATCTTGCACAGTTTTACAGGCTCCTCCCCTGTCCCAAAATGGCTCACTTCCTGGCGGATGTCCAGCATCTTCTGTCTCTTTCCTCCCCACTCTGACTGTCCCGGTCCCACCCCTTTCATTCATCATATTTCAGTTCTTAAAGTGGAGCTCCACCCTAAATAGCAACTTTTGCTATTTGGAACCCTCCCCCCTCCGGTGTCACAATTGACACCTTTCAGGGGGGAGGGGGGGTGAAGATACCTGTCTAAGACAGGTATTTTCACCCACATCCGGGAGTCCTCTCTCCGGGAATCTGCAGGAGTGACGTCACTTCCCCCAGACTTCCCGTAGTGTTCTGGGAGACACTCTGCTCCCAGAACACAGGAGCACCAATCAGAACGGCGCAGCGCGACCCGCGCATGCGCCGTAGGGAACCGGGCATGAAGCCGCAGGGCTTCACTTCCTGGTTCCCTCAGCGAAGATAGCGGAGGGAGCAGCAGAGTGACGAGCGATTGCTCGTCCTCTGCTGCGGACGTCGCTGGACTCCAGGACAGGTAAGTGTCCAAATATTAAAAGCCAGCAGCTTTTTTTTTTCTGGCAGAGCTCCGCTTTAAGCCCCGTACACACGGTCGGACTTTCGGTCAACAAACTTAATTTTGAGCAAGTTGGACCAACAATCCGACCGTGTGTATGCTCCATCGGACAAACTTTTTTTGCTTTTTTCTTGTTTTCATCGGACAAAAGTTGGGTCTGCAAACGGACAAACTTTTGCCCAACAAAAGTCTGATGGAGCAAAGTCCGACCGTGTGTACAGAAAACCATCGGACTTTTGTCCGATGGACAAAACAACTAATGTTAAAATCAACCAACAATAGCAGAAGTTGACCAAAGGGTGGCGGTAAAGAGCAGAAAAGAGCAGAAAAACCACGTGATGTTGCAAAAAGTTTCGGGAAAGTTTGCAGAAAAGTCAGAGCGTGTGTATGCCTGGCCAACTCTGTTCGGACAAAAAACCACGGAAAAGTCTGATGGAAGTCCGACCGTGTGTACGGGGCTTGAGAGGTCTTGATTCTTGATGGAGTTACTAAGGCAGGGTGCTGTGATGCTTTCTGGAGGCTATGCTATGGTGACCACATTTCCAAACTATAATTCAGGGACACCCTCCACTTCCAAAACAGCACAGTGATTGGACACAAGAGGCGTGATTTATGATTTCTCCAATCACAAGCAGGGGGCGGGGATTGTTCTCCTCCAGGCATTCCCGGCCAGGGCAAGTACTGTCAGTGAGTAAAGCGGTGATGTGGCGGCCTTTTTTGGGGGCATCAGATTGGCCCGGGGGGTGGCTGTGTCAGTTTCATTCCAGGACACTGTATTGTCCTGGCATAAAGGTACCCGAGACAGACCTGCAAAATGCGGGACTGTCCCGAGCAATGCGGGACACGTTGTCATCCTATGCCTAGGCTATGCACAGCACCCTGCTGACCTATTCCATCATCCATGATCTGCCTGCATTGCATAGAGAAGCACAGAAACCCAGCGATGACATCACTGAAGCTAAAATAAGGTTTGTAATAAAAATAAAAGGGTAGATTTACAAAAATGATTAGTATGTTGGAGGGGAGAAGGAACCAGGGAAGGCAAAATATAAGCAGGTTCATTTCCATCTATAATGTAGTGTACTTTCCATTGCGACGTGTCTCTCAGTAACCTGTTATTATACATCTGCAGGAGTGCACTCCACAACACCCGGAACAACACCCGGAACAACACCCGGAACATGGCCATTCCTTTTTCCAACACCAATTATCGCATCCCTCGAGGGTTTGCCAGTCTCCTGGAAGGGCTCACCAGAGAGGTCTTAAGGGAGCAGCCGAAGGATATCCCGCTATTTGCTTCCAAATACTTTTCCGACCTTCTGCAGAACAGGGAAGGTGAGCAATTACCTAGTATCATCGTCAGACTTAAATTGGCATTAAACCCAAAACTAAAAATGTAATATAGCAGCTTGCCAATCATTAGATGTGATGGCTGCATTAGCTTTCTTTTTTAGGCTCCCCCCTCTGTTGTCACCTGGTAATCTGGACAGTAACACACCCCCTATATTAGAGTGCCATCCAGGAGCACAGGGGACACATTTGGATAGCAGCACTGTCAGTCTGGGGGGGGGGGGGGTGTTAGATGTGTTAGCAGATTTAAATGCACTAACAAATTAAAGCCAAACTCCAGCTAATACATTACTGTATAAGCAGTTACAGCAAACATTTTTTTTTTTTTTTTTGGGATAAAGGGTGTACATCAATAAATAAAAGCTAATCATCACAAGCACCCCTGTCAGTAGTAAATGGGTTGTCTCAACCCTGTAACTGCTGCATCAGCATGACAGCTTGTTCTGTTGCAAGAACAATAGACTTGCTGGCAGGATCAGTAGGTGAAAATAAAAGAAAGAAAGCCTATTAAAGAAAACAAATGCAGCCAACACATCTAAAGCCCCGTACACACAATCGGATAACCTATGGATTTTCGTCCGATGGATTTGTCCATCGGAAATCCGATGAAACTGTTTTTCATCAGTCTTGGCCACACACCATCAGTCAAAAAACCGACCGTTCCAAACACGGTGACGTAAAACACTCCGATGAGCCGAGAAAAATTAAGTTTAATGCTTCTGAGCATGCGTCGACTTGATTCTGAGTAGGGATGAGCTTCGTGTTCGAGTCGAACATACGTTCGACTCGAACATTGGCTGTTCGATCGTTCGACGAAGATCGAACGATTTGGGCCGTTCGCGCCAAATTCGAGTGACGCGAACGGCCCACAATGCACTACGCCATCGCAGTGTCATCCAGGCGCTGTGATTGGCCAAGCATGCACTGTGACCCCGCATGCTTGGCCAATCACAGCGCCGGCAGCGAGGAGAGCAATGATTGGCCACAGGCAGGATGCCTGTGGCCAATTATTGCTGAGGGTGTTTAGTACACGCCCCACACTATAAAAGGCCGCCAGCACGGCGGCCTAGTGTAGTGTGTTCCGGAGCAGGGATAGAGTAGCATAGGCAGGGACAGTGACTGTTATTTCTTTCTTGCTTAACCTGGATTCCTTTAGTTTAGGGAAAGAGAAGGATAGGTAGGGAGAGTGTCAGTGTGTTTTGTGCTTCTGCTATAGTGTGCTTAAAAAAAAACATTTATTCTAGGGACAGAAAACTCTAGGTAGGGACAGTGTCAGTTTCTTTCACTCTGCAAGTCCTTGTTTCCAGGGACCTGGAAGGACAGTGAGTGAATTGTCCTTTTGCTATATTGTGATTAAAAAAAACATTTATTCTAGGGACAGAAAACTCTAGGTAGGGACAGTGTCAGTTTCTTTCACTCTGCAAGTCCTTGTTTCCAGGGACCTGGAAGGACAGTGAGTGAATTGTCCTTTTGCTATATTGTGATTAAAAAAAACATTTATTCTAGGGACAGAAAACTCTAGGTAGGGACAGTGTCAGTTTCTTTCACTCTGCAAGTCCTTGTTTCCAGGGACCTGGAAGGACAGTGAGTGAATTGTCCTTTTGCTATATTGTGATTAAAAAAAACATTTATTCTAGGGACAGAAAACTCTAGGTAGGGACAGTGTCAGTTTCTTTCACTCTGCAAGTCCTTGTTTCCAGGGACCTGGAAGGACAGTGAGTGAATTGTCCTTTTGCTATATTGTGATTAAAAAAAACATTTTTTTCTAGGGACAGAAAACTGTAGGTAGGGAGAGTATTTTTTTTCTTTCACTCTGCAAGTCCTTGTTTCCAGGGACCTGTAAGGACAGTGAGTTAATTGTCCTTGTGCTATATTGTGCTGAAAAAAACATTTATTCCAGGGACAGAAAACTCTAGGTAGGGACAGTGTCAGTTTCTTTCACTCTGCAAGTCCTTGTTTCCAGGGACCTGGAAGGACAGTGAGTGAATTGTCCTTTTGCTATATTGTGATTAAAAAAAACATTTTTTTCTAGGGACAGAAAACTGTAGGTAGGGAGAGTGTTTTTTTTCTTTCACTCTGCAAGTCCTTGTTTCCAGGGACCTGTAAGGACAGTGAGTTAATTTTCCTTGTGCTATATTGTGATTAAAAAAAACATTTATTCTAGGGACAGAAAACTCTAGGTAGGGACAGTGTCAGTTTCTTTCACTCTGCAAGTCCTTGTTTCCAGGGACCTGGAAGGACAGTGAGTGAATTGTCCTTTTGCTATATTGTGATTAAAAAAAACATTTATTCTAGGGACAGAAAACTCTAGGTAGGGACAGTGTCAGTTTCTTTCACTCTGCAAGTCCTTGTTTCCAGGGACCTGGAAGGACAGTGAGTGAATTGTCCTTTTGCTATATTGTGATTAAAAAAAACATTTTTTTCTAGGGACAGAAAACTGTAGGTAGGGAGAGTATTTTTTTTCTTTCACTCTGCAAGTCCTTGTTTCCAGGGACCTGTAAGGACAGTGAGTTAATTGTCCTTGTGCTATATTGTGCTGAAAAAAACATTTATTCCAGGGACAGAAAACTCTAGGTAGGGACAGTGTCAGTTTCTTTCACTCTGCAAGTCCTTGTTTCCAGGGACCTGGAAGGACAGTGAGTGAATTGTCCTTTTGCTATATTGTGATTAAAAAAAACATTTTTTTCTAGGGACAGAAAACTGTAGGTAGGGAGAGTATTTTTTTTCTTTCACTCTGCAAGTCCTTGTTTCCAGGGACCTGTAAGGACAGTGAGTTAATTTTCCTTGTGCTATATTGTGATTAAAAAAAACATTTATTCTAGGGACAGAAAACTCTAGGTAGGGACAGTGTCAGTTTCTTTCACTCTGCAAGTCCTTGTTTCCAGGGACCTGGAAGGACAGTGAGTGAATTGTCCTTTTGCTATATTGTGATTAAAAAAAACATTTTTTTCTAGGGACAGAAAACTGTAGGTAGGGAGAGTATTTTTTTTCTTTCACTCTGCAAGTCCTTGTTTCCAGGGACCTGTAAGGACAGTGAGTTAATTGTCCTTGTGCTATATTGTGCTGAAAAAAACATTTATTCCAGGGACAGAAAACTCTAGGTAGGGACAGTGTCAGTTTCTTTCACTCTGCAAGTCCTTGTTTCCAGGGACCTGGAAGGACAGTGAGTGAATTGTCCTTTTGCTATATTGTGATTAAAAAAAACATTTTTTTCTAGGGACAGAAAACTGTAGGTAGGGAGAGTGTTTTTTTTCTTTCACTCTGCAAGTCCTTGTTTCCAGGGACCTGTAAGGACAGTGAGTTAATTTTCCTTGTGCTATATTGTGATTAAAAAAAACATTTATTCTAGGGACAGAAAACTCTAGGTAGGGACAGTGTCAGTTTCTTTCACTCTGCAAGTCCTTGTTTCCAGGGACCTGGAAGGACAGTGAGTGAATTGTCCTTTTGCTATATTGTGATTAAAAAAAACATTTATTCTAGGGACAGAAAACTCTAGGTAGGGACAGTGTCAGTTTCTTTCACTCTGCAAGTCCTTGTTTCCAGGGACCTGGAAGGACAGTGAGTGAATTGTCCTTTTGCTATATTGTGATTAAAAAAAACATTTTTTTCTAGGGACAGAAAACTGTAGGTAGGGAGAGTATTTTTTTTCTTTCACTCTGCAAGTCCTTGTTTCCAGGGACCTGTAAGGACAGTGAGTTAATTGTCCTTGTGCTATATTGTGCTGAAAAAAACATTTATTCCAGGGACAGAAAACTCTAGGTAGGGACAGTGTCAGTTTCTTTCACTCTGCAAGTCCTTGTTTCCAGGGACCTGGAAGGACAGTGAGTGAATTGTCCTTTTGCTATATTGTGATTAAAAAAAACATTTTTTTCTAGGGACAGAAAACTGTAGGTAGGGAGAGTATTTTTTTTCTTTCACTCTGCAAGTCCTTGTTTCCAGGGACCTGTAAGGACAGTGAGTTAATTTTCCTTGTGCTATATTGTGATTAAAAAAAACATTTATTCTAGGGACAGAAAACTCTAGGTAGGGACAGTGTCAGTTTCTTTCACTCTGCAAGTCCTTGTTTCCAGGGACCTGGAAGGACAGTGAGTGAATTGTCCTTTTGCTATATTGTGATTAAAAAAAACATTTTTTTCTAGGGACAGAAAACTGTAGGTAGGGAGAGTATTTTTTTTCTTTCACTCTGCAAGTCCTTGTTTCCAGGGACCTGTAAGGACAGTGAGTTAATTGTCCTTGTGCTATATTGTGCTGAAAAAAACATTTATTCCAGGGACAGAAAACTCTAGGTAGGGACAGTGTCAGTTTCTTTCACTCTGCAAGTCCTTGTTTCCAGGGACCTGGAAGGACAGTGAGTGAATTGTCCTTTTGCTATATTGTGATTAAAAAAAACATTTTTTTCTAGGGACAGAAAACTGTAGGTAGGGAGAGTGTTTTTTTTCTTTCACTCTGCAAGTCCTTGTTTCCAGGGACCTGTAAGGACAGTGAGTTAATTTTCCTTGTGCTATATTGTGATTAAAAAAAACATTTTTTCTAGGGACAGAAAACTGTAGGTAGGGAGAGTGTTTTTTTTCTTTCACTCTGCAAGTCCTTGTTTCCAGGGACAGAGAAGGACACCTGAAGGTAGCCCTTATTGCTTTTTTCCCATCTCCCTGCAGGCCATCTATTAGAATGTCTGGAAGGCAAACAAGGAGAGGCAGACAGTCAGGAGGCAATAAAAGAGGGCAAGCAGGCTCTGTGTCTGGGGGCAACAGTGCTGGTCGTGGACGCGGTGCATTGTCATCAGCACATGGCCATGGGACACGCTTGTCCTTCTTTTCGGCAGCTGGACATGTTGAGCCACATCATGCCGAAGACTTGGTAGAGTGGATGACCAAGCCCTCCTCCTCCTCCTCATCCTCTCTCACCCAGGCTCAGGGTACTGGAAAAGCAGCTGCCAAAGCGTCGTCTTCCCTGGTATCAATGTCAGACAAATCATCAGTCACTCCTTCCCTAGACCCACCATGTCCTCCTCCTGAGGAGTCCCCCGAACTGTTTCAGCACAGTGTTGGGTACATGCTCCAGGAGGATGCCCAGCGTTTCGAAGGGTCTGATGATGAAACCCAGCTAGAGGAAGGCAGTAGCGTGAGAGCAGACAGAGGGGATGCTCAAGAAGGACACCAATCTGGCAGTCATGTTCCAGCAGCTGCAGCATACTGCCAGATTGGCTCCAGTGATGAGGAGGGAGGGGATGATGAGGTCAATGACTCCACGTGGGTGCCTAATAGGAGAGAGGAGGAGGAGGAGGATGAGGAGGAGGCACATCTCCAACGAGGCAGGATGCCCTTTGGTGGCCAGCGTAAGGGCAGTACACCGACGGAATCACACCGCAGAGCTCCGCCTGTGCAGGGCGCTGCCTCTGCCCGTCATTCAAAAAGTTCTTTGGTGTGGGCCTTTTTTGAGGCTAGTGCATCAGATCGCACAGCTGCTGTTTGCAACATATGTCTCAAGCGTATATCGCGTGGCCAAAACATCAGCCGCTTGGGTACCACATGCCTGACCAGACATATGTTGACCTGCCATGCAGCTCGTTGGCAAGCCTACCTCAAAGACCCACACCAAAGAACAAAGCGGACCTCTCCTTGCACCGCATCAGCTGGGATCTCCAACCCCACTATAACTTCAGTCCTCTCTGAAACATGCACTGAGAGGAATGAAGGTGTAGAATTAGGTGTGTCACAGCCAAGTACTTGCGCCCACTCTGCTAGCAGTACACCGACGTCCGATTCTAGCAGGCAAATTTCCCTGCCCCAGCTGCTGGACCGTCGAAAGAAGTTCACTCCCAGCCATCCACATGCCCAGCGGTTGAATGCTAGCTTGGCTAAATTGCTAGCGCTTCAACTGCTGCCTTTTCAGTTGGTAGACTCGGCCCCCTTCCGTGAGTTTGTGCAATGTGCGGTTCCTCAGTGGCAGGTTCCCAAACGCCACTTTTTCTCACGGAAGGCTATTCCGGCTCTCTACCGGCATGTGGAAGGCAATGTCTTGGCCTCGCTGGACAGGGCGGTCAGCGGTAAGGTGCATATTACCGCTGACTCATGGTCCAGCAGGCATGGACAGGGACGTTACCTTTCTTTCACGGCCCATTGGGTCACTCTTTTGGCAGCTGGGAAGGATTCAGGACAAGGTGCAGTAGTGTTGGAGGTTGTCCCACCGCCACGCCTCCAAAATGCTACTACTGGTTGTGACACACCTCTCTCCTCCACCCCCTCCTCTTCTTCTTCCTCCATGGCCTCTTCCTGTGGTTTGTCCTATGAACCAGCGGTGCTCCGTAGCCGTTCACGGGGCTACGCAAGTACGCAGGCAAAAAGATGCCATGCCGTGCTTGCGCTGGTGTGTTTGGGGGACAGAAGCCACACTGGGGCAGAGGTCCTGTCTGCTCTGCAGGGCCAGGCCGAGAGGTGGTTGACGCCACGCCAGCTTAAGCCAGGAATGGTGGTTTGCGACAATGGCACCAACCTCCTCTCCGCCCTCCGACAGGGACAACTGACCCATGTGCCCTGTGTGGCTCACGTCCTTAACCTGGTGGTGCAGCGGTTCTTGGGCAGGTACCCGGGCTTACAGGATGTCCTGAGGCAGGCCAGGAAAGTCTGTGTGCATTTCCGCAGATCTTATAATGCCAGTGCTCGCCTGGCTGAGCTGCAAAAGGAGTTGAACCTGCCCAAGAACCGCCTTATATGTGACATGCCCACCAGGTGGAACTCAACGTTGGCCATGCTGCAGCGGCTGCACACGCAGCAGAGGGCCATCAATGAGTACCTGTGCGACTACGGCACCAGGACAGGGTCAGGGGAGCTTGGTTTTTTTTCTCCACGCCAGTGGGGCATGATCAGGGATGCATGCACTGTCCTGGCACCATTTGAGGAGGCCACGAGGATGGTGAGCAGTGACAGTGCATGCATCAGTGACACTGTACCTCTTGTCCACCTGTTGGAGCACACGCTGCGTGGAATAATGGACAGGGCACTTGAGGCAGAACAGAGGCAGGAAGAGGAGGACTTCCTTGCCTCTCAAGGCCCCCTTTACCCAGACAGTGTTCCTTCTGTCCCACCCATCGCACAGGAAGAGGAGGAGGAGGAGGAGGAGGAGGAGGATTGTGTCAGCATGGAGGTGGAGGCTGGCACTCAGCATCATCAGCAGCAGTCTTTTAGGGATGATTTACAGTCCCAAGAAACCAGTGGACTTGTACGTGGCTGGGAGGAGGTGGCTGCGGATCATGTCGTCCTTAGTGACCCAGAGGACTCCGGAGCGAATGCCTCAGCAAACCTACGCTGCATGGCCTCCCTGATCCTGCAAAGTCTGCGGAAGGATCCTCGTATTCTTCGGATCAAGGAGAGGGACCATTACTGGCTGGCCACTCTCCTTGATCCACGGTACAAGGGTAAGGTTGCGGACCTTATGTTACCGTCGCAGAGGATGAGACAACTCCGGGAGGCCTTGCAGAAAGGTCTGTGCAACGCGTTCCCAGAGACTGGGAGGTTGCAAACTCCTGGTCCTGGACAACGAGTTGCTGAGGCTTCGGCCAGTCAAAGAAGGAGCGGTGGGGAAGGTGGCCGTCTGACCGATGCGTTCAGACAATTCTTTAGTCCGCAGCCCCAAAGTATGATTGGTTCCAGCAACCATCGCCAGCGTCTGATAAACATGGTGCAGGAATATCTAGGGGCAAGGTCAGACTTGGACACCTTCCCCACCGAAAATCCTCTGGCTTACTGGGTCTTGAGGATGGATCACTGGCCAGAGCTTGCACAGTATGCAATTGAGCTACTGGCCTGTCCTGCATCCAGCGTTCTTTCGGAACGCACATTCAGTGCTGCTGGAGGATTTGTCACGGATCACAGGGTGCGCCTGTCCACCGACTCGGTTGATCGACTGACTTTCATCAAGATGAACCAGTCTTGGATCACCACCAGCTACCACACACCTGATGCTGATATAACAGACTAATTGATTTTAAAATGTCACATCCCTTCAAGACTGATGCTGATGCTGAGTGCCTGTGCTGTTATGTTGACTGCCTATCCTCCTCCTCCGAGTCCTCAATGATACGATTGATGATGATAGCTTGGAAGATCATTTTTGTTTATGGGTGCCGCCACCAGTGCCTAACGCCCAATTTTTCAGCCCCTGTTTAACAGGGGCGTGTAATTACAATTTTTGAAGCAATACTTTGCAACAGGGCTCATTGCTGTGCTCCAAGTACAGTATCTGTGAGGAGTTGCAGTGTTGTGCCACCAGTGCCTAAGGCCCAATTTTTCAGCCCCTGTTTAACAGGGGCGTGTCATTACAATTTTTGAAGCAATACTTTGCAACAGGGCTCATTGCTGTGCTCCAAGTACAGTATCTGTGAGGGGTTGCAGTGTTGTGCCACCAGTGCCTAAGGCCCAATTTTTCAGCCCCTGTTCAACAGGGGCATGTAATTACAATTCTTGATCTAATAATTCACAGCAGGGCCCATTGCTGCACCCACCAAGAGTAACTGTCAGGGCTTACAGTGTTGTGGCACCAGCACCACCATCAAAGGCCCAATTTTTACTACCACTGTTCAACAATTATATGTAATTAAAATTCCTGATATAATAGTTGACAGCAGGGCGTTCCAGCACCAACCAAGAGTAACTGTGAGTGCTTACAGTGTTGTGCCAACACCAACAACTAAGGGGCCTATTTCTGCAGAGTATATACGGCAGGTCCCTACTTTCAAACATCCAACTTACAAACGACTCCTACTTGCAAACGCAAGAAGACAACAGGAAGTGAGAGGAAATCTACCACTAGGAAGGAAAATTCTCTCCTGTAAGAATAAATATGGGAGAAAGGTGTCTCCTCTGTACTGATGCTTTATCAGCAATCCTTGTTTCAAGAAAAACACCACATTTCAAAAACAGTTGTCATTGGGACGGAAAGTGAGGTGAAATGTTCTGAACAGGGGCACAGACAGCAAAACAAATGTTACAGGGGTGATAACCCTTACCTATGTTTTCCAAAAAGTTTAAAAATAGATTTTTGGGCTGGAGCTACACTTCAACAATGTACCTGTTCAAAATTACAAACAGATTCTACATAAGAACAAACCTACAGTCCCTGTCTTGTATGCACCGCCTGTATACGGCTGTTCAGAGTATATAGGGCCTTTTTTATTTTATGTGCGGGGTTCCCCTTAATATCCATACAAGACCCAAAGGGGCTGGTAATGGGCTGGGGTAGGGGGGGGGGGTCATGGGGTAGCTATGCCATTTTTCTTAAAGAATTTCATCCATATTACCGGGACCAGACATTACATTAAAGCCGCAAGCAGTTTTAAATGGCTTTTTTTTCCTTTAGAAGTGTCATTTTGTGCAGGGACAGTTCTAAACACGGGAAACACGTGGCACTTCACAGGCATACTTTAGACACCCCCCAGGTACGATATTTAAAGGAATATTTGACTTTTTTTTTTCACTTTATGCATCATTAAAATGACTGCTCCCGAAAAACGACCGTTTTTAAAACTTCTTTTTGCATTGATACATGTCCCCTGGTGCAGAACCCGGGTTCCCAAACCCTTTTTAGGACAATAACATGCATAATAGTTGTTATAATTAGCACTTTAGAATTCGAACGTTCGCATCCATTGTATTTAATAGGGTTCTAATGTTCGTTCGAACTTCCGGTCCGTTCGCGGGTTCTGGTGCGAACCGAACCCGGGGGTGTTCGGCTCATCACTAATTCTGAGCATGCGTGGGTTTTTGATCCGATGGACTTGCCCATAGACGATCGGAAATTCCCGTCGGTTTTTTATCCATCGGAAAATTTTAAAACAAGTTCTATTTTTTACAACCGATGGAAAAAAGACCGATGGGTACCATACACGATCGGTTGGTCTGATGAAAACCATCCATCGGACAGTTTTCATCAGTCAAACCGATCGTGTGTACAGGGCTAAAGAATTGATAAACCCTAAAGCAAGCATGCATTTTGCATCTCAATACTGTTTTACTGTTGAATTAGTTATTGAAGAGAGCCTGTACTCAGATGGTAACATAAAGCCATGCTGAAATTGAAGAGTAACATCAAGGGATGAAATACTTTACCTGGAGAACATGCTGCTTCGGGGACCCTGGAGTTGATAAAAAAAAAAAAGCCTGTAGGTAAAAGAAGGTGCCTAGGCTTACCTTGTCTATGTTTTTAAACTCCACCGACACTGCAGGTATTCTATATATCTGGCTGTATGGAGTTTCTGCTCCCCCTGCTGCTCGCTGTGGTTCCTCCCACAGGCTTGTATATCACTACAGGGCATAGAAGCCGAAAGGAGGAACTAGAGCCCATTGGTGCTCAACCTGCAGCCCTCCAGCTGTTGCGGAACTACAAGTCCCATAATGCCTCTGCCTGTGGGAGTCATGCTTGTAACTGTCAGCCTTGCAATGCCTCATGGGACTTGTAGTTCTGCAACAGCTGGAGGGCCGCAGGTTGAACACCCATGAACTATAGTGTGCAGAGGGGGGAGGGGGACATGGATTTGGGAAGGGTTGAATTCCTGCAGCAGTTGGAGATCAGAAAAGCAGCAAGGTTTGAAGACAGGATCATCAAAAAGGTAGGTATAGATGCTCCTCATTTATATGAAGCCTTTATTCTAGTCCTAGGTGTGCGCAAGGGGTGTGTCGGGTATCCTTAATCACCTTGTGTGCGTTAGAATATGTCCCCCCCTCCCCCCCGCAGCGCTGCCGGCTTCCCTCCTCTCCTGCCCACTGCTGCAGACACACAGGGGGATCTTCAGGATAGAGAGTGGGGAAGGGGCTGGTAAAAATTACCCCTTAATTTCTGAATTATCACAGTGAGTGATTGGTACTGATTACTCACTGTGTTCATTCATAACTTTGTTTACTATGCTTCAGATTATGAATAAACAGGAAGGCTGTGTAGAGCTCTTCCTGTTCATTCATTCTGTGCACCTGAGGCTACAGAAAGGAAAAGTGAGACTTTAGGGGTCTATTTAGACACCTCATATTTCACCAAGGCCCCCCAAGAACCAGTGAAAAAATGTAAGCAATAAAAAAAAAAATGCAATAAGAAAAAAAAGTACAAATCATTACAAATTTTAAATAAAAAAATAATGGTCATTCACACCGGTTCTCTGTATGTGTATATCCTGTATACAGTAAAACCTTGGTTTAAGAGTAACTTGGTTTGAGAGCGTTTTGCAAGACAAGCAACGTTTTTTAATAAATTTTGACTTGATATACAAGTAGTGTCATGTTACAACTGAGTATAAAACAGAAGAGAGGCGCCTCTAAGTGTAGCAATATTGTTACATTTAATGAAGGTACAACATTGAGCAACATATTGCTACACTTAGACCCCATTCACACAGGGGCGACTCGTCAGGCGTCTCAGCCGCCTGACAAGTCTCGTCCCATTCTGTACTATGGAACCGTTCTAATCGGAGCGACTGAAGTCGCTCCGACATAGAAAAAGGTTCCTGTACTACTTCAAGACGACTTCAGGGCGACTTCCATTGACTTCAATACAGAAGTAATTTTTGAAGTCTCCTTTGAAGACGCCCAGCACAGTCGCGGGACAAGTCGTGCCGCCCCTGTGTGAATGGGCTCTTAGAGGCGCCTCTCTTCTCTTTTATACTCTGTGGCTCCTGCTGGATTTTGTTTCTAATCCCCTTGGGGAGGCTTCCATTTGTGGATGGATATTTTATGGTTACACAACCTATCACATTGCTATAATCTTTTTATATGGACTATAAACTGAAAGACCTATAAATAAATGGTTGTGGAACAAATCATTTGAGTTTCCATTATTTCTTATGGGGAAATTTTGCTTTGATATAAGAGTGCTTTGGATTACAAGCATGTTTCTGGAACGAATTATGCTCGCAATCCAAGGTTTTACTGTATATACCTGTATACATACACACACACATGCGCATGTGTGTTTTGAGCTTTGGAGTGCACACCCTGTTGTAATAGGCTGCACAATCACACACCTATGATTCTAGTATTGACTGAAGGGACGACCCTGGAGCAGCACGTTCTCCAGGAAAGGTAAGTATATAGCATCTTCCTTTACAGTCTGGCTTTATTTTACTATCAAGCCTGTTGTGACAGGGTCACTTTAACTGATTTGTCTGAATTCTTCCCTTTGCAGGGATGGGCTTCGATCCAGCCGAATGGAGTGCGTCTTTGGAGGACAGGTTCTACAATAATCACTCTTTCCAGGTAAGCTGTTAAGTGAAGCTACATTTGCACGAGTGTTTTGCCACTGTGTGTAAGCCAGCAGCAAGAATCTACTAAGTCCTGCTGCTGTTTTTGACACCTGCCAGCGGTTAGTTGCGGTCACCGAGCCCATTTATTGTCTAAGGCCACAGATATTCCTGGCTGTTCGCACAGCCAGCAATTACCTGCAGTGATCGCTGCTGGATGCACTTTGTGAGCAAAACGCTCATGCAAATATATAGAAAGTATTTACAGCGCTTCACTTTTTCCACATTTTGTTATGTTACACTCTTATTCCAAAATGGATTCAATACATTATGTTCCTCAAAATTCTACAAACAATACCTTATAATGACAACGTGAAAGAAGTTTCTTTGAAATCTTTGCAAATTTATTACAAATAAAAAAAGAAAAAAAAATCCCATGTACATCAGTATTCACAGCCTTTGCTCAATATTTTGTTGAAGCACCAATTACAGCCTCAAGTCTTTTTGTGTATAATGCTACATACTTGGCACACCTATTTTTGGGCAGTTTCTCCCATTCTTCTTTACAGGACCTCTTAAGCTCCATCAGGTTGGATGGGGAGCGTCGGTCCACAGCCATTTTCAGATCTCTTCAGAGATGTTCAATCGGTTCAAGTCTGGGCTACTCAAGGACATTCACAGAGTTGTCTCATAGCCACTCCTTTATCTTGGCTGTGTGCTTAGGGTCATTGTCCTGTTGGAAGATGAAACTTGACCCCAGTCTGAGGTCCAGAGTGCTCTGGAGTAGGTTTTCATCAAGGATGTCTCTGTACATTGCTGCATTAATCTTTCCCTCGATCCTGACTAGTCTCCCAGTTCTTGCCACTGAAAAACATCCCCACAGCATGATGCTGCCACCACCATGCTTCACTGTAGGGATGGTATTGGCCAGATGATGAGCGGTGCCTGGTTTCCTCCAGACACGACACTTGCCATTCAGGCCAAAGTGTTCAATCTTTGTTTCCTCAGACCAGAGAATTTTGTTTCTCATGGTCTGAGAGTCGTTTAGTGCCTTTTGGCAACCTCCAGGCGGGCTGTCATGTGCCTTTTACTGAGGAGTGGCTTCTGTCTGGCCACTCTACCATAAAGCTCTGATTGGTGGAGTGCTGCAGAGATAGTTGTACTCCTGGAAGGTTCTCCTCTATCCATAGAGAAATGCTGGAGCTGTGTCGGAGTGACCATCAGGTTCTTGGGTACCTCCCTGACTAAGGCTCTTCTCCACTGATCGTTCAGTTTGGGCCGGGCAGCCCGCTCTAGGAAGAGTCCTGGTGGTTCCAAACTTTTTCCATTTATGGATGATGGAGACCACTGTGCTCATTGGGACCTTCAATGCTGCAGAAATTTTCTGTACCCAGATCTGTGCCTCGATACAATCCTGTCTCCAAGGTCTACAGACAATTCCTTTTGGACTTTATGTCTTGGTTTATGCTCTGATATGCACTGTTAACTAAGAGACCTTAAATAGACAGGTGTCAGGAAGGGCATGCCATCACCCAAGATGGCAGCCTAAGTTTCTGTCAGAATACCACTGGTGCGCATGCGCACCCCATGATGCTCTTTGGCGCCCAGCAGGCTATTTAAACTGGATCAGTACCCAGACTCAATGCTGTCTGCTCTACAGCGTGCCCCTGAGTTCCCGTTGCCTTGTATCTGTTACCTGTTCCTATACCTGACCCAGATTGCTACTGACGTTCCTGCTTTCTGCCTGCACCTGACCCGGCTTGTTTTGCCTACCCATCTGCCTGCTCCCTCTGCCACCCCGCTGCCAGCCTATTACCAATCTGGCCTGTATCTTAACTACGCTTCTGCCTTTTGCAACTGTTCCTGACGTGCCCACCAGTGTTTGACCCGGCTTGCCTTCACCTGCCTTATCTTCTGCCCTTGGAGTCCTGCTGTACTTCCATCCCATCTGCAGTTGCCGTGGCTCTACTACAGCGATCCATCAGGTACTCGTGCGACTCTGCACTCCTGCGCCACCTGTCTGCTCTACCAGGGGGCCCCGAGTCAGAGGTGTAAGAGAGGCCGTCCTCTGCATATCAGGCTCTACAGTCAGGTACGTGATAACAGGTGTGTGCCTTTCCAAATCATGTCCAATCAACTGAATTTACCACAGGTGGACTCCAATCAAGTTGTAGAAACATCTTAAGGATGATCAGTGGAAACAGGATGCATCTGAGCTCAATTTTGAGTCTCAAAGCCAAAGGCTGTGACTACTTATGTACATGGGATTTTTTTCGTTTTTTTTATTTTTAATAAATTTGCAAAGATTTCATACAAACTTCTTTCACGTTGTCATTATGGGGAATGACATGTGTGGGGATGCTTTTCTTCAACGGGGAAGTTGGTCAAAGTTGATGGGAAGATGGATAGAGCCAAATACAGAGTAATCTTAAAAGAAAACCTGTTAGAGTCTGCAAAAGACTTGAGACTGGGGCGGAGGTTCACCTTCCAGCAGGACAACGACCCTTTTGATGTGTTGTCACATGAAAATATATAATAAAATGTTTACAAAAATGTGAGGGGTGTACTCACTTTTGTGAGATACTGTAGTTTGAGATATTTTGCAAAGAAGAATGGGCAAAAATGTCACTCTCTAGATGTGTAAAGCTGGTAGAGACATCCCCAAAACTTGCAGCTGTAATTGCAGCGAAAGGTGGCCTAATACAAATGCACACCATACGTTTCACATATTTATCTGTAAATACATTTTAAAAACATTTATCATTTTTCATTTCACAATTATGTGCCACTTTGTGTTGGTCTATCACATAAAACCCCAATAAAATACATTTCCATTTTTGGTTGTAACATGACAAAATGTGGAAAATTTCAAGGGGTATGAATACCTTTTTAAGGCACTGAATAGCAAGGGAATTATTAGTCAATATTAGTCAAAGCAATTTGTTTTTATCTACAGGTGTCCTTTATCTGCATAGGCAGTTTTTTTTGGTAAAGGGTGAACTATGACTTTTAGCTCAAGCTTTTTTTTTTTTTTTTTTAATTAAACTTATCGAACAGTTACCAAGTTTTTAGTATAGTATTGATTTTGCATGTTCTCTCAATTGCTTTGAATTGAAAAGAAAGAAAGCGGACCCTTTTTTTGTTCATGTATTTCCCACTGAGTTCAAAGTAAAACACTGGAAACTAGCAGGAAGAGAAGAGCGACATGTTGATTTTATGAAAAGTGCAAAGAAAATTCAAAAGGAATTAAAAAAAGATGTGTGTGTATATGTATGTATGTATGTGTGTGTGTGTGTGTGTGTGTGTGTGTGTGTGTGTGTGTATGTGTATGTATATATATATATATATATATATATATATATATATATATATTGTGACAGCAGGAAGGTAAAGTCACCTGGTTGCATCCAGGGGGGTAGATATATTTCGCCCAGATTCAGGCTTTACGCCGACTTATACAACTAGGTGGAGAGTTGTATAAGCCCAGCTGAGGCTAGTGGGCTCATGGATGACTCATACCTCTAGGGAGAGTGTGGGGCGTCGTGCAGACAGGGAGTTGATGAGACCAGCTGAAGCTTGTCAGCTCATTTAGGCCTCTATAAGAACTCCCAGATTCATTAGGTGTTAGCTCATGCCTGGAACCAGACCTGTGTGGACTGTCTAGGGAGAGTGAACCCCTGTGCGGTGAGACAAAGCCTGTGTGGCTATTTGCTTGGACATTTAAAACCAGGGACTTAGGGACTAGGACAGCACTAGGCTGATCCCAGTTGTTAGTTAGGAAACCTGTATGTTTAGTCAGAGGTCAAGTTGACCAGGATTTATTTTGTTTATGTTTCTTTTGCTTTGCTGTGTTTTGTCACTGTAAATAGAAAATAAACCGCACCTTTTTGATTTTGAAAACCACAACCTCCGTTTGCTGGGCCTGTTTTGTGTGGGGAGCCCATCCCGGGGGTCACACACACCCGCTGCCGAGCTAACCCCCTCACAGTTGGTGGAGAACCAGTGGCAGTTTTTTTTTAAGCCAGCATGGAGGAGATACTGAAGCAGCTGGCTCTAGCAAATGCCAATCAACAGCAGACAAATGCAGGTTTACAAAAGAACTTTGCAGCCCAGCAGCAAGCTCATCAACAGAGCCTTGCAGCCCAGCAGCAGACAAACGCAACTTTGCAACAGAGTCTGGAGGCTCAGCAACAAGCCCAGCAGCAATCTGAGGCCCGCTTCATAGACCTGTTGCAGAAGCAAGAGCAGAGACTACAACAACAGATGGAAGCAGTAATGCAGCAACGTCCGCAGACCAGTGAGGAAAGCCGTCCCACTAATACCGCGTCCTTTGGGGTGAGTCGTTTATTGACAAAAATGACTGGAGAGGATGATCCAGAGGTATTTTTGACCACATTTGAAAGGACCGCTGAAAGAGAAAAGTGGCCTGAGGAGCAGTGGGCTGGACTGGTGGCTCCTCTGTTAACTGGTGAATCGCAGAAAGCTTACTATGACCTAGAGCCTAACCAAGCAAAAGACTATGTGATGCTAAAAGCTGAAATATTGGCAAGGCTGGGTGTCACCCAGGCTGTCCGGGCTCAGCGTGTGCATAACTGGACTTTCCAGCTTGGAAAACCCCCCAGGTCTCAAATGTATGATCTCATTCACCTGAGCAGAAAGTGGCTACAGCCAGAGACTTTGTCCGCACCAAAGATTGTGGAACGTGTTGTAATGGATCGATTTTTGAGAGCTCTTCCTACTGCCATCCAAAAGTGGGTAAGCCATGGAGACCCAGAGACGGCCGATGGTCTTGTGGATCGTGTGGAGAAATACTTGGCTACAGAGAACCTGACGGCCTCTTCCAGAGACACTCGGACTTTCCACCCTAAGACCAGACCATCCCCAGGGGCGGATAAGAGGATTCCAAGGGGTGAGGGTGAAGAGAGTGAGAGGGTGGGAGCTCTACCCCAAGTTTGGCGAGAACAGCCTGGGAAATCAGCGGCTCAAGAGGCGGCAAGAAGGATCGTTTGCTACCGCTGCCGGCAAGCGGGACATATTGCAGCCAATTGCCCGGTTGTGGAGGAACCCATGCAGTGTGACTTTCTGACGGGCAGACGTCAGTCGCTGTGTGCGACAGTCGCATGCACTGCCATTCGAGGAACTGAGAAACATTTATGCAAAATGTGTGTTAATGGTAGAAATGTTGTGGTATTGCTGGATTCAGGTAGCCTTGTGACCCTGATAAAGGCTGAGTTAGTTAAAACAGAGGTCTCTGGGAATAGCAAGGTAGCTGTTATTTGTGTGCATGGGGACACCCGAGAGTATCCAGTGACTACAGTGTGTTTCGAGACCCCCAAAGGTACCCTCTCTCATCCAGTGGGGTTAGTATCTCAGTTACCGCATGACGCCATTGTGGGAAGGGATTTTCCGAAGTTCTGGGAACTGTGGGATGATCCTGAGCCCCCCATTGGTGCCCCTATGTACCAGGAATGTGATAGCCAGAACTTCCCTGAGAGTGGTGAGGACTCTCCGGAATTTCCCTTATCAGTATTGGCAGGGGAGACTCAAGAAACTGGAGAGGAGCCCACCTCCTCAGACGAAAACCTACCGTCTGGAGTTTTCTGATCTTGAGGTTCACAGGGAAAACTTTGCCACAGAACAGTTGAGAGACCCCGCCCTAATAAAGGCACGGGAAAACGTAGTGAAAATAGATGGCGAGTTAGTGAACCCAGATAATACCTGCACTTACCCATACTTCAGCGTAGAGAAGGACCTACTGTATCGGGTGGCAAAAAGGGCAGAAGAAACCGTTGAGCAGCTTGTGGTGCCCAAACCTTACAGGAAGTTGGTGTTGGAGTTGGCCCATGGGCACATTCTTGGAGGTCATCTGGGGACAGAGAAAACCCGAGAGAGGGTATTACAGAGATTCTATTGGCCGGGGGTGATGAAGGACATAGAAAATTATTGTTCCTCCTGCCCTGTGTGTCAGAGGTTGGCCCCGATGCCACATTTCCGTAGCCCGCTGGTCCCTCTACCCATCATTGAGGTCCCGTTTGAGAGGATCGCCATGGATTTGGTAGGTCCTATAATCAAGTCCGCTAGGGGGCACCAGTACATATTAGTTATAATGGACTATGCCACCCGTTATCCAGAAGCGATCCCTCTCCGAAATACCTCGGCCAAAACCATAGCCAAAGAGCTATCTCTTGTGTTTAGCCGGGTGGGTATTTGTAAAGAACTGCTTACAGACCAAGGTACACCCTTATGTCCCGGGTTATGAAGGAGCTGTGTAAATTGTTCAAAGTGACGCAATTACGTACATCTGTGTATCACCCCCAAACCGATGGGCTGGTTGAAAGATTCAACAAAACCCTAAAACAAATGTTGAAGAAAGTGGTGGATAGAGATGGAAAGGATTGGGACTGTCTACTTCCTTATCTGATGTTTGCTATTAGAGAGGTGCCCCAATCCTCTACGGGATTCTCCCCCTTTGAGTTACTGTATGGGAGACACCCAAGAGGGCTGTTGGATATTGCCAAGGAAACTTGGGAAAGTGAGAGTTCTCCCCACAGGAGTGTGATTGAGCATGTCGCCCTGATGCAAGACCGAATTGCACAGGTAATGCCCATCGTGAAGGAACATTTGGCCCAGGCGCAGTTAGCACAGCAGAGAGTGTACAACCGTGGAGCCAAGACCCGTACCTTTTCCCCGGGGGATAGGATACTGGTACTTGTCCCTACGGTTCAAAGTAAATTCCTTGCCAAATGGCAAGGCCCCTATGAGATAATGGAAAAAGTGAGCGAAGTGAATTACAAGGTCAGATAACCAGGAAGGCGAAAGCCCGAACAGATCTATCACGTTAATCTGTTGAAAGCCTGGAGGGATAGAGAGTCCCTAGTCGCAGACACTTGGTCACCAGCTCAAACTGGTTGCGTGATTCCTGAGGTTGGAATAGCAGCCACCTTGTCACAACCCACAACAGGAGGTTAAGGAGTTTGTGCTTCGCAACAAGGAGGTATTCTCTGAGCTGCCGGGACAAACATCTGGGGTAGAGCATGACATCATTACCCCGCCCGGTGAAAGGGTGAAGTTAAAACCCTATCGGATCCCAGAGGCCTGACGGGAGGCAATACGGGAGGAAGTACAGAAAATGCTGAACTTAGGGGTGATAGAGGAGTCCCAAAGTGATTGGTCTAGTCCCATTGTGTTGGTGCCTAAACCGGATGGGAGCTGGCGATTTTGTAACGATTTTCGTCAGTTGAACAAAGTTACAAAATTTGACACCTACCCCATGCCACGTATTGATGAGTTGATCGACCGGCTGGGAACAGCCCGATACATGACGACTCTTGACCTCACAAAAGGGTATTGGCAAATCCCCCTGGCCAAGTCGGCCAAAGAGAAAACCGCATTTGTAACCCCAGACGGGGCGTTCCAATATAAAAGAATGCCGTTCGGGTTACAGAATGCGCCGGCCACATTCCAGCGGAAAATGGACCAGATGCTGAGGCCCCATCGGAAGTATGCTGCGGCTTACCTGGATGACGTAATTGTCCATAGCACAGATTGGGCCTCACATCTGCCAAAAGTGCAAGCAGTCCTGGACTCTGTTCGGGAAGCGGGGTTTACGGCTAACCCCAAGAAGTGTACCATTGGGCAGGAGGAGGCCAAATATCTTGGGTACACCATTGGGAGGGGAGTAATAAAACCCCAACTCAACAAAATCGAGGCCATCCAGAGTTGGCCACGTCCCAACAGCAAGAAGCAGGTACGAGCCTTTCTGGGAATCGCTGGGTATTATCGGCGATTCATTCCCCACTTTGCTTCTAAGGCTGTGCCCCTAACCAACCTGACGAAGGGGAAAGGGTCGGTCATGATTAAATGGACCCCCGAGGCTGAGGCAGCATTCCAATTCTTGAAACAAGCCTTATGTAGCCAGCCAGTGTTGTACTCACCCGACTTCTCTAAAGACTTTGTCGTACAAAGTGATGCGTCAGATGTGGGGTTAGGAGCAGTATTGTCCCAGGTCTGGAACGGGGAAGAGCACCCAGTCATTTACCTCAGCAGGAAGTTGAAGTCCCATGAGGTAAATTACGCCACCGTTGAAAAGGAGTGTTTAGCGGTGAAGTGGGCTCTAGATTCCCTTCGGTACTACCTGCTAGGTAGGCACTTTGACATGGTTACGGATCACGCTCCGTTAAAGTGGATGGCTCAAAACAAGGAAACAAATAGAAGAGTGAATAGGTGGTTCCTGGCCCTCCAGGAATTCAACTTCACAGTAAAGCATCGCCCTGGCGTTCAAATGGGGAATGTGGATGCTTTGTCTCGAGTACATGAATGCCTGATTGCTGGTGTTCCAACCCCGAGGTTAAAACAAGAGGGGGGGGTATGTGACAGCAGGAAGGTAAAGTCACCTGGTTGCATCCAGGGGGGTAGATATATTTCGCCCAGATTCAGGCTTTACGCCGACTTATACAACTAGGTGGAGAGTTGTATAAGCCCAGCTGAGGCTAGTGGGCTCATGGATGACTCATACCTCTAGGGAGAGTGTGGGGCGTCGTGCAGACAGGGAGTTGATGAGACCAGCTGAAGCTTGTCAGCTCATTTAGGCCTCTATAAGAACTCCCAGATTCATTAGGTGTTAGCTCATGCCTGGAACCAGACCTGTGTGGACTGTCTAGGGAGAGTGAACCCCTGTGCGGTGAGACAAAGCCTGTGTGGCTATTTGCTTGGACATTTAAAACCAGGGACTTAGGGACTAGGACAGCACTAGGCTGATCCCAGTTGTTAGTTAGGAAACCTGTATGTTTAGTCAGAGGTCAAGTTGACCAGGATTTATTTTGTTTATGTTTCTCTTGCTTTGCTGTGTTTTGTCACTGTAAATAGAAAATAAACCGCACCTTTTTGATTTTGAAAACCACAACCTCAGTTTGCTGGGCCTGTTTTGTGTGGGGAGCCCATCCCGGGGGTCACACACACCCGCTGCCGAGCTAACCCCCTCACAATATATATATATATATATATATATATATATATATATTGTGAGGGGGTTAACTCAGCAGCGGGTGTGTGTGACCCCCTGGATGGGTTCACCACACAAAAACAGGCACAGCAGACAGTGGTAGGAGAAAATAAAAGGGTGTGGTTTTATTGGAACTGCATACAGACAAAAAAATACAGCAAAAACAAAAGAAACAGGAAAATAAATCCTGGTCAACGTGACCGCTCACTACACATGTTGGTGTCCCTAACTAACAACTGGGTACAGCCTTGTGCTGTCCCAGTCCCTAGCTCCCTGCTTTTAGAAGTTCTTGACAATAACCACACAGGCTTTGGCTCACCGCACAGAGATCACACTCCCCAGACTATCCACACAGATCTGGTTCCAGGTTGGAGCATCTCCCTTAGCATGCTGGGAGTTCTTGTAGAGGCCCTAATGAGCCCACTTACTTCAGCTGGGCTCAGTAACTCTTCCCCTGCAAGACTCCCAGCACTCTCCCTAGTGGTATAAATCGGCATAGAGTCTGAATCTAGGACATATATACCTTCCATCCTTGATGCAACCTGGTGATTTTACCTGACTGCTGTCACATCCCCCCCCCCTCTTGTTTTAACCTTGAGGTTGGAACACAAGCAATCAGGCATGCATGTACTCGAGACAAAGCATCCACATTCCCCATTTGAACGCCAGGGCGATGCTTTACCGTAAAGTTGAATTCTTGTAGGGCCAGGAACCACCTATTTACTCTCCTATTTGTCACTCTGTTTTGAGCCATCCACTTTAAAGGAGCGTGATCAGTAATTAGGTCAAAGTGCCTCCCTAGCAGATAGTACCGAAGGGAATCTAGAGCCCACTTCACCGCTAAACACTCCTTCTCAATTGTGGCGTAATTTACCTCATGGGACTTCAATTTCCTGCTGAGGTAAATGACTGGGTGCTCTTCCCCGTTCCAGACCTGGGACAATACTGCTCCTAACCCAACGTCTGATGCATCACTTTGTACGACAAAGTCCCTAGAGAAGTCTGGTGAGTACAACACTGGCTGGCTACATAAGGCTTTTTTTAAGAATTGTAATGCTGCCTCAGCCTTTGGGGTCCATTTAACCATGACAGACTCTTTCCCTTTTGTCAGGTTGGTTAGGGGCACAGCCTGAGAGGCAAAGTGGGGAATGAATCGCCGATAATAACCAGCGATTCCCAGAAAGGCTCGTACCTGCTTCTTGCTGTTGGGACGTGGCCAATTCTGTATGGCCTCGACTTTATTGACTTGGGGTTTTATCACTCCCCTCCCAATGGTGTACCCAAGATATTTTGCCTCCTCCTGTCCAATGGTACACTTCTTGGGGTTGGCCGTAAACCCAGCTTCCCGAATAGAGTCTAGGACTGCTTGCACTTTTGGCAGATGTGAGGCCCAATCTGTGCTATGGGCAATTACATCATCCAGGTAAGCCGCAGCATACTTCTGATGGGGCCTCAGTATCTGGTCCATTTTCCGCTGGAATGTTGCCGGTGCATTCTGTAATCCAAACGGCATTCTTTTATATTGGAACGCCCCGTCTGGGGTTACAAACGCGGTTTTCTCCTTGGCCGATTTGGCCAGGGGAATTCGCCAATACCCTTTTGTGAGATCGAGAGTTGTCATGTATCGGGCTGTTCCGAGCCGGTCGATCAACTCATCTATACGTGGCATGAGGTAGGTGTCAAATTTTTAACTTTGTTCAGTTGTCGAAAATCGTTACAAAATCGCCAGTTCCCATCCAGTTTAGGCACTAACACTATGGGACTGGACCAATCACTTTGGGATTCCTCTATCACCCCCAACTCAAGCATTTTCTGTACTTCCTCACGTATTGCCTCCCGTCGGGCCTCTGGGATCCGATAGGGTTTTAGCTTCACCCTTTCACCGGGCGGGGTAATAATATCATGATCTACCCCAGACGTTTGTCCCGGCAGCTCAGAGAAAACCTCCCTGTTGCGAAGCACAAACTCTTTAACCTCCTGTTGTTGGGGGTTTGACAAGGTGACTGCTATTCCAACCTCCGGAATCACGCAATCAGACTGAGCTGGTGACAAAGGTTCTGCGACTAGGGATTCCCTATCCCTCCAGGCTTTCAACAGATTAATGTGATAGATCTGTTCGGGCTTTCGCCTTCCTGGTTGTCTGACCTTGTAATTCACTTCGCTCACTTTTTCCATTATCTCGTAGGGGCCTTGCCATTTAGCAAGGAATTTGCTTTCAACTGTAGGGACAAGTACCAATATCTTATCCCCCGGGGAAAAGGTACGGGTCTTGGCCCCACGGTTGTACACTCTCTGCTGTGCCAACTGCGCTTGGGCCAAATGTTCCTTTACGATTGCATTACCTGTGCAATTCTATCTTGCATCAGGGCGACATGCTCAATCACACTCCTGTGGGGAGAACTCTCACTTTCCCAAGTTTCCTTGGCGATATCCAACAGCCCTTTTGGGTGCCTCCCATAGAGTAACTCAAAGGGTGAGAAACCCGTAGAGGATTGGGGTACCTCCCGAATGACAAACATTAAATAGGGGATTAGACAGTCCCAATCCTTTCCATCTCTATCCACCACCTTCAACATTTGTTTTAGGGTTTTGTTGAATCTTTCAACCAACTCATCTGTTTGGGCGTGATACACGGATGTACGCAATTGTGTCACTTTGAACAACTTGCACAGCTCTTTCATAACCCGGGACATAAAGGGTGTACCTTGGTCTGTAAGCAGTTCCTTACAAATACCCACACGGCTAAAAACAAGAGATAGCTCTTTGGCTATGGTTTTGGCCGAGGTATTTCGGAGAGGAATCGCTTCCGGATACCGTGTGGCATAGTCCAATATAACCAAAATGTACTGATGCCCCCTAGCGGACTTCATTATCGGACCTACCAAATCCATTGCGATCCTCTCAAAGGGGACCTCAATGATGGGAAGAGGTACCAGCGGGTTACGGAAATGTGGCATCGGTGCCGACCTCTGACACACAGGGCAGGAGGAACAATAATTTTCTGTTTCCTTCATGACCCCCGGCCAATAGAATCTTTGCAATACTCTCTCTCTGGTTTTCTCTGTCCCCAGATGACCTCCAAGAATGTGCCCATGGGCCAACTCTAACACCAACTTCCTGTAAGGTTTGGGGACCACAAGCTACTCAATGGTTTCTTCTGCCCTTTTAGCCACCCGATACAGTAGGTCCTTTTCCACAATGAAGTATGGGTAAGTGCAGGTCTCATCTGGGTTCACTAATTCGCCATCTATTTTCACTACGTTTTCCCGTGCCTTTATTAGGGTGGGGTCTTTTAACTGTTCTGTGGCAAAATTTTCCTTGCGAACCTCGAGATCAGAAAACTCCACAGACGGCACGTTTTCGTCTGAGGATGTTGGCTCCTCCCCAGTTTCTCGAGTCTCCCCTGCCAATACCGACAAGGGGAATCCTGGAGAGTCCTCACCACTCTCAGAGGAATTCTGGCTATCACATTCCTGGTATATAGGGGCACCAGTGGGGGGCTCAGGACAATCCCAGAGTTCCCAAAACTTTGAAAAATCCCTTCCCACAATGGCATCATGTGGTAACTGAGACACTAACCCCACCTGATGAGAGAGGTTACCTTTTGGAGGTCTCAAAACACACTGTAGTCACAGGATACTCTCGGGTGTCCCCATGCACACAAATAACAGCTACCTTGTTATTCCCTAAGACCTCTGTAGTGACTAATTCAGCTTTTATCAGTGTCCCCAGGCTACCTGAATCCAGGAACACAACAACATTTTTACCATTAATACACATTTTGCATAAATGTTTCTCAGTTCCCCGATTGGCAGTGCATGCGACTGTCGCAAACAGCGACTGACGTCTGTTCCTTAGAAAGTCACATTGCATGGGTTCATCCACAACCCGGCAATTTGCTGCAATATGTCCCTCTTGTCGGCAGCAGTAGCAAACAATCCTTTTTGCTGCCTCTTGAGCCCCTGACTTCCCAGGCTGTTCTCGCCAGACCTTAGGTAGAACTCTCACCCTCTCATTCTCTCCACCCTCACCTCTTGGAATCATCTTACCCACCACTGGGAATCGTCTGGTCTTAGGGTGGAAAGTCCGTGAGTCTCTGGAAGAGGCAGTCAGGTTTTCCGTAGCCAAGTACTTCTCTACATGATCCACAAGATTATCGGCCGTTTCTGGGTCTCCATGGCTTACCCACTTTTGGATGGCAGTAGGAAGAGCTCTCAAGAAACAATCCATCACAACACGTTCCACAATCTTTGGTGCAGACAAAGTCTCTGGCTGTAGCCACTTCCTGCTCAGGTGAATGAGATCATACATTTGAGACCTGGGGGGTTTTCCAAGCCGGAAAGTCCAGTTATGCACACGCTGAGCCCGGACGGCCAGGGTGACACCCAGCCGTGCCAATATTTATTTTTTTAGCCTCACATAGTCTTTTGCTTGGTCAGGCTCTAGGTCATAGTAAGCTTTCTGCGATTCACCAGTTAACAGAGGGGCCACCAGTCCAGCCCACTGCTCCTTAGGCCACTTTTCCCTTTTCAGCAGTCCTTTCAAATGTGGTCAAAAACACCTCTGGATCATCCTCTCCAGTCATTTTTGTCAGTAAACGACTCACCCCAAAGGACGCAGTATTAGTGGAACTACTTGCCTCACTGGTTTGCGGACGTTGCTGCATTAATGTCTCCATTTGTTGCTGTAGTCCCTGTTCTTGCTTCTGCAACAGGTCTATGAAGCGGGCCTCAGATTGCTGCTGGGCTTGTTGCTGAGCTTCCAGACTCTGTTGATGAGCTCGCTGCTGGGCTGCCAGGCTCTGTTGTTGAGCTACAAGGCTCTTTTGCAAACCTGCATTTGTCTGCTGCTGATTGGCATTTGCTAGAGCCAGCTGTTTCAGTATCTCCTCCATGCTGGCCTTAAAAAAAAAAAACTGCCCGCATTCTCCACCAACTGTGAGGGGGTTAACTCAACAGCGGGTGTGTGTGACCCCCTGGATGGGTTCACCACACAAAAACAGGCACAGCAGACAGTGGCAGGAGAAAACAAAAGGGTGTGGTTTTATTGGAACTATATACAGACAAAAAAATACAGCAACAACAAAAGAAACAGGAAAATAAATCCTGGTCAACTTGACCGCTCACTACACACGTTGGTGTCCCTAACTAACAACTGGGTACAGCCTTGAGCTGTCCCAGTCCCTAGCTCCCTGCTTTTAGAAGTTCTTAGCAATAACCACACAGGCTTTGGCTCACCGCACAGAGATCACACTCCCCAGACTATCCACACAGATCTGGTTCCAGGTTGGAGCATCTCCCTTAGCATGCTGGGAGTTCTTGTAGAGGCCCCAATGAGCCCACTTACTTCAGCTGGGCTCATTAACTCTTCCCCTGCAAGACTCCCAGCACTCTCCCTAGTGGTATAAATCGGCATAAAGCCTGAATCTAGGACATATATACCTTCCATCCTGGATGCAACCTGGTGATTTTACCTGCCTGCTGTCACTATATATATATATATATATATATATATATATATATATATATATATATATATATATATATATATAGCGTGTGTATGTGTGTGTATATATATATATATATATATATATATATATATATATATATATATATATATATTTGTAGCAGGGTGCCTGTAAAATGGGTTAAAATTACAGGAAAGGTGATTGATGGGATATATGTTCCTCCACGGAAAGACTTCAGGGTAAAGAAGGATAGTTCTTTACCCTGTATTGGTAAAGTCCGTTCCGGGGCTGGTTTTATTGGGAGTCCGTGGACCGCAGTTTAATGTTTTCCTTTCAGGTCTTGATTAAGGCAGCTGGTCCTAGCAGAGAGAGAGAGAGTGTGGGTCTCCATGTGAGGAGGCATATTGGAGCATGGCTGCTTATCCCTGATTTTGGATACACGCATGTGCGATTGTAAGGACACTTACTACCAAACCAAAGGACTGGTCCGACTACGGACACAGTAAGGCTCGGTAGAGCAGAAGTTATTTTGTTTGATTGATGGCAAGATGCCCTTTTATTCTGTTTGGAAATATCCTGTGCATTAAACATGGTGTTTTCCTAAAGAGACTGTGAGTTTGTCCCTGCATTGAGTTTGATCCCCCCTACAATATATATATATATATATATATATATATATATATATTGTGACAGCAGGAAGGTAAAGTCACCTGGTTGCATCCAGGGGGGTAGATATATTTCGCCCAGATTCAGGCTTTACGCCGACTTATACAACTAGGTGGAGAGTTGTATAAGCCCAGCTAAGGCTAGTGGGCTCATGGATGACTCATATGTCTAGGGAGAGTGTGGGGCGTCGTGCAGACAGGGAGTTGATGAGACCAGCTGAAGCTTGTCAGCTCATTTAGGCCTCTATAAGAACTCCCAGCTTCATTAGATGTTAGCTCATGCCTGGAACCAGACCTGTGTGGACTGTCTAGGGAGAGTGAACCCCTGTGCGGTGAGGCAAAGCCTGTGTGGCTATTTGTTTGGACTTTTACTAAACCAGGGACTTAGGGACTAGGACAGCACCAGGCTGATCCCAGTTGTTAGTTTAGGAAACCTGCATGTTTAGTCAGAGGTCAAACTGACCAGGATTTATTTTGTTTATGTTTCTTTTTGGCTTTGCTGTGGTTTTTGTCACTGTACATAGAGAAATAAACCGCACCTTTTGATTTTGAAAACCACAACCTCCGTCTGCTGGCCCTGTTTTTGTGTGGGGAGCCCAACCAGGGGGTCACACACACCCGCCACCGAGTTAACCCCCTCACAGTTGGTGGAGAACCAGTGGCAGTTTTTTTTAAGCCAGCATGGAGGAGATACTGAAACAGCTGGCTCTAGCAAATGCCAATCAACAGCAGACAAATGCAGGTTTGCAAAGGAGCCTTGCAGCCCAGCAGCAAGCTCATCAACAAGCCCAGCAGCAATCTGAGGCCCGCTTCATAGACCAGTTACAGAAGCAAGAGCAGAGACTACAACAAATGGAAGCAGTAATGCAGCAACGTCCGCAGACCAGTGAGGAAAGCCGTCCCACTAATACCGCGTCCTTTGGGGTGAGTCGTTTATTGACAAAAATGACTGGAGAGGATGATCCAGAGGTATTTTTGACCACATTTGAAAGGACTGCTGAAAGAGAAAAGTGGCCTGAGGAGCAGTGGGCTGGACTGGTGGCTCCTCTGTTAACTGGTGAATCGCAGAAGGCTTACTATGACCTAGAGCCTGACCAAGCAAAAGACTATGTGATGCTAAAAGCTGAAATATTGGCAAGGCTGGGTGTCACCCTGGCTGTCCGGGCTCAGCGTGTGCATAACTGGACTTTCCAGCTTGGAAAACCCCCCAGGTCTCAAATGTATGATCTCATTCACCTGAGCAGGAAGTGGCTACAGCCAGAGACTTTGTCCGCACCAGAGATTGTGGAACGTGTTGTAATGGATCGGTTTTTGAGAGCTCTTCCTACTGCCATCCAAAAGTGGGTAAGCCATGGAGACCCAGAGACGGCCGGTGGTCTTGTGGATCGTGTAGAGAAATACTTGGCTACAGAGAACCTGACGGCCTCTTCCAGAGACTCTCGGACTTTCCACCCTAAGACCAGACCATCCCCAGGGGCGGATAAGAGGATTCCAAGGGGTAAGGGTGGAGAGAGTGAGAGGGTGGGAGCTCTACCCCAAGTTTGGCGAGAACAGCCTGGGAAATCAGCGGCTCAAGAGGCGGCAAGAAGGATCGTTTGCTACCGCTGCCGGCAAGCGGGACATATTGCAGCAAATTGCCCGGTTGTGGAGGAACCCATGCAATGTGACTTTCTGATGGACAGACGTCAGTCGCTGTGTGCGACAGTCGCATGCACTGCCATTCGGGGAACTGAGAAACATTTATGCAAAATGTGTCTTAATGGTAGAAATGTTGTGGTATTACTGGATTCAGGTAGCCTTGTGACCCTGATAAAGGCTGAATTAGTTAAAACAGAGGTCTCTGGGAATAGCAAGGTAGCTGTTATTTGTGTGCATGGGGACACCCGAGAGTATCCAGTGACTACAGTGTGTTTCGAGACCCCCAAAGGTACCCTCTCTCATCCAGTGGGGTTAGTATCTCAATTACCGCATGATGCCATTGTGGGAAGGGATTTTCCGAAGTTCTGGGAACTGTGGGATGATCCTGAGCCCCCCACTGGTGCCCCTATGTACCAGGAATGTGATAGCCAGAACTCCTCTGAGAGTGGCGAGGACTCTCCAGAATTTCCCTTGTCAGTATTGGCAGGGGAGACTCAAGAAACTGGAGAGGAGCCCACCTCCTCAGACGAAAACCTACCGTCTGTGGAGTTTTCTGATCTGGAGGTTCACAGGGAAAATTTTGCCACAGAACAGTTAAAAGACCCCGCCCTAATAAAGGCACGGGAAAACGTAGTGGAAATAGATGGCGAGTTAGTGAACCCAGATAATACCTGCACTTACCCATACTTCAGCGTAGAGAAGGACCTACTGTATCGGGTGGCAAAAAGGGCAGAAGAAACCGAGCAGCTTGTGGTGCCCAAACCTTACAGGAAGTTGGTGTTGGAGTTGGCCCATGGGCACATTCTTGGAGGTCATCTGGGGACAGAGAAAACCCGAGAGAGGGTATTACAGAGATTCTATTGGCCTGGGGTGATGAAGGACATAGAAAATTATTGTTCCTCCTGCCCTGTGTGTCAGAGGTCGGCCCCGATGCCACATTTCCGTAGCCCGCTGGTCCCTCTACCCATCATTGAGGTCCCGTTTGAGAGAATCGCAATGGATTTGGTAGGTCCTATAATCAAGTCCGCTAGGGGGCACCAGTACATATTGGTTATAATGGACTATGCCACCCGTTATCCAGAAGCGATCCCTCTCAGAAATACCTCGGCCAAAACCATAGCCAAAGAACTATCTCTTGTTTTTAGCCGGGTGGGTATTTGTAAAGAACTGCTTACGGACCAAGGTACACCCTTTATGTCCCGGGTTATGAAAGAGCTGTGTAAATTGCTCAAAGTGACGCAATTGCGTACATCTGTGTATCACCCCCAAACCGATGGGCTGGTTGAAAGATTCAACAAAACCCTAAAACAAATGTTGAAGAAAGTGGTGGATAGAGATGGAAAGGATTGGGACTGTCTACTTCCTTATTTGATGTTTGCTATTAGGGAGGTGCCCCAATCCTCTACGGGATTCTCCCCCTTTGAGTTACTGTATGGGAGACACCCAAGAGGGCTGTTGGATATTGCCAAGGAAACTTGGGAAAGTGAGAGTTCTCCCCACAGGAGTGTGATTGAGCATGTCGCCCTGATGCAAGATCGAATTGCACAGGTAATGCCCATCGTGAAGGAACATTTGGCCCAAGCGCAGTTGGCACAGCAGAGAGTGTACAACCGTGGAGCAAAGACCCGTACCTTTTCCCCGGGGGATAGGATATTGGTACTTGTCCCTACGGTTGAAAGTAAATTCCTTGCCAAATGGCAAGGCCCCTACGAGATAATGGAAAAAGTGAGCGAAGTGAATTACAAGGTCAGACAACCAGGAAGGCGAAAGCCCGAACAGATATATCACGTTAATCTGTTGAAAGCCTGGAGGGATAGAGAGTCCCTAGTCGCAGAAACTTGGTCACCAGCTCAAACTGGTTGCGTGATTCCGGAGGTTGGAATAGCAGCCACCTTGTCACAACCCCAACAACAGGAGGTTAAGGAGTTTGTGCTTCGCAACAAGGAGGTGTTCTCTGAGCTGCCGGGACAAACATCTGGGGTAGAGCATGATATTATTACCCCGCCCGGTGAAAGGGTGAAGTTAAAACCCTATCGGATCCCAGAGGCCCGACGGGAGGCAATACGGGAGGAAGTACAGAAAATGCTGAACTTAGGGGTGATAGAGGAGTCCCAAAGTGATTGGTCTAGTCCCATTGTGTTGGTGCCTAAACCGGATGGGATTTGGCGATTTTGTAACGATTTTCGTCAGTTGAACAAAGTTACAAAATTTGACACCTACCCCATGCCACGTATAGATGAGTTGATCGACCGGCTGGGAACAGCCCGATACATGACGACTCTTGACCTCACAAAAGGGTATTGGCAAATTCCCCTGGCCAAGTCGGCCAAAGAGAAAACCGCATTTGTAACCCCAGACGGGGCGTTCCAATATAAGAGAATGCCGTTCGGGTTACAGAATGCGCCGGCCACATTCCAGCGGAAAATGGACCAGATACTGAGGCCCCATCGGAAGTATGCTGCGGCTTACCTGGATGACGTAATTGTCCATAGCACAGATTGGGCCTCACATCTGCCAAAAGTGCAAGCAGTCCTAGACTCTATCCGGGAAGCGGGGTTTACGGCTAACCCCAAGAAGTGTACCATTGGGCAGGAGGAGGCCAAATATCTTGGGTACACCATTGGCAGGGGAGTGATAAAACCCCAACTCAACAAAGTCGAGGCCATCCAGAGTTGGCCACGTCCCAACAGCAAGAAGCAGGTACGGGCCTTTCTGGGAATCGCGGGTTATTATCGGCGCTTCATTCCCCACTTTGCTTCTAAGGCTGTGCCCCTAACCAACCTGACGAAAGGGAAAGGGTCGGTCATGATTAAATGGACCCCCGAGGCTGAGGCAGCATTCCAATTCTTGAAACAAGCCTTATGTAGCCAGCCAGTGTTGTACTCACCCGACTTCTCTAAAGACTTTGTCGTACAAAGTGATGCGTCAGATGTGGGGTTAGGAGCAGTATTGTCCCAGGTCTGGAACGGGGAAGAGCACCCAGTCATTTACCTCAGCAGGAAGTTGAAGTCCCATGAGGTAAATTACGCCACCGTTGAAAAGGAGTGTTTAGCGGTGAAGTGGGCTCTAGATTCCCTTCGGTACTATCTGCTAGGTAGGCACTTTGACATGGTTACGGATCACGCTCCGTTAAAGTGGATGGCTCAAAACAAGGAAACAAATAGAAGAGTGAATAGGTGGTTCCTGGCCCTCCAGGAATTCAACTTCACAGTAAAGCATCGCCCTGGCGTTCAAATGGGGAATGTGGATGCTTTGTCTCGAGTACATGAATGCCTGATTGCTGGTGTTCCAACCCCGAGGTTAAAACAAGAGGGGGGGGTATGTGACAGCAGGAAGGTAAAGTCACCTGGTTGCATCCAGGGGGGTAGATATATTTCGCCCAGATTCAGGCTTTACGCCGACTTATACAACTAGGTGGAGAGTTGTATAAGCCCAGCTAAGGCTAGTGGGCTCATGGATGACTCATATGTCTAGGGAGAGTGTGGGGCGTCGTGCAGACAGGGAGTTGATGAGACCAGCTGAAGCTTGTCAGCTCATTTAGGCCTCTATAAGAACTCCCAGCTTCATTAGATGTTAGCTCATGCCTGGAACCAGACCTGTGTGGACTGTCTAGGGAGAGTGAACCCCTGTGCGGTGAGGCAAAGCCTGTGTGGCTATTTGTTTGGACTTTTACTAAACCAGGGACTTAGGGACTAGGACAGCACCAGGCTGATCCCAGTTGTTAGTTTAGGAAACCTGCATGTTTAGTCAGAGGTCAAACTGACCAGGATTTATTTTGTTTATGTTTCTTTTTGGCTTTGCTGTGGTTTTTGTCACTGTACATAGAGAAATAAACCGCACCTTTTGATTTTGAAAACCACAACCTCCGTCTGCTGGCCCTGTTTTTGTGTGGGGAGCCCAACCAGGGGGTCACACACACCCGCCACCGAGTTAACCCCCTCACAATATATATATATATATATATATATATATATATATATATATATATATATAAAACTAGATTACCAAAGGTATTGGGATGCCTGCCTTTACACACACATGATCTTTAATGGGATCCCAGTCTTAGTCTGTAGGATTCGTTATTGAGTTGGCCCACCCTTTCCAGCTATAATAGATTCAACTCTTCTGGGAAGGCTGTCCACAAGGTTTAGAGGTGTGTCTATGGAAATGTTTGAATATTCTTTAACATCTAAGGGAACACAAAAAGAAGGGGTACCAATTAGGTAGCCCTGGGTCGGACTTTTGAGGCACAGTAAACAATGGAGACATTAGAAAAAATTACAATGTTTATTGAAAAAAATACATGGTATGAAAAGAGCATTAGAAAACAAGTTAAAAAACATATATATTATGATACATGATATATAGTGAGCCCTTATGCGTCAACGCGTTTCACTGTTAAGCTTCATCAGGACACATTCAAGGTTCATAGATGGCAAGAAAGAGAACGGGTCTCACTATCTGGAATAAAACATATGTGTTTATAATTATAAAAATGACCGTAACACACATCTTTAAAAAACACGATTCTGTTCAAACGAAGAATCATGGCACACATGAGTACAAGAACAAAGATACCTTGCAGGAGAATAAGTCTTGTTCATAAATTTCCAAAAACAAGAGTTTCATCGAAAAAAGGCTAGCTCCGAGTAGTCTGTCGACAGATAGTTATAGGGGCCAGCTGTAGCAATCAATACAAAACCACAAATCAGCTCACAGACTGGTAACATATATATATATATATATATATTGTGAGGGGGTTAGCTCGGCAGCGGGTGTGTGTGACCCCCGGGATGGGCTCCCCACACAAAAACAGGCCCAGCAGACGGAGGTTGTGGTTTTCAAAATCAAAAAGGTGCCGTTTATTTTCTATTTACAGTGACAAAAACACAGCAAAGCAAAAGAAACAAACAAAATAAATCCTGGTCAACTTGACCTCTGACTAAACATACAGGTTTCCTAACTAACAACTGGGATCAGCCTAGTGCTGTCCTAGTCCCTGGTTTTAAATGTCCAAGCAAAATATAGCCACACAGGCTTTCTCTCACCGCACAGGGGTTCACTCTCCCTAGACAGTCCACACAGGTCTGCTTCCAGGCATGAGCCAACATCTAATGAATCTGGGAGTTTTTATAGAGGCCTTAAACGAACTGACAGGCTTCAGCTGGCCTCATCAACTCCCTGCCTGCACGACGCCCAGCCCTCTCCCTAGAGGTATGAGTCATCAATGAGCCCACTAGTCTCAGCTGGGCTTATACAACTCTCCACCTAGCTGTATAAATCGGCGTAAAGCCTGAATCTGGGCGAAATATATCTACCCCCCTGGATGCAACCAGGTGACTTTACCTTCCTGCTGTCACATACCCCCCCCTCTTGTTTTAACCTCGGGGTTGGAACACCAGCAATCAGGCATTCATGTACTCGAGACAAAGCATCCACATTCCCCATTTGAACGCCAGGGCGATGCTTTACTGTGAAGTTGAATTCCTGGAGGGCCAGGAACCACCTATTCACTCTTCTATTTGTTTCCTTGTTTTGAGCCATCCACTTTAACGGAGCGTGATCCGTAACCATGTCAAAGTGCCTACCTAGCAGGTAGTACCGAAGGGAATCTAGAGCCCACTTCACCGCTAAACACTCCTTTTCAACGGTGGCGTAATTTACCTCATGGGACTTCAACTTCCTGCTGAGGTAAATGACTGGGTGCTCTTCCCCGTTCCAGACCTGGGACAATACGGCTCCTAACCCCACATCTGACGCATCACTTTGTACGACAAAGTCTTTAGAGAAGTCGGGTGAGTACAACACTGGCTGGCTACATAAGGCTTGTTTCAAGAATTGGAATGCTGCCTCAGCCTCGGGGGTCCATTTAATCATGACCGACCCTTTCCCCTTCGTCAGGTTGGTTAGGGGCACAGCCTTAGAAGCAAAGTGGGGAATGAATCGCCGATAATACCCAGCGATTCCCAGAAAGGCTCGTACCTGCTTCTTGCTGTTGGGACGTGGCCAACTCTGGATGGCCTCGACTTTGTTGAGTTGGGGTTTTATTACTCCCCTCCCAATGGTGTACCCAAGATATTTGGCCTCCTCCTGCCCAATGGTACACTTCTTGGGGTTAGCCGTAAACCCTGCTTCCCGAACAGAGTCCAGGACTGCTTGCACTTTTGGCAGATGTGAGGCCCAATCTGTGCTATGGACAATTACGTCATCCAGGTAAGCCGCAGCATACTTCCGATGGGGCCTCAGCATCTGGTCCATTTTCCGCTGGAATGTGGCCGGCGCATTCTGTAACCCGAACGGCATTCTTTTATATTGGAACGCCCCGTCTGGGGTTACAAATGCGGTTTTCTCTTTGGCTGACTTGGCCAGGGGGATTTGCCAATACCCTTTTGTGAGGTCAAGAGTCGTCATGTATCGGGCTGTTCCCAGCCGGTCGATCAACTCATCTATACGTGGCATGGGGTAGGTGTCAAATTTTGTAACTTTGTTCAACTGACGAAAATCGTTACAAAATCGCCAGCTCCCATCCGGTTTAGGCACCAACACAATGGGACTAGACCAATCACTTTGGGACTCCTCTATCACCCCTAAGTTCAGCATTTTCTGTACTTCCTCCCGTATTGCCTCCCGTCGGGCCTCTGGGATCCGATAGGGTTTTAACTTCACCCTTTCACCGGGCGGGGTAATAATGTCATGCTCTACCCCAGATGTTTGTCCCGGCAGCTCAGAGAATACCTCCTTGTTGCGAAGCACAAACTCCTTAACCTCCTGTTGTTGGGGTTGTGACAAGGTGGCTGCGATTCCAACCTCAGGAATCACGCAACCAGTTTGAGCTGGTGACCAAGTGTCTGCGACTAGGGACTCTCTATCCCTCCAGGCTTTCAACAGATTAACGTGATAGATCTGTTCGGGCTTTCGCCTTCCTGGTTGTCTGACCTTGTAATTCACTTCGCTCACTTTTTCCATTATCTCGTAGGGGCCTTGCCATTTGGCAAGGAATTTACTTTCAACCGTAGGGACAAGTACCAATATCCTATCCCCCGGGGAAAAGGTACGGGTCTTGGCTCCACGGTTGTACACTCTCTGCTGTGCCAACTGCGCTTGGGCCAAATGTTCCTTCACGATGGGCATTACCTGTGCAATTCGATCTTGCATCAGGGCGACATGCTCAATCACACTCCTGTGGGGAGAACTCTCACTTTCCCAAGTTTCCTTGGCAATATCCAACAGCCCTCTTGGGTGTCTCCCATACAGTAACTCAAAGGGGGAGAATCCCGTAGAGGATTGGGGCACCTCCCTAATAGCAAACATCAAATAAGGAAGTAGACAGTCCCAATCCTTTCCATCCCTATCCACCACTTTCTTCAACATTTGTTTTAGGGTTTTGTTGAATCTTTCAACCAGCCCATCGGTTTGGGGGTGATACACAGATGTACGTAATTGCGTCACTTTGAACAATTTACACAGCTCCTTCATAACCCGGGACATAAAGGGTGTACCTTGGTCCGTAAGCAGTTCTTTACAAATACCCACCCGGCTAAAAACAAGAGATAGCTCTTTGGCTATGGTTTTGGCCGAGGTATTTCTGAGAGGGATCGCTTCTGGATAACGGGTGGCATAGTCCATTATAACCAATATGTACTGGTGCCCCCTAGCGGACTTGATTATAGGACCTACCAAATCCATTGCGATTCTCTCAAACGGGACCTCAATGATGGGTAGAGGGACCAGCGGGCTACGGAAGTGTGGCATCGGGGCGGACCTCTGACACACAGGGCAGGAGGAACAATAATTTTCTATGTCCTTCATCACCCCAGGCCAATAGAATCTCTGTAATACCCTCTCTCGGGTTTTCTCTGTCCCCAGATGACCTCCAAGAATGTGCCCATGGGCCAACTCCAACACCAACTTCCTGTAAGGTTTGGGCACCACAAGCTGCTCAACGGTTTCTTCTGCCCTTTTTGCCACCCGATACAGTAGGTCCTTCTCTACGCTGAAGTATGGGTAAGTGCAGGTATTATCTGGGTTCACTAACTCGCCATCTATTTTCACTACGTTTTCCCGTGCCTTTATTAGGGCGGGGTCTTTCAACTGTTCTGTGGCAAAGTTTTCCCTGTGAACCTCAAGATCAGAAAACTCCACAGACGGTAGGTTTTCGTCTGAGGAGGTGGGCTCCTCTCCAGTTTCTTGAGTCTCCCCTGCCAATACTGACAAGGGAAATTCGGGAGAGTCCTCACCACTCTCAGAGGAGTTCTGGCTATCATATTCCTGGTACATAGGGGCACCAGTGGGGGGCTCAGGATCATCCCACAGTTCCCAGAACTTCGGAAAATCCCTTCCCACAATGGCGTCATGCGGTAACTGAGACACTAAGCCCACTGGATGAGAAAGGGTACCTTTGGGGGTCTCGAAACACACTGTAGTCACTGGATACTCTCGGGTGTCCCCATGCACACAAATAACAGCTACCTTGCTATTCCCAGAGACCTCTGTTTTAACTAATTCAGCCTTTATCAGGGTCACAAGGCTACCTGAATCCAGCAATACCACAACATTTCTACCATTAATACACATTTTGCATAAATGTTTCTCAGTTCCCCGAATGGCAGTGCATGCGACTGTCGCACACAGCGACTGACGTCTGCCCGTCAGAAAGTCACACTGCATGGGTTCCTCCAAAACCGGGCAATTTGCTGCAATATGTCCCGCTTGCCGGCAGCGGTAGCAAATGATCCTTCTTGCCGCCTCTTGAGCCGCTGATTTCCCAGGCTGTTCTCGCCAAACTTGGGGTAGAGCTCCCACCCTCTCACTCTCTCCACCCTTACCCCTTGGAATCATCTTATCCGCCCCTGGGGATGGTCTGGTCTTAGGGTGGAAAGTCCGAGTGTCTCTGGAAGAGGCCGTCAGGTTCTCTGTAGCCAAGTATTTCTCCACACGATCCACAAGACCATCGGCCGTCTCTGGGTCTCCATGGCTTACCCACTTTTGGATGGCAGTAGGAAGAGCTCTCAAAAACCGATCCATTACAACACGTTCCACAATCTTTGGTGCGGACAAAGTCTCTGGCTGTAGCCACTTTCTGCTCAGGTGAATGAGATCATACATTTGAGACCTGGGGGGTTTTCCAAGCTGGAAAGTCCAGTTATGCACACGCTGAGCCCGGACAGCCAGGGTGACACCCAGCCTTGCCAATATTTCAGCTTTTAGCATCACATAGTCTTTTGCTTGGTCAGGCTCTAGGTCATAGTAAGCTTTCTGCGATTCACCCGTTAACAGAGGAGCCACCAGTCCAGCCCACTGCTCCTCAGGCCACTTTTCTCTTTCAGCAGTCCTTTCAAACGTGGTCAAAAATACCTCTGGATCATCCTCTCCAGTCATTTTTGTCAATAAACGACTCACCCCAAAGGACGCGGTATTAGTGGGACGGCTTTCCTCACTGGTCTGCGGACGTTGCTGCATTACTGCTTCCATTTGTTGTAGTCTCTGCTCTTGCTTCTGTAATAGGTCTATGAAGCGGGCCTCAGATCGTTGCTGGGCTTGTTGCTGAGCTTCCAGACTCTGTTGGTGAGCTTGCTGCTGGGCTGCAAGGCTCTGTTGATGAGCTTGCTGCTGGGCTGCGAAGTTCTGTTGTTGAGCTGCAAGGCTCTTTTGCAAACCTGCATTTGTCTGCTGTTGATTGGCATTTGCTAGAGCCAGCTGTTTCAGTATCTCCTCCATGCTGGCTTAAAAAAAAACTGCCACTGGTTCTCCACCAACTGTGAGGGGGTTAGCTCGGCAGCGGGTGTGTGTGACCCCCGGGATGGGCTCCCCACACAAAAACAGGCCCAGCAGACGGAGGTTGTGGTTTTCAAAATCAAAAAGGTGCCGTTTATTTTCTATTTACAGTGACAAAAACACAGCAAAGCAAAAGAAACAAACAAAATAAATCCTGGTCAACTTGACCTCTGACTAAACATACAGGTTTCCTAACTAACAACTGGGATCAGCCTAGTGCTGTCCTAGTCCCTGGTTTTAAATGTCCAAGCAAAATATAGCCACACAGGCTTTCTCTCACCGCACAGGGGTTCACTCTCCCTAGACAGTCCACACAGGTCTGCTTCCAGGCATGAGCCAACATCTAATGAATCTGGGAGTTTTTATAGAGGCCTTAAACGAACTGACAGGCTTCAGCTGGCCTCATCAACTCCCTGCCTGCACGACGCCCAGCCCTCTCCCTAGAGGTATGAGTCATCAATGAGCCCACTAGTCTCAGCTGGGCTTATACAACTCTCCACCTAGCTGTATAAATCGGCGTAAAGCCTGAATCTGGGCGAAATATATCTACCCCCCTGGATGCAACCAGGTGACTTTACCTTCCTGCTGTCACAATATATATATATATATATATATATATATATATATATATATTGTAAATAATAAAAATAAATATAAAAACGATGTCCCAGAAAAATACCTACTAGCTCATATATACCAGGGATCGTCACAAAATAGGTTCCAAACAAGAGTGAGATGATTAAACTTAGCGAAGACAGGGGATGAGTATGGACAGGTGACCGGAATATAAAGTAATATAAACCTTAAAGTGGAGTACCACCCTGAATTTTTTTTATTTTAACAAAAATTTTAAAGATTATAGAAAAAAAAAATGTAAAAAATATAAAAAAAATTTACTCACCAGAAATAGCGGTTGCTATGCGGGGTGGCTAAAAGGGCAGAAGAAACCATTGAGCAGCTTGTGGTCCCCAAACCTTACAGGAAGTAATTGTCCACGGCAGGTCTCCTTCCTCCGTCCTACTCGCGGTGTCTTCTGGGAACTGTGTGAATCCCAGAGAGCAGCTGGCCCATTCACAAAGAGCTGTGTGGCTTGAGCATGCACAGAAGGAAACGGGCAGTGAAGCCGCACGGCTTCACAGCCTATTTCCCTTACGGAGGATGGTGGTGCCAGGATTGCGGGATCGGCCTCGGGGGGGGGGCTGACATTGCGGGCGAGTAGGACAGGTAAGTGTCCTTATTAAAAGTCAGCAGCTACAGTGTTTGTAGCTGCTGACTTTTAAAAAAATTAAATTGTGGGTGGAACCCCACTTTAAGTCCAAAATGTCTCAATGACTATGTAGTCTTAAGATACACAGGCTCAATTGTACATAGACAGAGTGCTGTGATGCAATCCAAACCATATAGTCCCTTTTAAGATGGTCTAAGATAGAACAAAAATATATATTATCAATCCTCCAAATTGTAGGGAGATCGCAAAGATATATATGATGAACGCAAAAGGAGCAGCTGTATTCTTCAACATCAGCACCATACCTCATAAATGCGCTTCTGGAAGAATGGTCAAACATTCCCATAGACACACTCCTAAACCTTGTGGACAGCCTTCCCAGAAGAGTTGAAGCTGTTATAGCTGAAAAGGGTGGGCCAACTCAATATTGAACCCTACGGACTAAGACAGGGATGCCATTAAAGTTCATGTGCGTGTAAAGGCAGGTGTCCCAATACTTTTGGCAATATAGTGTATACTCCGGACACAAGGAAAATCTAGAAATAATTTCTTAAGAAGTGCGCAAAACATATATCAATAACTCAGTAATGAGCCATATATGTATAATAATAACTCATAATAAAAGACTTCATACACAATATACATCAAAATACGTGGGGAAGTGTCCATCACAGAACATATAATTAAAACTTGTGCATGATAAAAAAGTAAGCTTCAAAAAACATATATTCAAGTCCACTTGTGAGATATTGAAAATAAGATAAAATCCATGTGCAAAAGTCCCAAGCCACCTTGAAATCAAGTGTGCCAGCTCCCTTACCAAATTCCAATGTTCTCCAAATTTTAAGAGATCAACAGTGCAGAAACCATCCAATCAAGGGCCACCAAAAAAAATACCGCAGAGTCTGGAGTTTCCGGGGTCCCCCACAGGTTATTGAAAGACCACTCCTAAAAATAGGAATAAATGGAGGAAAAGAGCAAAGAACCATAGAGTAGTATTACTTAAAACCACATAATTTATTAAAAACAAACATACTCACAAATATAAAAGCATCTCGTATGCAAAAAACACCACATCAGAGAACATCAGCAGGTGTATAACATCATGAGCCACTGGCCTTGCCCTAGACGCGTTTCGTCTATACAATAGACGTGATGCTTTTTTAGGGGATAGAAGAAAGGAGACCACTGGCATATCTTACACATTTATTTATCTTTTTAATTAATGGTAGATGAAATTCAGCTGGGATTGACTGAAAAAACAAACAAACAAGAAAAGATGCAGCCGCGTTGCCCAGTGCAGTCCCAACACAAAATAAAGGCAATTTGCCTTGTTTCCTATGGTGTCAGTCCACACTAATGAGTTGTTCATGCAGTACCTTTGTTTCCGGCGCAGCAGGCTGAAGCAGAAACTACAGCATCCCAACAACGTTGTGTGAATAGAACCTAATGAAATGTCATTTCACATTTCAATAAAGTTCCAATAAACAAAAGAAAACAGTATGATGCGCCGGGATTGGCACTTCAGCACTGTGTCTTCCCAGCACACACCAGCAGTTATGCATTCGGCATGGCTTCTGGTGTGAATCAACCCTTAATCCCGCTATGGCTTCCTCAGCCTCTCCCGGGAAGCAGCCCGGACATAAAAGAGCACACTGACTACATGCTTGTTATTTATTTTTTTTTGAGTGCTCATGGGGATCAATCTGAATAAAACCTTTGGCTCTATAGAGTAGGAGGTACGCAGCCAGGAGTTTCCGGCACACTGAATATTACCTACCAATACGAATGTATTTCTTGTTAGTGACAGGTACCCTTTATGATCTAGCCCAGCCAAGTCCCCATTACATTGCAATAAATGTAGTTACCGGTAAATCATGAAAAAGAAAAGACTTTGTATAGACGAGGGGGTGACTCATCCAGCAAAGAGGAATGGCACTTCGCGTTTCCTGATGGAATGAAAATTTATGAACACATTGAATATTTGTTGTGTTCCGAGCCCAAGCAGAACTCTGACATATGTCAGGCTGCGAGCAGCCTCCCTCCCACCCTCAATCACAGCGGGGAGACACTTTTTATATCCAACGCTGCTACTGAAATATGACAAGAAAACGAGGAGAAAGATTTCTCTAAAGACATCACATTGATTCCAGAAATAATTAGTAACTCTTATGCCACATACACACGGTCGGAATTTTCGAGGAAAAAAGTCAGTCGTGTGTATGCCCCATCGGACTTTTTCCGTCGGAAATTCCGACGGACTTAAGCCCCATACACATTAGATTTTCTGCAGATTTTTGTCTTCTGATTTACCAAAACCATGTAGTGCAAGGGCCTGCCTGATTGCATACAAATTGAAACCCTTAAGGTTTGACCTCATATTATATGGTTTTGGTAAATCTGAAGACAAAAATCTGCAGAAAATCTAATAGGCCGGTTTCACACTGGGGCGGTGGGGGCGGTATAGCGCCGCTATATTTAGCGCCGCTATACTGTCGGGATTGCAGAGGTATTCGGCCGCTAGCGGTGCGGTTTTAACCCCTGCTAGCGGCCGAAAAAAGGGTTAATACCACCCGCAAACCGCGGCTACAGCCGTGGTTTGTGGGCGGTATTACAGCGGTTTCCCATTGCTTTCAATGGGAAGGAGCGGTGGAGGAGCGGTAAACACACCGCTCCTCTCACCGCTCCAAAGATGCGGCTAGCAGGACTTTTTTTTAAGTCCTGTTAGCGCACCGCTCCACATTGGGGCTTTCACATTGGAGAGACAGGAGGCGCTGTTTAGGCTCGGTTTGCAGGCGCTATTTTTAGCAAAATAGCGCCTGAAAACCGCCCCAGTGTGAAAGGGGCCTTAGTGTGTATGGGGCTTAAGAAAGAGAACATGTCCAACAGAAAAAAATTCTATCGGAAATTCCATTTGTCTGTATGGAACTCCGACGGAGGAAAAAAAACACGCATGCTCAGAATCAAGTCGACGCATGCTCGAAAGCATTGAACTTAATTTTTCTCGGCTCGTCGTAGTGTTGTACGTCACCGCGTTCTTGACAGTCGGAATTTGGTGTGACAGTGTGTATGCAAGACAGCTTGAACGGAATTCCGTCATGAAAAACCCGTCAGATTTTATTGCGATGGAAAATCTGACCGTGTGTACGGGGCATATCTGTCCCGGGTGTAAGGAGGAAGACTTGAGCGGGAACATCTGCTCTTAGGCAACCTGCCAATTTAACTGACTGTATATGAGGTCCAAGTTTTTTCGATAAACTGTTAACTTGATTTTAGGTGGTGTGTAAAAGTATCTCATCCAAAACATATTTTCTTTTTTTGAAAGATCAAAAGGTTCGGTCCCATGCGCCATCTCCTCTGCTGTCTGTGACCCTGGCGGGGTCACCCCCCCCCCCCCATCCCCTGGGGTGTACTATGGCACCCAGAACCTGTCTTGAGCAGAGTTTCCTGGTTCTTCCACAATGCTAGTGTCACTGGGACCCTGCTGCATTCTTTATTATTGGTATTTATATAGCACTGATAATTTACTCAGTGCTGTACATATACAGTGCGGGAAAAAAGTATTTGATCCCCTGCTGATTTTGTATGTTTGCCCACTGACTAAGAAATGATCAGTCTATAATTTTAATGGTAGGTTTATTTTAACAGTGGTAGACAAAATAATAAAAATATCCAGAAATTCACGTTTCAAAAAACGTATAAATTGATTTGCATTTTAATGAGTGAAATAAGTATTTGATCCCCTATCAATCAGCAAGATTCCTGGCTCCCAGGTGTCTTCTATACAGGTAACGAGATGAGATTAAGAGCACTCTCTTAAAGCCCTGGTTCACACTGGTGCGATTTACAAATCTCATGTTTTGAGTGCGATTTGGCACTCCGATTTCTTTCCCAGTCACTTCTGATTTTGTTCCCATTACTTTTGTATTTGTTTGCGATTTATGGAGCCTACTTGCGATTTGCAGATAGTATGATTTGTACTTATTGCAATGAAAAGCAAGCTGATTTGTGACTTAATAAAGATAGCAGTGCTGGCTGTGAAAAAAAAAAAAAAAAACGTCTTGCTCCAGTCCAAATTTCTCACTATAACACCTTCTAGGGGAGGGGATAGGTCAGCTGTTTTCATACACATAGCAGCGCTGGCAGGGTTAAAAACACCTGCTAGGGGAGGGGACAGATCAGCTGAAGCTGCAATGACATTAGCAAAAAAAAAAAAGACTGCTCCAAATCGCACTGATATAAACAGTACTGCGATTTCAGGTCGATTTACATAGCACTCTATGGATGTTAAATCGACCTGAAATCGCAAAAAAGTAATACAAAAACCTTTTGGAAATCGCTAGTGTCTTTTGAAATCGCATGTCGCACCTGAAATCGCACCAGTGTGAACCAGGGCAAAGGGAGTGCTCCTAAACTCAGCTCGTTACCTGTATAGAAGACACCTGTCCACAGAAGCAATCAATCAATCAGATTCCAATCTCTCCACCATGGCCAAGACCAAAGAGCTGTCCAAGGATATCAGGAACAGGATTGTAGACCTACACAAGGATGGAATGGGCTACAAGACCCTCACCAAGCAGCTTGGTGAGAGGCTGACAACAGTTGGTGCAATTTTTTCACAAATGGAAGAAACCCAAAATAACTGTCAATCTTCCTCGGTCTGGGGAGATGTAAGATTTCATCTCGTGGAGCTTCAATGATCATGAGAACGGTGAGGAATCAGCCCAGAACTACACGGGAGAATCTTATCATAAAACAATTGGTAACACACTACGCCGTGAAGGACTGAAATCCCGCAGCCCCACAAGGTCCCCCTGCTCAGGAAAGCACATGTACAGCCCGTCTGACTTTTGCTAATGAACATCTGAATGATTCAGAGGAGAACTGGGTGAAAGTGTTGTGGTCAGTTGAGTCCAAAATTGAGCTCTTTGGCATCAACTTAACTTATCATGTTTGGAGGAGGAGGAGGAATGCTGCCTATGACCCCAAGAACACCACATCCCCACCGTCAAACATGGAGGAGGAAACATTATGATTTGCGAACTTCCTTTCCCTAGCCAGGGCATTGAAAATGGGTTGTGGATGGGTATTCCAGCATGATAATGACCCAAACCACACGGCCAAGGCAGCAAAGGAGTGGCTCAAGAAGAAGCACATTAAGGTCCTGGAGTGGCCTAGCCAGTCTCCAGACCATAATCCCATAGAAAGATTCTCGAAACTTTAATGATTTGGAGAGGGTCTGCAAAGAGGAGTGGGACAAAATCCCTCCTGAGATGTGTGCAAACCTGGTGGCCAACTACAAGAAACGTCTGACCTCTATGATTGCCAACAAAGGTTTAGCCACCAAGTACTAAGTCATGTTTTGCGAAGGGGTCAAATACTTATGTAGCACACGGACCCTTTTCTCCTGCCTACCGTCTCCTTGCAGGGATAAAGGCACACCATGCCACATGCCCGGATCCTCCTGGTATAAGAGGGTGAGCGGTGTTCTTACAATTTTGGGTCCTGCAGCGAGTTACCTCCCGTCCATTGGCTCTCGTCCCTAGAGCAGTGATGGCGAACACCCCAGATGTTTTGGAACTGCATTTCCCATGATGCTCAACTACACTGCAGAGTGCATGAGCATCATGGGAAATGTAGTTCCAAAACATCTGGGGTGCCAAGGTTCACCATCACTGCCCTAGAGTATAGGGAAAAGTCTGTGTTCTTCCTCCCAAAGAAAAAGCCAATGTCCAAACAGTGTTTAAACTCCAAACAGACGAGTTTATTTTGTCTTGCTTGAAACAGATTTGGGAACAGGTTGAAGATAGAGACAAAGTAGGTAGAGGGACAGGTTCAGACACCCGGGACCCAGTTACCCTATTCTTCACTCAAGCCTGAGTATGAATTGCTCACCCGGATAGATCCCTCTCACGGTTCTGGCAGCCGGAGTGAAACACGAACAGTTCCTTTTAAGTCAGTCCCCTTCACGGACAAGTCTAAGTAATTCTCTGCCACAGAATCCTTTAGGTACTGAATTAGAACTTTGAAACTCCCATAGACTAATAGAGACCATAGATGTCAATGGGACACACTACAGGAGCTATACTGCAACTCACGAATCCTTCCCTCTGATAGGTAACCAGGCCTCTCCTTCACCATGAATTCCTTCACCGATCCATCGGACAGGTCCTCCCCCGGTTTCCTCTCCTTCAGAGCGGGCCACCCTCACACGGGTTCCCTGGGACTCCAGTGTGTTGATTGTAGACCCAGTTGAAGGTACTGGGCCTACCTGGAATGTTGTAGCCTCGGGCTAAAGGTGCCCGAGACTCCTCGACCAGTTCACGCACCCCCGGCCAGCAAGGCCATAGGGCGCGATTTTGCCACCAGGGGTCCTTGGAATCCCCCTGGCACACCACCCCCATGGGGCACACTCTCTCCTCCTTCTCCCTAGATCATGGCGTCTCCCCTTTATGTACCCTCTCCCGGCATGCACAGCAGGCAGAACCCGCCCACCACACGGTAGCCGAGAGAGGACACCAAATTCTACCACAACGCCACCTGCGGTTCAACCCGAGACCTGGGCCCAGGGGAACTATACACCAGGCAACAACATGGCAGAGCAGAGGTCATATTAAACAGAATTGTAGAATCTGAGCCATACTATTGCCCAGACTGCCCCTAAATTTACAGCATAGCGACCCCATTTTTGGGGGTCCCGCTACACCTATTTCACTTATTTAAAATGCAAATCAATTTATAACTTTTTTGAAATGCGTTTTTCTGGATATTTTTGTTTTTTGTCACTGTTAATATAAACCTACCATTAAAATTATAGACTGATAATTTCTTTGTCAGTGGCAAACATACAAAATCAGCAGGGGATCAAATACTTTTTTCCCTCACTGTTTATTGTACATTTGTATTAGTCCCTGCCCCCAAAGAGCTTACAATCTAAGGTACCTAACTCTGTTATACTAGGGCCAATTTACCAACCAGCATATCTTTGGAGTGTGAGAAGAAATGTTAGTACCTGGAGGAAACCCACAGAAGCAGAAGGAGAACATGCAAACTCCATGCAGGTAGTTTCCTGGTTGGGATTCAAACTGATAACCCCAGTACTGCCAGTTAGAAGTGCTAATCACTACACCACTGTGCTGCCCAGATTCTTTATTGTAATATATGGGGCCTGCACCCCAGAGAGGGTAAACAGAACTGTAACTTTACCACAGACCCCTTCTGTTCACAAATGCTTTAGGGAGATCATTAGGCTTGTGCAATTCGTTTCGTAACGAATCAAAATTCGTCCGAATTTAGCAACTTTCGGACATTTGGAAGCATTCGAATTTCCGAACAAAGCAATTACGAATAAAACCGAATCCGAAATAAATTATATCGCAAATAGCGAATGCCCGAATGTCTCTGGCATAATTTGTTCTGAAAAAAGTTACGAATGTACGAATCCATTGGAAGCACAATAACACTCTGCTCTCTGCTTCTCCCTCACCGTGCTGAACTCCCTCTCAAAATGGTGTACAGGGGCGGAGGCTATAGACGCATGTCAAAAACGAAAGTAAAATACGAGATTTCGAATCGTTACAAATAACCGCTATGTATTTAGAAAAGTACAAATCCATTGGAAGCACATTAGGCATAATAGGCAGCGTCGTTGTGAGAGAGACACGGAAAATTACGAATCAACAAACCCAAAAAAAGTTACGAAAGTAGGAGTTGTGTCCAGAATCAACGAAAAACAATGTACCCTACCGAAAATACGAATTATAAATCAACTAAAAATAAGGCTTACATTAATACGAATCATTACGATTCAACGAAAAATGTCGCTTGCGAAATTACGAATTAGTCCGAACACGAAAAATCCTGTCTAGCAAAATTACGAACTATTACGAATCAACAGGACCGAAAAGAAACGAACCGAAACTAAACTAATTTTTCCATTGTGCACAAGTCTAGAGATCATCCTGCGATTTTTTTTTTTTACCAGCAAAGAACCCGCTGGGTACCAAACCTTATTCCAACTCAATGAAGACTGAAATTTTTTTTAGGTGGAGTTCCATTTTACTGTACATACACTATATTACCAAAAGTATTGGTACGCCTGCCTTTACACGCACATGAACTTTCATGGCATCCCAGTCTTAGTCCGTAGGGTTCAATATTGAGTTGGCCCACCCTTTGCAGCTATAACAGCTTCAACTCTTCTGGGAAGGCTGTCCACAAGGTTTAGGAGTGTGTCTATGGGAATGTTTGACCATTCTTCCAGAAGCGCATTTGTGAGGTCAGGCACTCTTGTTGGATGAGAAGGTCTGGCTCGCAGTCTCCGCTTTAATTCATCCCAAAGGTGTTCTATCGGGTTGAGGTCAGGACTCTGTGCATGCCAGTCAAGTTCCTCCACCCCAAACTCACTCATCCATGTCTTTATAGACCTTGCTTTGTGCACTGGTCCAAATCATTTGGAGGAGGGGGGATTATGGTGTTTTTTTTTTTTCTCAGGGATTGGGCTTGGCCCCTTAGTTCCAGTGAAGGGAACTCTGATGCCCTGTACACACGGTCGGTTTTTCCGATGAAAAAAGTCCGATGGACTTTTTTCATCGGAAAAATCATTCGTGTGTGGGCCCCATCGGACTTTTTTCCATCGGTGTTAAAAAAGAAAACATGTTTTAAATTTTTCCGAAGAAAAAAAAAACAATGGGAAATTCCGATCGTCTGTGTGGAACTCCATCGGAGAAAAACCCATGCATGCTCAGACTAAATTACAAGACGGGAGCGCTCGTTCTGGTAAAAATAGCGTTCGTAATGGAGATAGCACATTCGTCATGCTGTAACGGACTGAAAAGCACAGAGAATGAAAAGCGCAAATCGGCTCTCACCAAACTTTTACTAACACGCGGTAACACTAAATCAGCAAAAGCAGCCCAAAGGGTGGCGCCATTGGGTTTGAACTTCCCATTTATAGTGTCGTCCTACGCGTTGTACGTCACTGCGTTTTGGACGGTCTGAATTTTGTCTGATGGTGTGTAGGCAAGACTGATGAAAGTCAGCTTCATCGGAATTCCGACGGAAAATTCCATCGAAAATCCGATCGTGTGTTAAGGTGTCGGCATACCAAGACATTTTGGACAATTTCATGGGAGCAGTTTGGGGATGGCCCCTTACAATTCCAACATGGCAGTGCACAAAGCAAGGTCCATAAAGACATGGATGAGCGAGTTTTGGGGGGAGGAACTTGACTGGCCTGCACAGAGTCCTGACCTCAACCCGATAGGACACCTTTGGGATGAATTCGAGTGGAGACGGTGAGCCAGACCTTCTAGTCCACATCAGCCTGACCTCACAAATGCGCTTCTGGAAGAATGGCCAAACACTCCTAAACCTTGTGGACAGCCTTCCCAGAAGAGTTGAAGCTGTTATAGCTGCAAAGGGTGTTAGCTGTATGGTATTTCTCAGGGTGGATTTCCTCATGGTGACAACAGTAGAACATGTAATGTGCTTTGAAATGTCCACTTATCTCCATCAGAAGCCCAGAAGACAGGATGACAATGCGGGGCCACAATTAGGAGACAGTGACAGAGCATTTTCATCCTATAACACGAAGAGCTTGAATAAGGACCTTCATGACAGGATCCACTGTATTCCATAAATATATTCACTGCAAACCATTTTAAAATAATTGCATTTGCCTTTTTTTTTACCTCAGCAATGTATTCTTCCTTAATTTGAATGTTCTGTCCCGAGATTTGCCCACTGTGCAGCGATGCAGCTAAAGGAGCTTCACTTTTACCTGAATGTGGAGTGTCTCTGGCTGCATGACACCAGAACACATACAGTTGTTATGAAAAGTATTCAGACCCCCTTAATTTTTTCACTTTTTGTTATATTGCAGCCATTTGCTAAAATCATTTAAAGTGGAAGTAAACCCATCTATAAAACAGTTTCATTTCCGGCACGTGCCGGAAATGTAACACTCCCATTGGTTGTGCTCTCAACCAAATTGTCAAACCATCCAATGGCTGGTGTCATAACTGATCACATGTGCAGCATCATGGCAGTTGTAGATTAAACAGAGGCAAAGATGGCAGCTTCCTTGGCTGAAAACGATAGGGGGGTTTACTACCACTTTAAGTTCATTTTTTTCCTCATTAATGTACACACAGCACCCCATATTGACAGAAAAACACAGAATTGTTGACATTTTCGCAGATTTTTTAAAAAAGAATACTTTCCGTACCCACTGTATATACATGGTGTCATATTGTGCTGAAGTCTGTCTAAACAGAAAAGTTGAGCATTTTGCTGAAATATCTTTTCCAAAAATGCAGAATAGTATTTTCTGTATTAGGTAGTATAAGGAAGGGTTACAACCTCTTTCAGGTTTTTTTCACTGTCTGCGTCCCCATTGAGGAGCTCCCTCCTCCCTTTCCGTGTGGTTACTAGGACAAGAATTGGGAGAAAATTGTCTTGGTGGAGACATTACAATAAAAACCTGTTAGAGGGTCCAACCCTTCCCTGCTCTGTCCATAAAATTATACATTTTTTCCTGAACTTGGGCTTTAATTCTATAAAGGCTAAAGTAATGGTTTCTGTCTTGATTCCAGCATGCAGAAGAGAATATATTCACTCCACGTTCTGAAGGTGTGAGCAGTTTTAGAGAGAGTGCAAAGATAGTGGACAGCTCTATGGAATTTCCACAGCCACTAGATGTCCCATTGGAGGAGGAACACAAGGCACAGCCTCAAGAGATCCCATCAGAGGAGGAACACAGGATAGAGCAACACGATGTCCCATCAGAGGAGGAACACAGGATAGAGCAACAAGATGTCCAATCAGAGGAGGAACACAGGATAGAGCAACAAGAGGTCCCCTCAGAGGAGGAACACAAGTTAGAGCAACAAGAGGTCCCCTCAGAGGAGGAACACAAGTTAGAGCAACAAGAGGTCCCCTCAGAGGAGGAACACAAGTTAGAGCAACAAGAGGTCCCCTCAGAGGAGGAACACAAATTTCAGGCTCAAGAGGTACCACCAGAAGAGGAATATGAGGCACAGCCTCAAGATGTCCCATCAGAGGAGGAACACAAGATAGAGCAACAGGATGTCCCGTCAGAGGAGGAACAGCAACTTCAGGAACAAGATGTCCCATTAGAGGAGGTGGAACATAAGATACAACTACAAGATGTCTCATCATCCACCCAGCTATCTGAGGAAGTTGTATACAAGGTACGTTCACATAAGCTTGGAAAAGGGAGAAAGCTGCTACTGTCGCTGTTTATAATCAAGGGTACAGGCCAATAAGAGAGCAGATGAATCAATTGACTGAAAAGCAGTTGGCCGTACCAGTTTCTGCATCTGCCCTTCAGTATGCATGTTGGCAGCAGAGACGCCTCTTGAACCTTCATTGACACAAAGGAAAAAAGGCAGCGGGGTTTATGAGAAGGTTTTCAGGGCTTTATTGTAGATAAATAAAATGTCGTCTTTGATGTGCCAGTATAGAACCTTGTAACTTACAATAACACACATGTCTGATGCATGATAGGGCTACCTTTAGTAATAGCGAGAGCCGTAAGACACCTCACGCATCCCTGGTGGTCAGATGGATGGTGAAACTGTTGGGTCATGTAAAGTACTGCTGTTAGAAATCAGTCGCTGCAGTATCAAAAAAATATTTTCACCAAAAATACACTAAAATCATTATTAGCAGACACAAACAAAACATAACTTACACAATTCCTGCTAAATCTAAAAGATAAAACCGTATTGAGTTAATAAATAAAGCTATGTGTGTAAATTAGGTCTTGGGGCTCAATCACACGGGTGCTGTGGCCTGTACAGTGTGAAACTTGTTTGTTTTTGTGGGTGAAGCTGTGTAGGCAGGCCTGCAGCAGCTGTATGAACACATTTGCAGGTCCTAATTTGACAGGTGTGTGGATGTAGGTGTAGGGCCTCACCTCTCTCCCCTTCTTTATCGGTCATATGGCTGTTGTCTAGGGGTATCTGGGAGAGAGAGATGATACACACCACGGCCCATGTCCTCCGTAACTGGGAGGTGAAGGCCAGAAGATTGGGCTTTTGTGTAGGTGTCCTAGAGTCAAGTCCAGTCCTTCGTCCCTGACTCCTTTGCTTTAGTAACCCAAGTTCCACACAGTGAATAGGTACAACTCAGTTTTATTCTTCTTGCCAAGCAATAAAACCATCTTTCTCCTTTGGAAAATGGGGACAGATCGAGGCACAATCCTTTCCCTTCTTGCTGCTGCCCACTGTGCTGTCACCAGTGGTGAATAGTCACTACCACTGACTAGGTAATATAGAACGTGAATTACCTTCGCTCGCTTTGCCCCTATCAGAGGAAGAAATCCGTCCAAGGGAGAAGTAGAGGCCTCTCCGTCACCAGCGATAATGCGCCGGGCTCTTCAGAGAAGTTACTGCGCACCAGTCCTCACGAACTCAGACACGGGCACCCAAGGAGTTAGGGCCCCCTCGGATTCCTCCACCCTCGCGGAACTCCGTCGAAGGTACTGAGCCCCAGGCATCCGCCATAGTACCTCACCCCAGGCTAAAGGTGCCTGAGATGGACTCCATCCCTGCTCCAGCCAGGCCAAGGGCGCCTAGGCCTGAAACACGGGAACGCCAGCACCCAAGCCGAAGGTGCCTGGGTGCGTCCGCGTCCTCCGACTCTCCCCCCCCCCAAATCAGGGCGTCCGCCCCTTTTATCACCTCTCCCTTTGCGTCACAGCGGGTTCCCCGCCCCGCTGTACCAGCTCCAGGGGAGGACAAAAAGGCACAGTTTGCGATGTGAGTTCAACTCCGACCCAAGGCAACAACGCCACCTGCAGGCCCCAAGGAACCCCACACCACCAGAGTCCCCACATAAATTCAAACACCCGCTACACTCTCCCCCTGGTGATTTGACGCTGGTCCCCCAGTGTCTGGTACAAACTCACATCCCACAAGAGTGATGACATAAGTTCAGCCCAGAAACCAACTATACAATTTAGCCCTGAATTGTGCCAAGACCTGTATGGGGAAGGGAAAACTTAAAACAATATAACTATAAAACTTTCCAATAAAACACTTTAAAGATCTCACACATTTACATTCCTCCCTCTGGCTATCTAAGAACCACCCACTCTCAGTAGTCTTGACAGACGAGTCTCCTGCAGAGGGAAAGAAAAGAAACATACATCCTACCAACATGTGTGTTTGCTTGGAATGAATGGGTCTATCCTAGAAAAAACCCACTCACTCCAATAAGTGCTGCATAATGTAAAAAAAAAAAAACAATCGTTGCGCAACACTGCCACCTGGTGACAATGCCGCGGTCAAGACACTCATCACTTCCAGATGAACTTTCCCCTTGAACATTTTCTCTGTGACCCTACACTATCTAAAACCCAAAGTCACTGCTTTCTCTGAAGTGCAAGGAGAAGGAGGGAAAACAAAACAAAAACAGCTCCCACTTCTCCAAAGAGTAGAACTGGCCAAATGCAAAAAAAAAATAGGGCACAGTTCCTGTGTTCTGGTGAAAACACTCCGGAAAGTTCAGCCAGGAATAGAAAAGAAAAGCACACGGGAGTCTCTTTTTCCCTTACAGGTAAAACCTTGGATGAGGCACTAATATAGGCTTCAAACGATCATCAAAAGCCTCCACATGGTACTCAATACTTTTTCCTTCTTTGCGGCAGATCACCACTTTGTCCGCATGAATGTGTCTTCCCAGCATCCATTTAGCTTTACAGTCCTGAAACTTCTTGGTGACCGTTGGTGAACAGGAAAGGTACCGTCGTGCTTGCTGTACTTTCAGTTTGTCCCATACAAAGGTATCATACCATCTTTGCCGAAAGACCTCCACCTCATAGAGCAGTTCCCGAGGCAGATACGGGTATTCCCACCCATATTCCTGAGCAACCTTCTGGCCAAAGAGACGCCTTGACAAAGGTGGCATAGTAGCTTGGTCTCCCTCTCCAGGTGGAACAATCGCTTCTGGGTGGCGAGGTGCGTTCACCACCTCCGTGGACCTGGGCCTAGGAGCCCGCAGTGATTGACGTTGCACTCCCGCAACAGGAGCAGGTGAAATGGATGTTGAATCCAGAAGGGGAACTTCAGACAAAGGACCAGCTTCATCCCCTGGCGCCGGGGCCTCTACCCGGTGGTGTACTATCTCCAGTAGACATGGGCAGGTCTCTCGTGACACGGGCCAAGGGTAGCTTCATCTTGTCCCATCCCTTCTGTTGGAAGATTTCGTCTATCTCCCCATCATCGCCATTTTCAGACAATGAATCCAGGTCAGAGGTGTCGTAGCACTCAGCGGGCAGATAATTCCCAGTCACGGAACTATCCCCCTTGACGGGCTCTACCGACTGTGGACTACTGCCACTTTCTACCACACAGACAGTCCCAACCCCTGGCTCACCTGGACCTTTAAATGAGCAGGGATGTCCAGGACGTTGTCTACCGAATCCATCCAGGTCAGGCAAGCAGTGGGGCGAAGCTCTTCCACGGCCACACAAGGCCATCACTAGGCCGACTTTTCTCTTCGGTGGCCGGAGCAGGGAGCTGCTGGTGACCGAGGCAGCATCCTCGGATTTCTCTCTTTTCACTTCCGCTTGGGCAGTCCCTTCACCCGGATCAGTGCGCACGGGGAACGCACCAGCATCGATGTCTCTCCCTCCGGAGTGGCAGTCCCTGTGAGGTAGTTGAGGTGGAAAGCCCGGGGCTTTTCTGTGGATGGTTCCACCTCGAAGAGGAATTCTTTGCAGACCTCACAGCGCCCAAACAGCTTCAGCTGGACCACCAGTCCCGAACAGCCGGGACAGATCACACCGAGGGCTTCCATGTCTCTACAGGTAAAGAGAGCCAATCGCCCCCGGGGCCTTAGTCTTATCCCCGTCCCCATAATCGGAGATGCCAGAGAAGACATATCCGCGAAGGAAGGAACAGAAATCCACGGAGCACTTGAATCCATCCTCTCTCTTTGCTGCTCCATTGCGCACTGACCCACCTGCGCCGGAATCTCCACGTGCGTTCCTCCACGTGGCCAGACTCCTCCCACCTTCTGCACTTGTTCGCTGGCTTTTCCCTTGCCCCGCCCACGAACTACACAGTTATGGGTTGCCTCGTGGCGCGTTGGCCAATATGGCCGACCTACTCGGAACTCCTCCGGGCAGCAAAGTTCAATTTCAGACACCATACACATATCCCGGATACGATGCCCCCACGTGTAGCGGCCTCACCTCTCTCCCTTTCTTTATCGGTCATATGGCTGTTGTCTAGGGGTACCTGGGAGAGAGAGATGATACACACCACGGCCCATGTCCTCCATAACTGGGAGGTGAAGGCCAGAAGATTGGGCTTTTGTGTAGGTGTCCTAGAGTCAAGTCCAGTCCTTCGTCCCTGACTCCTTTGCTTTAGTAACCCAAGTTCCACACAGTGAATAGGTACAACTCAGTTTTATTCTTCTTGCCAAGCAATAAAACCATCTTTCTCCTTTGGAAAATGGGGACAGATCGAGGCACAATCCTTTCCCTTCTTGCTGCTGCCCACTGTGCTGTCACCAGTGGTGAATAGTCACTACCACTGACTAGGTAATATAGAACGTGAATTACCTTCGCTCGCTTTGCCCCTATCAGAGGAAGAAATCCGTCCAAGGGAGGAGTGGAGGCCTCTCCGTCACCAGCGATACTGCGCCGGGCTCTTCAGAGAAGTTACTGCGCACCAGTCCTCACAAACTCAGACACAGGCACCCAAGGAGTTAGGGCCCCCTCGGATTCCTCCACCCTCGCGGAACTCAGTCGAAGGTACTGAGCCCCGGGCATCCGCCATAGTACCTCACCCCAGGCTAAAGGTGCCTGAGATGGACTCCATCCCTGCTCCAGCCAGGCCAAGGGCGCCTAGGCCTGAAACACCGGAACGCCAACACCCAAGCTGAAGGTGCCTGGGTGCGGCTGCGTCCTCCGACTCTCCCCCCCCCCAAATCGGGGCGTCCGCCCCTTTTATCACCTCTCCCTTTGCGTCACAGCGGGTTCCCCGCCCCGCTGTACCAGCTCCAGGGGAGGACAAAAAGGCACAGTTTGCGATGTGAGTTCAACTCCGACCCAAGGCAACAATGCCACCTGCAGGCCCCAAGGAACCTCACACCATCAGAGTCCCCACATAAATTCAAACACCCGCTACATAGGTGTATGGCCCCCGAACACAGTGTGCATTTGCAGCTACTCACCTGCACACCTGTCAAATTAGGATCTGCAGCTGTGTTCATACAGCCCTGTGTCCCCATAGAGTAACAGGCAGCTCCAGACACACAAACAGCTCCTTCACGCTGTATGGGCCAGAGAACCCGCGTGAAAAAGCTTTTTAACTTATTTTTTTTTTCATAATTTTTTAAAAAAATTTTTAATTTATTTGTTGTTTTTCATAAAGTTGTTGGGGGTAGCTTTGGTGAAATATCAGGGGTCTAAACAGACCCCTGATGTCTCACTTTTGAGACAGAGAAAGGAACTGAGAATGTAAATTCCTCAATTCCTTTCTCTGCAGCCTCAGCCACACTGGACAGTGAATGAACAGAAATCGCTCTGTACAGAGGCTTCTGTTCATTCACAAACTGAAGCACAGTAAACACAGGTTTTTATGCTTCAATTATGAATGAAAACAGTGAGTTATCGGTACTGATGACTTATTGTGTTCATTCAGGAAAAGAAGGGGCCGATAAATATGACATATTTATCGTCCCCTTTCCCCACTCTCCATCCTGATAAATTCTGCAGCTGGTGGGAGAGTGGAAGAGCTAAGCCAGCAGCAGGGGGAAGAGGATGGTGCACAGGGAGGGTGATCAGTGCAGTGTGGGGGGGGTGGACAATTACAGGAACTAATCCCCTTGTGTGGCTCTCTCTGCATCAGCTGAAAGCTGACTGGAGGGAGAGGGGGAGAAGCCAGTTTTCATAAGCTGCAGAAAAATCCACACAAAGGGATCGGATCCTGTAATTTCTCCCCTTCCCCATACCCCAGTCACCCTCCCTGCCCACATATGATTCCCCTGCTGGCCTGGGCCCCATACAAGAGGACCATACCATACCCTCTTATTGGCAGCCCTGGTCATGTATCTCGGTTCTCGTATACATCCTGCCCAGTGACTTTTAAGAATTGACTCTTGTTGTCTTTGATTCACTGTGACAGTGACACTTTTGTGATTAGTTACCCATAGTAGCAAAATATTGCCCAAGACCCCTTTCACACTGGAGGTGGTTTTCAGGTGCTTTAGCACTAAAAGCAGTGCCTGTAAAGCGACTGGAAAATGCCTCATCTGCAATCCCAGTGTGAAAGCCCAAGTGCTTTCACACTGGGGCGCTGCACTGACAGGACGTCAAAAAAAGGCCTGCAAGCAGCTTCTTTGAGGCGCTTTAGGAGCGGTGTATACACTGGGGAAACACATGTCACTGAAGACACTGGGGACACTGGAGTCACAGGGGTCACTGGGGACACTGGAGTCACAGGGGTCACTGGGGACACTGGAGTCACAGGGGTTACTGGGGACACTGGAGTCACAGGGGCCACTGGAGTCACAGGGCTCATTGGAGACACTGGAGTCACAGGGCTCATTGGAGACACTGGAGTCACAGGGCTCATTGGAGACACTGGAGTCACAGGGCTCATTGGAGACACTGGAGTCACAGGGCTCATTGGAGACACTGGAGTCACAGGGCTCATTGGAGACACTGGAGTCACAGGGCTCATTGGAGACACTGGAGTCACAGGGCTCATTGGAGACACTGGAGTCACAGGGCTCATTGGAGACACTGGAGTCACAGGGCTCATTGGAGACACTGGAGTCACAGGGCTCATTGGAGACACTGGAGTCACAGGGCTCATTGGAGACACTGGAGTCACAGGGCTCATTGGAGACACTGGAGTCACAGGGCTCATTGGAGACACTGGAGTCACAGGGCTCATTGGAGACACTGGAGTCACAGGGCTCATTGGAGACACTGGAGTCACAGGGCTCATTGGAGACACAGGAGTCACAGGGCTCATTGGGGAGATAAGGGTGTTTGGAGACACAGGGTTTTATTGGAGACACAGGGCTCATTGGAGACACAGGAGTCATCAGTGTCACTGGAGACACAGGGGTCACTGGAGACACAGGAGTCACAGGGGTCATTGGAGACACAGGAGTCACAGGGGTCATTGGGGACATAAGGGTGTTTGGAGACACAGGGCTCATGGGAGACATGGGAGACACAGGAGTCATCAGTGTCACTGGAGACACAGGGGTGATTGGAGACACAAGGGTGATTGGAGACACAGGAGTCACAGGGGTCATTGGAGACACAGGGGTGATTGGAGACACAGGAGTCACAGGGGTCACTGGAGACACAGGGGTCACTGGAGACACAGCAGTCGCAGGGGTCATTGGAGACGCAGGGGTGATTGGAGACACAGGAGTCACAGGGGTCATTGGAGACACAGGGGTGATTGGAGACACAGGAGTCACAGGGGTCATTGGAGACACAGGGGTGATTGGAGACACAGGAGTCACAGGGGTCATTGGAGACACAGGGGTGATTGGAGACACAGGAGTCACAGGGGTCATTGGAGACACAGGGGTCACAGGGGACATAGGAGTAACAGGGATCATTGGAGACACAGGGGTCACAGGGGACATAGGAGTAACAGGGATCATTGGAGACACAGGGGTCATTGGAGACACAGGGATCACAGGGCTCATTGGAGACACAGGGGTGATTATAGACACAGGAGTCACAGGGGTCATTTGAGACACAGGGGTCGTTGAGGACACAGGAGGCATCAGTGTCGCTGGAGACACAGGGGTCACTGGAGACACAGCAGTCACAGGTGTCATTGGAGACACAGGAGTCACAGGGGTCATTTGGGGACATAGGGGTGATTGGAGACACAGGGCTCATTGGAGACACAGGAGTCATCAGTGTCACTGGAGACACAGGGGTCACTGGGGTCATTGGAGGCACAGGAGTCACTGGAGACACAGCAAGGGAGTCAGATGTGTCACTGGAGAGCACAGGAGTCTCAGGACATTTTTAATGGTGCCATTCACACTAAACATTTACCTGCATTTAGGTGTGTTCAGTTTAGCTGCATTAATAAAAAATTGAATTCTGTGCATTCAAGATCCAACTAGAAGAAGTGCTAGTGTAAATGAGGCCTAATTATCAACAAAAGGGGGAGGGTGGGATATCCAGAGAACCTGTCATTTTGTCCTGAATGGGAAGTGACAGATTCACTTTAAGTCAACAGTCCGACTTGTATTCAGTAAGAACTTATGGCAGCCAGCGATGTGATATTCGCCCCGGGGGCCTTCCTTATCTCTTAAATTAGCCCCTGGGATCCCACACACTGGAATTAAGCCTTCTTAAACTTCATGCAGCCATGCTTTGCTCTATGGCAAGCCTCTGAGTGTGAACTCTCTTACTTATCTTAATGGATTTTATGAATCTTCTAACCAGTCAACCTTCTCTAATCTCATTGCAGTTTGATGATAAGTGCTGAACAGCTCACCATAAAATATGTATGATTTCAGCTAAAATAACCAAACGTGATTTCATACGCACAGATTCTGGATATTACATTTATTTTTTTGACAAGTCTCACTTACATGACCTGTGGCTTTTTACGTTTTTTTTTTTTCTTGGACTACTGGACCCAGCACTCCTCGATAGCTAGATGCTAAAACATTGCTGTTCCATATTTTCATGATTGTGTTCCATATAATTAATCGTAGACTCTCTCTGTACTGATTTTCTGTGCATCTAACAGTACAGACAATTCCTCTTAAATGTAGGAAGCAGAGCCTGCATATGTATTGAGCAAATATACTTTATTATTATTACAAACTATAGAGGGAGACAAAATTCTTAAAACAGTTATACACTTTCTAATAAAGTGGGCCTTTCATGGCAAAATTAAGATTTGCTTTTTTGTCAGCTCCTGCTCCTCTACACAAATGGTAAATAAATACCTGAAATACCTGTAGGTATATATGTGGCAGCATAGAGGTGGTCCTTATTTTGTGCTACCCTGTATATGCAAACCCCCAGCATTGTGACAGCACTGTCACTGACAGCTCCCAGTCACAAAGAAATGATCAGGAGCCAGTAGGATGAGCTCCCACTCACATAATCACTTTGACAGCCAATCACAATGATCACTTGGTCAGGAAGCCCAGGAAACACCTCTGGCATTAAAATCCTCCTATTGGGCTGGCAGGAGCCGAGTGGGGGTAAAAAGCCATCTATAGACAAACCATCACCAAAAAAAATACTTACCTTGGTCCCAGCTTCCCACTCTTCCTGCACTGGGATGGAGTGCATTCTCGCAGGATTTCACAATTTCCTCTGCTGCTATACAGCAGGGAGGTGTATTGTCAGAGTGAGTGCCAACCTAAACAATATTTGATTGCTAAAAAAATTTAAATTTTGCGGTTACCATGTCAGTATACAGTACGTGCCCTGGAAGGTCACCAATGAAGCTGCAAGGACAATTAAAATAATTAGGATGAATAAATATAGACAATGTCCCTTTCGCTGTGCCCTACTTTGTGTAGAAATAAAATAGATAACAGGATCTGGAAGCCTTTTAGGGACTCTTTCTAAAAATGACTCCATCATTTACATGATGTGCTTGATGTACATCATGTACATCAAGCATCAGCATATAAACCGGTGAAAAGCAAAGTGTCTGTGTTACCCTAGACAACCAATCGGGTGATGGCATACAATTTTTAGTTCTTGTGCAGAAATGACAGATGGAGTCTGACTGAGTGCCATGGGTATCCTATCCTAGGAATGTTACTGAAGCTTCATCAGAGGCCTTGTCTCCACTGACTGCAAAATAGGATAGATTTTACATGCTTTATATTCCAACACTGAAATCACCTAGCACAACCAAAATGAACTGATGTGACATTAAACGTGGAAGTGGCAGTGCTGCGCCATGCCAAAAAAAGAAAAACGTGAAGTACAGTATTGAAGGATGGCAACCCAGAAAACGTATAACAATGCTTCCCTTGAGAATGCGCCAAGCGCCTCCAAATGGTTTTGCTGCATTTTCAGCTAAAAGTCCCACCCTGCGGATTGTGATTTGCGTTAAAAACAGCATCTTGTTAGGCAAAGAAAACCCACAATACTGCTTAAAAAAAGCATGTAAACGAGAAACATGTTTTCAAAGCATTTGCGGTGAATTTTTGATGCTTGTGTAGACATATTTATAACTACAATTCAGTTTTATGAACTACAATTCCTGGTTCATTAGTGTAATCAGTAAGGTTTAAATATAGATATATACAGTATATCACAAAAGTGAGTACACCCCTCACATTTTTGTAAATATTTTGTTATATCTTTTTATGTGACAACACTGAAGAAATGGCACTTTGCTACAATGTAAAGTAGTGAGTGTACAGCTTGTATAACAGTGTAAATTTGCCGTCCCCTCAAAATAACTCAACACACAGCCATTAATGTCTAAACCGCTGTCAGCAAAAGTAAGTACACCCCTAAGTGAAAATGTCCAAATTGGGCACCAATTGCCCATTTTCCCTCCTCTGTGTCATGTGACTCATTAGCGTTAAATGGTCTTAGGTGTGAATGGGGAGCAGGTGTGTTAAATTTGGTGTCATCGCTCTCACTCTCTCATACTGGTTAGTGGAAGTTCAACATGTCACCTCATGGCAAAGAACTTTCTGAGGATATGAAAAAAAGAATTGTTGCTCTACATAAGGATGGCCCAGGCTATAAGAACATTGCCAAGACCCTGAAACTGAGCTGCAGCACGGTGGCCAAGACCATACAGCGATTTACCAGGACAGGTTCCACTCAGAACAGGCCTCGCCATGGTCGACCAAAGAAGTTGAGTGCACATGCTCAACGTCATATCCAGAGGTTGTCTTTGGGAAATAGATGTATGAGTGCTGCCAGCATTGCTGCAGAGGTTGAAGGGGTTGTGGGGGGTCATCCTGTCAGTGCTCAGACCATACGCCGCACACTGCATCAAATTGGTCTGCCTGACTGTCGTCCCAGAAGAAAGCCTCTTCTAAAGATGATGCACAAGAAAGCTCACAAACAGTTTGCTGAAGACAAGCAGACTAAGGACATGATTACTGGAACCATGTTCTGTGGTCTGATGAGACCAAGATAAACGTATTTGGTTCAGATGGTGTCAAGCGTGTGTGGGGGCAACCAGGTGAGGAGTACAAAGACCAGTGTGTCTTGCCTACAGTCAAGCATGGTGGTGGGAGTGTCATGGTCTGGGGCTACATGAGTGCTGCTGGCACTGGGGAGCTAAAGTTCATTGAGGGAACCATGAATGCCAACATGTACTGTGACATACTGAAGCAGAGCATGATCTCCTCCCTTCAGAGACTGGGCCGCAGGGCAGTATTCCAACATGATAACGACCCCAAACACACCTCCAAGATGACCACTGCCTTGCTAAAGAAGCTGAGGGTAAAGGTGATGGACTGGCCAAGCATGTCTCCAGACCTAAACTCTATTGAGCATCTGTGGGGCATCTTCAAACAGAAGGTGGAGGAGCGCAAGGTCTCTAACATCCACCAGCTCTGTGATGTCGTCATGGAGGAGTGGAAGGGGACTCCAGTGGCAACCTGTTAAGCTCTGGTGAACTCCATGCCCATGAGGGTTAAGACAGTGCTGGAAAATAATGGTGGCCACACAAAATATTGACACTTTTGGCCCAATTTGGACATTTTCACTTAGGGGTGTACTTACTTTTGTTGCCAGCGGTTTAGACATTAATGGCTGTGTGTTGAGTTATTTTGAGGGGACAACAAATTTACACTGTTATACAAGCTGTACACTCACTACTTACATTGTAGCAAAGTGTAATTTCTTCAGTGTTGTCACATGAAAAGATAGAATAAAATATTTTCAAAAATTTGAGGGGTGTACTCACTTTTGTGAGATACTGTGTATATATAGATAAAATTATAAATTAAAGAATAAAGATTGTGCCGTAGTTTAGCATTTTTAACACCCCCTCCCCTTCTCTATATGGGGAAAAAAAGGATAGCGGATGGTGAAAATTGTAGTTGCTGTATGATGGGTTGTCTATGAGAAGAATTCCCCTTATATTTTTTACATTTTTATATAAATATGTATATACTGTATAGAGCATGTTACACAGGGAGAGAAGGTGGTCAGGGAAACGCTCCCTTGCATTGGTGACCAGTGGAGAAGAGCCTCCTTTAAGCCTAGTACACATGATGAGAAAAAGGCAATTTATTCCTAAATACCTCTATGTAGTGGTAAATATAAATAACCAAATATATGGTTAGGGATATGATCATTTTAAAGTGGTTGTAAACCCACTAATCCTTTTTTTTTTTTTTTTTAGGCAACCTGCAAGAGAAAGGCATAATGAGCTAGTATGACTAGCATACTAGCTCATTATGTACCACTTACCTTAGATCGGGGCCCCCGAAGCAGTCCGCGTCCCTCTCTCCAGACGCAGCCATCGCTGCGGCGATAGCCAGGATGTTAGTTCCGGGTATCGCGGCACCAGCCAATCACAGCGCCGCTCCGGCGCTGTGATTGTCCGGAGCGGCGAAGACGTGACTCCGCGCATGCGCGCGGGAGCCCTTCGAATTCGGCTACGTCGTCGAATGCTGCGACCTAGCCGAATTTGTGAATGGGATTAACCCCATGCGCATGACGTCAGCGGCACCGGGTTTAAACGCAAATATCTCCTTAACCGTGTAGGTTAAGGAGATATTTCTTGCACCTACAGGTAAGCCTTAATCTAGGCTTACCTGTAGGTGTTTGTTTACAACCACTTTAAATATAATGCACAATACTGGTAAAAGTTTACTTTAAATGTAATTGTAATGCCGTCTATTACCTTCAGTCTATCAGCCTTCACCTTCTCTGGGTTCAGATGCTGATCTTCCCTGCACACAGTCTATAAAGTGATTTTTTTTTAAAACGACAAACATGTTCTACTTACCTTCTCTGTGTAATGGTTTTACACAGAGCAGCCCTGATCCTCCTTTTCTGGGGTCCCCTACGGACGCTTTTGGCTCCTCCTGCCTTCAGAGTGCCCCAATAGCAAGCTGCAAAGTATAGTATAGTGAGCCCCTATAGCAAGGTAAAAAAAAAACTTCTGCCTTTAGAAGCACTCACTTACTGCCCAGGACTACATGTCCCATGAGGCACTGCTCCTTACACATTCACAAGTTCTCAGGTACTTACTGATGTATGGACGGTGTACTGAGCTGTATGTGTGCTGCACTGCATTTCCAGATATGTAAACAAATAATACATTCTGTATGCAGGCCAACTAATCGGCTTGCCGATTAATCGGTTATAAAAATAGTTGACAACTATTTTCATAATCGATTATTTGTCGATTAATCGATTAGTTGTTTCGGCCCTAGATTGATTCTTCCTGATTGGCTTGACGACTGTAGATCGTTTTTTTTTCTTTCGATCGATAGGCCACACGCAGGGAAGTGGATTTCAATCGCTAGTTAAGATATGATTGTAACGTTAATTGCAAATTATCAATTGTATTTCTGTTTCCACCACGTAATCTTCTAATCAGAGCGACTGAAATACGATTGTACTCATGAACAAAGTATCACAATGCTGCCAATTGATGTGAAACAATCAATAATATTTTGCGCTGGCCGATTGACTCAGTTTAAATGAATCTGACCAAAATTGAGTCTAGGGAGGTCATGGTTATTTGATTGTTTGAGTATTTAATGGTTTTGATCAAATTGCACATCGATTGGATACAAAAATCAAAGTGTGTATGGCCACCATTAGATAAACTAGGCAGTTGTCAACATTTTCTAGGTAATGCCCACATGTGCTGCAGAGCCTTCATGATAAAGGCTACTTTCACACTGGGGCGGTGGGGGCGGTAGCGGTAAAGCGCTGCTAGTTTTAGCAACACTTTACCGCTGTAATAGCGGCCCTTTTCGGCCGCTAGTGGGGGCGCTTTTAACCCCCGCTAGCAACCGAATAAAGGGTTAAAAGCACCCGTGTTGCGGCGCTGCCGAAGCGCTTTGCAGGCGATTCGGCAGCGCTGCCTATTCATTCCAATAGGCAGGGGCGGTGGAGGAGCAGTGTATTCACCGATCCCGCACTGCCCCAAAGATGCTGCTTGCAAGCTACTTTAACACAGAGGCGCTTTTCAGGTATTGTAGCGCTAAAAATAGCGCCTGAAAAGCGCCTCTCAAGCCACCCCAGTGTGAAAATCCGAGTGCTTTCACACTGGAGCGGTGCGCTTGCTGGACGGGGAAAAAAGTCCTGCAAGCAGCGTCTTTAGGGCTGTGCGGAAGCGCTGTATACACCCCTCCTCCACTGCCCCTGCCATTGAAATCAATGGGCAGCGCTGCTGAAGTGCCTACAAAGCGCTTTGGCAGCGGCGCTTTTTGGGCGCTTTTAACCCTTTCCTCAGCCCCTAGCGGGGGTTAAAAGCGCCCTGCTAGCGGCTGAAAAGCGTCGCTATAACAGCGGTAAAGTGCCGTTAAAACTAGCGCTGCTTTACCGCTAATGAGGCCCGCGCCCCAGTGTGAAATGGGTCGCAGGACTTTTTTTCCCGTCCTGCAAGGGCACCGCCCCAGTGTGAAAGCACTCGGGCTTTCACACTGGGTCGGCTTGGGAGGCACTTTACAGGAACTTTTTTAAGCGTAAAAATTCCTGTAAAGCCCCTCAGTGTGAAAGGGGTCTAAAAGAACTGAAAGGGTTGTGGACAGTCAGCCTGGGGAGGAAAGGACTAAATGATGCTGGAAGTTTTTCAATCAATAAGGAAGGCTTTATCTGACTTACTGCAGCTTCTAATGCACACTGCGAACTTCTCAGAAATCAGAGTAAATGACTTCAGTACAGGAGAGAGGCCAGAAGCCTGTACTGAGACAAACATAAGATGTTCTCCTCTACAAGTCTATAAATGTTCATTCTATGTCATGTGATTGCACATTAGGAGGACGAGGGGACGGGCCGGGACCAGGCTGCCACTGTGATCCAAGCCGCCATCCGGGGACATCTAGTCCGACAGGAAGTGAAGAAACTGCAAGAAGTAGAGACAGGAGACAAGTGAGTGCATTATCCTGACGCGGGAATGACAATCGACTGTGAAGAGCGGAATGAGAACAATCGTTCTAAAATTCTTACTGCCAGCAGTGTTCCAATAAACGGCTTTTTTTCCCTCTGGCTTTCCCTTTTCCTGTGTGACAGTAAAGCAATGCAGGCAGTTGTCTGGATGTGTCACTGGTATGAGTGGAAGGGAAGATGGCGGCTGAGTGGTTAGCATGGAAGCGCTGGGACTCTGGGTTCTGTTGTCTTCAGCTATGGGAAGTTTGTATGTTTTTTCCTTTGTGTGCTCTGGTTTCTGCCTACAAACCTAAAACAATCATGCAAAACAACAGGCATTCATAAGAACAATAGTTTACTGAGCAGTCAAATAGACAAAAGCCTGTACAGGACTCAACCTTTTTCCTCACTTTAAAGTCCACTAATGAGGTTGGGTGTTCACAATAGTCATCTGAGCTGCAGTACTGAGTAACGGCCAGCAGATGGCAAAGATTAAAGCCTGCCTGATCTTTAAAGGTACTACCATTAAAGCGGACCTTCAGTCATTTTTTCATCTTTCCCTCTATTAAATCTTCTGCTCTTGTTGTTTTAACTTTGGATAGTAAAACATGATTTTTTCTGCCAGTAAATACCTTATACAGCCCACTTCCTGTTTCTTGTCTGGTCATTAGCCTAGGCTTATAACATCATGCACAGCTCTCTCTCTCTCTCTCTCTCACTCTCCTGAGAGTTTGCCAGGAAGGGAGGGGGAATGAGCCACAAGAGGGCCAATGCGAGCTGCAGAGCTGGAGGTGTGTGTGTGTGTGTGTGTGTGCAAATCCAGGAAGTGAACAGGCAGCAGCTTCAGCTGCCCACAGTTAAAATGGCTGTAGCCAGACTTAGTGGAGGGAGATTTCTGCAGCATATTTGGCAAGTACAGAATCACAGTATATATAAAATAATATGCAATGTGGTTGGAGGGAAGCTTCAGAGTGGAAAATATGTTTTTATTACAGATTATGTGAGCAGACTGCAGTTCCTCTTTAACCATGCAAAAAAAATACAGGCTTTTAAAGTATTTATGGTTCCCAGAGAATATAATGACATGCTTCTCATTACCTGGAGGTGCACTTAGAGTGGGGGTCAGCAGCAACCAGACAGTTATAATCCAGACATTGATCATGGCCATCTAATGGGAAGATAACAACCCTCCAATGCTGCCAGGTCCTCTGGCAACAAATCAGAGCAACAATAGGCATAAGCTGGGGGAAGTCCTAGGAGGCTCCTCATTGGCTCTGGCATGTCATATGTAGAGTCAAGGGGATACTTTGGGGGGGACTTCCCTCACTCTGCTGGGCTCCTCTGCATCTGGGATCTGGTGAGTGGAGTTTACAAAGGCAGGTGGGGTGGGGATTGTAGGAGATTTTAGCTTAGGGGTGAGATATTTGTTTTGGAAGAAAGGTAATTTTGCTTGTTGGGGTAGATGTGTGTTAGTTACTCCTGGCCTGTGCACTGTGTGTTATGTACCACTAACCTCTGAACTCTGTGTTACTTACTACTGATCCTTGCACCCTGTGTTACTTACTACTGACCTCTGTTTTACTTACTACTGATCCTTGCACCCTGTGTTACTTACTACTGACCTCTGTTTTACTTACTACTGATCCTTGCACCCTGTGTTACTTACTACTGACCTCTGTTTTACTTACTACTGATTCTTGCACCCTGTGTTACTTACTACTGACCTCTGTTTTACTTACTACTGATCCTTGCACCCTGTGTTACTTACTACTGACCTCTGTTTTACTTACTACTGATCCTTGCACCCTGTGTTACTTACTACTGACCTCTGTTTTACTTACTACTGATCCTTGCACCCTGTGTTACTTACTACTGACCTCTGTTTTACTTACTACTGATTCTTGCACCCTGTGTTACTTACTAATGTTCTCTGTTTTACTTACTACTGATTCTTGCACCTTGTGTTACTTACTACTGACCTCTGTTTTACTTACTACTGATCCTTGCACCCTGTGTTACTTACTACTGACCTCTGTTTTACTTACTACTGATTCTTGCACCCTGTGTTACTTACTAATGTTCTCTGTTTTACTTACTACTGATTCTTGCACCCTGTGTTACTTACTACTGACCTCTGTTTTACTTACTACTGATCCTTACACCCTGTGTTACTTACTACTGACCTCTGTTTTACTTACTACTGATTCTTGCACCCTGTGTTACTTACTAATGTTCTCTGTTTTACTTACTACTGATTCTTGCACCTTGTGTTACTTACTACTGACCTCTGTTTTACTTACTACTGATCCTTGCACCCTGTGTTACTTACTACTGACCTCTGTTTTACTTACTACTGATTCTTGCACCCTGTGTTACTTACTAATGTTCTCTGTTTTACTTACTACTGATTCTTGCACCCTGTGTTACTTACTACTGACCTCTGTTTTACTTACTACTGATCCTTGCACCCTGTGTTACTTACTACTGACCTCTGTTTTACTTACTACTGATCCTTACACCCTGTGTTACTTACTACTGACCTCTGTTTTACTTACTACTGATTCTTGCACCCTGTGTTACTTACTAATGTTCTCTGTTTTACTTACTACTGATTCTTGCACCTTGTGTTACTTACTACTGACCTCTGTTTTACTTACTACTGATCCTTGCACCCTGTGTTACTTACTACTGACCTCTGTTTTACTTACCACTGATTCTTGCACCCTGTGTTACTTACTAATGTTCTCTGTTTTACTTACCACTGATTCTTGCACCCTGTGTTACTTACTAATGTTCTCTGTTTTACTTACTACTGATTCTTGCACCCTGTGTTACTTACTACTGACCTCTGTTTTACTTACCACTGATTCTTGCACCCTGTGTTACTTACTAATGTTCTCTGTTTTACTTACTACTGATTCTTGCACCCTGTGTTACTTACTACTGACCTCTGTTTTACTTACTACTGATCCTTGCACCCTGTGTTACTTACTACTGACCTCTGTTTTACTTACCACTGATCCTTGCACCCTGTGTTACTTACTAATGTTCTCTGTTTTACTTACTACTGATTCTTGCACCCTGTGTTACTTACTACTGACCTCTGTTTTACTTACTACTGATCCTTGCACCCTGTGTTACTTACTACTGACCTCTGTTTTACTTACTACTGATCCTTGCACCCTGTGTTACTTACTACTGACCTCTGTTTTACTTACCACTGATTCTTGCACCCTGTGTTACTTACTAATGTTCTCTGTTTTACTTACTACTGATTCTTGCACCCTGTGTTACTTACTACTGACCTCTGTTTTACTTACTACTGATCCTTGCACCCTGTGTTACTTACTACTGACCTCTGTTTTACTTACCACTGATCCTTGCACCCTGTGTTACTTACTAATGTTCTCTGTTTTACTTACTACTGATTCTTGCACCTTGTGTTACTTACTACTGACCTCTGTTTTACTTACTACTGATTCTTGCACCCTGTGTTACTTACTACTGACCTCTGTTTTACTTACTACTGATTCTTGCACCTTGTGTTACTTACTACTGACCTCTGTTTTACTTACTACTGATCCTTGCACCCTGTGTTACTTACTACTGACCTCTGTTTTACTTACCACTGATTCTTGCACCCTGTGTTACTTACTAATGTTCTCTGTTTTACTTACTACTGATTCTTGCACCCTGTGTTACTTACTACTGACCTCTGTTTTACTTACTACTGATCCTTGCACCCTGTGTTACTTACTACTGACCTCTGTTTTACTTACCACTGATCCTTGCACCCTGTGTTACTTACTAATGTTCTCTGTTTTACTTACTACTGATTCTTGCACCTTGTGTTACTTACTACTGACCTCTGTTTTACTTACTACTGATTCTTGCACCCTGTGTTACTTACTACTGACCTCTGTTTTACTTACTACTGATTCTTGCACCTTGTGTTACTTACTACTGACCTCTGTTTTACTTACTACTGATCCTTGCACCCTGTGTTACTTACTACTGACCTCTGTTTTACTTACCACTGATTCTTGCACCCTGTGTTACTTACTAATGTTCTCTGTTTTACTTACTACTGATTCTTGCACCCTGTGTTACTTACTACTGACCTCTGTTTTACTTACTACTGATCCTTGCACCCTGTGTTACTTACTACTGACCTCTGTTTTACTTACCACTGATCCTTGCACCCTGTGTTACTTACTAATGTTCTCTGTTTTACTTACTACTGATTCTTGCACCTTGTGTTACTTACTACTGACCTCTGTTTTACTTACTACTGATCCTTGCACCCTGTGTTACTTACTACTGACCTCTGTTTTACTTACTACTGATTCTTGCACCCTGTGTTACTTACTACTGACCTCTGTTTTACTTACCACTGATTCTTGCACCCTGTGTTACTTACTAATGTTCTCTGTTTTACTTACTACTGATTCTTGCACCCTGTGTTACTTACTACTGACCTCTGTTTTACTTACTACTGATCCTTGCACCCTGTGTTACTTACTACTGACCTCTGTTTTACTTACCACTGATTCTTGCACCCTGTGTTACTTACTAATGTTCTCTGTTTTACTTACTACTGATTCTTGCACCCTGTGTTACTTACTACTGACCTCTGTTTTACTTACTACTGATTCTTGCACCCTGTGTTACTTACTACTGACCTCTGTTTTACTTACTACTGATCCTTGCACCCTGTGTTACTTACTACTGACCTCTGTTTTACTTACTACTGATTCTTGCACCCTGTGTTACTTACTACTGACCTCTGTTTTACTTACCACTGATTCTTGCACCCTGTGTTACTTACTAATGTTCTCTGTTTTACTTACTACTGATTCTTGCACCTTGTGTTACTTGCTACTGACCTCTGTGTTACATACTATTGACCCCTGCACTGTGTATTACATACTACTGACCTTTGGATTTTCTGTTACTTACTACTAACCCCTGCACTGTGTGTTACCTACTCCTGACCACTTAACTATGTGCACTTACTATTGACCCCAGCACTTCGCATTACTACTGACATCTTAATTCTGCGTTATTCACTACTGATCATTGAATTCTGTGTTACTTAATACTGACCTCTGAACTCTGCAATACTAACTACTGACCCATGAACTCTGTGCAGAGAGTTATGATGCCTGGGCATGTGGTCACATGACCATCCTATGTGTGATCTCAGCCATGGTAAGTGTTTCAGGACTTGTGCTAGCATTTATAGATTCCAGGAAGCAAAGGATGAATTATATGGTGAACAGCCAACTTCAAAAATACTGAATTCAATCTTGTATGATGAAGAGTAAATGCTGAACAAAATCAGAGTCACCTGATCACAAATGTCTGTGCAATAAAAAAAATTGTTAACTGGACGATTTCTTGAAGGGGCAGATTGCCCCCTTAAAGAAGATATGTTTTATCTATAGGTGGCATATGGTGGACTGAGTCAGCCCCTGGCCTCTTATAGGTCTTAAATAGTCAAACAGTGAGATCTCCCTGACAAAATTCTGTTCCTGTACACTTGGGAGTTTTTGGTGTCCCTGTCCACCTTTATGTGTTACCCCTCCCTCCCTATGGGGTGTTCCCTCCAACCATTGTGTGTTCCAGCTACCACTGTTACATTCTCAGTAATATCAAATATCCACCAGGGATGGTAGGGGTCCTTCTTAATGGGCACAGCAGGTGTGGAAACTTGGCACAGGAATGGTGGGAACCCCTCATAAATGGCACAGCAGGTTTGTAGAACCAGGAACTCAGTGCAGGGATGGTGGGAACCCCTCAAAGTGAGCACAACAGGTGCGCTGACCCAGGAACTCAGTGAGGGGATGGTGGGAACCCCTCATAGTGGGCACAGCAGGTGTTTGGAGCTGAGAACTCAATGCAGGAACCCCTCATAAAGAGCATGGTGGGCATGCAGACCCAAGAAGTCGATGCATGGGGGTGGTGGGAACCCATCATAGAGGGCACAGCAGGTGTGCAGACCAGGAATTCATTGCAGGAATGGTGAGAACCCCTCATAAAGAGCATAGTGGATGTGCAGATCCAGGAACTTAGGGCAGAGATGGTGGGAACCCCTCAGAATGGACATATTGGCTGTGCAAACCCAGGAACTCATTACATTCAGTACCTTGAAAAAGTATTCATACCCCTTGAAATTCTCCACATTTTGTCATGTTACAACTAAAAACATAAATGTATTTTATTGGGATTTTATGTGATAGACCAACACAAAGTGGCACATAATTGTGAAGTGGATGGAAAATGATAAATGGTTTTCAAAATGTTTTACAAATAAACATGTGAAAAGTGTGGCATGAATTTGTATGGCGCCCCCCTGAGTCAATACTTTGTAGAACCAACTTTCCCTGCAATTACAGCTGCAAGTCTTTTTGGGGATGTCTCTACCAGCTTTGCACATCTAGAGAGGAACATTTTTGCCCATTCTTCTTTGCAAAATATCTCAAGCTCTGTCAGATTGGATGGAGAGCGTCTGTGAACAGCAATTTTTAAGTCTTGCCACAGATTCTCAATTGGATTTAGGTCTGGACTTTGACTGGGCCATTCTAACACATGAATATGCTTTGATCTAAACCATTTCATTGTAGCTCTGGCTGTATGTTTAGGGTCGTTGTCCTGCTGGAAGGTGAACCTCCGCTATAGTCTTAAGTCTTTTGCAGACTCTGACAGGTTTTCTTCTAATATTGCCCTGTATTTGGCCCAATCCATCTTCCCATCAACTCTGACCAGCTTCCCTGTCCCTGCTGAAGAAAAGCATCCCCACAACATGATGCTGCCACCACCATGTTTCACAGTGGGGATGGTGTGTTCAGGGTGATGTGCAGTGTTAGTTTTCCGCCACACAAAGCTTTTTGCTTTTAGGCCAAAAAGTAAAATTTTGGTCTCATCTGACCAGAGCACCTTCTTCCACATGTTTGCTGTGTCCCCCACATGGCTTCTCGCAAACTGCAAACGGGACTTCTTATGGCTTTCTTTCAACAATGGCTTTCTTCTTGCCACTCTTCCATAAAGGCCAGATTTGTGGAGTGCACGACTAATAGTTGTCCTGTGGACAGATTCTCACACCTGAGCTGTGGATCTCTGCAGCTCCTCCAGAGTTACCATGGGCCTCTTGGCTGCTTCTCTGATTAATGCAGTTGTGCCATACTCTTTCCATTTTCGGATGATGGATTGAACAGTGCTCCGTGGGATGTTTAAAGCTTGGGATATTTTTTTATAACCTAACCCTGCTTTACACTTCTCCACAACTTTATCCCTGACCTGTCTGGTGTGTCCCTGGCCTTCATGATGCTGTTTGTTCACTTGAAGATTGAATGTTCTCTAACAAACCTCTGAGGGCTTCACAGAACAGCTGTTCTTATACTGAGATTAAATTACACCCAGGTGGACTCTATTTACTAATTAGGTGACTTTAGTTTGGTGTATCAGAGTAAAGGGGGCTGGATACAAATGCACAACACAATTTTCACATATTTATTTGTAAAAAATGTTAAAACCCATTTATCAAAGTGTCCTAGGAAAGAATCACCCAAGAAAAGTCAGTGTGAATTGTGAAAGAATGATCGTCAATATCTCTATGCCTTTATGGCACAGAGTGCCTCCATAGGAAACAAATGAGAAACTATTTTTACATCAAGTAAAGCCCAGTACACACTATAAGAAAATCACCCGGTTTTCCTCCATGTTTTACAGCAAGTCGAAACTGAGGATGATACTAGTTGTATGAAAATTCTCGTACGACAAAGCCTTTTGTTTTTGTTATTTACTGTTTTTGATCACCTAGTCTTCCGTATCTGATTTTTCTCTCTGGAAAACCATACGAAATCAGTACGCATTAACCGCTTCAATACCGGGCACTTTCACCCCCTTCCTGCCCAGGCCAACTTTTAGCTTTCAGCACTGTCACACTTTGAATGACAATTGCGCAGTCATGCAATACTGGACCCATATGACATTTTTATCATTTTATTTCACATAAATAGTGTTTTCTTTTGGTGGTATTCAATCACCACTGGGTTTTTTATTTTTTGGTAAATAAATAAAAATAGACCAAAAATTTTGAAAATTTGTTTTTCTTCGTTTCTGTTTCAAAATTTTGCAAATAAAAAATTTTTCTTCACGCATTTTGGTCAAAATGTATTCTTCTACATTTCCTTGGTGAAAATTACCCTAATCAGTGTTTATTATTTAGTCTGTAGGAAAGTTATAGCATCCACAAATTATGATATATACAGTATATACAGTATCTCAAAAAAGTAAGTACACCCCTCACATTTTTGTAAATATTTTCTTCTATCTTTTCATGTGACAACACTGAAGAAATGACACTTTGCTACAATGTAAAGTAGTGAGTGTACAGCTTGTATAACAGTGTAAATTTCCTGTTCCCTCAAAATAACTCAACACACAGCCATTAATGTCTAAACCGCTGGCAACAAAAGTGAGTACACCCCTAAGTCAAAATGTTCACATTGGGCCCAAAATGTCAATATTTTGTGTGGCCACCATTATTTTCCAGCACTGCCTTAACCCTCTTTGGCATGGAGTTCACCAGAGCTTCACAGGTTGCCACTGGAGTCCTCTTCCACTCCTCCATGACGATATCACAGAGCTGGTGGATATTAGAGACCTTGCGTTCCTCCACCTTCCATTTGAGGATGCCCCACAGATGCTCAATAGGGTTTAGGTTTGGAGACATGCTTGGCCAGTACATCACCTTTACCCTCAGCTTCTTTAGCAAGATAGTGGTCGTCTTGGAGGTATGTTTGGGGTCGTTATCATGTTGGAATACTACCATGCGGCTCAGTCTCCAAAGGGAGGGGATCATTCTCTGCTTCAGTATGTCACAGTACATGTTGGCATTCATGGTTCCCTCAATGAACTGTAGCTCCCCAGTGCCAGCAGCACTCATGCAGTCCCAGACCATGACACTCCCACCACCATGCTTGACTGTAGGCAAGACACACTGGTCTTTGTACTCCTCACCTGGTTTCCGCCACTCTCAAATAAGTTCATCTTGGTCTTATCAGACCACAGGACATGGTTCCAGTAATTCATGTCCTTAGTCTGCTTGTCTTCAGCAAACTGTTTGCAGATTTTCTTGTGCATCATCTTTAGAAGAGGCTTCCTTCTGGGACGACAGCCATGCAGACCAATTTGATGCAGTGTGCGGCGTATGGTCTGAGCACTGACAGGCTGACCCCCCACCCCTTCAACCTCTGCAGCAATGCTGGCAGCACTCATACATCTATTTCCCAAAGACAACCTATGGATATGATGCTGAGCATGTGCACTCAACTTCGGCCATGGTGAGGCCTGTTCTGAGTGGAACCTGTCCTGTTAAATGGCTGTATGGTCTTGGCCCCCGAGCTGAAGCTCAGTTTCAGGGTCTTGGCAATCTTCTTATAGCCTAGGCCATCTTTATGTAGAGCAACCATAGGCGTGCGCACAGGGTGTGCCCGGTGTGCCCAGGCACACCCTAATCACTCCCTGCAATGCAGATTCCCCCTGCTGCCCGGTGTCCCCTCCCACAGCATGGCTGGCTTCCCTCCTCTCCCATTGGCTACTGCAGTGGGCACACATAGATGATATTTCAGGATGAGTGGGGGAAGGGGTAATGTCATTTACCGGCCCCTTCCCTTTCTGAATGAACACAGTGAGAGATCGGTACCGTGATTTTGAGCTTTCAGGTGCACACCCTAATGCAACAGGCTGTGCACACCTATGAGAGCAACAATTCTTTTTTTCAGATCCTGAGAGAGTTCTTTGCCATGAGGTGCCCAGTTGAACTTCCAGTGACCAGTATGAGAGAGTGAGAGTGAGAACACCAAATTTAACACACCTGCTCCCCATTCACACCTGAGACTTTGTAACACTAACGAGTCACATGACATCGGGGAGGGAAAATGGCTAATTAGGCCCAATTTGGACATTTTCACTTAGGGGTGTACTCACTTTTATTGCCAGCTATTTAGACATTAATGGCTGTATGTTGAGTTATTTTGAGGAGACAGCAAACTTACACTGTTATACAAGCTGTACACTCACTACTTTACATTGTAGCAAAGTGTCATTTCTTCAGTGTTGTCACATGAAAAGATATAATAAAATATTTACAAAAATGTGAGGGGTGTACCCACTTTTGTGAGATACTGTATATCTGAAAATCAATTAGTATCTAATTTCTTGAGGCCCGCAATTTGCAGGACAGTACAAATACCCCCAAATGACTCCTTTTTGGAAAGTAGACAGTCCAAGGTATTTAGTAAGAGGCATGGTGAGTTTTTTAAAGTTGTAATTTTTTGTCACAATTTAAAAAAAAAATTAAGAAATAATAAAAAAAAATTGTTCACCAGTACAGTGCAGTGTTATTATATGACTGGTGTGGCGGTGATCAGGGACACTGAGTGGTAACAGTATTTTTATAAATTATTTTCTACAATAATTTTTTTTAACACACTGTGACCAGAGCAATACATTGTTACCATATTAACACTGTACTACTCTAGGGAAGTGATCAGGATTTTTTTTTCCAAACTGTTTAACCACTTGCCGCCCGCCCTATAACAGATTGACGGCGGCAAAGTGGTTTCAAAATCCTGACTGGACGTCATATGACGTCTTTAGGATTTTGAGCCGCTTCGCGCCCCCGGGGGCGCGCATCGCGGCGATCGTTGCTGCGGGATGTCAGTCTGACACCCCGCAACACCGATCTAGGTAAAGAGTCTCCGACGGAGACTCTTTACCACGTGATCAGCCGTGTCCAATCACGGCTGATCACGATGTAAACAGGAAAAGCCGGTCATCGGCTGCTCCTCTGACAGGGGGGGGTTTGTGCTGATCCATTATCAGCGCAGCCCCCCCGAGGATGCCCACTGGACCACCAGGGATGCCACTAGACCACCAGGGAAGCCCACCTATAGGTATTGCACACTAGACCACCAGGGATGCTAATTATATACTAAATGGATGCCAATCAGTGCCCACAATGGATGCCAATCAGTGCCCACAATGGGCACCACTGATTGGCAGGCATTATTGTTTGGCACTGATTGGCATCCATTAGTACAGTACAGTGCCCCCTATCAGTGCCCATCCATGCCACCTATCAGTGCCCATCCATGCCCATCCGTGCCACCTATCAGTGCCCATCCATGCCGTCTATCCGTGCCCATCTGTGCCCACCCGTGCCGCCTATCTGTGCCCACCCGTGCCGCCTATCTGTGCCCATCCGTGCCGCCGATCGTTGCCCATCCGTGCCGCCGATCGTTGCCCATCCGTGCCACCTCATCGGTGCCCATCCGTGCCGCCTTATCTGTGCCCGTCAGTGCAGCCCCATCAGTGCCCATCAGTGAAGGAGAAAAATAACTTATTTACAAAGTTTTGTAACTGAAATAAAAAAAATAGTTTTTTCAAAAATTTCGGTCTTTTTTTTATTTTTTAGCAGAAAATAAAAATCGCAGAGGTGATCAAATACCACCAAAAGAAAGCTCTATTTGTGGGAACAAAATGATAAAAATTTAGTTTGGGTACAGTGTAGCATGACCGCGCAATTGTCATTCAAAGTGCAACAGCGCAGAAAGCTTAAAATTGGTCTGGGCAGGAAGGTGTATAAGTGCCCAGTATGGAAGTGGTTAATCAAAGGGCTGGCTGGTTTATTGTCCTTCAGACCTTAGGGGGGCTGGATTGTGGGCAGTGGCAGCGTAAATTTTCCTGGCAACAGTGGGAATAAAGATCGCCACATTTGGTATTGAGGGGGGGGGGGGATTTTGCCCCATCATTGGAATCATAGGGAGGAATATTGCACCATTATTGGTGTCAGTGAGAGAAATGTTGCCCCATTTTTTTGTGTCAGATAGCAGAATAGTGTCTTGTATCAGTGGGAGGAATAGTGTTCCCAGGGCCAGATAAAGGCAAGCAAAGGGCCACATCTCCCGGGCCGCAGTTTGGAGACCACTGGCTTATATCAATGAATTTCATTGGTATAAGCAACCATTTTTACTGAATGAAACTGATCCATTCAGTGTGTTTTGTTGCGATTAGCTGTGATTGGCCAAAGCTAATCACATGGTAAAGATGGGCTGTGATTGGCCCTGTCTGTACCATGTGATCACTGTGACCAATCACAGCTAGCAACACAATTGTATACAATGGATGGCATGAATGGCATCCATTGTTTACAATTGTCATGTGATCTGCTGTGATCGGTCACAGCAATCACATGATACTGGCAGCGGGCCAGTATAGTGATCAGTCATCGGCTGTGTGCAGTGGACACAGCTGGTAAAAGATCGCGCCTCCGCGCGGCCATCGCCTTCTGAGAGGACGTAAAATGACATCCACTCAAAAGGACGAAAGGTCCGCCTGCCGACAATCTGATATAGGCCAGGCGGGAAGGTGTTAAACAAAAATCGTTAGTTCTGTTCACGTACAAGAGAAAAACTTTGGGTTTGTCCATTCGGAAATGTTCTTTTGGAAAGTATGAATCGAATGTCGAAAGTTATGTGCAAACTATACGAAAATCAAACAATCGTGCCTCGTATTGAATTTTTCTTCCGATTTTCTCATAGTGTGTACCCCACTTTATATTTCCCCCAATGAGATGCTACTTTAATAAGATCCCATAAATTCAGTATTGAGTTAGTATGGTAATTGCCTGTAAGGATTTCCGCGTGGGTGATCAGGGGTAAGTGAATCATATACAGCCAGATACTGATACTGAGCTCTCAGTGTTTTATTGTACCGCCAGCAGCGTGTTAGTCACATCATTACATACTATAAAGCACCTTCCTATTCACTGAGATCACAAGTGTGAATTAGGTCACAATGAAACCGCTGAGAGCGAGCTGCGAAGCCCTGAAGCATCCAACATTGATGTCTTACTTCCCATGGAGTGCTCTGCGCATACAGACCAGGGAAATCCTGCTATGCAAGAATGGATGGACTGTGAGGACAGGATGGAAATATGATACACAGGAGAATACAAATCATAGCCATTTAATTCTGACCTCCAGCTTTCCCTTCAGTCTTACACAGTTGGCTCCTCTCCTGTACTGAAATTGCTTCCTCTGATATCACTGCACACTGTGAGCTTCTCACAATGTGGATTAGAAGCTGCAGCAAGTCAGAATCCACCTCATTTCCTGGCTACAGGACATCCAGTAACATTTAGCTATTTCCTCCCCAGCCTGACCGTCCCTGGCCTGCTCCTTTCATTCATTGGATTTCTTGCCTTTCAATCATGGAAGCTCAGCATCACATGTGGGCAGTACCTAGGATGGTCTGCATGCAAATACAACCTGCCTAGGAATACCTGTAGGCAGCTGCAGTCTGCTTTCTCTGCAGCAGGCAGCGTTCAAACCACAGCCGCATTACAGAGGGAGAGAAGGTCAAGAGGAACATGGTGCCTCTATGGTTTCCTGGGTCACTGGGGCAGCTATCTGATTGGATGCTGGCACTCCACGTGATGCTAGCGGGCCATCTTGGGTCAGGCAGAGTCTAATTAGGATCCTGGCAATGGGGCTTGATGCACATTCTGCATGTAGACAGTGTAGGGACAGGTCACCCTTCTGTCAGTGACAGTGCTTAGCAGCAGAAAGAGGTTCCAGACGAGTAGGGAAAGTGCAGGGATACGCCATCTTTCCTGGAAGCCTCCCTACTCGGGTACAGACTGGCCAGGCTGCAGTCCACCCCTCAGGATAGATGCTGTAGGCACACCTGGGACCTACTGCTAAACACATCGATGTACATTCTGTGAGTGTGCCCAGTCGGGATGTCTCCTTGCTGGGTTAGTTGTGCATGAATCAGGACTGAAGGCTCTTGTGAGGAGTACTGAGGCAAACCAGCTATGATCTGCCTCAATATATAGATGAGCACAGAGACCTAGTGAGGATCGGTATACAGTGGGGAAAATAATCATTTGATCCCCTGCAGATTTTGTAAGTTTGCCCACTTACAGAGAAATGAAGGGTCTATAATTATTATCATAGGTGTATTTTAAATGATAGAGACAAAATATTAACCAAAAATCCAGAAAAAACTTAGTGTCAGCTAATAACCCTACCCCCTTACATCACATCCTGTGCACTTCCTGGTTTTTCGTAGCTTCTGGGCATTTTTAAAGCGGTATTATCGCGGTTTTACTGCTGTACTCATTCATTTAGATGGGGATAGGCGTTTTTACAGCGCTATTTTATGCGCCCCAAAGATGCTCCAAAAAAGCTGTTTGCAGGATTTTTTCCAATGCACAGCCAGCACAACGCCTCAGTGTGAAAGCCCTCAGGGCTTTCACATTGAGAATGCTGGGGCGGATTATTTCAGGCGTTTTTACAGCGCTATTTTTAGCACTAAAACGCCTGAAAAACGCCTCAGCGTGAAAGGGGCCTAAGTTCTTAAGGTTTCTTGGCTGTCTCTTGGCATCTCAAAGTTTCAGCTCCCTCCATAAATTTTCTATAGCATTAAGGTCTGGAGACTGACTAGGCCATGACCTTAACGTGCTTCTTCTTGAGCCATTCCTTTGTTGCCTTGGCTGTTTGTTTTGGGTCATTGTCATGTTGGAAGACCCATCCATGGCTCATCTTCAGTGTTCTGGCTGAGGGAAGAAGGTTCCTATCGAAGATTTTACAATACATGGCCATGTCCATTGGCCCCTCAATGCGACAAAGTGGGCCTGTACCTCAGCGCTGGACTGTAAGGATGTGCTCTTAGGGTCATAGTCAGCATTTTTCTTCCTCCAAACATGGTGAGTCAAGTTAATGCCAAAGAGCTCAATTTTGGTATCACCTGACCACATCACCTTCTCTCGATACTTCTCTGAATCATTTCGATGTTCATTGGCATGACTGTACATGTGCCTTCTTGAGGAGAGGGACTTGCCGTGTTTGGGAGAATAAAAATGCTGGATATGGCCCTAAGACCACCATCTGTTCTGTCTCAACTACAAAGCGATAAAGTTCATCTCCAGGTTTAAGTAGGCCTTACACAAGCTGGTTTGATATTCATCCCTTGCATCGATACAGGCAGTTTAACTCAATGAATAAACTCACAGTTAGGACGACAGACGATGAATCCTTTCGAATGTTCCGTTTAATGATGGATATTCATAGGTAGAAAAACGTTGCAGTTGTAAGCCACATGTAAGATGTTTAGCATGGAAGATATACAGGAGTAATGACCAGAATCAGGAAGTGGAGAAGATATATAAAGAACTACGGTGAGAGAGAGAGTTCAGCTAGAAAGAAGGGGACAGATCTTAAAGACACAGAGCAAGAATAATCACATAGTGTAACACAACACCATCCCTACAGTCAAGCACGAAAATGGAAACATGCTTTAGGGCTGTTTCTCTGCTACAGGTACAGGCCGACTTTGCCACATTGAGGGGCCAATGGACTGGGCCATGTATTGTAAAATCTTGGGTAAAAACCTTCTTCCCTCAACACTGAAGATGGGTCTTGAATGGGTCTTTCAGCATGACAATGATCCAAAACATACCGCCAAGGCTACGAAGGAGTGGCTCAAGAAAAAGCACATTAAGGTCATGGAGTGGCCTAGCCAGTCTCCAGACCTTAATCCTATAGAAAATTAGAGGAAGCTGAAACTTGGAGTTGCCAAGCGACAACCAAGAAACTTTAAGGATTTAGAGAAGATATGTATAGAAAAGTTCACCAAAATCCCTCCTGAGATGTGTGCAAACCTGGTTTCTAACTACAAGAAACGTCTTAGCTCCACCAAGTACTAAGTCAGGTTTTGCTTGGGGATTAAATACTTATTTTATGCAACTCAATTTATAACATTTGTATCATGTGTTTTTTTATTGATTTTTGGTTGATAATATGTCTCGATCATATATGATAAAAATTATAGACTCTTCATTTTATTGTAAGTGGGCAAACCTGCAAAATCTGCAGGGGATCAAATGGTTATTTTCCACAATGTATATTAGAAAGAGAAAGGTATTATCTAAAAATATTATTATCATGTTGATAAGGTGGGAAAGAGGGAACCAGGGAAGGTAAATATAAGCTGATTATACTTCATATTTAAACATTAAGATTTTCCTTTAAAGTGAATCTGAAGCCAAAGCTTCTTTTTTTTTTTTTGGAGGATGAGGATGAAATGCAGAGAGATTAGAAACGTAGTAAATATTTAAATGTTCTCTGTGCCTACACTTGGAGGTTCATCCTCTCTATTTATCCTACTGGCCATTGTCATAGAGATAGAGAGATTGTAAATCTCTGACTTTGGAGAGATTACCTCTAATTTCATGTTGAGTCTTTGATACAGGAATTCAAAAGAAAACTTTGCATTGGGACACAGACAGAAGTTTTGCCCATTGCTTTCTCTTCCCGAAAAAAATAGTTTTGGCTTTGGATACACTTTATGGCAAAATAAATAAATAGTTTGATGTATATTATTCAGAAGACAGCTATGCAGACAAGAACCTTGACTCGGCTTCACAATTATTATTATTTTCTACTGCTATACTCTCTGTAAACACCCCCCCCCCCATGGGCTGTACTGTACCATTGTCATCTCAAAGAAGGGTATGTGAAACTCCCCGGGGACCATAGTAACTGATAACAGCCTAATAAATTACCAGACTGTACCAATTTCACCCAGGAGGAGCAAACTAAGTTGCTTAGCAACATCTACATTCTATGCTGGAGCATACCACTGTGTACCAAGGGGAGAGCTATGCTATGAACAACCACCATGGTTGGACCATACCACTTTTTTTTGGGGGGGGGGAGATATGTGAATAAGCTTCCCTGTCATTATGTTGTCTTCAGACTATCATTGTCATCTAAACATGTCTTACCAGACTGTACTAGGGAGATCTACTCTCTGTCTCCCCAGTCAATATGTTGCCTAGCAACAGCCCAAATAATGTAAGAGACCGTGCCATTGTTTTCAGGAATGAGGGGGGAGTGTTATTAGAAAAAACCCAGGCATTTTCTTTTGGAACAATACTTTGTGCTCAGCAACATGGTGCCTAGAGAAGGAGAGGTTGAAGGAGGGAGCAATAGAGGGGGTGAAAAATGGAGCAATGGAGGGGGTGAAATATGGAGCAATGGAAGCAGTGAAAGATGGAGGGGGGATGAAGGAGGGAGCAATGGTGGGGGTGAAGGTGCAATGGAGGAGGTGAAAGATGGAGTGACGAAGGGGGAAAAAGATGGAGCAATGGAGGTGGTGAAAGATGGAGGGGATGGAGAGATGGATAGAGAAATAATGAAAGAGGGTGAAGGCCGAAGCAATGGAGGGGGCGAAGGAGAGAGCAAGGGAGGGGGTAAAGTAGGTAGTAATAGAGGGGCGTGAAGAAGGAAGTAATAGAGGGAATGAAGGAGGAAGCGATGGAGGTGGTGAAAGAGGGAGCAATGTAGGAAATGAGGAAGGTAGCAATGGAAGGGGGGGTTAGGTAGGGAGCAAAAGAGAGAATAAATGAGGGAATGCTGTAGGAGGCAAGGAGAGAGCAATGGAGGGGGCCAAGGAGAGAGCAGTGGAGGGAGTGAAGGAGGTAGTAATGGAGGGGGGTGAAGAAGGGAGTAATTGAGGGAATGAGCGAGGAAGCGATGGAGGCGGTGAAGGAGGGAGCAATGGAGGAAATGAAGAAGGTAGCAATGGAAGGGGGGGTTAGGTAGGGAGCAAAAGAGAGAATAAATGAGGGAACGCTGTAGGAGGCAAGGCGGGAGCAAAGGAGGGGGCCAAGGAGAGAACAGTGGAGGGAGTGAAGGAGGTAGTAATGGAGGGGGGTGAAGAAGGGAGTAATAGAGGGAATGAGCGAGGAAGCGATGGAGGCGGTGAAGGAGGGAGCAATGGAGGAAATGAAGAAGGTAGCAATAGAAGGGGGGGGTTAGGTAGGGATAAAAAGAGAGAATAAATGAGGGAACGCTGTAGGAGGCAAGGCGGGAGCAAAGGAGGGGGCAAGGAGAGAGCAGTGGAGGGAGTGAAGGAGGTAGTAATGGAGGGGGGTGAAGAAGGGAGTAATAGAGGGAATGAGCGAGGAAGCGATGGAGGCGGTGAAGGAGGGAGCAATGGAGGAAATGAAGAAGGTAGCAATAGAAGGGGGGGTTAGGTAGGGAGAAAAAGAGAGAATAAATGAGGGAACGCTGTAGGAGGCAAGGAGAGAGCAATGGAGGGGGCCAAGGAGAGAGCAGTGGAGGGAGTGAAGGGGGTAGTAATGGAGGGGGGTGAAGAAGGGAGTAATAGAGGGAATGAGCGAGGAAGCGATGGAGGCGGTGAAGGAGGGAGCAATGGAGGAAATGAAGAAGGTAGCAATAGAAGGGGGGGGTTAGGTTGGGAGCAAAAGAGAGAATAAATGAGGGAACGCTGTAGGAGGCAAGACGGGAGCAATGGAGGGGGCCAAGGAGAGAGCAGTGGAGGGAGTGAAGGAGGTAGTAATGGAGGGGGGTGAAGAAGGGAGTAATAGAGGGAATGAGCGAGGAAGCGATGGAGGCGGTGAAGGAGGGAGCAATGGAGGAAATGAAGAAGGTAGCAATAGAAGGGGGGATTAGGTAGGGAGAAAAAGAGAGAATAAATGAGGGAACGCTGTAGGAGGCAAGGCGGGAGAAATGGAGGGGGCCAAGGAGAGAGCAGTGGAGGGAGTGAAGGAGGTAGTAATGGAGGGGGGTGAAGAAGGGAGTAATAGAGGGAATGAGCGAGGAAGCGATGGAGGCGGTGAAGGAGGGAGCAATGGAGGAAATGAAGAAGGTAGCAATAGAAGGGGGGGTTAGGTAGGGAGAAAAAGAGAGAATAAATGAGGGAACGCTGTAGGAGGCAAGGCGGGAGAAATGGAGGGGGCCAAGGAGAGAGCAGTGGAGGGAGTGAAGGAGGTAGTAATGGAGGGGGGTGAAGAAGGGAGTAATAGAGGGAATGAGCGAGGAAGCGATGGAGGTGGTGAAAGAGGGAGCAATGGAGGAAATGAGGAAGGTAGCAATAGAAGGGGGGGTTAGGTAGGGAGAAAAAGAGAGAATAAATGAGGGAACGCTGTAGGAGGCAAGGAGAGAGCAATGGAGGGGGCCAAGGAGAGAGCAGTGGAGGGAGTGAAGGAGGTAGTAATGGAGGGGGGTGAAGAAGGGAGTAATAGAGGGAATGAGCGAGGAAGCGATAGAGGCGGTGAAGGAGGGAGCAATGGAGGAAATGAAGAAGGTAGCAATAGAAGGGGGGGTTGGGTAGGGAGCAAAAGAGAGAATAAATGAGGGAACGCTGTAGGAGGCAAGGAGAGAGCAATGGAGGGGGCAAAAGAGGGAGAAATGAAGGGGGAGGGGGCAATGGAGTGGTGGGAATATAACAGTGATTCCAAAAATGTAATAATCAAGCTGTGATTCTAAGAATTGGTACGTCATTGTTCTTGAATCCCAGTAGTCATTGTGTGTCTGTCCTGGGACACCACAAGTTAGTTTGTCTGAGATCAGAAGTGACAAATGATCATTACTATCAGTGTGAAATTGCACCTGTTGGTTTCAGTGTCTTCTCTGGTTTATCTCTAGGCCAAATATTGGACCTTCATCTTCAGAGGTGAACTCATCTACTCGGGATGAAGAGCAGGAGACAGACAGGACTGACTTAGATTCTGCAGAACACATGGAACTCCCACTTGTTGGATCCACAGCAGCGATACAAGACATCTCTGATCCTGGGGTATCTCATGAGGACCTATCTAGTGCAGAAGCAAATATAACTGATGTTTCCGGTGGTGACAGATCTGTAGCGGAAGCCCTCACTTCAGACACAGCTCAGCAAGAACATCAGCACAGTGTGCAAGAAGATGGGCTTCAGGTTGACACAACTGACGAGAAGGACGAGGCTGTGGACAATAAGGTGAACAATGCGGGTATGACAGACGATGATGGGGTACAGGCTGTTGATAAAGGAGGTAAGATCACTCCAGAAGACCCTGAATCTCAGGCTACAGAACCTCCTTCCTCTGGGAAAGAGACAGTTACCGGCATGGAGATAGAGCAAGAAAGCAACCAGGAACAAGATGAAGAACCTGAGACATTGACTGTGACATCTGACCAAAACTTGGTAGAGGACATAAATGATCACGTTCACGAAACCACTGAGAACAGAAAGGACGAGGCAGCTGAACAAGCCATTATAGAGGACAGTAGTGAGCAGACAGCTACGGTTACTGGACAGAATGATGTAGTGGACACTGCTGAACAGGTGGTCCAGACCACTGGACACTCTAAGGCAGAAGAGACCAGTGACCAGACAGCAGAGAAAACTAATCAGCCTGCTATAGATGACTCCGGTGAACAGACCACTGTTACGGAGGAGGAAACTGAGGAACAAAAAAATGAGAATAATGGAGACCAACCAGCTTCTGGTACCATCCTAGATGAAGAAAGAGCAGGAGAGGAGGTAATGTCTAAACTGTTAAACATCATAACTGTGCATGCACTTGGGTCTAAGGCTAATTATTCACTTTATTTGCACTTACTCTTTAACCACTTAAGCCCCGGACCATATTGCTGCTTAATGACCAGGCCACTTTTTGCGATTCGGCACTGCGTCGCTTTAACTGACAATTGCCCGGTCATGCGACGTGGTTCCCAAACAAAATTGACGTCCTTTTTTTCCCACAAATAGAGCTTTCTTTTGGTGGTATTTGATCACCTCTGCGGTTTTTATTTTGTGCGCTATAAACAAAAATAGAGCAACAATTTTGAGAAAAACACAATATTTATTACTTTTTGCTATAATAAATATCCCCAAAAAATATATAAAATAAAAAATGTTTCCTCAGTTTAGGCCGATACGTATTCTTCTACATATTTTTGGTAAAAAAAATCGCAATATGCGTTTATTGATCGGTTTGCGCAAAAGTTATAGCTTCTACAAAATAGGGGACTGTTTTATGGCATTTTTATTAATATTTTTTTTTTACTAGTTATGGCGGCGATCAGCGATTTTTATCGTGACTGCGACATTATGGCGGACACATCGGACACTTTTGACACTATTTTGGGACCATTGTCATTTTTACAGCGATCAGTGCTATAAAAATGCACTGATTACTGTAAAAATTACACTGGCAGCGAAGGGGTTAACCACTAGGTGGCGCTGCAGGGGTTAAGTGTTTCCTAGGGAGTGATTCTTACTGTGAGGGAGTGTGGCTACACACGTCACTGATGACCGTTACCCGTGATCGGCAACAGTGACAGTGTCACTAGGCAGAATAGGGGAATGCCTTGTTTACAAAGGCATTCCCCTGTTCTGCTCTTGCATCGAGTTCCTGGGACCCGTGGCCGCACTCAGCGACATCGGCGTGCGCTGGTCGGCAAGTGGTTAAAGTCAAACTCTAGCCAAAGCTTATTATTTCGTTTTGGAGGGAATGAGGAAGTATTCAAGCCTCCTTTAGGTTTTAATTGCCATCTGCCATCTTCAGTGTAAAGCTAAGGTCGAGAACATGTTGGCATAACCTCAAACTAGCACAAGGAAAGTTCAATAGTAACATAATAAAGTGTTATTTTAAAGATTAGTGGATGCCTGGAACAGACTTCTGGCAAAGTTAGAACAATAAGTAAATGTAAAGTGGTCCTAAAGGCAGAAGGTTTTTTTACTTTAATGCATTCTATGCATAATGCCTCGTACACACAACCAGTTTTCCCAGCAGGAAAAAAAACAATGCTTTTCCCGACGGGATTTCTCTCAAGCCTGCCTTGCATACACACTGTCACACAAAAGGCCGCTGAACTTTTGAATGCCAAGAATGCGGTGACGTCAAAGACTACGACGAGCCGACAAAATAACGTTCTATGCTTCCGCGCATGCGTCGAATTGTTTACGAGCATGCGCAGTTTTTTTCCCCTCGGGAAAGCATACAGACGACCTGTTTTCCTGGCAGTATTTATTCCTGACGGGAAAAAAGAGAGCTGGTTCTCTTTTTTTTTGCCGCAGTTTTCCTGTCGGGAAAACTGCGATGGAGCATACACACGGCCGGTTTTCCCGGCCAAAAGCTGTCATGGCAGTTTTCCCGACGGGAAAACCGGTCGTGTGTACGAGGCATTAGGGTCAAAAATCTGCAAGCAACTCCCCACTCCAGCCTCCTTAAATACTTACCTGAGCCCAATCTCCATTCAGAGATGTGCACGAGAGCAGAGCCTCTCTCGGCTCTCTCCTCATTGGCTCAGACACAGCAATGGGAGCCATTGGCTCAAGCTGCTATCAATCAGAGGAGGGAAGGTTGGCTCGTCCGGAAGGCCAGCTTGGGCTCTTATGGACACAAAGCGCCAGTTCAGGAGCGAGTGGTTGTCTATAGGGCACTCAGCAGGGGGGGGGGGGGGGAGCCAGAGGCGGGGGACCCCAGAGGCTGATCGAGATTGCCGTGTGCAAAACTATTGAACAGAGCAGGTACGTATGACATGTTCATTATTTTTAAGAAATAATCATTGAGCCTTTTATAGCACTTTAAGCATGCTTAGGTCAAAGATGAATCTATACTAAAAAATGTCTATTTTTGCTGTCACTCTTCTATGTTTCCCTCTGTATCCTTTTTTGGGGAAATTCCCCCTACATTCTGCCAGGACAGGAGGTGACAGAAGATCTCCCTGACAGGGACACAGACCAGACAGAAACACATTTTTAGTAGAACGGGGGAACAGTTAGCACTCCTGACAATGTTTTATTTCTATCCATCTCTTTCTGTCCTGGTGTGGTGACAACCGATCCCCAATTTCTTATAAAGGTGTCACAGGAACAGGAAGTGAAGAAAAAAAAAACAATTGGTTTACATTCAAAAATAAACAACAGACACATTTTACCTTTGCACATTTTATGGCCACCTGGCCACGTTACCTGCCACGTCAACTGGCCACGTCACCTGCCACAAGTTGTGGATTGTCCACTTGCCACGTCACCTGCCACGTCACCTGGCCACGTCACCTGCCACAAGTTGTGGATTGTCCACTTGCCATGTCACCTGGCCACATCACGTGCCACGTCACCTGGCCACGTCACCTGCCACAAGTTGTGAATTGTCCACTTGCCACGTCACCTGCCACGTCACCTGGCCACGTCACCTGCCACAAGTTGTGGATTGTCCACTTGCCACGTCACCTGGCCACGTCACCTGGCCACATTACGGAAAAAAAGTCTTGAGTTAGGCCCCATGCACACGAGACGCAGGTGCAAACTCTGCTGAACACACGTTTTTAAACGCTGAAACCGGCGTTTATAAATGCACGTTTTGCCGCGTTTGCGGGCGCGTTTAGCGGCGTTTTACCGCGTTTGCGTTTATAAGCGTTTCATCATAAGCTCAAAAAACAGTAAATTTTAACCATTTCAGCCAGTTTGTGAGACCAGAGTGAGTAGCAGCAGCTGAGAGAGCAGCAGTGTACTTGTATTTAGCGTATCACTTGCCACATCACCAGCCACAAGTTGTGGATTGTCCACTTGCCACGTCACCTGGCCACATCACCTGGCCACGTCACCTGGCCACGTCACCTGCCACAAGTTGTGGATTGTCCACTTGCCACGTCACCTGGCCACATCACGTGCCACGTCACCTGCCACAAGTTGTGGATTGTCCACTTGCCACGTTACCTGGCCACGTCACCTGGCCATGTTACCTGCCACGTCACCTGGCCATGTTACCTGCCACGTCTGCTGGCCACGTCACCTGCCACAAGTTGTGGATTGTCCACCTGCCACGTCACCTGGCCACATCACCTGGCCACGTCACCTGCCACAAGTTGTGGATTGTCCACTTGCCACGTCACCTGGCCACATCACGTGCCACGTCACCTGCCACAAGTTGTGGATTTTCCACTTGCCACGTTACCTGGCCACGTCACCTGGCCATGTTACCTGCCACGTCACCTGGCCACGTTACCTGCCACGTCACCTGCCACAAGTTGTGGATTGTCCACTTGCCACGTCACCTGCCACGTCACCTGGCCACGTCACCTGCCACAAGTTGTGGATTGTCCACTTGCCATGTCACCTGGCCACATCACGTGCCACGTCACCTGGCCACGTCACCTGCCACAAGTTGTGAATTGTCCACTTGCCACGTCACCTGCCACGTCACTTGGCCACGTCACCTGCCACAAGTTGTGGATTGTCCACTTGCCACGTCACCTGGCCACGTCACCTGGCCACATTACCTGCCACGTCACCTGCCACGTCACCTGGCCACGTCACCTGCCACAAGCTGTGGATTGTCCACTTGCCACGTCACCTGGCCACGTCACCTGGCCACATCACCTGCCACAAGTTGTGGATTGTCCACAATACAATGCAAGCAATTACAGTTTTCTTTTATATTTTTTAATAGTTTTTCATCATTTGCCATCATTTTTGAGATTTCTAATGTTAAAAAATAGGTCACCTTTAAAAACGCTTATAAACGCTGTGACAGTGGGGTCACTTTGGACACAGGGTGAATAAAAGAAACCCCCAATATGGTCTATGATGGCCATATTCAATGCTGTACATACATTTTATCTAGATGGGGTCTGTAATATTCATCCACCATACTCCCCAGGAATACCTGCAAGGAACTCTCTACTGTTTGATTATGACCTCAACAGGTTAATTAAAAAGTGACGCCTTCATGATGGTTAGACACATACTTGTGTGTATTGTAAAGGCAGACTGGGATTTACAATACAAAGGGATTTAAGATGTTAAATGTTTAGAACCTGTTGTCGCCAGACAGACTGGCTGCCAACCCTTTGTGGGAAGATGTGTATTGGAGATCGTATATTCTATTGTGTTGGGATCTTTTGAAGCCTAGCAGACGTCAGGATGAGGTGTTGAGTTTTGGGATGTGTGGGTGGAGCTGGGCCCTTGTTCATGTTAAATCATGTGCCCTGAATTGTGTATAAAGTTACAATGTTTGGCATTAATAAATTGATTCCTACTACAGAAGAGACAGAGTGCGTCTCGTCTTCTTCCAGAGGGGTCGGCTCCTATAGGAAAGGGTCGTTTAGCTGTGGATATCGGTAGCGAGTGGATGTGTGCCTAGGAGAGGGAACATAGTAAACAGCGTTAATACCCCTTGAGATTAGGGGTGCCGTTACATTGGTTGGCAGCAGCGGGATTTTCCCTCCAGTTCCTGGGACACTCCAAACCACCACAGTGAATGACCAGCGATGCAGCCGAAGGAGGGTGATGCAGGACCCCGGTCAGTTGAAGATTTGTTTCAGCAACGAGTGCGACAGCGGTTGGCATTGTATGGTGCTAACCCATCAGAGACCACCATACGGGAAGCCATTAGAGACATCGAGCGGCAGGATGAGTGGCAACATGAGCAGAGAATGGCGGAAATGCGACAATCAGACACAACACCTAAAGATACAGCGCCTTGCCGTAAGTTGCCCTTTCGGGCATTCAAACTATTTAAGGAAGGAGAGGAGGAAATTGAAGCGTTCCTGCAGGACTTTGAGAGACTATGCCAGATACATGAAGTGCGGGCCCCAGATTGGGTCGCCTTACTGGCAAGTAATTTAACGGGCAGAGCGGCGGATGCGTATCGGGCCCTGGAGGATGAGGACGCTAGAGACTATGACCGGGTAAAAGAAGCTCTGCTAGCCCGATTTGCCATTACACCCGAAGCCAGCCGGATTAAGTTTCGAGAATCCCGGAAACAAACCCACATAACATACGTGGAATGGGCACATCGTCTGCAGCGAAACCTCAAGGGCTGGTTCCAGGGAAGCCGCGCTCATACCATAGAGGACATCACCCAGCTAGTACTCTTAGAACAGTTCTTTAACCACACCCCTCCGGTACTATGGGATTGGGTGCGAGATAAGCAACCACGGACTGTACAGCAAGCGGCTACGTTTGCCGATGAAAATCTGGACTCTCGAAGGTCAGGCGGAAGCGAGCGCTATCCACTATCTCGGCCCAGTTTATCAGCCTCTAACACAGCTTCAGCACCAACCCCAACGGCCACTTATCCTCAGCAGCCCAGGTTCAACTCCCAGGACTATGCACAACCCATCAGGTGTTTCGGATGTAAACAGCTAGGGCACAAAAAGCCAAACTGTCCATTAAATCCAGCCATCCAGTCCCAGTCATGGAGACAACCAGCAAGGGGGAGCCCCCGCACACCCATGCCTGCGGCCCACTGCGTTGAGGAGGAAGAACATTGGGGCGTCCTGCACGAGGCTGATCCAATACAAGCAGCTAACCGGGACAACAGGCAACAACACAGGCAGACGGTCCGGGTTAATGGAACAGTAGCCAATGGCTTACGTGATAGCGGCGCTACCATGACCCTACTACAGAAGAACCTCATCCCAGAGAGCCAACACACCGGAGACACTGTAGCCGTAAGAGTAGCGGGAGGTACCATCTTCCGGCTACCCGTGGCCCGTGTTCACCTGGATTGGGGGGTTGGTTCAGGACACGTGAATGTGGGGGTGATGAAGGACCTGCGGATGTACTACTGGGGAATGATTTGGCCCCCCTCCTTTCTGCTTACACCCCGATGGGCCCCGATGAAGTCAACCCTGTGACTACCCGTGCACAGACACGTACTGCTGGAACCGGCCCGCTTGCTACAGAGACCCAGGTGAGACTATCCTCCCCAACACGTACCTTAGATCAGGCGCGCCTAGGCTGGGATACCCCAGAAGCATTCGGGAGGGAAACTCGGGAGGACCCGACCTTACACAAGTATAGGGCTAAGGCAGATACTCAGGAAAGGGGAATAGATGGGGAGCTTTTTGAATGGGATGGGGATAGACTGTATAGGATCCCTAAGCCATCCCAGAGAAGTAAGGCCCCTTCGCAGAAACGACAGCTGGTGGTACCTAAGAAATACCAGCTGGAGATTCTGCGAATCGGGCATGATGTGCCGCTAGCAGGACATCTAGGGTTCCGTCGCACGGCCCATAGGATCACACAGAATTTCTTCTGGCCCAATTTTAGCCAGGATGTGCGACAATACTGCAAAACGTGTGACACATGTCAACGGATAGGTAAGAGGGGGGACCACCCTAAGGCTAAACTCATGTCCATGCCTATTATTGGGGAGCCCTTTTACCGCATAGCCGTTGACATTGTGGGTCCCCTGGCCCGGCCTAGTCCATCCGGAAAGAAGTATATTCTCACCGTGGTGGACTACGCCACCCGTTACCCAGAGGCAGTAGCTATGTCCAACATTGAAGCAGAGACAGTAGCTGATGCCCTGGTTAAGATTTTTACCAGAGTGGGGTTCCCTAAGGAGATTCTCTCTGACCAGGGAACCCAGTTTACTGCGGTGCTCACCCAGCAGTTGTGGAAGGTGTGCAATATTAAGCCCTTGCTGAGCTCCCCCTACTACCCCCAGACTAATGGTCTCTGCGAACGCTTTAACGGGACCCTCAAGCAAATGCTGAGGACCTTTTCGGACTCTTGCAGAGACTGGGAGAGATTCCTGCCTCACCTGTTATTTGCGCACAGAGAGGTACCCCAGGAATCTACTGGGTTCTCGCCCTTCGAGTTGCTCTATGGGAGAAGGGTCCGCGGACCCCTCGATCTCATCAGAGGACACTGGGAGGGAGAGACAGAGCAGGAAGGGACCCCCATAGTACCCTATGTTCTGGAACTCAGGGACCGCATGGAGCAACTGTCTCTGATGGTAAGAGAGAATCTCCAGGCGGCCCAGGGAAGACAGAAGAGATGGTACGACCGGGGGGCCCGACAACGGGTCTTCCAGGTTGGGCAGAAGGTCTTAGTGCTCAAGCCGGTGAAGACCGACAAGATGCAGGCATCTTGGCAGGGCCCGTATAAAGTAGTAGCCCAGGTATGTGATACTACCTATGTCATTGCCAGCTGTACAGATGAAAGAATCCAGCGAACCTTTCATGTGAACATGCTGAAGGAGTATCAGGAACGACAGGAGGATATTGCTGCAGTATGTGCCCCTGCTGCGGACGACTCAGAAGGTTTACCCCTCCCTGACTTACTAGAGAGAGAGCCCCAGACTGACCTCATTAGCCTTGTACAGCTAGGAGACCGGTTAAGCCCCCCAAAGAAGGAACAGGCTAAGAGGCTTCTGTGGGAGAAACAGGCAACGTTCTCCCAAAAACCGGGCTATACGACCCTGGCTGTGCATAAGGTAGAGACCCCTGGACAAGCACCCCTTCGCCAGCCCCCCTACCGTATCCCTGAAGCAGTCCGAGAGGAAATGCGGAAGGAGATACAGGAGATGATTCAGTTAGGAGTCATTGAGCCTTCTGACAGCCCTTGGGCCTCGCCTGTACTCCTGGTGCCTAAGAAAGACGGGACTACCCGGTTCTGCGTGGACTACAGGCGACTCAACGAGAAGACCACCACCGATGCCTACCCGATGCCCAGGGTAGACGAACTGCTAGATCGTATAGCCAGGGGACGTTATTTAACTACAATAGACCTGTGTAAAGGTTATTGGCAGATCCCCCTGGCCGAGGATGCTATCCCCAAGTCGGCATTTGTTACCCCATTTGGCCTATACCAGTCTAAGGTCATGCCATTTGGAATGAAAAATGCCCCGGCTACCTTCCAACGTATGGTGGATAGGCTCCTCGATGGCTTCCAGGATTTTGCATGTGCATATCTGGATGACATTGCAATCTACAGTGGGTCTTGGGAGGAGCACCAGGTTCACGTAGGAGTGGTTCTGGACAAAATTCGGGCCGCAGGCCTGACCTTGAAACCAGACAAGTGCCATCTAGGGATGGCGGAGGTGCAGTACCTGGGACACCGAGTGGGGTGTGGGAACCAGAGACCAGAGCCAGCCAAGGTAGAGGCAGTAGCTAACTGGCCCACGCCCCGTACTAAGACCCAGGTATTGGCCTTCTTGGGAACTGCAGGGTACTACAGACGTTTTGTCCCTAATTATACTGCTATCGCCAAACCCCTGACTGACTTGACGAAAAAGAATTTACCTAGGCAGGTCCTGTGGTCTCCAGCTTGTGAATCCGCGTTTCTAGCCATCAAGCAAGCACTTGTAAATGCCCCTGTCTTGGCTGCCCCAGTACCTAACAAACGTTTTCTTGTCCACACAGATGCTTCCATGTTTGGACTGGGGGCGGTGCTGAGCCAAGTTGGGGAGGATGGAGGAGAACACCCTGTCGCATACCTGAGTAGAAAACTATTACCCCGGGAAGTGAGCTATGCGGCAGTGGAGAAGGAGTGTTTGGCCCTGGTCTGGGCCCTTAAAAAGCTGAACCCGTACTTATACGGACAGGAATTTTCACTGGTCACCGACCACAACCCATTGGTCTGGCTTAACCGGGTCTCCGGAGATAATGGCAGGTTGCTGCGGTGGAGCTTAGCCCTACAACCTTACAACTTCACCATCAGCTACCGACCCGGTAAGCAAAACGGCAATGCTGATGGGTTGTCCCGGCAAACAGACGTCATCCCGGGCTCCTAGTGCAATGTTGATGGGTTATCCAGACATCGGAAGAATGGACCTATGGACTAACTTCGGAGTCCACCCGTCTGGGGTCGCCTCCTCTGTTAGTCCCCTGCCGAAAGGGGAGATGTGTGACAGTGGGGTCACTTTGGACACAGGGTGAATAAAAGAAACCCCCAATATGGTCTATGATGGCCATATTCAATGCTGTACATACATTTTATCTAGATGGGGTCTGTAATATTCATCCACCATATTCCCCAGGAATACCTGCAAGGAACTCTCTACTGTTTGATTATGACCTTGTGATGGAGTATATAAAATAAATATTTTTATATATGACTTAACTTTCTGGTATCTACTTAAATATAGTTTGAGAAGTTTAGCAAGGGTTAAAATGTTATTTTCTTCAGTCTGTGAAAAGAGAGTGTGCTGCCCCTCCTCAAGAATTTGGAGTAACATAGCATAGAAATGTGTCTGCTAAGAGACAGAAATACACATTAAGATATATTCCTACAATAATAAGCTTGTTGGTGTTCATATCAGAAATTTAGTATAGGTTGAATGTATGTTAGCTAGGAAATATAGGTTAGTATGTTGTGTGTGTTTGGTTAAATCTTATTACGATAAGTATTATTTTCCTTGAGTAACCACGTGACAGATGTTGGGCTTGGAGTCGATTTCCCGACCCCTCCCCACACTGCTAGAGTGTTGCTCTAAGTCCCTCCATCCGGCCCAACCCATCGAGTGAAACAAAATGGCTAAGAGAGAATGGAATGCAGACACGTGAAGAGAGAGGACGTCACAGAGGAAGATGACAATATGTGGACTCAGCCAATCATGTGTACACGTTTCTTGTGACGAGTGCTTGTATTACTTTGTCTTTAAAAGGGCTGAGAGCCAGAATAAAAGGGTTGTTGTGGTGAAGAAGCCATGCTGATCAATGTATCCCAGCCTGATTTCTTCTAGCTAGCATGCAAGAAAATTCACATCAGCACACATTAGAACCAGCGGCAGAATAAGGGAATAGTTTTCTGGTACTGGACCAGAATCAATCTATTACAACCTCAACAGGTTAATTAAAAAGTGACGCCTTCATGATGGTTAGACACATACTTGTGTGTATTGTAAAGGCAGACTGGGATTTACAATACAAAGGGATTTAAGATGTAAAGGGTTTAGAACCTGTTGTCGCCAGACAGACTGGCTGCCAACCCTTTGTGGGAAGATGTGTATTGGAGATCGTATATTCTATTGTGTTGGGATCTTTTGAAGCCTAGCAGACGTCAGGATGAGGTGTTGAGTTTTGGGATGTGTGGGTGGAGCTGGGCTCTTGTTCATGTTAAATCATGTGCCCTGAATTGTGTATAAAGTTACAATGTTTGGCATTAATAAATTGATTCCTACTACAGAAGAGACAGAGTGCGTCTCGTCTTTTTCCAGAGGGGTCGGCTCCTATAGGAAAGGGTCGTTTAGCTGTGGATATCGGTAGCGAGTGGATGTGTGCCTAGGAGAGGGAACATAGTGAACGGCGTTAATACCCCTTGAGATTAGGGGTGCCGTTACAAACGCAAACGCGGCAAAACGCCGGTACCGCGTTTAGCCGCGTTTAGCCGCGTTTAGCAGCGTTTAGCGTCTGAAACGTGGAAAACTTTTGCGTCTGAACCCATTTTTTTGCTTCTGGAAAAACGAGGTTAAACGCAACTGCTTGTAAACGCCAAAAAACGAGAGTGTGTGCATGGACACATAGGATAACATTGAATGGGTTCAGGAGCAGTTGAAAAAAGCGTCCAACTGCCTCTGAACGCACCTTCAACAGCAAATAACAGCGTCTCGTGTGCATGGGGCCTAGAAACACAGAAATTGTATAATTTTTGTATGCGGTTTCCTGTATTTTTGCATATTGTTTTGTTTTATTATTTTAGTGTTTGGCAATATTCAACACGATTGCTTTTGGATACGACATCTCACTATTATATGGACTTTTTTCACAGAGCACTGGTGTTCAGTTTATTATTTAGAGCTCATATGCACTAAATTATCTTATGGACACACTTTTTTGGTTTTACTTAACAGTTTGAATGACATTTTTTATACACATTTTCATATTTTTGTGTTTCTATTTTGGATCCATCATACTATTGATTCACATATGGGTTATTAATCTATTGTTGATTTATTTTGTAATTTCACTTCCATTCAACACTGAATGGTCACGGGGTTAGGGCGATTAATTTTCTTCCATATCAGAAAAGAACTATGGGTTATCCCGCGCTCCCTAATCTACTCAATCCCTAAAATATAAATATACAACAAAACAAAAGATAGGCTGCAAACCAAAAGATTGTGTTCCCGTAATAAAAAAATTAACCAAAGGTGTAAATTGGTTGCGCCTAACCATACAACAAAATGCATCCAAAAATGAACAGCCAGTGACATAAGTGATGGAAAAACAAATAAACAAAATCAAGTGTGTGTATATAATGTGAAAATACAATGTCTATTAATGTCCAATTATGCCTTCCACATGTGCATTTCTTTACAGATGTGATCCTTATGTAGCGGTACCCCCATAGGAGCTGCTGGTTTAAGTTTGGGCTTTGCACGTTATCTCACCTTTCGTTGTCTAGGGGATGAGATGAGAGTCTATAGAAACTTCAATGTCCACACAAGTTATAATCCTTTCTTTTTAGGCTTTATTCCACAACAACTTGCATAAGCGGAGGGACGGAGGATTAGGGGAAGGTTCAGGAACACAATGCAGATCACTGGGGAGTTTCTAAGATTCAAAGTCACACTCACCACTTTACTTCTAGTGGGTATTGCTCACCCGGATAGGCCCCTCTCACCTGGCCTAGCAGCCGGGATGATGCACGGTCAAAAACAGGTTAACAGTCTCTGCCACAGACTTTCTAAATTAAAGATGAACTTGTTCAATGATCCTCTGGCACAGGATTCAGTACTCGGATGTCCAGCCTTACAGTCTTAGAGCCTTTAAGCAATTCCGGCAGACTGTAAGGTAACATAGCCTACGGTGCATCCTCCATTAAAGTTACCAGGCCTCTCCCGAGATACCAGCCTTCCACTTGGTCCTCTCCAGGACAGGTCCTCCCCTGGTTTCCTCCATTAAGTGGCTTCCTCCCACAGGACGGACAGCACAGGATCACCTTCAAGCGCAGGCCCCAGTCAGGACAACTGGGCCTACCTGGCATAGATGCAGCCTCGGGCCAACGTGGCTCTGCGGCTGAAATTCCAGTAACACATGCTTCGAGCTAGGAGGGTCACGAGGCGAAGACGAGACCCAAGAAATGGCGTCTGCCCCTTAAGTATCCTTCCCCAGCATGCTCAGCGAGGAGACCACTCCCCTCTGAGCTGTTCCCGGAGAAAAACACCCAATGCACTTTGGCCTGTTTGTGTTCCAACATTGGCCTGGGGTGGTAACGCCACCTACAGGCAAACAGTGGGAAATCCTCCCAAACACAGCCATAGTGGGAACAGAAGCTGATTTAGCCTTAATTTTACAAGTCTGAGCTAACTACTAGCTCAGACTCCCACTAAATTTGAACATAGCGCCTGGTCATCAGGAGAAGGGCGCTACACTTATATTATACTTTTCTTCAACCGTGTGGGTCTTAAATAATATGTAGTGACTCCCACCACCATTCACCACTGTGCTCACCTCAAGTTTAGACCTGTTTCTAGTCCTAAAGACACCTTCCCCTGCTAGGGTTCAAATCCCGTCTGGTCAGCTGGTCAAAAATGCTTTTAACCCCCTCTCTGGGTTATGCTGTGCTGGTGGGGCTCTTTTCCTCCTCCGTTCCTCAATTAAACAAATTTGCTCCCATAGTGTAGTATAAGAAATTATTTTATTAAGACAGTAGTATACACTTACATTAAAATAGCAGTTATTCGCATCCACATAGATATCCGACAGGGCGGCGGCTCCCGCTTCACTCGTATACCACAGTATTACGTCACCTGACTTCAGCCGGATGAAAATAACTTTGTTACCACTACTATTCCTTTATATCGGCTTTTGAAATTTACATATGCAGCAATTTAGACATTAGAAAATAGGATTAGCACTGGAAAACACTTTTTGAAAGATAAATAGTGCATTTTATATACAACTATATACAGTAGATCAGACCAAAATGAGGGACAAATGAGGAGGAAAGAGGGACATTGTTCCAAATCAGGGACAGTTCCTCAAAATCAGGGACAGTTGGGAGCTCTGACTTAACTGTTTAAAGCAGAGTTCCACTCATTTAAAAGTCAGCAGCTACAAAAAGTGTAGCTGCTGACTTTTAATAAACACACACTCGCCTGTCCCTCAGTCCAGCGATGTGGCTGCCCAAAGCCTGGCTCCTCCTCTCTGCAGCGTCCGCATTGCAAGTGTGGGCGCCCGGCTGTGGCTTCACACATGGGTGCGCACTGCGCATGCGCGAGCCGTTCTGCGCGTTGTAAATGGTCGGGCAATCTTCTGGGACCTGTGACGTGTCCCAGAAGTTTGCAGGGAGGGAGGGAGGAGAGGTGAACTTCGGCTCGGCGCCGCGGTGCCAGGAGAGGAAGTTGGAGCTGGGCACCTGTAAAAAACTAGGTACCCACCCCCCCAAAAAAAAAATGACATGCCAAATGTGGCATGTCAGGGGGTACCTAAAACGGAAGTTCCATTTTTGGGTGAAACTCCACTTTAAGGACCGCCCCACGTACATATACTGTGGCAGGGCGGCCCTTAAGCACAAAATCACGTACCTGTACGTAATTCCACTGATCAGCTCTTGTGGCGTGTGCACGTGCCACTGGATCCCCACTCCCGCTGTGATTGGACACAGCGGGAGCCAATCAGTAGGTCTGACGGCCGTGATGGCCGCCAGGACCGGCCAATCGTTCACAGGAGAGGCTGAACAGCAGTCTGCCTATGTAAACAAGGCAGACCGCCGTTCTGTGAAGGAGGAACATGGAGATCTTGTGTTTCTGTTAAGCAGAAACACGGATCACTGTTTTCCTCCACTCACAGCATTCCCCCCACAGTTAGAAAGCATTCCCTAGGAGCACACTTAAGCCTTTGAGCGCCCCTGATGTTAACCCCTTCCCTGCCAGTGTCATTTATACGGTGACAGTGCCTTTTTTTTTTTTTAGCACTGATCACTGTATTGGTGTCACTGGTCCCCAAAAAGTGTCACTTAATGTCAGATTTGTCCACCCCAATGTCGAAGTCCTGCTAAAAATCGTTGATCGCCGCCATTACTAGTAAGAACAATTAAAAAATAAAAAGTCCATAAATCTATCCCATAGTTTGTAGACGCTATAACTTTTGCGCAAGGCAATCAATATACGCTTATTGGAATTTTTTTTACCAAAAACATGTAGCAGAATACATATTGGCCTAAATTGATGAAGAAATTAGATTTTTTAAAAAAATTTATTGGATGTGTTTTATTGCAGAAAGTAAAAAATATTGTTTTTTTTTCAAAATTGTCGGTCTTTTTTTGTTTATATTGCCCAAAAATAAAAAAACACAGAGGTGATCAAATACCACCAAAATAAAGCTGTATTTGTGGGAAAAAAGGACATCAATTTTATCTGAGTACAGTGTCGCACGACCGCGCAACTGTCAGTTAAAGCAACGCCGTGCCGTATCGCAAAAAATGGCCTGGTCAGGAAGGGGGTAAAACCTTCCGGAGCTGAAGTGGTTAATTATTACTTTTATATCAGCCTGCAGTTCAGGTTTAAAGACCAACTCTCATTAACAAAAGACCAGTAACATTTTAGGAGGGGGAGGCAGGGTTTGATTCTTGCTGCGTCTGCTATGAAACCAGCACTGGAGCAACTGTAAGGATCTACATCTGCTTGGAATTAAAAGAATACATTTAACAATGTATTCATGAACTCATGAATTATATCTGCTTGGAGTTCAACCTTTTTAATTGAAATAAAAAAAAACATGCAAAAATGTGTATCAAATCTAAAAATGACACCCAATATCTAAGAAAAGCTGACCCAAAAAACAAACTGAGCACAAAATGATCAAGCCTGACTGAGCTCCGACCTCCTGTAAGTGTGTCTCCAGTAGGGATGAGCTTCGAGCTCGAGTCAAACTCATGTTCGACTTGAACATTGCCTGTTCGCCCGTTCGCCGAAAAGCGAACAATTTGGGGTGTTCGCGGCAAATTCGAAAAGCCGCGGAACACCCTGTAAAAGTCTATGGGAGAAATCTAAAGTGCTAATTTTAAAGGCTTATATGCAAGTTATTGTCATAAAAAGTGTTTGGGGACCCGGGTCCTGCCCCAGGGGACATGTATCAATGCAAAAAAAAGTTTTAAAAACTGACGTTTTTTCGGGAGCAGTGATTTTAATAATGCTTAAAGTGAAGCAATGAAAGTGAAATATTCCTTTAAATTTCGTACCTGGGGTGTGTGTATAGTATGCCTGCAACGTAGCGCTTGTTTCCCGTGCTTAGAACTGTCCCTGCACAAAGTTACATTTCTGAAGGAAAAAAAGTAATTTAAAAGTACTCGCGGCTATAATGAATTGTTGGCTCCCGGCAATACAGAGGAAAGTCATTGAAAGTCATTGATAAAAAAGAAAAAAAATGCGTGGGGGTCCCCCAAAATTCAATTACCAGGCCCTTCAAGTCTGGTATGGATATTAAGGGGAACCCTGCATCAAACAAAAAAAAATGAAGTGGGGTTCCCCCCAAATATCCATACCAGACCCTTCAGGTCTGGTATGGATTTTAAACTCCACCCCAAATAAAAAAAAAAATATAGTGGAGTTCCCCCCAAAAATCCATACCAGACCCTTTATCCGAGCACGCAACCTGGCAGGCCGCAGGAAAATAGGGGGGGCGAGAGAGCGCCCCCCCTCCTGAACCATACCAGGCCACATGCCCTCAACATGGGGAGGATGCTTTGGGGGTCTGTGACCCCTCAAAGCACCATGTCCCCATGTTGATGGGGACAAGGGCCTCATCCCCACAACCCTTGCCCAGTGGTTGTGGGGGTCTGCGGGCGGGGGGGCTTATCGGAATCTGGAAGACCCCTTTAACAAAGGAAACCCCCAGATCCCGGCCCCCCATGTGAATTGGTAAGGGGTACATTATACCCCTACCATTTCCCAAAGAAAGTGTAAAAAAACACACAGACACCGTTGGGCTAAGTCCCTTATTAAAAATAAAAAAATAAAATAAAAAAAAGATTCCAGCGGTGGTAATCCACTCTCGGTCTCCACTTCAACGCTGTCGGTATCCTGCGATGGATGCTCTCCTCTCCGGGGTCCAGCGGTGGATGATCTCCTCTCCATCCAGGTCCAGGCTCCAGCGATGAGATGTCCAGCGCAGCGCCTCCTGTCTCCACCGGAGACACACTGGGAATATCGTTGCCGCAGCCTGACAGGTCTTATGTAGCTGAGGACGGGGCCACCCATCACGTGGCCCCGTCCCCCTCTGACGCAATGAGAAACCCGGGCTTACCCAGTGACGTGCGGGTGACCCCGCCCCCTCTGATGCAACGGAAACTTGTGTTACATCAGAGGGGGGCGGGGTCACCCGCACGCCACTGGGAAAGCCCGGGTTTTAACCTTGCGTCAGAGGGGGACGGGGTCACGTGACGGGTGGCCCCGTCCTCAGCTACATAAGACCTGTCAGGCTGCGGCGACGATATTCCCGGGGGGGTCTCCGGTGGAGACAGGATGCGCTGCGCTGGACATCTCATTGCTGGAGCCTGGACCTGGATGGAGAGGAGATCATTCACCGCTGGACCCCGGAGAGGAGAGCATCCATCGCAGGATACCGACAGCGTTGGAGTGGAGATCGAGAGTGGATTACCACCGCTGGAATATTTTTTTTATTTTTATTTTTTTATATTTAATAAAGGACTTATCCCAACGGTGTCTGTGTGTTTTTTTACACTTTCTTTGGGAAATGGTAGGGGTATAATGTACCCCTTACCAATTCACATAGGGGGGGCCGGGATCTGGGGGTTCCCTTTGTTAAAGGGGTCTTCCAGATTCTGATAAGCCCCCCGCCCGCAGACCCCCACAACCACCGGGCAAGGGTTGTGGGGATGAGGCCCTTGTCCCCATCAACATGGGGACATGGTGCTTTGAGGGGTCACAGACCCCCAAAGCATCCTCCCTATGTTGAGGGCATGTGGTCAGGTACGGTTCAGGAGGGGGGGGGCGCTCTCTCATCCCACCTCTTTTCCTGCGGCCTGCCAGGTTGCGTGCTCGGATAAAGGGTCTGGTATGGATTTTTGGGGGGAACTCCACGTAATTTTTTTTTAAATTTGGGGTGGAGCTCCCCTTAAAATCGATACCAGACCTGAAGGGTCTGGTATGGATATTTGGGGGGAACCCCACATAATTTTTTTTTTAATTTGACGCAGGGTTCCCCTTAATATCCATACCAGACCTGAAGGGCCTGGTAAATGAATTTGGGGGGACCCCCACGCATTTTTTTTTTTTTTATCAATGACTTTCAATGACTTTTCTCTATTGCCGGGAGCCGACAATTCATTAATGACACTTTGTGCAGGAACAGTTCTAAGCACGGGAAACAAGAGCTACTTTACAGGCATACTATACACACCCCTTAGGTAATAAATTTAAAGGAATATTTCACTTTTATGCCGCGTACACACGGCCGTTTTTCTCGTCGAGAAAAACGAAAATTTTCCCATTCGACGAGAAAAACTATAGTCTGTGGGCTTTCTGTCGTTTTTTTCGAAGAGAAAAACGGCATTAATAACGACGATAAAAATTAGAACATGTTCTAATTTTTCTCGTCGTTTTTTTCGACATGTTTTCCGCCGCAGTGTTTCCCATACGCGGAGCCCACAGACGGTCGTTTTTCTCGACAAGAGAAAAAAACGACTTGAAAAACGACCGTGTGTGGGGAACAAGCCGTTCCCTCGTTTTTAATGGCATTATTCACGGCGGTTTTTTAACCACCGTGAATAATGATCGTGTGTACGCGGCATTATTGTTTTACTTTAAGCATTATTAAAATCACTGCTCCCGAAAAAACGTCAGTTTTTAAAACTTTTTTTTGCATTGATACATGTCCCCTGGGGCAGGACCCGGGTCCCCAAACACTTTTTATGACAATAACTTGCATATTAACCTTTAAAATTAGCACTTTAGATTTTTCAAGTTCGAGTCCCATAGACTTTAATGGTGTTCGGATGTTCGAACAAATTTATTGCCTGTTCGCATGTTCTGATGCGAACCGAACTGGGGGGTGTTCGGCTCATCCCTAGTCTCCAGTGACGGTGGGTTCATTAGAGAAACCAAGAGTGTTGGAGGGTGATGGCTCTGTGGCTGCCTCGGCTCCGTTCTGCACTTTCATACTTTTTCTGCTTTCCACTTCTTTACCGCTTATGTAACAAGCAATATGTCGGTGGCATTTTGGAGACACAGTGGCGTTACTTTTCCTGGTTATTAATTTAATTGGCAGCTGAGGGAATTGAAGCTGTGAGAGACAGCTAAATTTGGAAGAAGTGTTGCATGATTGTAGCTGTGTGTTTGGAACATATTGAGGGAGGGCATGACAAGCTGTCAGTTAGCGGGAGGTTACAGCGACAGGAGCAGGATAGAGGATTAAGATTTTTGTGCAACTTTCACGTATCTCTGAGGATTCAACCCCCGGGGGCCTTTTGTTATGGCTCATCCAATCGGCTCTTGCATAGAACGGTTCTCTTTATTATAAATTAAAAATAGCTGACCTTGTTTTACAAACTGTTTGCAGGATCCGTTTGTTGTCCGCAGCAATCACATTCATTATTCCAGTGCAGCTCGAGGAACTGCGAATGACATTAATGAGGCTCATCGCGCTTGTCTTTTCGTTTCAGCACTGCTCACCTCCTTCTGCTTCATTTGGAATAAAACCTACCAGTCTGATTTCGAATTTGGCGTTTTATATAGCAACTCTGTTTAAAATAAAAATGATTATATTCTGTTTTCAAGCATTTGCCACACGGCTCATAAATTAACATAAGTGTTTATTAATTATTATTTATTTAGCGGGAGAGAAGCCCAGACTGTGTGTGCTATATGTCCACATCCTAGCAAATCCTGTACAACTATGAACAGAATCTGTAGAATATGGACTTTGTGTGGATATATAGAAGAGAAACTGAGTACCATAAAACAACTTTACTATGTACCATTATGCCGCGTACTCACGGCCGTTTTTCTCGTCGAAAAAAACGTCATTTTTCCTATTCAACGAGAAAAACGATAGTCTGTGGGCTTTCTGTGGTTTTTTTCGACGAGAAAAACGGCATTAAAAACAACGAGAAAAATTAGAACATGTTCTAATTTTTCTCGTCGTTTTTTTCGACATGTTTTCCGCGGCAGTGTTTCCCATAGGGAAACACTGCCGCGGAGCCCACAGACGGTCGTTTTTCTCATCAAGAGAAAAAATGACGTGAAAAACGACCGTGTGTGGGGAACAAGCTGTTCCCCCGTTTTAAATGACATTATTCATGGCGGTTTTTTAACCGCCGTGAATAATGATCGTGTGTACGCGGCATCAAAAATCTATTACACAACATTAAAAATTACTCTCCATATAGGGGTTCACAACAGGCAAACATTCCGATTACAGTTCACATGTGGACTCAACGCATTTCGGGAATCCTTCTTCAGGAGCACATTTGACAGAATCAGTACACTGGAACCCATTCCTAATCTTTATTATCAGCCAGTAGGGTAGACTGGAATTCAGAGCATGTGTATGTGCCCAACCATTGAGTTGCAAATGAGTAAACCAAGGTGAAGCCATTGCCTCCAGAATGGAAAATTAGGGTACAATCAATAAACAGCCAATAGTCTTGTACACGTAATGTTAAAATAAAAGGACTGACTTCCCAATGGGAAACCATCCAGATTCAATGTGATTAAGTCACCATAAAGACAGCATGGTAGTCAAAGTAGTCAAGGCCCATATATTCCAAAGAAGGGGCTCTCCAGCCTGGTGCTCAGTTTCTCTTCTATATATCCACACAAAGTCCATGACTACATATTCTGTTTATAGTTGTACATAATTAATTGATCTGATTTTATTTTTTAATCAATTTTAGAAGCTGGGTGGGGCTGCTAATATGCAAATAAGGTGATCGCTCATATTAGGCATCCAGAATGATTCTTTCCTGACAGACTCCATGGCAGACTACGTGTGGGTTAACCCCGCCTCCTCTCCACAGCTATAGGACCCCCTACCCATAAAATTGAGCTCACCTCTACAGACAGTGTTCCTTTTTTTGTCCTCCTCACATGGGCCTTCATCATGCGATTCTGTGCGATGTCCAGGAGGTGTGGATTGCTTGGTACTGTATCTGCGGTGCACCCAGGGCCCAGCTATGAGTGGGCGAGCGGTTTCAAGGCTGGAAATACCCTTATGGTGGAAGGGATGTGGCCCAGAGTACCGGATTGGATATCGCAGGAATCCCTGGCTGGCAAGGTCTGAAGATTTTGTTTACTCTTCCTCTCATGGCAGACAAGTTTATGTATGTTATCTTTCGTTTGTCTCCTTCCTTGTGTGTTTTTTTTGTGCAAGCATGTGGAACGCTTATGCGTTCCAGGACGCCATAGCTCTTCCTGGTTCCCGGAGGGGTCAGGGGCCGCACAGGCGCAGTAGGGCTGGTCCCCTCGGCGCATGCGCGCAGCGGGACCGGCCGTGACGTCATTCCGGCGGTTTATTTAAACTGCTGAAGAGCCCTATACAGGTGGGATAACCTGTGGGCATATAGCGGCAGCATCCCGGAGCCTCGGCACTACCAGGACAGGGTAAGCACCTCATTTGCAATGTTTGCTTGTAATGCTGTAGTGTCTCTTAAAGGGACAGTTTTAAAAAAAAACAAAAAAACATATTTTTTTGTGTGCTGGTCTTTGCATTGATTTGCTTATCCTTAGTCTGGGTAGTCTGTAGTTTCGGATTTTTTTTTCTGTGTCTCCTTCATCATGGACTCATCTTCACCGCCGTGTGGCCAGCCCTCCCGCACAAGGTATGTGCGGAGTGGGTAGGGGGTTGGTGTCTTTAGTGTTTTTAATACTGGTGGTTGCTAACGGTTACAACCTGCCCACCTTCCTCCCCCTCCCTCTGTCTGTATTGTCTCATTACAGCCCGGCTAGATCAGTTCATCGGTCACAAGACAGGGACCTTGCCAGGCCGCATCAGCATCATCATTCATCCTCCAGGTCCAGGCGCGGCACTACGTCTAGGACCCATCATCATAGGGGATGTTCACATTCCCCCTCTAGACATAGGAGACGTTCCCATTCCTCCTCTAGTCACCGCCACCATCACCGCGATAGTCGCTCTGACCACAGAGCCTGCTGGGGATGTAAGACCAGAATCCTGGAGGGCAAATCGCTATGCGACCCATGTTATGCCCGAGCGGTCGGTGAGAAAGAGACCGAAAAACAAAATCTTGAGTCTCTTGTTAAACGTGTGGTACAGCAATCTATGAAGGAAATAGTTGCCCCCCACACGAGGAGCCAGTCCACCACCTTGTCTGGCTCCTTGGCTGACGAGGCCCAGGAGGATCCAGGCCAATTCCAGCCCCATAATGCCTCCCATAATTCCTCGCAAGACGAGATGGACAGAGATGATTCTACGGTGGGATTCGACTACGCTTTAGTCTCTCCACTAATCAAGGCAGTGAAGGAAACCTTTTTTTTCTCAAACAAGTTCTTTATTGAGCAGTTGTAAAAACAAAAGACAGAATACATCCTCGCACAGTTCCAGATAACCTACAGTATGACAAATCAGTGTGACTCAGCACACCCAAATACACTTTATTCAACCTTCCCCACCTGCCCTCCCCCAGATCACCGTCATCTCCTGTATACTGGTCCTAAACCAGGTCAGAACAATCGATCATATATCAAATCCAAAGGTGCCAAACCTGGAACACTCAGCCATGGGTCCCATAGTTTGTCATATTTTGTACAAGTCCCTCTGCGTTGGTAGACAAGTTTTTCCATCCTAAGCGTAACCCCCATCTGTGTGATCCACTCCTGTACCGTGGGCGCCGCAGTATCTTTCCAATGTCTCAAAATCATCGGACGGGCCTGGAATAAGGCCCTACTAATAGCCTGCCTGGGGATACCCCCCAACTGGAGGTGATCTAGTATCCCCAGCAGGCAGACCCGAGGGTCCAGTGGTATCTGAGAGTGGAAAGCGCCATTGATAGTGCCAACGACCCGCGTCCAGTACAAGTGAAGCTTCGGGCATCTCCACAGCAAGTGAATGAGATCCCCGTGATCCCTGTAGCACCTGGTGCAGGACGGATCGGGGGTCACCCCCATGCGGGCCAATCTAGCCGGTGTGTAGTGAACCCTCAGAAGAATATAGAGCTGAGACAACCTATGAGCCACGTTCAGGGAGCACGAGGGGACCGCTTGTAAAGCCTCCTCCCACTGCTCTTCCTCGAACGCGCCCACGTCCTGTTCCCACAGGGACACTGCCCTCAAGGGGGCGCCCTGTAGAAAGAGGTTAAGCAACCTGGCATAGCAGCAAGAGATGAACCCCTTGTATGTCGTCACCTCAAACAAGCAGCTGAAGACCGGCGCCGAGTCCAAGGACCAAACGTCCGTCTCCCTCTGCGCTTCAACTGCGTGTCTAAGCTGGAGATAGTAAAACTGCATGGAGACCGGCAGTCGGAACTCCATCCTTAGCTCCTGAAAAGTCTTTAACCTGCCATCTCTAAATATATGAGTCATATGTGACACCCCATACTGCGCCCATCTCTGTCCATACGGCAATTTGGCAATTTCCCTATAGTATTGGTTTTCCCATATAGGACTGTAGACGGTAAAGCCAGTCACTCCCTGAAGCATCCGGACCTTATTCCAAATTTTTTGCATGAGTGCATACGTGGGGAAGAGCTTGTTAGATTTACTGTACCTCAGGGCCTCCAGACCATCCGCCACTCCCCCCTCCCCCCGTCGTGTAACTAAGTAGTTGGACCGAGGGGTCCATCAAATTCAGTGCCAGGTCCTGGCGAGGGGATATAACTCGTGCAATATGCTGCATTTGTGAAGCTAAATAGTACAGCCAGGGATTGGGCAATGCCAATCCCCCGTTGTCCTTGGGGCGCTGCAATTGTTCAAGCTTGACCCTAGGGGGTTTGGAGAGCCATATAAGTGATCGAAAGATCGAATTAATAATTCTAAACTTTTTCAGAGGGATAACCATGGGGGAATTGTGTAGTACGTACAGCAGCTGCGGCATAAGGATCATTTTTATCAGGTTCACCCTCCCCACCAGTGACAGCCTCAATTTGCTCCACACCTTTACCCGATCGCGACAGCGGTTGATCAGAGGGGTGAGACTAAGGTTAACATATTCGAGCAAGCAAGCTGTGACCCGGATGCCCAAATATTTAAAGGACTTAGCAACAGGGATGTCCTGCAAGGTCGGAGAGAATGCCGAAGGATCCCGATCCAACAACAGGAGGGAGGACTTAGTCCAATTAATAACTAACCCGGAGTATGTACCGAATTGCCGCACTATAGCCATGGCCACAGTCAGTGAAGTGGAGGTATCCCCAAGGAGAAGCATAGTGTCATCTGCATATAACAGGATCTTCTCCTGAAGATCCCCATATCGAAATCCCTGCACTGAGGGACAGTCCCTAATCAAGGCAGCTAACGGCTCAATGGCCAGGGCAAACAGGAGTGGGGAGAGGGGGCAGCCCTGTCGTGTGCCAGTGAAGGAAACCTTAAAGTTGGAAGATACCACTGCCCCCCAGAAAAACACTTGTGTTTGACGAAGAATGGAGCAAGGGAGATAAGAAGGTTTCTATGCTAAGCAAAACCTCTAGACTGTATCCCTTTAAAGCCGAGGACGTCAAGCATTTGGAAAATGCTCCCCTCGTAGATGCAGCAGTATTGCGCCTAGCGAAGCATGTCACCCTTCCGCTAGAAGATACGGTATCTTTTAAAGATGGTCTGGACCGTAAGATTGACCAAGACCTCAAAAGAATTTATAGCCTGACCGGAACGGCCTGCAAACCAGCCTTAGCCCTTGCGGTTACCTCCAAAGCAATGAAGGCCTGGGTGAAAAATGTAGACTCCGTTCTGAAAGGTGTCTCGGAGGAATTATCTCAAAGTTCAGCAGTGCAAGAACTTAAACTGGCAGTCGCCTTTTTGGGGGAAGCATCAATTGACCTCATCCGTTTACTGGCTAGATCAATGTTGTCTTCGGTCACGGCCAAACGAGCATTGTGGTTACGCCCCTGGCTTGCTAATCCAGCCTCCAAGCAGGCGTGGTGCAAAATTCCCTTTGAAGGGACTTCATTGTTTGGGAACAAACTTGATAACGCCATTTCAAAAGCTACAGGCGGAAAGTCGGGTTTCCTTCCCCAGGACAGGCGCCCGTTTAAACAGAGAAGACCTCAACGGAGACGCAGTACAGAGCGTTCGAGGGAGGCACGCTCCTATAGACCCAGATGGGATTTTATGAGAAATTGGAATTGGAATAGAGGGCAAACTTCCTTTCAAAAGTCTGCCAAGAAACAGACACCCGGTGGGCGCGAGCCAACTAAATCCTTTTGAGATTGGGCCCACCCAGGCGGGTCGGGTAGGGGCTTGCCTACGTCTCTTCCGGCACGTCTGGGTGGCCTCGATCTCAGATTATTGGACCATCAAGACGGTCTCAACAGGCCACACGTAGTCCTTCACCAAGATTCCTCCCTGCAGACCAATGCAGACCTCACTACCTCGGTCAGAAGAAAAACAACAGGCTCTTCTATCTTATGTGAATGCCCTGAAAGAACAAGGAGCAGTGGTACCCGTGCCAAAGAGCGAGGAATTCCAGGGGGTATACTCCCCCCTTTTTCTAGTACAAAAGAAAAATGGCTCTTTGTGCCCAGTTATAGACCTCACCTTTCTGAACAGGTATATAAAGCACAAGAGGTTCAAGATGGAGTCAATCTCGACTATCCAAAAAGTCGTTCAATCAGGCGACTGGTTGATCTCAATAGATCTAAAGGACGCGTACTTTCATGTTCCCGTGGCAGAAGATTTCCACAAATATCTTCAGGTTCAGGTAGAACGAGAGCACTTACAGTTTATATGTCTTCCATTCAGATTAACGACTTCTCCAAGAGTTTTCTCAAAGGTGCTGTTGGCGATAGTATCCCTTATCAGAGTACAGGGTGTGCGTCTGTACCATTACCTGGACGATTTGCTAGTACTGTCTCAGAACAAGCAGCAGCTTCTGATCCACAAAGAACAGGTGATCTCTAAACTAATAGAGTTCGGATGGCTCCTAAACCGGGAGAAAAGTCAGCTAGAGCCGACCCAGCGCTTAATCTATCTAGGAGCTCAGTTCGACTCCATAGAGAATACCATCTCTCTTCCGGAAGAAAAAATCCCGGTCATTCGGGAAAGGATCTCCCTAGCCCTAGACTCTTCACACCTAAGGGCGTCACAGTGCCTGAAGATAATCGGCACGATGGTGGCCACATCCCCTATGGTCAAATGGGCGATGTGGAGACTTCGTCCTTTTCAGTCAGGTTTCCTCCAGCAGTGGAGGTCGGACGATCTCAATCAGTTCATCCGGATAACACAGTCAATGAGGAACAGTCTCCTCTGGTGGCTTCAACACAAGAACTTGTTAACTTGCCACTCCCTTGCTCCCACCCAGTGGGTGACTGTTACATCCGATGCCAGCAATGTGGGCTGGGGGGCCCATTGTGGGGCAGAACTGGCTCTGGGCAAATGGGATGCCCGTCTCCACACTCCAGGTTCAAACATTCTGGAGCTACGTGCGGCATATGGTGCCCTTCAAGCCTTTTCCCATCTCCTGAAAGGGAAGTCGGTCCTACTGAAGATGGACAACACCACTGCGGTGGCATACGTGAAGAGGCAAGGGGGCACTCGGAGCTCCGCCCTTCTCCAAGAGGTCGAGCCCATCATGACCTGGGCTCAGAGGAATCTTCTCAACTTGACAGCAGTCTTCATTCCAGGGGAGCAGAACATTCAAGCGGACTTCCTGTCACGCAGCAATCTAGACAACAACGAATGGTCACTGCATCCACAAACATTCAAGTGGATCCTATCGTTGGAATTCGATCCGGAGGTGTATCTGTTTGCATCCCCTTGCAATTACAAGATCAACAGATACTACACTCGAGGCCGGTGCAGTCAAGCCTTCGGAGTAGATGCATTAACGAGTCAATGGGATTTCAACAGGGCATATGCCTTCGCTCCACCTCCGATCATGCAAAAATTCCTACAGCGGCTTCAATTAGAGACAGTCGAAGTGGTGACAATAGCACCATACTGGCCGAGCAGGCCGTGGTTTCCTCTCCTGAATCTAATGAGCTTCCGGGACCCGTTGCCTCTTCCTCTCAGGCCGGACCTTCTTTCTCAGGGGGTGACCCTGCACCCCTGTCCAGCGATACTGAGACTGATGGTCTGGTTCTTGAGAGGGAGAGGCTAGAGTCTCTTGGGTGTGCTTCAGGGGTAATCTCTACCCTTATGAGCTCCAGAAAGCCTAACACAAACAGAACTTACAATAGAATCTGGGCCAGGTTTGTCAGCTTCACGGCTTCTGCAGGAAAATCATCCAGAAATCCTAGTGTTCAAGACATTTTGAGTTTTCTCCAATCAGGCTTGGATCTTCCTTTTGTCGATCAGTTCCCTTAGGGTACAAGTTTCAACCTTATCAGCTTTTTTCGGGAACGTCATGGGCAACTCGTCCCCTGGTTCAACAGTTCTTTCGTGGGGCATCGAGAATCAGGCCTCGGAGGAAACCCAGGTTCCCCAAATGGGATCTTCCGCTCGTCCTTGATGCTCTTTCAGCACTTAACAACAAGGATCTTTCCATTAAGGACTTATTAGTTAAACTGGCTTTCCTAGTGGCTATTACTTCAGCCAAAAGAGTTTCAGAAATAAGCTTCCTGGGTTGTCAAGAACCCTTTTTGACTTTCTTCCCGGACCGAGTGGTCCTTATTCCCATGCTTCGATCTAAGCCAAAAGTCACGTCAGTTTTCCACGAGAATCAGGAAATAGTCCTTCCTACTTTCAATTCACCGAAATCAGCGGATGCTCATCCCTTGGATGAAGGCGAGACTCTGAAAGAATATTTGCGAGTCACTTCATCTTTTAGAAGCTCGAACTACCTGTTCTTGTTACATACTGGCAGCAACAAAGGAAAGAGGGCTTCCTCCAGAACGATAGCGGCCTTGATCGTTCAATCTATCCAACAGGCCTACAGGGCGAACGGCTTGGCTCCTCCAGAGGCGGTGATGGCTCATTCCACCAGAGGCATGGCAGCCTCATGGGCAGCGGCTCGACACGTGGCTCCTGATGTGATATGCAAGGCAGCTTCGTGGTCTTCGATCAACACTCTTATGTCTCATTACTGTATTGAGCCTGCTTCCCTTTCCTCTGTTAATTTTGGTCGGAGAATCCTGTCAGTTGACGGGGAAGATTAAAATATTTTTTGTTCAGCATACCTTCCTGTGTGGATTGGCTAGTTATTTCCCACACGTAGTCTGCCATAGAGTCTGTCAGGAAAACAGAAAATTTATTACCAAATACCTACCGTCATTTTCCTTTCCTGATAGACTCCATGGCAGACGGAGTTCCCACCCATGGATAAAAAAATATGAGAGTTGGAATTTGAGTCGGCTAGTTACGGAACACTGTCTGTAGAGGTGAGCTCAAATTTATGGGTAGGGGGTCCTATAGCTGTGGAGAGGAGGCGGGGTTAATCCACACGTAGTCTGCCATGAAGTCTATCAGGAAAGGAAAATTACGGTAAGTATTTGGTAATAAATTTTCCGTTTTGTGTGCACTAACCATGCTAAAAGATCACTGGGAGGAGTCATAATGTGTTTGTGCCCTGCCCTCAAGACTTTAGGAAGTATGGAAATGCTATATATACGGTATGTATACAGTATGTGTGTGTGTGTGTATATATATATATATATGCATACAGTATCTCACAAAAGGGAGTACACCCCTCACATTTTTGTAAATATTTTATATCTTTTCATGTGACAATACTGAAGAAATTACCTCTTGGGCATGGAGTTAACCAGAGCTTCACAGGTTGCCACTGGAGTCCTCTTTCACTCCATGACGACATCACGGAGCTGGTGGATGTTAGACAACTTGCTCTCCTCCACCTTCCATTTGAGGATGCCCCACAGATGCTCAATAGGGTTTAGGTCTGGAGACATGCTTGGCTAGTCCATAACCTTTACCCTCAGCTTCTTTAGCAAGGCAGTGGTCATCTTGGAGTTGTGTTTGGGGTCGTTAACATGTTGGAATATTGCCCTGCGGCCCAGTCTCCGAAGGTAGGGGATCATGCTCTGCTTCAGTATGTCACAGACTCACAGTACATGTTCGCATTCATGGTTCCCTTAATGAACTTTAGCTCCCCAGTGCCGGCAGCACTCATGCAGCCCCAGACCATGACACTCCCACCACCATGCTTGACTATAGACAAGACACACTTGTCTTTGTACTCCTCACCTGGTTGCCGCCACACACGTTTGACACCATCTGAACCAAATAGGTTTATTTTGGTCTCATCAGACCACAGGACATGGTTATAGTAATCCATGTCCTTAGTCTGCTTGTCCTCAGCAAACTGTTTGCAGGCTTTCTTGTGCATCATCTTTAGAAGAGGCTTCCTTCTGGGACGACAGCCATGCAGACCAATTTGATGCAGTGTGCGGTGTATGGTCTGAGCACTGACAGGCTGACCCCCCCCCCCCCCCATCCCTTCAACCTCTGCAGCAATGCTGGCAGCACTCATATGTCTATTTCCCAAAGACAACCTCTGGATATGAAGCTGAGCACATGCACTCAACTTCTTTGGTCGACCATGGCGAGGCCTGTTCTGAGAGGAATCTGTCCAGTTAAACTGCTGCTGCAGCTCAGTTTCAGGTCTTGGCAATCTTCTTGTAGCCTAGGCCATCTTAATGTAGAGCAACAATTCTTTTTTTCAGATCCTTAGAGAGTTCTTTGCCATGAGGTGCCATGTTGAACTTCCAGTGACCAGTATGAGAGAGTGAGAGTGATAACACCAAATTTAAAACACCTGCTCCCCATTCACACCTAAGACTTTGTAACACTAACGAGTCACATGAAACCGGGGAGGGAAAATGGCTAATTGGGCCCAATTTGGACATTTTCACTTAGTAGTGTACTCACTTTTGTTGCCAGCGGTTTAGACATTAATGGCTGTGTGTTGAGTTATTTTGAGGGGACAGCACATTTACACTGTTATACAAGCTGTACACTCACTACTTTACATTGTAGCAAAGTGTAATTTCTTCAGTGTTGTCACCTGAAAAGATATAAAAAAATATTTACAAAAATGTGAGGCGTGTATGCTAAGGTCACCAGTACGGAATTTGTAAATCGCTATCATATGCCCTCTCAAGCGTCTTCTTTCCAGAGAGAATAAGTTCAATGCTTGTAGTCTTTCCCCATAGCTGAGGTCCTCTTGTCCCTTTATTAGCTTTGTTGCCCTTCTCTGGACTCTCTCCATTTCCTCACATCCTTCCAGTGCCCAGAACTGGACGGCATACTTAAGATGTGACCGGACCAGAGTCTTGTAGAGAGGGAGAGTTATCGTTTTATCTGTGGAGTGAATCCCTTTTTTAATGCATGCCAATATTTTGTTGGCTTTGCTCGCAGCAGCTTGGCATTGCTGAGCCTATCATCCTACTAGGACCCCCAGGTCCTTTTCCATCCTAGATTCCCCCAGAGGTAATTTGCGTTTGTATTTTTGGCACCCAAATGCATCATTACCTTACATTTTTCAACATTAAACCTCATTTGCCACGTAGTTGCCAACCCCATTATTTTATTTAGGTCTTCTTGTAAGGTTTCCACATCCTGTGTAGAAGTTATTGCCCTGCTTAGCTTTGTATTGTCCGCAAATATTGAGATTGAGCTGTTTATCCCATCCTCTAAATTGCTTATGAAAAAATTTAACAGAATTGGTCCCAGGACAGGTCCATGAAGGACCCCACTTTCCACACCAGACCATTCCGAGTACTCGCCATTTATCACTACCCTTTGGACTCGATTCTGTGTTCCTGCAAAGCAGGGATTCAAATGTATCTCTTCCCCTAGTGAAAGCACCTCACACAGTAAACACAAACACAGGCTAGGCACACATTTAACCGTTTGATCGCCCCTGATGTTAACCCCTTCACAGCCAGTGTCATTAGTACAGTGACATTAGTACAATGTAATCATGCACGTCATTTAAAGTCCCATTAGCCTTTTGCTTAGTACAGTGACAGTGCATATTTTTAGCACTATTTTTAGCACTGATCACTGTATTAGTGTCAAAAGTATCAGTTAGTATCCGATTTTCCGCCGCAATATCGCAGTCTTGCTATAAGTTGCTGATCACCGCAGCACAGTAGTACATGTTAGAGATATATAAATGTATAATAATAATAGTGTGTGAGTGTAGTGGGGACATTAAAGTGTTACAAAATCGCTTCGTCTATAACTGGCTTTAGAATGTAGGGTTCCCTATGATTTATTTATTTTCCTGAAGCCAAGCCCCTGAGACCCCAGGGCAGCATTAAAGAACCCCCAACCCTGTAGCTGTTCTATGGCTTCTGTCACCTGCTCAGAATTCCTTGCCCTGAATTGAATTGTCCCAGGAATTCTTATCCAGTGCTGCTTTGTCTCTGATCTGTATACATCTATATGTGTCATTCATTGGCTTCCTCCCCCTATTAGCACATTCTGCCGTAGCGTGCATGAATTTCCATAATTAGCGATCAGTGTGATATAAGAGGCCGCTGCTTTCACGCTACACTCTCACATGCTAATGGTGTGCCAGCGTTACACGTGGAGTAGGAGCAGAGAAGTTGGAGGAGGAAAGAACTGTCTACAATTATGATGAGCAGCCCAAAAGATGAAGAGGAGCAGTAAAGCACAATCACTGTAGAGCACTGCTAAGCAGACACAAGAATGGTCAATAGAAGCCCTAACTGGATGGTATTTAGTTTGCTGTTTGTATTATAAACAATTTAAATTTTTTTCAAACTAAAATACTGCTTTGACTTTTTTATGCAATTTTTGCATCTCAGTGCCCCAGCTTCTCTCAGCTACTTCTACATCTCCATGCACTTGCTCCAACATCAGCTGCACATCATTGATTCCAACCAGCTTCCTAATAGTGACATGTGTGCAAACCAAGCCGGTGTGTGTCTGCAGGTCTGCATGCGGCCTCCACCTTGTGGCAGGGTGACAACACAGTAGAGCTGCACAATTCTGTCTAAAATGAGAATCACAATTTTTTTTGATTCGAATAAAGATCACAATTCTCGCGGCGTAACATCATCTTTCACAAATTGGGCTTACTTTACTTTTTTTTTTTTTTATTATTCATTAAAGTGTATTTTTTTTTTAAATATTGCGTTTGAAAGACCGCTGCACAAATACAGTGTGACATAAAATATTGCAACAACCGCCATTTTATTCTCTAGAGTCTCTGCTAAATAAATATATATATATAATGTTTGGGAGTTCTAAGTAATTTTCTAGCAAACAAAAACTGATTTTAACTTGTTATCAACAAGTGTCAGAAAAAGGCTTATGCCGTGTACACACGACCGTTTTTAATGTCATTGAAAAAAACGGCATTTTTCTCGACGTGATTCTTCTCAAGCCTGCCTTGCCTACACACTATCGTGGAAAAAAATGCTTGAGTAAAGCCCGGTGACGTACAACACGTACGACGGCACTATAAAGGGGAAGTTCCATTCGGATGGCGCCACCCTTCATGTTAGTAAAAAGTTTGTTGAGCGACGATTCGCGCTTTTCAGCCTCGTGCTTTTCAGTCGGTTACAGCGTGACGAATGTGCTATCTCCATTACGAATGCTAGTTTTACCAGAACGAGCGCTCTCGTCTCATACTTGATTCTGAGCATGCGCATTTTTTTTCACATCGTTAAAGCCCACACGCGGCTGTTTTTCATGACGAGAAAAACGACGATGTAAAAAACGACGTGAAAAATTAGAGCATGTTCCAATTTTTTCATGTCAGTTTTTCACGTCGTGAAAAATGCTCTGAAGCCCACACACAATCATTTTTAATGACCATTTAAAAAACAATAATTTTTCTCGTCATTAAAAACGGTCGTGTGTACACGGCATAAGTCTTTAAGTGGTTAAACTGACCTCATTTACAGACAGAAATTCATTCCTTTAATCTAAAAGAAGGAAATGTTACAATGTTTCTCTTTATCTGGCAGGCTGCCTGTTTTTTTTTTTTGGAACAGCTGTTGGCTTGAGCAGAGAACTCTCTGCACTGAATCGAGGAAATGCTGTGTTAAGATCGCGAGGGGGGTAGAATCGCGATCTTGATTCCCTAACGATTAGTCGTGCAGCTCTACAACACAGAAGCACAATTGGGAAACTGTTGTCACCCCATAACAGGAAATGTTTCAGCAAGGACCTTCATGGCAGGATCACAACAGATTTAACCCTTTCGCTGAAAGGTCTATACATTATACAGACCTGACAGCAGGGGGTTTTACACACCCTTGTGGGTAAATCTGACAAGCCGACTTCTGGCTGTCAGATAAAAGCAGTCTGTTGGCGCCAGATTGCTTATATACACCCCACCTCACCCATGCGCCCCTACCATGAATGCCAGGCTCCCCTTGCCCTTCTGCGGGCCTGGAACCAGCAGAGCGGGTGCCACTGAGTAGAGGAGAGGGAGCTGAGCGGACACATCCGCTCCCCTTCTTGTTGCTGACCCAGAAGCTGCATGTAAACCTTCACTTCCAGATCCCCCTGTCAGTTTCCCCTGGATGTCTAATTAAAGAGAACCTGTCAACAAAAACTCATCACATAAAAGTTAGGTAAAAAAAGTTTTTTTTAATTGTAAAGAAATCTAAGTTACACCCAAGTACATAAAAATGTTTAAGCCCCACCCTCACATTTACACACATACGAATATAAACAAGCCTACGCATGAAAGCGCTGATGCTATACACATGTTACACGCAATAGGTCTCTCTCTTCTATCATCTCTCTGCAGAGGTCTGTCCCCTGGTGAGTTGGAGCTAGAGGTCTCCAGTCAGTAGGGAGCATGATCTTTACTGATTGAAAAGCTTTAGGTCTGACTCTGCAGGGGTGTAGTGCAAACTCAGATTTGTCCTAAAATCTGTCTCCCTCCCACCCAAAAATGCTGGATGGTATTCTGAAGAAACAGAACATTCCAGGTTATTTTATCTAAGGATATGCCAGAAAAACCAATCCACGTGGCTAAGTTTACACTTGTGGTTGGGAGTTGGTAAAACCAGTTTTTTTAGCTGCCCCCTGACTGGCGCTTAATTTGCAAAGGCTGTCGTACGCGGTTGTATACTTGCCATGGCCACAATGCTTATGCCTCGCAACCAGTGGCGGCTAGTAGTATATTTTTTTTGGGGGGGGGGCGGCGGCAATCCACCTACCGCCACCCCCCACAGGGTCGGTCGGGTCACAGGCAACCACCCCTGGTCGGTCGGTCAGTCACCAGCCCCGCACTTACCCCATCTAGGTCGCAGGCTGCGGCAACTTCACCCTGCATCTCCCTCCTCCTCTGCTTCACGGCGGTATCCCATGTGTCTCCTCCCTCCTCCTCGGTGGCCAATAGAATCGCTTCTCCTCTCGGCCAATCAGGTGACAGGTCTCAGGACCCGCTTCCTGATTGGCCGGGAGGAGACTCAGGAAGACAATAGTGAATTTTAATTTGCTATTGTCACACAACTGGGTGGGCTCAGGGCGCAGTGCTCTGCGCCCTGAGCCCACCTTTTTTTAAGCCAATTAGAGCCTCAGGCTCTAATCATGTGCTTTTTTAAAAAATAAAATAAAACACCATTGGAATCCATGCGCCCAGCGCCCTGCATGTAGATTAGGGGCTGGGCAAATGGATTAGGGGGCCGCCACTGCTCGCAACGTAGCAAGAATTATATTCCCTATCACATTTGGCAGCCAACTGCCTTGCAACCGTGTTCAGTGCACACACTTATGGGTGGTACGGTCTGATAGAAGATACACTCAAATGCCCTCTGAAATGTGATACACTGCAGGCTGTGCTTCAGAGGGCAATACCAGTGTAAATGAGCTCTAAGGCCGTGTTCACACTAGTACGACACGACAATTGTACCACTTTTGATCCGACTTTGCCCTGCGACTTGAAGTCCGACATGCGTCCGACTTCAATGAACAGGGATCCGACTTTGAACCCCGACAATACACTGCACTGCATCTAGTATGAATCTTTAGGAAGAACTCCACGCCAAATAAAAAAAAAAAGAACAGGCATGGGTTCCCCCCTAGGAGCATACCAGACCCTTCGGTCTGGTATGGATTTAAAGGGGAACCCCTACGCCGAAAAAACGGCATGGTGGTCCCTCCAAAATCCATACCAGACCCTTATCCGAGCACGCAGCCCGGCAGGTTAGGAAAAGGGGTGGGGGTGAGCGAGCGTCCCCCCTCCTGAACCCTACCAGGCCGCATGCCCTCAACACAGGGGGTGCGTGCTTTGGGGCAGGGGGTGAGAGGAGAAGAAGTCGGAAGAGACGCTGGAGCTGCTTAACAAATTACTTTAAAAACCTGTGTAGTGTGTTTTATTTTTGACACTTTTTTCTTAGGTGAATGGGTCGGGGTACAATGTACCCCATACTCATTCACATAGGGTGGGGGGCCGGGATCTGTGTGGGGGTCCCCTTGTTAAAGTGGGGCTCCCAGATTCCGATAAGCCCCCCGCTCGCAGACCCCAACAACCAATGGCCAGGGTTGTCGGGAAGAGGCCCTTGTCCTCGTCAACATTGGGACAAGGTGCTTTGGGGTGGGGGGTGCAGGGCCCCCCCTGCTCCAAAGCACCCACCCCCATGTTGAGGGCATGCGGCCTGGTATGGTTCAGGAGGGGGTGGGGGGGCACTTGCTCGTCCCCACCCCCTTTCCTGACCTGCCAGGCTGTGTGCTCGGATAAGGGTCTGGTATGGATTTTGGGGGGACCCCCACACCGATTTTTCGGCATAGGGGTTTCCTTTTAAATCCATACCAGACCGAAGGGAAACATTGATTTTCACACGTCATGCGACATGAGCTCCCAATGTCGGAGCGTTTGTTGTACCAGTGTGAACCCGGCCTAAAGGTGCAATCAAATGATCATACACAATGCACATGTGCATTTCCAACACCTGAAAACACCTTTTCACTGTTAATTGGTGCCAATTTTTTTCAGCGTAGGAGGTGTTTTTATATTTATAGAACACTCTTTTATAGGGAAGTCAGTTCACTAAGCCACGGGAGTAACTGTAATTATGTTCATTATGTGGTCACATGATTATTTCTATGATAAAGCAAGCATTTACTATACAAAAATACTACATATGTGTAGATGGAATCATTACGGTTTTGGCATTAGAAAGCTGTTCAATCTCTACACGCCTTTATTGCAACCTCAACGTTATCTCATGAAATGTTATTGAACCACTTCAGGCCAAGGATCAGTAAAGGAAATTTGTCATACTTACCCCCACTGTGCAGCTCGTTTTGCACACAGTGGCCCCGATCCTGGTCTTCTGGGGTCCCTCGGCGGCTGTCTCGGCTCCTCCCCGCAAGGACTCCACACCTTCATGCGAGCGAGCTCGCATGGTGTGGAGTTATTGCGGGCGCGCTCCTGTGATACAGCGGCGGCCATAGCCGCCGACTGTATCACTCGGCCCCGCCCCCCGGCGCGCCGCGTCATAGGATGTGATTGACAGCAGCGCCAGCCAATGGCTGCTCTGCTTTCAATCCATCCAGTGCAGCCAATCGACGGCCAGGCTGAGAACCGAGGAGGATGACGGGGACAAGCGCGGGACTTTCGAGGGGTCAGGTAAGTAAAACGGGGGCTTAATGCATAGGATGCATTAAGGTGAAAAAACATTTACCTTTACAACCCCTTTAATGACTGGGCCATTTTTTGTGATACGGTACTGCATCGCTTTAACTGACAATTGCACAGTCATGCGAGGCTGTACCCAAACGAAATTGACGTCCTTTTTTACCCACAAATAGAGCTTTCTTTTGGTGGTATTTGATCACCTCTGCGGTTTTAATTTTTTGCGCTATAAAGAAAAAAAGACCAAAAATTTTGAAAAAATTTTTTTTTTTTTACTTTCTGCTATAATACATATCCAAAAAAATATATAAAAAAACAAATGTATTCATCAGTTTAGGCCGATGTGTATATATATTCTTCTACATATGTTTGGTAAAAAAATCGCAATAGGCGTATATTGATTGGTTTGCGCAAAAGTTGTTGTGTCTACAAACTATGGGATAGATTTAGGGACTTTTATTTTTACATAGGCAGTTCCCTGTTCTGCCTCTACACACAGCGATCATGGGTCGCTGGCGGACATCCTGTCCGCAGGACACGCGGCGTGTGGCGGGCATGCGCGTGCCCGCTATCCTCCCTGCACAGACCGACGTACTGGTACATCGGTTTGCGCAGGAGAGCCTACCTGTCGCAGTAAATATACGCGAGCTGGTCGGCAAGTGGTTAAAGTGCATGTAAAAGCCAAAAATTTGCTTAGCTAGAGAAGGGAAGGGTCATGGGTGCTCAATCTGTGGTCCTCCAGCTGTTGCGGAAACCACAAGTCCCATCATGCCTCTGCCTTTGGAAGTCATGCTTGTTTAACTGATAGCCTTGCAATGCCTCATGGGACTTGTATTTCTGCAACAGATGAAGGGCCACACCCATGGGTTAGATCCTCTGTCAAGTTTATATTGCTCAAATATACAAAAAGCATTAAGGGCGCCACACCAATATTTATAGTTCAGAGTGTTTTTTCATGAAATAATTGATGGAAAACAAGCCAACGCATTTCAGGGGTTCAGATAGCCACCCCTCTCTTCATCAAGGCTACAACCCAAGTATAGAGAGTATAAAAGTTCATACCAAATAACAAAATGAATGCTATTAATTCATATTGTAAAGAATATATTTAAAAAATGAAAGAACAATTAACTTTAAAAAATCAATAAAGACATGGATGAGCGAGTTTGGGGTGGAGGAACTTGACTGGCCTGCACGGTGTTCTGACCCCAACCCGATAGAACACCTTAGGGATGAATTAGAGTAGAGACTGTGAGCCAGGCCTTCTCATCTGGAAGAATGGTCAAACATTCCCATAGACACTCCTAAACCTTGTGGACAGCCTTCCCAGATGAGTTGAAGCTGTTATAGCTGCAAAGGGTGGGCCAACGCAATATTGAACCCTACTGACTAAGACTGGGATGCCATTAAAGTTCATGTGCGTGTAAAGGCAGCGGTCTCCAAACCATGGCCCTCCAGTTCAGGAACTACATTTCCCATTATGCCTAGTCATGCCTGTGAATGTTATGCCTTGTACACGCGATCGGATTTCCGATGGAATAAAAATCCAATGGAATTTTCCGTCGGAATTCCGATGAAGCTGACTTCCATCAGTCTTGCATACACACTGTCAGACTAAATTCCTACCGTCCAAAACACTCCGACGTGAAAAATGAAGTTCAATGCTTCAGAGCATGCGTCGACTTGATTCTGAGCATGCGTGGATTTTTCTCCGATGGAATTCCACACAGACGATCGGAATTTCCCATCGGATTTTTTTCCATCGGAAAAATTTAAAACATGTTCTAAGTTCGATGGGGCCCACACACGATCCGAATGTCCGATGAAACAAGTCTATCGGATTTTATTCCATCGGAAATCCGATCGTGTGTACAAGGCATTAGAGTTTTACAATGCCTCATGAGATGTGTAGTTCCACAACAGCTGGAGGGCCGTAGTTTGGAGATCCTGGCAGGCGTCCTGATACTTTTGGCAATATAGTGTATGTGTAAATTAAGCCAAAAATTTCCACTTATGTCAACATCAGGGAACCTTCCTGAGATGTACCACGTAATCATCTCTGGAGTACATGTAGACTTTTGTGGCTGCAAAGAGGCTGCATGAGATCAACAGTGCCAAGATGCAACAAAGCATTCAAAAAAAAGAGAAAATAATATTTCATAAAAAATAATAATAATAATAATAATAATAATAATAATGCCAGTTGTTTTTAATACAAGGGGTAACATCTATTTCAATAAAGTCATGGGCAGCATTTCTGCCGCTCACTCATACAACTCCCAGATCAATAGTCCAATTATTCTGAATTGCTGAGGAAACAAGTCCGTGAACACATGATGCTGGTGGGTAGGAGGCTCTTTGTGTCCCCAAATGAATTTCGTTCTCAGCTCTCAGGAACACACAGAGGCACTTGGTCCCTAGTTCCTCCTTCGGATTACACAGCACCAGCATCCTCTCCTCCAAGCTCCTCTTCTGAATGATGTGAATTTAATGACAGCGCTGCCAAAAAGAGCCTGACTTGTAGAGCGCACTCTGTTCACCTTCCCGGCTTTAATCCCTGCACGCCTGCCAGCCATGGACTGCTGTCAAGTACGTAAACCTCATCTCTAATGACCTGTAATGATGTAGGTGCTGTCCCTCCTATACTTACTGATCACTTAGGGATAGTTCCAGCAATCCTGAGAGCCTAATCTCCTAAACCTTTAGATTCTAGGAGACTTGGTGCGGCTTATGTCCTGTTAATTGCCATTGATTTTGTTGCTGTGATTAGCAGCATATGTGGGTGTTTCTGGCATGGAAGTGAACTACAGTCAGAAGCTGCACTTAATGTACGATTGCTATGTGAATAGGGGAATTGTGTGTACTTTCTGGTACACGGCTTGACCTGATCTCCGTATTTGCTGGAAATTAGGAAATTCTTTAATGCTCCCCTGGAAAGATGGAGAGGGATTTTATAGGACAGGGAGAGATATGTCCATTATTGTCACTCTTTCATTTTATTTTGGGTTTATGATTATTTTTTTTTAAGAAAGTCTTTGGAATCCATACAGATTTTGGGGACGGGAGCTTTGTAACTGGAGTGAGGATTAGGGAGGGGTAACATTGGATTTACAGGGGGTATTAGTGTTTACTAAAGATAATGTATCTATGATTGGTAAGAGCAGTGTAATTGTGAGAGAGATGTCAGCGGATGTAGGAAGGGTATCAGTGGATGTACAGGGGTATCAGTGGATGTACATGGGTATCAGTGGATGTACATGGGTATCAGTGGATGTACATGGATATCAGTGGATGTACATGGATATCAGTGGATGTACATGGGAATCAGTGGATTACAGGGGTATCAGTGGATGTACATGTGTATCAGTGGTGGGTATCAGTGAATGTACAGGGGTATCTGTGGATGTACATGGGTATCTGTGGATGTACATGGGTATCAGTGGATGTACATGGGTATCAGTGGATGTACAGGGGTATCAGTGGATGTACAGGGGTATCAGTGGATGTACAGGGGTATCAGTGGATGTACATGGGTATCAGTGGATGTACAGGGGTATCAGTGGATGTACATGGGTATCAGTGGTGGGTATCAGTGAATGTACATGGGTATCAGTGGATGTACATGGGTATCAGTGGATGTACATGGGTATCAGTGGATGTACAGGGGTATCAGTGGATGTACAGGGGTATTAGTTGATGTACAGGGGTATTAGTTGATGTACAGGGGTATCAGTGGATGTACAGGGGTATCAGTGGATGTACAGGGGTATCAGTGGATGTACAGGGGTATCAGTGGATGTGCAGGGGTATTAGTGGATGTACAGGGGTATTAGTGGATGTACAGGGTTATCAGTGGATGTACAGGGGTATCAGTGGATGTAGGAAGGGTATTGGTGCATGTACAGAGGTATCAATGGATGTATAAGGGGTATCAGTGGATGTATGAGGGGTATCAATGCATGTATGAGGGATATCAGTGGATGTAAGATGGGTATCTGCAGAATTACAGAGGTATTAGTGGGTGTATTGAGGGTATCAGTGGATGTAGGAGGGGTATCAGTAGAGTTACACGGATGTCAATGGATGCACGTGGGGTAACAGTGGAGGTACAGCGGTATCAGTGGAGTTACAGGGCTATCAGTGGATGTACCAGGGATATCAGTAGAGGTACAGGGCTATCAGTGGATGTATGAGGGGTATCTGTAGAGGTGTATCAGTAGAGGTAGCGGGGTATCAATGGTTTTATCAGGGGAACCAGTGAATGTATAGGGATATTAATGGATGTACAGGGGTATCAGTGGATGTAGGAGGGGTATCATTGGATGTACAAGAGGTATCATTGGATGTACAAGAGGTATCATTGGATGTACGAGGGGTATCAGTGGATGTACGAGGGGTATCAGTGGATGTACAGGGTATCAGTGGATGTAGGAGGGGTATCAGTAAAGTTACAGGGGTATGGGTGGATACACAAGGGTTATCAGTAGAGGTACAGGGGTATCAGTGGATATACATGGGGTATCAGTAGAGTTACAGGGGTATCAGTGGATGTAGGAGGGGTATCAGTATAGTTACAGGGGTATCAGTGGATACACAAGGCTTATCAGTAGAGGTACAGGGGTATCAGTGGATGTACAGGGGTATCAGTAGAGGTACAGGGCGATTAGTGGATGTAGGCAGGGTATCAGTAGAGAAACAAGGATATTAGTGGATGTATGAGGGATATCAGTGGATGTACAGGGGTATCAGTAGAGGTACAGAGGTATCAACATAGGTACAGGGGTATCAGTGGATGTAGGAGGGGTATTAGTAGAGGTACAATGGATATCAATGTATGCACAGGGGTATTAGTAGAGGTAAAATGGATATCAATGTATGCACAGGAGTAGGAGGGGATGTAGGAGTGTATCAGTGGATGTACATGGACTATCAGTGGATGCTCTCGAGATATCAGTGGATGTACATGGGATATCAATAATTGAATAAAGCAGTGGGACTAATAAAGAGGACATCAGTATATGTACTGTACAAGTAGTATCAGTGGATGTGAAAGGGGTAAAATGGATATATTATACAGGGGCATCAATGATTGGTAAACATGGTGCGATTGTGGGAGAGGGCATCAGGGTAGCAGTGGAGGTACAATGGGTATCAGTGGATGTGCAGAGGTATCAGTGGATGTGCAGAGGTATCAGTGGATGTGCAGAGGTATCAGTGGATTTTCAGGGGTATCAGTGAATGGTCAGGGGTATCAGTGGAGGTACAATGGGTATCAGTGGAGGTACAATGGGTATCAGTGGATGTGCAGAGGTATCAGTGGATGTGCAGAGGTATCAGTGGATGTGCAGAGGTATCAGTGGATGTGCAGAGGTATCAGTGGATTTTCAGGGGTATCAGTGGATGGTCAGGGGTATCAGTGAGTGTACAGGGGTAGAAGTGGATGGTCAGGGGTAGCAGTGGGTGTACAGGGGTATCAGTGGATGGTCCGGGGTAGCGTTGGATGTACAGGGGTATCAGTGGATGGTCTGGGGTAGCGGTGGATGTACAGGGGTATCAGTGGATGGTCCGGGGTAGCGGCGGATGTACAGGGGTATCAGTGGATGGTCCGGGGTAGCAGTGGATGTACAGGGGGTTTCAGTGGATGGATAGAGGTATCAATGTTTGTTAAGAGTGGTGTAATATGGGCAGAGGGTATCAGAGGATACACAGAGGGTTAAGTGATATGTAAGAGCATCGGGATTGAGGGAGGGGTATTGATGTACAGTATATACAGAGTGATTTAGCTGTTGGTGAGGGTATTGTGATTTAAGGAAGAGTTATCAGTGAATGTATAGGGGGTATCAGTGAGGAGTATGATTAGATGTAAAGGAGGTATCTGGGATTGTAACAATTATGGAACTAAAGTGGAGTATTGAGAGATGCACAGGGGGTATCAGTGGATGTACAGTGGGTGTCAGTGACTGATGAAGGCAGTGTAATTTTGGGAGAGACATCAGTGGATGTACAGAGGGTAATAGTGATTTGTATGAGAACTATAACTTAGGGAGGAGTATCAGTGGATGTACTGAGGTTATTAGTGATTAGTGTGGATTAGCAGAAAGGTATCAGCGGAAGTACATGATGTAGCAGTCATTAGTGAGAGGATACTGTGATTTATAGAGGCATGTCAGAGGTGTTAGAAGAATGGGGTAAAAAGGGTTTCAGTGATTGGTAGGAGCAGTGGGATTTGGGGATGGCTATTAGAAAGTGTACTGGGGTCTCAGTGATTGATAAGAGCAGTGGGATTTGGGATGGGTATCGATAGATGTACAATGGGTATCAGTGGATTGAGGAGGGATGTCAGTGCATATAAAGGGGTCTCAGTGATTGGTAAGAGCAGTAAGATTTGGGGATAGTTATCAGTAAGTATATGGGGATCTCAGTGATTGGTAAGAGCAGTGGGATTTGGGGATGGGTATCAGTAAGTGTATTGGGGTCTCAGTGATTGGTAAGAGCAGTGGGATTTGGGGATGGACATCAGTAAGTGTACAAGGGTTTCAGAGATTGGCAAGAGCAGTGGGATTTGGGAATGGGTATCAGTAAGTGTATGGGGGTCTCAGTGATTGGTAAGAGCAGTGAGATTTTGGGATGGGTATCAGTAAGTGTATGGGGGTCTCAGTGATTGGTACGAGCAGTGGGGTTTGGGGATGGGTATCAGTAAGTGTATGGGGATCTCAGTGATTGGTACGAGCAGTGGGGTTTGGGGATGGCTATTAGAAAGTGTACTGGGGTCTCAGTGATTGATAAGAGCAGTGGGATTTGGGTTGGGTATCGATAGATGTACAGTGGGTATCAGTGGATTGAGGAGGGATGTCAGTGCATATAAAGGGGTCTCAGTGATTGGTAAGAGCAGTGGGATTTGGGGATGGTTATCAGTAAGTATATGGGGATCTCAGTGATTGGTAAGAGCAGTGGGATTTGGGGATGGGTATCAGTAAGTGTATTGGGGTCTCAGTAATTGGTAAGAGCAGTGGGATTTGGGGATGGGCATCAGTAAGTGTACAAGGGTTTCAGAGATTGGCAAGAGCAGTGGGATTTGGGAATGGGTATCAGTAAGTGTACAGGGGTCTCAGTGATTGGTAAGAGAAGTGGGATTTGGGGATGGGTATCAGTAAGTGTATGGGGGTCTCAGTGATTGGTACGAGCAGTGGGGTTTGGGGATGGGTATCAGTAAGTGTATGGGGATCTCAGTGATTGGTACGAGCAGTGGGGTTTGGGTATGGGTATCAGTAACTGTATGGAGGTCTTAGTGATTGGTAAGAGCAGTGGGAGTTGGGGATGGGTATCAGTAAGTGTACAGGGGTCTCACTGATTAGTAAGAGCAGTGGGATTTGGGGATGGGTATCAGTAAGTGTACAGGGGTCTCACTGATTAGTAAGAGCAGTGGGATTTGGGGATGGGTATCAGTAAGTGTATGGAGGGTCTAAATGATTGGTAGGAGCAGTGGGATTTGGGGATGGGTATCAGTAAGTGTATGGAGGGTCTAAATGATTGGTAGGAGCAGTGGGATTTGGAGATGGGTATCATTAAGTGTATGGGGGTCTCAGTGATTGGTAAGAGCAGTGGGATTTGGGATGGGTATCGATAGATGTACAGGGGTATCAGTGAATTGAGGAGGGATATCATTGCATATAAAAGGCTCTCAGTGATTGATAAGAACAGTGTGATTCGGAGCGGAGGGGTATCAGTGGATGTGGCACCCTGTGGCAGTAATCCATACTGTAGTATAAATCTGTACCCAGCAGCACAGGGGGCCCTGGGCACACAGGAAACTCCTGAATCAATGTTTTTCTTTTCAAGACACAAAGGTACCCATCTAGTCCCGGGCCCAGGAAACAAATGCCCCCATATACCATCATCAGCCTGGTACCCTCAACATTAATAGGGCCGGCTGGGTAGTTCCCCCCCCCCCCCCACACACACACACTTTTAGCACATGACTTAACCTGAGTCCTGTCTAGTGTAGAAGTGTTATCTTTGATCTAGCGTACACAGACATTTGTGGAGTACTCCTGATCAGTTTGCATATACCTGGGAATTTCAGTAAATTAATGGGCCTAAAGCCCCGTACACACGGTCGGAATTTCCAACGGGAAAACGTCAGTTGGAAATTTCCGACGAAAAAATTGAGAACTTGCTCTCTATCTAATGCTGTCGGAATTTCCGACCAAAAGCTCCCATCGGACTTTTTCTGTCGGAAATTCCGACCGTGTGTAGGCGGCATAAGAATAGAGGTGGGACATTGGCAGAGTAGGGGGCAGAGCTAATTCCAAAAAGGAGGTCAGTTCTCAGCGGACGCCCTCCCTGCTCTCTTCTGCCCGCAGAGCTGAGCCCCACACCTGAGGAGCCCCTAACCTAAGCCGGAAGCCAGCATCTCTGGGTGAAATCCGGCACGTTCCCAGGTATGGGGATGCAGTACTTGAAATTTTAATTGGATCTTATGTTGGAGTGTGCACTGAGCACTCACACTACCCTCAGTCTGTTCTCACATGCCTGTGTACACTAACATTACAAATAAAGTAACTTGAACAGCTGATGGCAGTGATGTCCCCATTGCAGCAAAGTGAATGACATTGTAGAACACATGGCTAAGCTACGAGGGATGCATAGGAAATGCTGAGGTCAGACCAAGACACGGACCAGCTGAGGCTTTTATGAGAATGTATTATAAGTAGGTGGCTTTGGCAAAGTAATGTTTTCTGGTAATCTGGCAGTGTCCGGTAATATATATCTCATGGCAGTCTCTGGTAACACAAACCTTTCTAAAGATGACCACACACTAGTAGATTTTCTAAAGAACGTTCGTACGGATATTCTTGGTACAAAACAAACATTTTGAACAAACTTCTACTAGTGCATGGCCAACTTGATAACAACAATATTTTATCTAAAGCCAAAACTGCTTTTCTTACAACTTGGACGGAGTAGAGAAGGGTTACCGGTCAGTTTTTTTTCCTTTTTTTTTTTTACTCTCTTGTGTCCCCACTGAGGAGAGTTACCCTCCCATAAATTAGAATTGTCACCAGAACAGAGGGGAAACCAGTGGTGGAACTACCAGGGTCACAAAAGTCGCACTTGCGACCAGGCCCTGTCGTTCTGCCACTTATCCTGTTTACGGACAGGAGAAAAGTGCTTGTTAACACTGCCCCAGACATGTGGCTGTCTTCGGGCCCCCCACCTGAAGACAGCGACATGTCTGGGGCAGTGTTAACAAGCACTTTTCTCCTGTCCGTGAGCAGGATAAAAGTGTCTGTAAAAATGTTGTCCGCAGCTTTTAACTGCGCGTGCGCAGTCCTGGAAGCAGCTGATTAGAGAAATGCTGGGTTCAGCCTTGGATTGGGCAGCGGAGTGTGGCTTATATTCACACGCCCCGCCGCATGAGTGGAGACCGAGCTCAGCAGTACACTAATCGGCTGAAATCCAAACTACACATGTGCAGTTCTGAATTGCCGGCAGGGACATTTTAAAGTGTTTTACCGCCAGCCCGGCATGCTTGGGATTTGCAGGCGGCCCGCCATACACAATTTTTGCACTTCCTAAAAGCCCACAATGAAATTGGTGAATGTCCGGACTTTTGCCTAAATTACACATACTGACAGTACAAATTCTAGATTCTCTTTTAGAGCTCTGGAGGATATAAGGGGCACTCTGGATGCACTAAGGGTGCATGCTAAAGGACGTAAGGAGCTCTCTGGAGGCACCAAGGGTTCACTAAGGGGACTCTCTGGAGGATGTAAGGAGGCACTATTTTAGTACCTCCTTTTATCCTCCAGTGTACCCCTTACATCCTCCAAAATGCCCCCCCTAGTAAGAGTAAGGTGTCAGTGGTGGAACTACCAGGGTCTCAAAGGTCGCACTTGTGACCGGGCCCTGGTTTTCCACCACTATGGATGGCCCCAAGACAGCAGGAAGGGTTCCGCTGTGGAACGATAATAAAGAGCCCTGCAATGAGAGTAAAGAGCCCCAGGATCAGTGGCAAGGGCCCCAGGACCGATAGAAAGGAACCTGGGAACAGTGGGAAGGGACCTGGGACCAGTGGCAAGGGCCCCAGGACCAGTGGCAAGAGCTCTGGAACCAACTAAAAGTGCCCCAGGATGGGGTTAGGGGGGCCCTTCTTGGTTTCTTGCACCCGGGGCCCAGTAGGTACTAATTACGCCTCTGGGAATAGCATCATAAACATATGAGATGTGTTACATGAATTTTTGGTGCATTTTCCTGCATGGCAACAGTCATCTCCTACTAGCAACATCAACACTTCCTAAAAAACACCACACCAGAAAACACGCTGCAAAAATGCATCAACTTTACATGCATAGATGACAGTAACAAAATATAATCAGATATCATCTGTAGCGGCCTCACCCCATCTCCTTTGTCTAGGGGTATGTCACACGACAGGGTGAGATGCGCTACCGCCCATGTCCTCCCCATAGCTGTGGGTGAGGTGAAGGCCAGTACCAGATATTTCCTCGGGCCTATGTGCTTCTGTAAAGGAGTAAGTCCTGCTGTGCCAACACTTCCCTTTGCTCCCATTAACCAGAGTTCCACACACCGATCACAGTCCAACTCTTGCTTTATTGTATGTCTCACAATAAACAGTGCTTCAGTAGCCAACTGGTTGCGACTTGATAACATTTTGATACGGGGAATGAGCAGGTCGAGGCACTATCCTGGTTGTTAGCTAAACCACTGCTATCTCGCCAGCGGTTACTATAGCCTTAGCTAGAAAGGACTTAGAACTTGAGAGTCTCTACCAGCGACTCAAGAGAACATAGATAGGAGTACCTTCGCTGCGCTGCGGCCCCTGTCAGGGGAAGATGTCCCTCCAAGAGAGTTACCAGAGGCCCATCCGTGGGTTGATGCTGCTCCAGACTCTCCGAATGGGTAACCTCCCCGGCCTCCTCACCTCAGACATGGGCCCCATCCACTTCAGGGACCCTCGGACTTCTCCACCCTCGCGGGACCCAGTCGAAGTCACTGGGCCCCAGGCCTCCTGGTTTAGTAACTCACCCCAGGCTGAAGGTGCCTGGGATGGACTCCAACTTCATTCCGGTCAGGCCTAGGGCGCCTGGGCCGGAATCCGGAACCGCCCGCACCCAGGCCTAAGGTGCCTGGGCGCGTGAAAAAGATCCTCCTGAAGACCTCGTGGTTAGGGCGTCTCCCCCTTTTATCTCCTCCCATCGACACCACGGCAGGTTCCCCGCCCTCGCCGTACCATCTCCGGAAAGGGACAAAAAGGGTAGCACTGTGACGACCAATCTACCTTGAGCCTACGGGTACCCCGCCACCCAGAGGCCAAAGAGATTATTACACCGTCCAATCCTCCACGAACACAAATGGTCCATTATTCCCATACTTACACACCTGAGTGTCCTACCTAAATTTAGAGACCCCGCTACACATCCAAACAAGAAAGGGGTTTTGGCTTTAGATAGACCTTAAATATGCACTGGAAATACACATATGTGACCTGTATGACCTTCCGGGAAGTACAGTCAGATCTTTATCTGCAGCAGCATCACTTGGTCAAAAACATACCCCAGCCTGCTGATTGGACAATGACAGAGCAGCAGCAAAACAGTGTCATTACTCAACCCTCTCCTCCCATCAGCATATGTGCAATCTAGCAGACCTGATTGTCTCCTGGTGCTGCTCCTCCCTCCCCCAGTCCTACTGTGCAGGGGATTACAGGCAGCCAATATAAAGACAAATGCAGGTCCTTACACTAACTACATTTAAAAATACATTTAATGATTTGGGTTTTTATTAATACAGTATCAGTCTGTTAAAATGTAACCTGCCACTTCTGACAACCAGGGATTCCCTTACTTTGGATGGATTTCCTCTCACTTCCTGTTTTGGTTATGGGACAGGAAGTGAAGAAGAATCTTTACAATAGGACAAAGATTGGCAAAAAAGCAACTGACGGATTAAAGCCCTCCTTTATAATTTTGCCCTTAGTTCTATTGTAACAAATACTCTGTATTTTTCTGATGGATCCATGGTGCGCGGGCAACATCCGCTTTCTTGCCCTTCTGAGCCGACCCCTGCCCACCAGGCTGTCAATGCTGGCCCTGCGTACCACGCTTTTTTGGGGCGCTGTAATAAACGCTGCTTGTCAGCCACCAATGAGGGTCTCAGTCAGGTAAACAATACAAAAAATATCGCCCACTTACAATAAATCTTATCGCAGACAGCTTGACTTTTAAAAAGCAGAACGACTTGCGCCACCCTGTGATCTCGCTAAATGTTAAGTGTAACCTCCGAAAAATATAATCAGGCTATATTCATGTGAAAATGATTGCACAAAAGTGCCATTCGCTGTTTTCAAAGCCGTACCGGCACAAAGGAAACATAATGCTCCATTCTTCTCCTCCCAAGCGTTCTAATTAAACGTGGCACAGAGTGCGCTCAGAAGCACGCCGGGAACCTTTCACTTATTTTTTTTGTGAAATTACACTCTGCATGGAATGGTAGAAACTATTGAGCCACTCCAGAGGAAGGCAGGAAGGTGTTTTTGTGTTTTTTTTTTTATTTATATAAACACGGCAACAGAATTTACAAGAGGCACCGAAAGGCAAAATTCTTGTTCTGTCAATTTCCCTGAATTTCCGCAAAGCCTAACCTAAAGTAGAACTCTACAGTTCATCCGAATAGCTGAACACTAAAGCCGTGTACACACGATCGGTTTTACCGATGAAAACAGTCCGATGGACTTTTCTCATCAGACAAACCGATCGTGTATGGGCCCCATCGGTCTTTTTTCCATCGGTGAGAAAAAATAGAACATGTTTTAAATATATCCGATGAGAAAAAAAACGATAGCAAATTCCGATCGTCTGTGTGGAACTCCATCCGACAAAAAACCCACGCATGCTCAGAATCAAGTCGTTCATGAACAGTTTCCCGAATCTTAAACTTTGCAATGAACCCCATTGAAGGGGGGAAGGTGGTTAAATCTTCTTATTCAGTGCTGGCTTTTTATAGGGCTAATAAACAAATTGTCAATCAAAAGGCATGAATGGGAAGTTGGGTACTTGAATTGAGGCAAACAAAAGGCATGAATTGGAAGCCAGGTATTTGTATTTGGGCAAACAAAAGGCATGAATGGGGGACATGCAAGTAATCCATTCCTTTCAATTATTGACTCTTGTGACCAATGGCAGATCCAGGGTATGGCACATATAGAAAGTGCCATACGCGCCATATAAAGGGGGCGCTCCAGAGGGGGCCATGACGTTCCCAACATTATCCTGTGCCCCCCCCAAATTAAATGAAACTGACACTGGGAGCAATGGCGTCCGCAACTCAGGGCCGATAATGGGCAGAGTTAGGGATTTTTTTCACCACTTTCGGGTGCAGGCGGAGTGATCCACTGCACTGCGGCTCATGACAGTGCCACCTATCAGTGCCAGTGTCACCTATCAGTGCCACCTATATCAGTGTAGCTCATCAGGGCCACCTATCAGTGCCACCTGTCAGTGCCAGTGTCATCTATCAGTGCCACCTATATCAGTGCAGCTGATCAGGGCCACCTATCAGTGCCACCTATATCAGTGCAGCTCATCAGTGCCAGTGTCACCTATCAGACAGTGCCACCTATCAGTGCAGCTCATCAGTGCCACCTGTCAGTGCCAGTGTCATCTATCAGTGCCAGTGTCACCTATCAGTGCAGCTCATCAGTGCCAGTGTCACCTATCAGATAGTGCCACCTATCAGTGCAGCTCATCAGTGCCACCTGTCAGTGCCAGTGTCACCTATCAGTGCCACCTATCAGTGCCAGTGTCACCTATCAGTGCCACCTCTCAGAGCAGCTCATCAGTGCTACCTGTTAGTGCCAGTGTCACCTATTAGTGCCCATCAGTGCCGCCTATCAGTGTTAGTGCTGCCTTATCAGTGCCCATAAATGCCACAAATCAGTGCCCATCAGTGCAGCCCATCAGTGCTGCCTATCAGTGCCCATCAGTGCTGCCTATCAATGCAGCCTATCAGTGCCCATCAGTGCTGCCCATCAGTGCAGCCTATCAGTGCCCATCAGTGCTGCCTATCAGTGCAGCTCATCAGTGCTACCTATCAGTGCCCATTAGTCTAACTCTTTACAATCCATAATTTGTTAATTAATTAAGATTAAGCTTGACTTGTAGTTTTGTTAGCTGTTTTTCTTTGTTAAGGTTATCTGAAAGATGGGTTTCAAATGTTTTGACAGGGGTGCAGTTTCAGTGCTTGCCATAGGCGCCATTTTCACTAGATACGCCTCTGCTTGTGACTCAGCTGACTGCTGCATTACAGGCTGTTCCTTATTTCCAGGGATCAACCCACAAATTTGCAGAACCTCACCCATGTTCACAGCCTATGGTCAGATTGTATAACATTCTCTTAGCCAAGTTCACATCTACTTGACAATGTATGATAAATAAAATATTTGACCACTAAAGTAAAGTCTACCTGTCACACATATAGAATGGATGCAGCCAAATGGTGGGCCAGGACAAAATGTATCCTACAGAATCTAGTGACCTCCTTGTAGCTATTCTCCATTTTTCATGACATTACTGATTCTCAATGTCTTCCTTTATTCCCTCTACATGAAATGACACATATGAAATGAAGGGCTCCTACCCCTGGCAGAGCACCATTAATTGTATATGAGCGGAGTGAAAGTATTCACTTCATTAATCTCTGAGAGACGGCCCGTCCTCACCGAGAGCCATTTAAGTTCTCAGCATGAGACTGGGAACAGGAGGCTCTTTGATCTATATTACATAACTATCATTTCAATTTCTTTCTATACTAAAAAGTTTTACAAACTCCTTCTTACCAGAACATTCTAAAGGGAGATGAGGAAGGAAAAAGGAATTCTTGTCTTGGATTTTCTCTGCATCCTCCCAAAAGTTGAACATTTGTACAGGCTCCTCTCCTGTACTGAGATTGCTTACTCTGATTTCACTGCACACTGTAAGCTTTTCACAATGTGCATTAGAGCTACACAATTCTGGATAAAATCAGAAACACATTTTTTTTGCTTAGAATAAAGATCACGATTCTTGGCGTAACATCCTCTTTCACATTATACAAAGCAATTGGGCTAACTTTATTGTTTAGGTTTTCATTGAAGTGTATTTTTTACCAACAAATTGAAAAGACCGCTGCGCAAATACAGTGTGACATAAATTATTGCAACCACTGCCATTTTATTCTCTAGGGTCTCTGCTAAAAATATATATATATATATATATATATAATGTTTGGGGGTTCTAAGTAATTTTCTAGCAAAAAATACAGATTTTACCTCGTTGGCAACAAGTGTCAGAAAAAAGCTTAGTCTTTAACCACTTGAGATCCGCGCTATAGCCGAAAGACGGCTGCAGCGCGGCTCTCAATTGCCAAGTGGACGTCCCCAGGACGTCCTTCTCTGTTTACATCCCACCGCGCGCCCTCGGCGGCGCACGGCGGGAACAGCTGTGCGCTCCGCATCACGTGATGCCGATGCGCGTGCCTGGCGGCCGCGATGTCCGCCAGGTACATGCGATCGGCTGTGACAGAGGCAGGACGTGGATCTCTGTGTTACACACAGAGATCCACGTCCTGTCAGGGAGAGAGGAGACCGATGCTGTGTCCCTTGTACATAGGGACACAGATCGGTCTCCTCCCCCAGTCTGTCCCCTCCCCCCCACAGTAAGAAACACTAATAGGGAACATATTTAACCCTTTGATCGCCCCCTAGTGTTAACCCCTTCCCTGCCAGTCACATTTATACAGTAATCAATGCATTTTTATAGCACTGTTCGCTGTATAAATGTGAATGGTCCCAAAATAGTGTCAAAAGTGTCCGATATGTCCGCCGCAATATCGCAGGCCTGACAAAAATCGCAGATCGCCGCCATTACTAGTAAAAAAAAATATATAATAAAAATGTCATAATTCTATCCCCTATTTTGTAGGCGCTATAACTTTTGCGCAAACCAATCACTATACGCTTATTGCAAATTTTTTTACCAAAAATAAATAGAAGAATACGTATCGGCCTAAACTGAGAAAAAAAAAATTAAAAAATTGGGATATTAATATAACAAAAGTAAAAAAATATTGTGGTTTTTTTCAAAATTTTCTGTATTTTTTTGTTTATAGCGCAAAAAATAAAAACCGCAGAGGTGATCAAATACCACCAAAAGAAAGCTCTATTTGTGGGAAAAAAATGATAAAAATATCATTTGGGTACAGCATTGTATGACCGCGCAATTGTCATTCAAAGTGCGTCAGCGCTGAAAGCTGAAAATTGGTCCGGGTACGAAGGGGGTTTAAGTGCCCAGTAAGGAAGTGGTTAAAGTGATTGTAAAGGCTGTTTTTTTTGTTTGTTTTTTAAATAACAAACATGTTATACTTACCTCCTCTGCGCAGTTGGCTTTGTGCAAAGCAGCCCAGATCCTCCTCTTTTTGGGTCCCTCTTTGCTGCTCCTAGCCACTCCCTCCTTTGAGTGCCCCTCAGCCAGCAGCTTGCTACAGGGGGCACCCAAGCCAAGTCAGAGCTCCGTGTATCCATTCAGACATGGAGCCCCGACCTGGGCTCGCCCCCTCTCTCCCCTGATTGGCTGACTGACATGGGGGAGCCAATGGCGCCGCTGCTCTGTCTCAGCCAATCAGGAGGAGTGTCCTGGATGGCTGAGGGGATCGTGGACATCGCTGGGGAGAGAAAGGGTTTAGGTAGCTAATTGGGGGGTGCTGGGGGCTGCTACACACAGAAGGTTTTTTATCTTAATGCGTTAAGATAAAAAAACGTCTGCCTTTACAACTCCTTTAAGTGGTTAAACTGACCTCATTTAAAGACCGAATTTCATTACTTTGATCTCTAAAAGAACACAATGATACAATGTTTCTTTTTATCTCTCCTTCAGTGCATGTTGTTGATAAACACTGCTGGCTGCTTCTTTTTTTTTGACAGCCCTGAGCAGAGAATGGCTCTGCACTTGTTTCATGAATCGTGGAAATGCCAGATTAAGATTGTGAGGGGGGATGAATCGAGATTGCGATTTTATTTTAACGATTAATTGTGCAGCTCTAATGTACAATATAATCTGTAGCATATCAGACAGAGCCCAGCTAATTTCCTGGCTGGAGGACATCCAGCATCATCCAGATCAGGGGTCTCCAAACTTTCTAAACAAAGGGCCAGTTTACAAAGGGCCAAACATGGGAAAGATGCGGCACTTTATAGGCAGACTAAGGGGACCCCCCCAGGCACGATAGTTAAGGGAATATTTCCTTTTTATTGTTTCACTTTAAGCATTATTAAAATCACTGCTCCTGAAAAAGCTATTGTTCTAAAAAGTTTTTTTTGCATTGATACATGTCCCCTGGGGCAGTACCCGGGTCCCCATACACTTTTATGGCAATAACTTGCATATTAGCCCTTAAAATGAGGACTTGATTTTTCATGTTTGTTCCCTATAGACTTTAATAGGCTTTGCATGTTCGCTTGTTCGCTAGAACTTTTTGCTGTTCGAGGTGTTCTAGTGCGAACCGAACCGGGGGGGGGGGGGGGGGGAGGGTGTTCGGCTCATCCCTACTGTTTACCATTATCATTGAAAAGTGATGTACAAATGCTAGTGTAGCGGGTGTTTGAATTTATGTGAGGACTCTGGTGGTGTGGGGTTCCTTGGGGCCTACAGGTGGCGTTGTTGCCTTGGGCCGGAGCTGAACTCGCACCGCAAACTGTGCCTTTTTGTCGTCCCCTGGAGCTGGTACAGCGGGCGGGGAACCCGCTGTGACGCAAAGGGAGAGGTCATAAAAGGGGCGGACGCCCTGATTTTGGGGCAGAGAGTTGGAGGACGCGGCCGCACCCAGGCACCTTCAGCTTGGGTGCTGGCGTCCCGGTGTTTCAGGCCTAGGCGCTCTTGGCCTAGCTGGAGCGGGGATGGAGTACCTTCGACTGAGTTCCGCGAGGGTGGAGGAATCCGAGGGGGCCCTAACTCCTTGGGTGCCGTGTCTGAGTTTGTGAGGACTGGTGCGCAGTAACTTCTCTGAAGAGCCCGGCGCAGCATCGCTGGTGACGGAGAGGCCTCCATTTCTCCCTTGGACGGATTTCTTCCTCTGACAGGGGCAAAGTGAGCGAAGGTAATTCACGTTCTATATTACCTAGTCAGTGGCAGTGACTATTCACCACTGGTGACAGCACAGTGGGCAGCAGCAAGAAGGGAAAGGATTGTGCCTCGATCTGTCCCCATTTTCAAAAGGAGAAAGATTGTTTTATTGCTTGGCAAGAAGAATAAAACTGAGTTGTACCTATTCACTGTGTGGAACTTGGGTTACTAAAGCAAAGGAGTCAGGGACGAAGGACTGGACCTGACTCTAGGACACCTACACAAAAGCCCAATCTTCTGACCTTCACCTCTTAGTTACGGAGGACATGGGCCATGGTGTGTTTCTCTCTCTCTCCCAGGTACCCCTAGACAACAGCCATATAACCGATAGAGCAAGGGAGAGGGGTGAGGCCGCTACACTAGTATGATTGTACAAATGTTATTATTAAGCATTAATAAAAGCTTTATGGTTTAAAAGAAAAGTGAAAGTAAAAGAGAATTCCAGAAAAGTAATGGAAGAGAAATCTTCCAATAGGGACACTAGTTCTGGTGACCTGAGAGTCCCCAAAGAATTCCCTTAATTTGCAGGGATTTCCTCTCACTTCCTGTTTGGCTATGGGACAGGAAGTGAAGGTAAATCTCTGCCATGGGACACAGATGGCGAAAAAAAGACAGGGATTATAACACTCCATTACTCTATCCAAAATGAAAAAAATACGTTTTGCCTCTAGTTCTACTTTATGAAGAGTTCGCTTTCGGCTTTATATTCTTTGTCTCTTACTTAAATTGTATGTAAACCCCAACAGTGAAGTTTCCCGTTTTGCTCTGTTTTGCTCTAAAAAATATACCATTTAAAGAGTTTTATTATCTGCTGCAAAAAAATACCTGTTGGTCCTGCCAGACATCCAGAGCTGTCCCACGCGCTCTTCCTGTGTTATCTCAAGAAACCTATACAGCCCTCTGAGTGCCTATCCTGGGGCTACAGATCAATTACTCTCTGTTGTTGTAAATATGAGCAGAGGTGGAAGGATTCTGTATTTTAGCAAAAGACAGCTGGGCAGGGCTGACACCATTTCTTGTAAATGTTAATCCCCTGAAACCGTGAAAAGAAAATTAGAATCTGAAGGCATTTCTGACAGATTCATTTAATTATTCTGTACTTGCAGGAAACTCCAGGCATGTAACCTGCCTCTCCCCTCTGCCTCTGGATGAAAGGTTTAGTACTGGGAAACACTTTTTGAAAGATAAAAAGTGCATCTTATTTACACCATATTACGAAAAGTATTGGGATGCCCAGTCTTAGTCCGTAGGGTTCAATATTGAGTTGGCCCACCCTTTGCAGCTATAACAGCTTCAACGCTTCTGGGAAAGCTGTCCACAAGGTTTAGGAGTGTGTCTATGGGAATGTTTGACCATTCTTCCAGAAGAGCATCCATGTCTTTAAGGACTTTGCTTTGTGCACTGGTCCAAATCATTTGGTGGAGGAGGGATTATGGTGTGGGGTTGTCTTTCAGGGGTTGGGCTTGGCCCCTTAGTTCCAGTGAAGGGAACTCTTAGGCGTCAGCATACCAAGACATTTTGGAAGTGTAAAACTATATAGATCAGACCAAAATGAGGGACAAATGAGGAGAAAAGAGGGACAGAGGAACTTTATTTTTTGTTTTTAATCTAACATACAGTGTAAAGTCCATTTAAAATTACACATCCATCTAGAACAAGTCTGTCCACAGCATGACAACATAGCAGTGATTTCCCATTGGCGGTTGTCTGATTCCTAGATTTCTGTTGCAGAATGAATCCTGCACGAAGCATCAGGAGGAAGCTCTGGACATCGCCCTTGATGACCCGGGTGCTAATGCGGCGGCTACAAAAATCCAAGCTGGGTTCCGCGGACACATGACCAGGAAGAAGATGAAGGGCAGCGACAAAGAACCCAAACACAAAGACGGCAAAGAGGGCAGCAGCGCAGAGGGGTCCATAGAGAGCTAAAACCAGGTCAGTGTCCTAGAATGGTATTAGTCACATAGAGAACAAACTACGTGTTCCGTACTGCTGCCGCAATCCACAGAATACCATCCTGACTAGAGGCAGCTCTCTGCGCTGTAACCTATATTACACATTACTGGAATTACAGGGCTCTGTTCTACGAGGCTAAAAGGGGAGTAAAATAACAGTGCAGCAAAATGAGCTTTAAATATTGTACAGCATAGGACTTCCAGGTCATTCTAGTTATATATGGGTCACCAAGCCATCATTACATTAGCCCTCATTGTTAGCCAGGGCCGTCTTTACCGCAGGGCAAATGGGGGCAGCTGCCCAGGGCCCTGTCACTGTTAGGGGCCCAAAGCAGAGCCGCCCATTAAGCCTGCTTGCTGCCCACAAATCGGCGCTGAAAATCATCAGCTGCGCGCAGCCAGGGCCAGTACTGCTTCCCTTCCCAGTGTTATAAAATGTACAGCACCCCTGGCTTCCCTCTGGACGTGCACTTCTCTCATCCTGCCACTGGGTGCTGCTTGTAAATAAAGGTGAATTAGAATGCGCATCCCCAGTTGCTGTACCCGAGGTTGACTTCCTCTTCATGTCCTACACCCCAAGGTATGCCACTGTTTGCTAATGTTTATTGCAAATAGAAGTTTTCAGTAGACTATTTCCAAAGTCTTTATAATATTTGATGTTACAATGGCAGTCCTAGCATATTCCTCTGTGAAGAGCTGAGTGCTTCGGATATGGCAGGAGAACTTGCCATAATATGACATTATACATTTTATTGCAAATTTAACTTGAAGTTTCCATGTTCCAGCACTCACAGTTTTGCACTCTCCTTCTCTCTGAAGCAGACAGTACTCATTCAAAAAACATTTACTAGTAAAAAAAAATAAGAGACACAGAATGCCTATGTATGTCAAAAACTGCAAACATTAAAGGGGTTGTAAAAGAAAATGTTTTTTCACCTTAATGCATCCTATGCATTAAGGTGAAAAAATATCCGACAATACCGCCCCCCGAGCCCCCTTTTTACTTACCTAAAGCCCTGTACACACGGTCGGACTTCCATCTGACTTTTCCGTGGTTTTTTGTCCGAACGGAGTTGGTTGGGAACACCCATAGCATACGCTCTGACTTTTTTGCAAACTTTCCCAAAACTTTTTCCTACATCACGTGGTTTTTCTGCTCTTTTCTGCTATTTACTGCCACCCTTTGGTCAACTTCTGCTATTGTTGGTTGATTTTAACATTAGTTGTTTTGTCCATCGGACTAAAGTTCGATGGTTTTCTGTACACACGGTCGGACTTTGCTCCATCGGACTTTTGTTGGGCAAAAGTTTGTCCGTTTGCAGACCGAAACTTTTGTCCGATGAAAACAAAACCAAACGAAAAAAAGTTTGTCCAATAGAGCGTACACACGGTCGGATTGTTGGTCCAACTTGCTTAAAACTAAGTTTGTTGGGCAAAAGTCTGACCGTGTGTACGTGCCTTAAGCCCTCGAAAGTCCCGTGCTCGGCCCCCGACATCCTCGCCGTTCATTGGCTACAGTGGATGGATTGAAAGCAGCGCAGCCATTGGCTGGCGCTGCTGTCAATCGCATCCTATGACGTGGCGCACCAGGGGGCGGGGCCGAGTGATACAGCCAGCGGCAATAGCCGCTGGCTGTATCACTGGAGCGCGCCCGCAATCCCTCACCACCATGCTTGCTCGCATATAGGTGGTGAGTTATTGCGGGCAGGAGCCGAGACAGCCACCGAGGGACCCCAGAAGACCAGGTTCGGGGCCACTCTGTGCAAAACAAGCTGCACAGTGGAGGTAAGTATAACATGTTTGTTGTTTTTTTTTTTCCCTTTACAAACCCTTTAATTGCCACTGATCAGGCTGCAATTAATTGGAGGGATGTCGGCGCCGGCGTGAAACGTCACCGCCCTGAAATGAGTTTGCCACCTCCCTGAAACGAGTTTTTGCAGGTTGGGATGTCTGTATTTTACACATGGCATGCGGTCTGGTCAGTGTTTTAAAAAGTTCTTCTTCTATTTTACACATGCCATGCCATGTGTAAAATAGAGGAACTTTTTAAAACACTGACCAGACGTGCAGTCCAGGCTGAGTGAGGCCTCAGAGGACATGGCATAATTTACAGCACATGGCATTACTGTCTATTTAACTGCTTGTAGGGCTTATTTTGGGCCTGGCTGGTTCACATGTATGTGTTTTGGCGGCCCACATTTGCTCAGGCACAGCAGCCCATTCATTTGAATGGGCTGCCATGCCTGCGTTTCCTGCAAAAAATAAAAGCGCATGCATCATGTAATAGGCTGTGCACACGGCACACCTCTGCCCATCAAGCAATGAAATACAGCACTGTCTGTCCATTCTGCTTTAGCACCATGTGACTTATCTGCAGTTCCTGCACCGGCAAACTTGCTGCATTTTTAGATGTTTAGGTCACGCTTTTAAAAACAGTGCGTTTGTGTGTGCAGGAACTGCAGGTAAGTTGCACGGTGCAAAAGCAGAATGGATTTCAAGGCAACTGCATTTTTAAAATGATGCATGCACCTTTTTTTCTGCAGGAAACGCAGGCATGGCAGCCCATTCAAATGAATGGACTGCTGTGCCTGCGCAAATGAGGGCCGCAAAAACACATACATGTGAACCAGCCAGGCCCAAAATAAGCTAGAGGGGGGGGCCCCAAAAATTTTTTTGCCCAGGGCCCAAACCATATTAAAGACGGCCCTGTTGTTAGCAGCGGTTTAGAATGATTTCATAGCTCTGTTTGAGATGTTTTTTCAGTTCCCAGAATCCTCTGTGACCTAATTCACACCCTGGGGAGTACAAGTCTGCTAGTTTCCGTTTAACGGGGCTGAACGCTGAAGTACTCGTTGTTGTGAACAAGAGACACTTAAGAGAAAGTCTATAAACAGTAACATATAGAGGGACTTAAAGCGTTTGTTAACCCAAACAAAAAAAAACAAAACAGATCCTGTTCCCTTAAAGGGGTTGTAAACCCTCGTGTTTTTTCACCTTAATGCATCCTATGCATTAAGGTGAAAAAACTTCTGGCAGCCACCGGCCCCCCAGCCCCCCCGTTTTACTTTCCTGAGCCCAGAATTTCCCTCGGCGAGGACACGCTGTCCCTCTCTCCACGGGGTCCCGACTCTTGATTGGATAGATTGATAGCAGCGCAGCCATTGGCTCCCACTGCTGTCAATCAAATCCAATGACGCCGGGGGGGGGGGCCGAGTCCGGCATTCTTGTCTATAGACGCTGGACTCTGGAGCGCGCCCGCAAGGTAACCCCCCGGGAGAGCGCTTCTCCTAGGGGGGTTATCTGATGTGGGGAGGAGCCGCGAGAGCCGTCGGGGGACCCCAGAAGTTGAGGATTGGGGCCACTATGTGCAAAACAAGCTGCACAGTGGAGGTAAGTATGATATGTGTGTTATTTAAAAAAAAACAACTGTATTCACGATTTATCAGGGCTGCTGAGCCCTGGCACAGTTTTCAGCGTATGTGCCTTCGTCAGCCGCAGCCCTGCTCTCTGTCTCCTGTATCCTCTCCTCCATCCTCTCCCACCTCCCCTCTTATCTGTACTGATAACACATCGTCTTCCTGCGATCATGTGACTCCTCGGCTCTGTCTCTCCTCTCCTCCCCGGGTGACGTCAGCGGCAGTGCTCGGCCCCGCCCACTGGAACTGTCAGCCGGGCAGAGGAGAGGAGGCAACTGATCGCAGGAAGACGCTGTGGTATCAGTACAGATAAACATATTTATGATATAACACAGACACAGGGGAACCTATTGTTCTAATACAGAGGGGATGGGAGCTTTTTAGACAACCACTTTAAGGTAGACATGCACCAAAAAATGATTTTTTTGTTCAGCCTGCTGCTAAACAGCATGGATAGATGAATCTCCCTCTGTGGCTATTGTATTCTGACAGCCAGCATTAGCGGCTGTCAGAATACAGTAGAGGCTGCCAAGTAATTGGAGCTGATTGGTCACTGGTCAGCTGAGAATTAACCAACCGGATCCTTTGCTATTTGGATCAAAGGATATCAGGCTGTAGGATGCCAACAGGGCCACCCAGTAGACATGTGCAATTCGCTTTGGTCCGAATATAAATTCAGACAAATGTTTGGTTATTTAGAGATTTGGATGTATCCAAATCTCTGAATGAAATAGTAATGAGATTCACTGAAATTAGTTTAATTTAATTTTGTATATTAATTTTCGAACCAATTCAAATTTTTCGGAAGGATTTAAATTCTGTTGGTTGTTAAGGAGCGGCTGAAGAAGCGGGCTGCTGCGTCCTTAACAACCGATGACTTATCAGCTGTCAGCGGGCTTCCCCACTGATGAATGTAAACAAAAGATTGCTGTCAATGAAAAATGCAGAAAAAAAAAAGTGTGAGGTCCCCTCCAAAATCCATACCAGGCCCTTAGGGTCTGGTATAGATTTTAAGGGGAACCCCATGCCAAAAAAAAGACATGGGCGCCCCCCCCAAAACCTATACCAGACCCTTATCTGAGGATGCAGACCAGGTAGGGGGGGGCAATCAAGTGCCCCCCTCCTGAACTATAACGGGCCACATACCCTCAACATGGGGGGGTGCTTTAGGGCAGGTGGTTTTGGGGGGGCGGGGGTTGACTTATCGGTATCTTCAACCCCCCTTTAACAAGGGGGGCCCCCGGTTCTCGCCCCCCCCCCATGTGTATGAGTTCCAATGGTCCCTTACTCATTCACCAAACAAGTGTAAAAAGTAAATAAAAACACAGCAACAGTTTTTGACAAGTCCTAGCAGCGGGCATTGTGATTGACTACTTCAGGGACGTTTTTGTTTTTTAATAAAGAACTTGTCAAAAACTGTTGTATTTTTATTTACTTTTTACACTTTTTTGGTGAGTGAGTAGGGATACTATGTACCCCATACTCATTCACATAGAGCTGGGATTCCAGATTCCGACCGAGTCACCCCCCTCCCGCCGCACCACCACAACCACCGGGCCATGTTGAGGGCATGTGGCCTGGTGAGGTTAAGAAAGGGGCAGTGCTCGTTCATCCCACCCCCCCCCCCTTTTTCCTGGCCTGCTGGGCTGCATGCTCGGATAAGGGTCTGGTATAGATTTTAGGGGAGACCCTGCGCAATTAAAAAAAAAGTTTTGGTGTTGGGTTTCTTAAAATCCATACCCGATCCGAAGGAGGTTCCCACACAGTTTTTTTTTTTTTTTTTTTTAAATTGAAGATATTCTGAATAAACAATGCTAAAAATACAAAATTATTTCCAAAATTCCGAAAACGAATCCATTGGCGCAATATTGGACCAATTTGTTTGCGGAATTTCAGAATTTGTTTTGCATCTTCGGCATTCCTTTTGTATATTCAGAAATCAAAATAGCTGGTTGTTAAGGAGTGGGCAGCCACTGGCGTCCTTAACATCCATGACCCATCAGTTGCCGGTTTTAAAAAAAAACAGCGTGGGGTCCTCCCCCCAATCCATACCAGGCCATTCGGGTCTGGTAAGGATTTTAGGGGAACCCTATGCCAAAATTACAAAAAAAATTGTGTAGGGTCCCCCCCAATATCCAGATCCTTATCTGAGCATGCTGCCCGACAGGCCAGAAAAGAGGGGGCGGGCTAGCGAGCGCCCCCCCTCCTGAACCATACCAGGCCACATGCCCTCAACTTGGGGGGGGGCTCTGCCCCCCCCAAAGCACCTCGTCACCATGTTGATGGGGACAAGGGCCTCTTCCCCACATGCCTAGCCCAGTGGTTGTGGGGGTTTTGGGGTGACTTATTGGAAATCTGGGAGCCCCCTTTAACCCCCATTAACCCCCACATCCTGGCACCCCATGTGAATGAGTATGGGGTACGTAGTGTAAAATATATAATAAGGGCCTGGTATAGATTGGGGGGCGGGGGCTTTTTGGGCCCAGCCTATCCACTCTGTAATATAAATAAGGGGGGCTGCCGGGTTCTGGAGCTTTGGCCCACTCAAGAAGAAATTCTGTGATTTCTGCAGAGGCAAGAGGAAGGCTGCTGTGCCTTGCAGTCTGTCAAAGGCATCGGGAGTCTGGAGATCTACCAGTCTCTGCTGGAGAGCACCAAGCATGGCCTACTACCTTGTGAATGTATGCCTGGACAGCCTAAAGCCCTGTACACACGATCGGATTTCCTATGGATTCAAATTCGATGGATTTTTCCATCGGAACTCCGATGAAGCTGACTTCCATTAGTCTTGCCTACACACCATCAGTCAAAAATCCGACCGTTCCAAACGCCGTGACGTAAAACACTCCGATGAGCCGAGAAAAATGAAGTTCAATGCTTCTGAGCATGTGTGGACTTGATTCTGAGCATGCGTGGGTTTTTTCTCCGATGGAGTTCCACACAGATGATCGGAATTTGCTATTGTTTTTTTTTCCATCGAATAAATTTAAAACATGTTCTATTTTTTCTCACCGATGGAAAAAAGACCGATGGGGCCCATACACGATCGGTTTGTCCGATGAAAAAAGTCCATCGGACTGTTTTTATCGGTAAAACCGATCGTGTGTACATGGCATTATAGAGATAGTTAAAGACGTTCAATTGCTAATGTTCACATTGAACTGCATCATCAAAATATTTCAAGTAAAAGCTGCAACTGTACTGAACATAGTCTGAAGTCATTTATAGGGGTGCAACAGGGGGCTTAATTCCTGCTGCGGCATGTGTACACCTTTGGCAGCTGCCTCAGCAGTGCACGCAATTGCGACACGGCAGAACGACAATTAGAGGTTTAAATCATCTGTGAGGAGGAGACACTGTGCCTGGTGATCTTTGACTTCTCTCATGTTGTTCAGGTAGATCTCCGCCTCTTTAAGGTTGCCTACCCCTGCATTAGGGTGTGCACCCTAAAGCTCAAACACACATGCCTTTCTCTGCAGCCTCAACTGCACGGGGCAGTGAATGAATGGGAAGTGCTCTGTGCTGAGCGGCTTCCTGTTCATTCACAAACTGAAGCATAGGAAACTGAGTTTCCTATGCTTCAGTTATGAATGAGCACAGTGAGTAAGTGTGTTGATTTAGAAAAGGAAGGCGCCAAGAAATTACATATTTACTAGCCCCCCCCCCCCACTCTCTATCCTGAAACATCCCCCGCAGCAGCCGGGGGGAGAAGAGAGGAGGGAAGCCAGCAGCACTGCGACGCAGGGGGGCCAACACAGGGGAAAGCCCAGGCAGAAGGGAGAATCGGCACCGCACATAGTGATTAGGGTGTGCCCAGGCACACCTGGCACACCCCCTGCGCATGCCTCTGGGTGTGACCCACACACTCTCAGCCTCACTCTGCACAGAGATTCTCTAGCTTGCAGAACAAAGTTCTAAGCACCAGGAGACTGAGGGTGAAAGGGGGTACTGGGGTCTGTATTATTTTCTGCCCCACCTAGGCAAGAATGTAACAGATTTTACACTACAGTAGCCTGCTCAGAGAGGTAGTCAGAGCATTCAGAAATTCAGCTTAACGATTTTTAAATACCATGAAATTAAAAGAAAAACAATGCAAGAAATATTATAGAAAGGGTAACACAAAAAAGACATAAACAACAGTTGAAATAAAAAGATTTAGGTGTCAATTACATGCTCCTCTATTTCTGTTGTAAGTACGCAGTTCTCCATGCTTATCTACATGTGTTTTTGCCATTTATTATTTTTTTTCACTGAGTTGCATTTACATAGCGGTGCGTTTACATGTGGAAAATTGCAGCATGCTGTCCTTTTGTTTAAAAACATAAAATCACTGATGTGGTGTAAACTAGGCTCATTGAAATACATTCATTTTCTGGCATATGTATTATTCATGCTGCATTTAAAAAAGTGTTTGAGTGCATGTGGTGTAAGCAAGCCCTTAAAAGTGAAACATACTTAGGTGTTTATAAAGCCTAATGCCGCGATCGGAATTTCCGACAACAAATGTTCGATGTGAGCTTTTGGTCGGATGTTCCGATCGTGTGTAGGCTCCATCGGACATTTGCTGTCGGAATTTCCGACAACAAATGTTTGAGAGCTGGTTCTCAATTTTTCCCGAAAAGAAAAGTTCTTGTCGGAAATTCCGATCATGTGTATCCAACTCCGACGCACAAAAATCCTACACATGCTCAGAATCAATTAGACACATGCTCGGAATCATTGTACTTCATTTTTCGCGGCTCGTCGTAGTGTTGTACGTCACCGCGTTCTTGAAGATCGGAATTTCCAAGCAACATTTGTGTGACCGTGTGTATGCAAGACAAGTTTGAGCCAACGTCCGTTGGAAAAAAAACCACGGTTTTGTTATCGGAAATTCCGATCGTGTGTACGCGGCATTAGGGTTTTTTACCTTAATGCATTTTATGCTTTAACGCAGAGTTCCACCTAAAAGTGGAAGTTTTGCTTTAATTTTTTTTTTGGGGGGGGGGCGGGTACCTAGTTTTGACAGATACCCAGCTCCCACTTCTGCTCGTGCCACCTAGGTCACTCGAGCAGATGTTCTCCTTTCCCCCTCACTCCTTGCAATCTTCTTCCTACAGGTCCCAAAAGATTGCCCGACCATTAAGAAGGCGAAGCGGGGCTCACACATGCGCAGTGCCCACCAAGCTGTCACAGCCAGGTGCCCACACTTGTGATGCCAAACCGAGTGGTTGGAGAGAACCCAGTGGTTATGCCATGTGTATAAATGTTCAGCTATATGTCATTACCACAGTTGTATATTCCTGCACCACTATGACAGGACAATTTATGACTGGGCCTCATCTAGGGTTGCCACCTGTCCGGGATTTACCCGGACAGTTCGGGTTTGAATTCATGCGTCTGGGTTTCAGACTGCCTGAAACCCGGACACATTATTCAGACTGAACTATGGCTTCCCAGCAGGGTTGCTGGCTGCAGTTGTCTAAGCCAAGAGTGTCTGTTACACTCTCTTATATGCTACCCATAGCCAACACTAACAACCCCCCTCCACCCCCCACACAGATGGGAGAGGAGAGAGGGCTTGATCTACTCCTCTTCCTCCCGCCCCTACCCCTCTGTGTCTGCCCACACTCCAATCCCCAGCGCTGTGCCTCAGGAAAGGAAAGTGGGGGCCAGAAATTTGAAGTCCAGCAGCCTCAGATACATCTGGATGAGAGGTACTGACTGCCAAGGGGTGAGTGAGCTCACCATCCATCCCTGTCTGTGACTGAAGTCTTCCCCTTCTCTCTCCTGCCTCTGAGTGAGTACACTAAGGTAAATCAGGGTTCTCAGAGCACCTCTTACATCAGAGTTCCCCTTTGTAAAAGGGAAACTCTTTGGACTCTGATGTAAAGGGGGACTCTTGTTATTAACTTCATATGATTAGAAATGTTATTTAATAGCAAAATATATGTATAAAAAAAAATTGCTGTGCGCCGCTAAAGTGTTCGGATTTGACTTGAAGAAAAGGTGGCAACCCTAGCCTCATCAGAAGTTCTTTGAAGGCCTTGGGTTAGCTGAGGTTCTTGGTGCCTCTGCATTCCTTTTAACTTGATTTTTCGGTTAAATGTGCCAACTTCAGCTGTTTGGGCACAGACAGGAGATTTGACTTCACTTCCCATTCTCCCCACACAGTTGGGGGTCTGTAAGACCTCATTGCCATCACAGGTGGCGTGCTTTATAAATACACAGAGCAGTGGTAGGAAGGAAAAGTTGCAAACTGGAATCAGTTTTTTACTTCTTTATAAACAAGTGCCGTCATTGCATCTGATTGGTTGGAGCTCTGCCATAAACCGCTCTCCCACAAAGCAGTAATTAGGAAAGACTTGACAGACATATGCTGCAGTGAGCCTGTTTACAGCAAAATGGAAAGGCAGCAGTTTGCGGCATATGCAAAAAAAAATTCCACGTCTGTACATCTCCTACGTCACTACCAATGAACTGCTGCTAAAACACCAGCTGCTTTATATACAGGGCCGTGCACAATTCAAAGTGTTAATTAGTGTTAGAATTTTGCACATTGACAGAACTTTAAATCTTCGTCAGCCTTATATAGTTAAATACAAGTATAGTAAACAAAGGTAAAGGTGTTGGTGCAACAAAACAACACATATATGGTGATACAACACATATAAAATGCTTTTGATTTGATGTATCTTCAAATAAATGCTTCACCACGAGTGTTCATGAGGTAGATGGCAACTCACCAAAGAAGTTTACCCACTTTTTAGGGTAGGTCAAAATGCGCTTTATTTGGATAAACCAGATAGTTCTTGGATGTGCGTCTCTCCACTTTGGAACTCCCTCTGGCAAAGGCTGGGGATGTGGAATACAGACTCCACCAACGACACAAAGAAGAGCTTTATGGTGTAGTACGTTTTTATTAAAGTTCTTCACAGTACTGGCGTCATCAGGAAGTCCTTCACCCTACTGGCGTCATCAGGAAGTCCTTCACCGTACTAGCGTCATCAGGAAGTCCTTCATTCTACTGGAGTCATCAGGAAGTCCTTCACCCTACTGGCGTCATCAGGAAGTCCTTCACCCTACTGGCGTCATCAGGAAGTCCTTCACCCTAATGGCGTCATCAGGAAGTCCTTCACCGTACTAGCGTCATCAGGAAGTCCTTCAATCTACTGGCGTCATCAGGAAGTCCTTCACCCTACTGGCGTCATCAGGAAGTCCTTCACCCTACTGGCGTCATCAGGAAGTCCTTCACCCTACTGGCATCATCAGGAAGTCCTTCACCGTACTAGCGTCATCAGGAAGTCCTTCACCGTACTAGCGTCATCAGGAAGTCCTTCCTGATGACGCCTGATCAGTCCTTCATCAGGAAGTCCTTCACCCTACTGGCGTCATCAGGAAGTCCTTCACCCTACTGGCATCATCAGGAAGTCCTTCACCGTACTAGCATCATCAGGAAGTCCTTCCTGATGACGCCTGATCAGTGCGTCATCAGGAAGTCCTTCCTGATGACGCCAGTACGGTAAATTGTACGTCGGAATGGAGATTCGTCATTCCCGGGTCTCTTATGTGACATCCAACCAGTATATCCAGAACGAAGCGTGAATCACACGCCATGGGGAGCCTGGTATATCTATCCGCACATGCTGTAGACACCTTAGTGCTGGGATTGGCACAGTCACGTGTGAGTGCAACCTTTGTAACATTATTAAACCCATTTTTTATAAAAACGTACTACACCTTAAAGCTCTTCTTTGTGTCCTTGGTGGAGTAGGTATTCCACATCCCCAGCCTTTGCCAGAGGGAGTTCCAAAGTGGAGAGACGCACATCCACGATCTATCTGGTTTATCCAAATAAAGCGCATTTTGACCTACCCTAAAAAGTGGTCAAACACCTTTGGTGGGTTGCCATCTACCTCCCGAGCACTCGTGGTGAGAAATTTATTTGAAGATACATCAAATCAGAAGCATTTTTTTATGGTGTTGGGATTGTCACAATGGACTTTAATCAGTTTGCTATTTGATTATGCACATGGTTTACTATGCACTTTATATGTGTTGTATCACCATATATGTGTTTTGTTTGTAGAGCCAACACCTTTACCTTTGTCTACTATACCACCAGAGTCCACACTCTCTTAAAGGGGCAGCTACACGATTTCAATTTCACTATTTAGGCGCCATCACCAGCCACATTGTTTACTATAGTTAAATACTAGTGTTTGTTTAGCTGTGGTCAACTTTTATATTATTATTTGGTGGTATGTGTGATATAAAGCCAGCTGTGTAGCAGAAAATATCCCCCCCCCCCCAAGGATCAAAACTTTGTAATTTATCCTCACTGTTTAAAATGGACCAGTCATTACATGTATTTCTTCACGTTAAATGTAGAATTTTAAGTAATAGGCTGGTGCAACATTTCCAGATATTTATTACCTCTCGCAGGAATCACAGCACCCCCCCCCCCCCCGGGGACTGTCCCAACAAATCCGGGACAGCTGCCATCTATGCAAATACTAAGTTCACGTTGAGTAGTGAATTAGGAACAAGAATGACCGCTCAGAGCTTTGATTTTAGGAAGCCATATTTTTGTCCTGATAGGCCCCCTGAATATCTGTGCAGGAACGAGAGGTGACAAGTAAATCATAGGTTACACATTCATCCTCTCGCTTCCCGTTTGCATGTTTGTGAACGCCGTGAGCTAAGTCTGTGTTAGACTCCATTTAAAAAGTTCAGGTAGAACCAATTCCCAGTCCCAGTGGTGAAATCAGCTACAGCGTATTACCGAATGGATAATGTAACCATCGCTTCTAAATTTAGCCGCGTCATAATCTCTCTTTAAATGCCCATGTCGTCAATTAAAACGTCTCCTTTCCTCCGTGGGCTCCAACGTCCCAGTTTTGTGCGGATTCTAATGAGGTCATTAATTATCAAGGAAATTCTGTGTCTCCCCAGTGGTTGGAAACTCCATTGCCAAAATTAGGTTCTTCCTTAGCAACGCTGTTTTAATTGCTCGTTTCCAAGCAGGTAGCCAGTCTGTGGAGCGTAGTAACGGCACTGAATACCATAGAGAGATTATCGGCCCCACAGCACCAATCCTGTACTGGATGTTTGTCTCAGCGCGTTACTGCTGTATAAAAATCAAAGCTGAGCTGTGCCCACGCAAGGCACAGCAACAGGTCTACAATTAGGTGGGTTGTAACAAAGCAGGACCTGCAGTAGAATACACCTGGGGCCCAACGTTAGGCCCGAGGTCTGCAGGTTGCCCTTTGGCACTTTGTGTGTGGCCGTTGAAGACTGCAGTCAGGAGCGAAAAGATTGATTTAGAAAGATTGTTAACCTGCCTCCAGTCACCAGCCATCTCCTGTAATACGTATGCTGAATATGATTGTCTTGTACTCATTCCTATGATCTTTGCTTAGGTTAATAGAGCGAGGTCTCAGGTAGGGTGGGGAGGCCCTGAAGGACATAGTTGACAAGTGTCCCGGATTTGCCAGGAAAGGTCCTGCATCTTGGCCCACTGTCCCCTTGATTCTATGTCCAGGGCCATGCCCAGGATCCCAGCATTAGGGATGAGCTTCGTGTTCGAGTCGAACATACGTTCGACTCGAACATCGGCTGTTCGATCGTTCGACGAAGATCGAACGATTTGGGCCGTTCGCGCCAAATTCGAGTGACGCGAACGGCCCACAATGCACTACGCCATCGCAGTGTCATCCAGGCGCTGTGATTGGCCAAGCATGCACTGTGACCCCGCATGCTTGGCCAATCACAGCGCCGGCAGCGAGGAGAGCAATGATTGGCCACAGGCAGGATGCCTGTGGCCAATTATTGCTGAGGGTGTTTAGTACACGCCCCACACTATAAAAGGCCGCCAGCACGGCGGCCTAGTGTAGTGTGTTCCGGAGCAGGGATAGAGCAGCATAGGCAGGGACAGTGACTGTTATTTCTTTCTTGCTTAACCTGGATTCCTTTAGTTTAGGGAAAGAGAAGGATAGGTAGGGAGAGTGTCAGTGTGTTTTGTGCTTGTGCTATAGTGTGCTTAAAAAAAACATTTATTCTAGGGACAGAAAACTGTAGGTAGGGACAGTGTCAGTTTCTTTCACTCTGCAAGTCCTTGTTTCCAGGGACCTGGAAGGACAGTGAGTGAATTGTCCTTGTGCTATATTGTGCTTAAAAAAACATTTATTCTAGGGACAGAAAACTGTAGGTAGGGAGAGTGTCAGTTTCTTTCACTCTGCAAGTCCTTGTTTCCAGGGACCTGGAAGGACAGTGAGTGAATTGTCCTTGTGCTATATTGTGCTTAAAAAAAACATTTATTCTAGGGACAGAAAACTGTAGGTAGGGAGAGTGTCAGTTTATTTCACTCTGCAAGTCCTTGTTTCCAGGGACCTGGAAGGACAGTGACTGAATTGTCCTTGTGCTATATTGTGATTAAAAAAAACATTTATTCTAGGGACAGAAAACTGTAGGTAGGGAGAGTGTCAGTTTATTTCACTCTGCAAGTCCTTGTTTCCAGGGACCTGGAAGGACAGTGACTGAATTGTCCTTGTGCTATATTGTGATTAAAAAAAACATTTATTCTAGGGACAGAAAACTGTAGGTAGGGAGAGTGTCAGTTTATTTCACTCTGCAAGTCCTTGTTTCCAGGGACCTGGAAGGACAGTGAGTGAATTGTCCTTGTGTTATATTGTGATTAAAAAAAACATTTTTTCTAGGGACAGAAAACTGTAGGTAGGGAGAGTGTTTTTTTTCTTTCACTCTGCAAGTCCTTGTTTCCAGGGACCTGTAAGGACAGTGAGTGAATTGTCCTTGTGCTATATTGTGCTTAAAAAAAACATTTATTCTAGGGACAGAAAACTGTAGGTAGGGAGAGTGTCAGTTTATTTCACTCTGCAAGTCCTTGTTTCCAGGGACCTGGAAGGACAGTGAGTGAATTGTCCTTGTGTTATATTGTGATTAAAAAAAACATTTTTTCTAGGGACAGAAAACTGTAGGTAGGGAGAGTGTTTTTTTTCTTTCACTCTGCAAGTCCTTGTTTCCAGGGACCTGTAAGGACAGTGAGTGAATTGTCCTTGTGCTATATTGTGCTTAAAAAAAACATTTATTCTAGGGACAGAAAACTGTAGGTAGGGAGAGTGTCAGTTTATTTCACTCTGCAAGTCCTTGTTTCCAGGGACCTGGAAGGACAGTGACTGAATTGTCCTTGTGCTATATTGTGATTAAAAAAAACATTTATTCTAGGGACAGAAAACTGTAGGTAGGGAGAGTGTCAGTTTATTTCACTCTGCAAGTCCTTGTTTCCAGGGACCTGGAAGGACAGTGACTGAATTGTCCTTGTGCTATATTGTGATTAAAAAAAACATTTATTCTAGGGACAGAAAACTGTAGGTAGGGAGAGTGTCAGTTTATTTCACTGTGCAAGTCCTTGTTTCCAGGGACCTGGAAGGACAGTGACTGAATTGTCCTTGTGCTATATTGTGATTAAAAAAAACATTTATTCTAGGGACAGAAAACTGTAGGTAGGGAGAGTGTCAGTTTATTTCACTCTGCAAGTCCTTGTTTCCAGGGACCTGGAAGGACAGTGACTGAATTGTCCTTGTGCTATATTGTGATTAAAAAAAACATTTATTCTAGGGACAGAAAACTGTAGGTAGGGAGAGTGTCAGTTTATTTCACTCTGCAAGTCCTTGTTTCCAGGGACCTGGAAGGACAGTGACTGAATTGTCCTTGTGCTATATTGTGATTAAAAAAAACATTTATTCTAGGGACAGAAAACTGTAGGTAGGGAGAGTGTCAGTTTATTTCACTCTGCAAGTCCTTGTTTCCAGGGACCTGGAAGGACAGTGACTGAATTGTCCTTGTGCTATATTGTGATTAAAAAAAACATTTATTCTAGGGACAGAAAACTGTAGGTAGGGAGAGTGTCAGTTTATTTCACTCTGCAAGTCCTTGTTTCCAGGGACCTGGAAGGACAGTGAGTGAATTGTCCTTGTGTTATATTGTGATTAAAAAAAACATTTTTTCTAGGGACAGAAAACTGTAGGTAGGGAGAGTGTTTTTTTTCTTTCACTCTGCAAGTCCTTGTTTCCAGGGACCTGTAAGGACAGTGAGTGAATTGTCCTTGTGCTATATTGTGCTTAAAAAAAACATTTATTCTAGGGACAGAAAACTGTAGGTAGGGAGAGTGTCAGTTTATTTCACTCTGCAAGTCCTTGTTTCCAGGGACCTGGAAGGACAGTGACTGAATTGTCCTTGTGCTATATTGTGATTAAAAAAAACATTTATTCTAGGGACAGAAAACTGTAGGTAGGGAGAGTGTCAGTTTATTTCACTCTGCAAGTCCTTGTTTCAAGGGACAGAGAAGGACACCTGAAGGTAGCCCTTATTGCTTTTTTCCCATCTCCCTGCAGGCCATCTATTAGAATGTCTGGAAGGCAAACAAGGAGAGGCAGACAGTCAGGAGGCAATAAAAGAGGGCAAGCAGGCTCTGTGTCTGGGGGCAACAGTGCTGGTCGTGGACGCGGTGCATTGTCATCAGCACATGGCCATGGGACACGCTTGTCCTTCTTTTCGGCAGCTGGACATGTTGAGCCACATCATGCCGAAGACTTGGTAGAGTGGATGACCAAGCCCTCCTCCTCCTCCTCATCCTCTCTCACCCAGGCTCAGGGTACTGGAAAAGCAGCTGCCAAAGCGTCGTCTTCCCTGGTATCAATGTCAGACAAATCATCAGTCACTCCTTCCCTAGACCCACCATGTCCTCCTCCTGAGGAGTCCCCCGAACTGTTTCAGCACAGTGTTGGGTACATGCTCCAGGAGGATGCCCAGCGTTTCGAAGGGTCTGATGATGAAACCCAGCTAGAGGAAGGCAGTAGCGTGAGAGCAGACAGAGGGGATGCTCAAGAAGGACACCAATCTGGCAGTCATGTTCCAGCAGCTGCAGCATACTGCCAGATTGGCTCCAGTGATGAGGAGGGAGGGGATGATGAGGTCACTGACTCCACGTGGGTGCCTAATAGGAGAGAGGAGGAGGAGGAGGATGAGGAGGAGGCACATCTCCAACGAGGCAGGATGCCCTTTGGTGGCCAGCGTAAGGGCAGTACACCGACGGAATCACACCGCAGAGCTCCGCCTGTGCAGGGCGCTGCCTCTGCCCGTCATTCAAAAAGTTCTTTGGTGTGGGCCTTTTTTGAGGCTAGTGCATCAGATCGCACAGCTGCTGTTTGCAACATATGTCTCAAGCGTATATCGCGTGGCCAAAACATCAGCCGCTTGGGTACCACATGCCTGACCAGACATATGTTGACCTGCCATGCAGCTCGTTGGCAAGCCTACCTCAAAGACCCACACCAAAGAACAAAGCGGACCTCTCCTTGCACCGCATCAGCTGGGATCTCCAACCCCACTATAACTTCAGTCCTCTCTGAAACATGCACTGAGAGGAATGAAGGTGTAGAATTAGGTGTGTCACAGCCAAGTACTTGCGCCCACTCTGCTAGCAGTACACCGACGTCCGATTCTAGCAGGCAAATTTCCCTGCCCCAGCTGCTGGACCGTCGAAAGAAGTTCACTCCCAGCCATCCACATGCCCAGCGGTTGAATGCTAGCTTGGCTAAATTGCTAGCGCTTCAACTGCTGCCTTTTCAGTTGGTAGACTCGGCCCCCTTCCGTGAGTTTGTGCAATGTGCAGTTCCTCAGTGGCAGGTTCCCAAACGCCACTTTTTCTCACGGAAGGCTATTCCGGCTCTCTACCGGCATGTGGAAGGCAATGTCTTGGCCTCGCTGGACAGGGCGGTCAGCGGTAAGGTGCATATTACCGCTGACTCATGGTCCAGCAGGCATGGACAGGGACGTTACCTTTCTTTCACGGCCCATTGGGTCACTCTTTTGGCAGCTGGGAAGGATTCAGGACAAGGTGCAGTAGTGTTGGAGGTTGTCCCACCGCCACGCCTCCAAAATGCTACTACTGGTTGTGACACACCTCTCTCCTCCACCCCCTCCTCTTCTTCTTCCTCCATGGCCTCTTCCTGTGGTTTGTCCTATGAACCAGCGGTGCTCCGTAGCCGTTCACGGGGCTACGCAAGTACGCAGGCAAAAAGATGCCATGCCGTGCTTGCGCTGGTGTGTTTGGGGGACAGAAGCCACACTGGGGCAGAGGTCCTGTCTGCTCTGCAGGGCCAGGCCGAGAGGTGGTTGACGCCACGCCAGCTTAAGCCAGGAATGGTGGTTTGCGACAATGGCACCAACCTCCTCTCCGCCCTCCGACAGGGACAACTGACCCATGTGCCCTGTGTGGCTCACGTCCTTAACCTGGTGGTGCAGCGCTTCTTGGGCAGGTACCCGGGCTTACAGGATGTCCTGAGGCAGGCCAGGAAAGTCTGTGTGCATTTCCGCAGATCTTATAATGCCAGTGCTCGCCTGGCTGAGCTGCAAAAGGAGTTGAACCTGCCCAAGAACCGCCTTATATGTGACATGCCCACCAGGTGGAACTCAACGTTGGCCATGCTGCAGCGGCTGCACACGCAGCAGAGGGCCATCAATGAGTACCTGTGCGACTACGGCACCAGGACAGGGTCAGGGGAGCTTGGTTTTTTTTCTCCACGCCAGTGGGGCATGATCAGGGATGTATGCACTGTCCTGGCACCATTTGAGGAGGCCACGAGGATGGTGAGCAGTGACAGTGCATGCATCAGTGACACTGTACCTCTTGTCCACCTGTTGGAGCACACGCTGCGTGGAATAATGGACAGGGCACTTGAGGCAGAACAGAGGCAGGAAGAGGAGGACTTCCTTGCCTCTCAAGGCCCCCTTTACCCAGACAGTGTTCCTTCTGTCCCACCCATCGCACAGGAAGAGGAGGAGGAGGAGGAGGAGGAGGAGGAGGATTGTGTCAGCATGGAGGTGGAGGCTGGCACTCAGCATCATCAGCAGCAGTCTTTTAGGGATGATTTACAGTCCCAAGAAACCAGTGGACTTGTACGTGGCTGGGAGGAGGTGGCTGCGGATCATGTCGTCCTTAGTGACCCAGAGGACTCCGGAGCGAATGCCTCAGCAAACCTACGCTGCATGGCCTCCCTGATCCTGCAAAGTCTGCGGAAGGATCCTCGTATTCTTCGGATCAAGGAGAGGGACCATTACTGGCTGGCCACTCTCCTTGATCCACGGTACAAGGGTAAGGTTGCGGACCTTATGTTACCGTCGCAGAGGGAGCAGAGGATGAGACAACTCCGGGAGGCCTTGCAGAAAGGTCTGTGCAACGCGTTCCCAGAGACTGGGAGGTTGCAAACTCCTGGTCCTGGACAACGAGTTGCTGAGGCTTCGGCCAGTCAAAGAAGGAGCGGTGGGGAAGGTGGCCGTCTGACCGATGCGTTCAGACAATTCTTTAGTCCGCAGCCCCAAAGTATGATCGGTTCCAGCAACCATCGCCAGCGTCTGATAAACATGGTGCAGGAATATCTAGGGGCAAGGTCAGACTTGGACACCTTCCCCACCGAAAATCCTCTGGCTTACTGGGTCTTGAGGATGGATCACTGGCCAGAGCTTGCACAGTATGCAATTGAGCTACTGGCCTGTCCTGCATCCAGCGTTCTTTCGGAACGCACATTCAGTGCTGCTGGAGGATTTGTCACGGATCACAGGGTGCGCCTGTCCACCGACTCGGTTGATCGACTGACTTTCATCAAGATGAACCAGTCTTGGATAACCACCAGCTACCACACACCTGATGCTGATATAACAGACTAATTGATTTTAACATGTCACATCCCTTCAAGACTGATGCTGATGCTGAGTGCCTGTGCTGTTATGTTGACTGGCTATCCTCCTCCTCCGAGTCCTCAATGATACGATTGATGATGATAGCTTGTAAGATCATTTTTGTTTATGGGTGCCGCCACCAGTGCCTAACGCCCAATTTTTCAGCCCCTGTTTAACAGGGGCGTGTAATTACAATTTTTGAAGCAATACTTTGCAACAGGGCTCATTGCTGTGCTCCAAGTACAGTATCTGTGAGGAGTTGCAGTGTTGTGCCACCAGTGCCTAACGCCCAATTTTTCAGCCCCTGTTTAACAGGGGCGTGTAATTACAATTTTTGAAGCAATACTTTGCAACAGGGCTCATTGCTGTGCTCCAAGTACAGTATCTGTGAGGAGTTGCAGTGTTGTGCCACCAGTGCCTAAGGCCCAATTTTTCAGCCCCTGTTTAACAGGGGCGTGTCATTACAATTTTTGAAGCAATACTTTGCAACAGGGCTCATTGGTGTGCTCCAAGTACAGTATCTGTGAGGAGTTGCAGTGTTGTGCCACCAGTGCCTAAGGCCCAATTTTTCAGCCCCTGTTTAACAGGGGCGTGTCATTACAATTTTTGAAGCAATACTTTGCAACAGGGCTCATTGCTGTGCTCCAAGTACAGTTGCTGTGAGGGGTTGCAGTGTTGTGCCACCAGTGCCTAAGGCCCAATTTTTCAGCCCCTGTTCAACAGGGGCATGTAATTACAATTCTTGATCTAATAATTCACAGCAGGGCCCATTGCTGCACCCACCAAGAGTAACTGTCAGGGCTTACAGTGTTGTGGCACCAGCACCACCATCAAAGGCCCAATTTTTACTACCACTGTTCAACAATTATATGTAATTAAAATTCCTGATATAATAGTTGACAGCAGGGCGTTCCAGCACCAACCAAGAGTAACTGTGAGTGCTTACAGTGTTGTGCCAACACCAACAACTAAGGGGCCTATTTCTGCAGAGTATATACGGCAGGTCCCTACTTTCAAACATCCAACTTACAAACGACTCCTACTTGCAAACGCAAGAAGACAACAGGAAGTGAGAGGAAATCTACCACTAGGAAGGAAAATTCTCTCCTGTAAGAATAAATATGGGAGAAAGGTGTCTCCTCTGTACTGATGCTTTATCAGCAATCCTTGTTTCAAGAAAAACACCACATTTCAAAAACAGTTGTCATTGGGACGGAAAGTGAGGTGAAATGTTCTGAACAGGGGCACAGACAGCAAAACAAATGTTACAGGGGTGATAACCCTTACCTATGTTTTCCAAAAAGTTTAAAAATAGATTTTTGGTCTGGAGCTACACTTCAACAATGTACCTGTTCAAAATTACAAACAGACTCTACATAAGAACAAACCTACAGTCCCTGTCTTGTATGCACCGCCTGTATAGGGCTGTTCAGAGTATATAGGGCCTTTTTTATTTTATGTGCGGGGTTCCCCTTAATATCCATACAAGACCCAAAGGGGCTGGTAATGGGCTGGGGTAGGGGGGGGGTCATGGGGTAGCTATGCCATTTTTCTTAAAGAATTTCATCCATATTACCGGGACCAGACATTACATTAAAGCCGCAAGCAGTTTTAAATGGCTTTTTTTTCCTTTAGAAGTGTCATTTTGTGCAGGGACAGTTCTAAACACGGGAAACACGTGGCACTTCACAGGCATACTTTAGACACCCCCCAGGTACGATATTTAAAGGAATATTTGACTTTTTTTTTTTCACTTTATGCATCATTAAAATGACTGCTCCCGAAAAACGACCGTTTTTAAAACTTCTTTTTGCATTGATACATGTCCCCTGGTGCAGAACCCGGGTTCCCAAACCCTTTTTAGGACAATAACATGCATAATAGTTGTTATAATTAGCACTTTAGAATTTGAACGTTCGCATCCATTGTATTTAATAGGGTTCTAATGTTCGTTCGAACTTTCGGTCCGTTCGCGGGTTCTGGTGCGAACCGAACCCGGGGGTGTTCGGCTCATCACTACCCAGCATCAACCTTATTTAAGTTACTGCACATGCACAGTTACTCAAAAAGGCATTAATTGTGGGGATAGACGTAGGGTCTAGGCAGGAACAGCTCCTAAAGTGGGTTTGATGGGCATATTTAGGTGTGGGGACTGGCCAGGACCAACTGGTACTTTATATGCGCATTGCTTTTAACCTTATGTAGCCCACGGACCCTTTTCTCCTGCTTACCTCCACCTTGCAGGGATAAAGGCACACCGTGCCACATGCCCGAATCCTGATGGTTTAGAAGGTTGAGCGGTGTTTTTTAATTTTGGGTCCTGCAGCGAGTTACCTCCATCCGTTGGTTCTCGTCCCTAGAGTATATTCCTTCCCCAATAAAAGTCAATGTCCACACAACTTCAACTCCAACAAAGAGTTTATTTTCCTTTGCCTCAGTTAACAGGGAAATTGAAGAGAGAAAGAAGCTAGCGAAGTTAGGAGGTAGATTCAGGCACGTACCACTTGGCTTACTCGTTGCCACTCGATCCCGAGTGGGTTTAGCTCACCCGGATAAATCCCTCTCACAGTTCTAGCAGCCGGAGTGAAGCTTGAACAATACTGTAACTTTGTCCCACGCCTGGGACGGGTTCAGGAGATCCTCTAATAGAGCAGAATCCTGTTATTCCTGAATCCAGAACTTTACTTGAACCTCTGTAAAACTTAAAGAACCGATGATGCCAATGGGCACTTTACAGGGTTATCTTGCGGAGCAAGGAATCCTTCCCTCTGACAGGTCACCAGGCCTCTCCCGAGACAGCGACCTACTATCACTCATCTCTTCCGTGGGACCGATCCTCCCCTGGCTTCCTCTCGGTCAGAGCGGGTTACCCTCACCTGGGTACCCTGGGACTCCAGTGTTCTAATTGTAGGCCCAGTTGAAGGTACTGGGCCTACCCGTAACGTTGTAGCTTCGGGCTAAAGGGGCCCGAGACTCCTCGACCAGATCACGCACCCCCATGGGGCACACTCCCTTGCCCTCCTCCAGGGGCACACACTCCTACCTCCTCATGGCGTATGCCCCTTATGTATCCCCTCCCGGCATGCACAGCAGGAAAAACCCTGCCCCCCGCATGGTAGCCGAGAGAGGACACCCAATGCGCCACTGTGTCACCTGAGGTTCGACCCTGGGCCTGGGCTACAGTGCCAACCACAGGCCAAAGGGGAACCGCACACCAGACAACACTTACAGCAGAGCAGAGTCCAGTATAACAAATTAGAGAACCTGAGCCAACCATGGCTCATACTACCCCTACATTTAGTACATAGCAACCCCCATATTGGGGTACCCGCTACACTTATGTAAGTGTTTGTCTTTACAGAATAAACATTTTAAGAGTTTTTTTTTTTTTTTTACACTATAGAGAGGTTTTTTTTCTTTTGCTTTGCATACATTTGTAATGTTGGGAGCCTGGATGTACTTACCTAACGGACGGTGCCCCTGGTTGACATTGAAACTATTTGGAGGGTGACCTTGATGCCTAGAAATATTGTATAAGCACTTTATGACCACTCTTGATTTAAGGGGGTCATGGAAAGTCAGTAAGCGAGTACCCCATTATCACTTTGGGTGAAGGTGTTCGTTGGTGGCACTATCAATATAGGATAATAGGAAGACACGCTGTTTTCACTTGTTTGCACATCCTGGATGGGACTTTTATATGGACTTTTTTTTTTTAGTTTTTGCACTGTGATCATATATTTGTTTAAGAATATATTACTTGCATAAATTTAGTGCAACACACTAGTATTTCAACTGGACGCACCCACCTGGAAAGTGGGCACAATGTGGACCTTGTGGGAAGGGTACAGTCCCCCGGGATCTGGGACCATAATATTGGAAGGATCACAGATTGGTAAATATAATTTGTCGGTGGGGGAGGAGGCTATTAGCAGACGCTGGCACATTCCATCTGCTTGTATATGGTAGCCATAAGTAGGTCAGGGTATGGTGGAGTTAAATGGCAGTTGATCCTGTGTCACCTCACTGCCTTGTGGGGTAATCTCCATTGGGAAGCCTTGTGACAGGGTGACAACAAAGGAGCACAACTTGAAGACAGGAAGAGTTCTCATTGATAACAAGAAGTACAGTACCTGGCAGGATCACCAGGGATTATTTTAATAAAAGATTGCAGATGTAAAATGATAGAAAATTACTTTTGAAAAAACATTAAAGTGTAAGTTCACCATTTCAGAAAAAACAAAAAGTGAACTAACACCGTACACTCTCCCCACCCCCCTGGACAGGGCTGCTGTTGGGGCCCCATACAGCTTTCCTGATAGGGACCCCCCAACCCCACTCACACCCCTCCCCCCCAGGGTGCAGTGGAACAGCGGCACTGACTTTATCGATCTACGCCCCAAAAATGAAAAAAAGTCCTCTTTTGTTCCTACCTTCTGGGCCCCACTGTTGACCTGATGGGGCCCAGGGAAATGTAATTTAAGCTCTGGTAAGGTGTGGTCTAGTAAAATCCATTTATTCATTTAGGCAGAAATTCTCAATAAAGCAGCCCTAGCCCCCCTTGTTTAGCTGATGAGGCCTGGGCCCAGTACAACAGGATCGGTTGTAGTACTGCCTTATCAGCAGCCCTGCCCATGCTTGTCTGGGTTGCATTTAAAATCCCCATTCTACTCCCTCCTGTCTCTGCTGTGCTTCCAGGGCAGATCAGTGTGTTGTTCTGTGCCAGCACTGACTAAGCACAATCACTCTGATCAGTTCCGGAAGCACTGCAGAAAGAAGGGGAAGAAGAGCAGAGATTTCAAATCCCCAGACCGCTATACTGAGTGCATGTTTTCTGTCACTCATCACCCACAGAGGTAAGTACAGTGGGGTAGGGAGGGTGTACAGTGTTAGCTCAGCTCTTTATTATTTGTGAACTGACCCTTTAAAGTATAACTAAGTGCAATTTTTTATTTATTTTTTGGATTGAGTGGAGGATTAGAACCCCTGTCAGTTTTTATTGCTGTCTGTGCCCCCCGTGAAGGAGATTCCCCCTCTCTATTTGTCCTGTTTACCATTATCACTGAAACTGAAAGTAAAAGAAAATCCCAAATTTTGGGTTGTCCCCAGAAAAGTAATAGAGGGGAAATATTCCAATAGGGACACTAGTTCTAGTGACCTGGAGGGGGGGGGGGGGTGTCCCCAAGGATATCCCTTAACTTAAAGGGAAATTAAAGTCTTGTTTTTTTTTTCTTTAAAATAACAAACATGTCATGCTTTGCACAGAGCAGCCCGGATCCTCCTCTTTTAGGGTCCCACGTCGGCACTCCTGCTCCCTCCCCTTTCTGCTGGGTGCCCCCACAGCAAACAGCTTGCTCTGGGAGCACCCAAGCAGGCGCTCTCCCGACCCGCAGTTCTGTGTGTCCATTCAGCCCTGGTTCACATTGCAGCGATTTGGCATGCGATTTTTACAAAAGTCGTTTCTGTACTACTTTTGGCGATTTCGGGGTGCAATTTCAATAGACATCTGTGCAGAAACCCGCACAGATGTCTCTAAAATCACCCCCGAAGTCGGGACTGACATGCGGGAATGAAATTCAGCTGAACTCGCACAATTTCATTCCCGCTGTCAGTGTGAACCAAGGCTTACGCACTGAGCCGCGACTGTGCCCCGCCCCCTCTGTCTCCTGATTTGCTCACTGGCTGTAATTGACAGCAGCCGGAGCCATTGGCTGCCAAAAGCCAATCAGGAGTGTGAGTCCCAGGAGAGACAAGGCTCTTGTGGACATCACTGGATCGAGAGGAGGCTCAGGTAAGCATTGGGGGGGGGGCTGGGGGGCTGCAGCACACAGAAGGGTTTTTTACCTTCATGCATAATGCATGAAGGTAAAAATAAAAATTGTGCCTTTACAACCACTTTAATTTTAAGGGATTTTCTCTCAATTCCTGTGTGGCTATGGAACAGGAAGTGTAGGAAAATATGACAGGGGTTATTGCTCTATCCAAAATAAAAAAAAGTTTGGCCTATAGTTCTATTTTAAGGCTGAACGCACATGGAAGCCCATCCCAAATGTATGCATTAAGACATGCCTCAATGCGCTTCGTGGCCCACGTTGATGCCTCATGACACATATTGACACATCATACGCATACAATACATCATGGCATTGAAGTGTTTTATGACACCTGTTGACATCCAGTAAAAAATGCATTTCAACCTGCTTTGCACCCAACAACACACATCGAAATGCATATACTAGTGTTTTGAAGCGCTTTCCTTGATTGGGATAAACACATGGGTGTAAATCCAGCGTAATATGTAGGATTATTGGCTGAATTCACACCATTTGCATTTTTGCTCGAGCTGCTTTCCATTGAAAACTGATTGATGCAGAAAAATGCATCAAAAATGCATCAAAAATGCCTACATTAGGATGCGTCTTAACAAACATGCCCACGCATCATGCCACATGTAAATACATGGTGACCCATGTCAACACATGCTGTGTGCATTATGATGGGTGTTGACATCCAATACAAGGTACATTGCAACACACGATTAAAGCACATGGCTACACACATTACTACACATTGAGGCGCATTAGCAAGCATTTTTTTGTGTTTCCCGCATTGGGTGAGATATAGGTGCCTTAGCCTTAAAGTGGTTGTAAACCTTCGTGTTATTTCACCTTAATGCATCCTACGCATTAAGGTGAAAAAACACCTTGCACTCTCCGGCCCCCCCGTGCCCCCGTTTTACTTACCTGAGCCCCGAACTTCCGTGGGTTCGTTCCTGCGTTGCTTTCCAAACAGCTCATTGGCTGTTCATTGGTTGAATTGATAGCAGCGCAGCCATTGGCTCCCGCTGCTGTCAATCAAATCAATGACGCGGCGGGGGCCGTGTCATACACTTGGTGGCTATGGCCGCCGAGTGTATCACACAGGATCGCGGCCACAAGGTAACCCCCGTCGGGAGAGAGCTTCCCAGAGGGGGTTAGCTCTTGCAGGGAGGAGCCGCAAGAGCTGCCGTGGGACCCCAGAAGAGGAGGATCGGGGCCACTCTGTGCAAAACGAACTGCACAGTGGAGGTAAGTATAACATGTTTGTATTAAAATAAAAGAAAAAACTGAACCCATACAACCCGTTTAATGATTTACATAATGTATTGTTCTCTCTTTTTTTTTTTTTTTAGGCAATGTTGCACTCACGTGACTTGGCCCACCGGCAAGAACCACTATTGCTGCGAGAAGAAAGCATCTCCGGATTACAGATGTCCTCCAGTATGCCCCCTGCAGGAATGATTGCCCCTGTGCAGCCACTAGAAGATTATGTGTGCTCCTTTGTTCCCCTGCATCTCTTCCTGTGGTCACTTTCTTTGCACCTTGAATTTTTTTTTTGTTATGTTTTTCGTTTTTAGTTGCGTTCAGTGAAAGAATAGTTAGGACGTTTTTTTTCTCTGTAACTTGTGACACATTTTTTCTCCCTGTGCTTGCTGCATCACTTCTGATTTGTGACACTTTAATAAGTCTGTGTTTGCATGCTTCTTCTGCCAGAAAATTAGCATTATTTCTGCAATAAAAAAATCAGGATCGGCTATACGGAAATGTCAGATGGGCACCTTTTGGTTCTTCTAAAGATATCATTGGGGCGTGCCGAGGAAACATTTGTGTAGTCACCGGCGCGCGGCTAAACATTCCAGCCAGGTAAATCTACACCTGCACTGAGAAAATACATAGGCTTCCATTGCCTAAAAATACTACTTGCCTGGCTGTTACATTAATAACAAGTTCTGACTTTCATCTCACTGGCTGCATGCTTGTTCCATAGTGGAGGTAATTAGGTCAGATACAGCCATTTAAGGAAGGAGTTGGCAATGGCATCCACCATAAATCTTTCAGTATATTTTTCCTTTAAAGTGAATCTGTCAGTAATTTAAAGTACATACAAAGCCTAGCAATGAGCTTCTCCTATTTGCTCTGTTTTGGTCTGTCTATTAAAAGTTTTTTTTGTTACAACTATTCAATGCCGTTTGGCTTGTCCAATTGATGTCATTGGACGGGTTTGACATGTAGTGCTGCTTGTCCAACTCTGCAGCACGAGATAAAAATGCCTCAGCTGCGAAGGGCTATAGCCGCCGGCAGTGATCACATGAAAAACATCTGCCCATAGATGGATCAAATCTTGTCTGGTCCCCACTGAACCATCTGGGATTCAACCGACACTCGTGTTCCATTGAGAACTACAAGTCCATCTGCCGCTCCTTGCTGCTCCATGTTACACCCTAAATAGGTGTGTAACATGTAGCATGGTCAAAAAGGTGGAGTCAGCCTTTAATGTGTGTTTTTCAGTTCCAGCCTTTGCGTATGAAATGCAAATGTTATGACAATGTTGGCTGCTGTAGCTTTAAACTGGCCCTTTGAAGGCTTTAACACGTTTTGCAACTTGCTAAATACCTGCAAACAGCTTGTTAAAAGTTATTTTCACTGGGAAATTATATAGCGCCTTCAATTTGCGCAGCACTTTTACATATAAAAATTGCACTTTCGTCCCAGTCCCTGCCGTCAGGCTAGGTTCACACTTAAGAACGGAGCGGCTCACAGCAGGGGGTCCGGTGCGTCCCCATTTACCATTTCAGTCCAAATTTTGGGCTGATGCAGACCAGAAGACACACAGGACTCCTGTGCAATTCGCACTGGAGCCGCCCCAGAGATGTGTGAACATCTCCTGACATGCAAATTGGATGTGGAGAAAACTGCATCCAATTCGCAACCAGCCCCAAGGAGCTTACTATCTAAGTTCCATAACTCACATTCATACATATACTGGAGCCAATTTACTTACCAGCATGTCTTTGGAGTGTGGGAAGAAACCCATGCAGGTAGTGCTGTGGTTGGGATTTGAACCAACAACCAGAGTGCTGCTAGCTGGAATTGCTAACCACCTAGCCATTGTGCAAGTTAACAACTACATTTAGGCCAGGTTCACACCTAAGCGAATTGCTTGCGGCTTACACCTCATCCAATTCGCATAACATTTTAAAATACATTTATTTTAATGAGGCTGGGTCACATATGTGCGATGCCTTCGCACTGCGCATTGCCCAAAAAACGTGTGCGTTTTCCAAGCATTGCGGTGCGAATTGTCTGCACAGTATGTTCTATGGGAACGCATCTGATTCACAGATGTGTTCCGTTCTGAACAGGAATTCTCTCCCTGCTCACTACACTTCCCCCCCTCCCCCTCCCCTCTCCCAGGTCAGCAAAGCCGCAGCTACAACGCAGACAAACCGCTAAACAACTCTGTTTTCTCTTCGCAGAGAAAAAAGAGCTGGAATTCGCACCGCACAAGTGTGAATCCAGCCTTAGAGGAGAAGTACAGCCAAAGCTCTTTCTGTGGATCACAGGAGTGCAGTTCATTCTACTTGATTCACACTTATGCAGATTGCAGTTTGCATATTCCAGGTGCATTTTGTGTTTTTTCAATACACTTCTTTAAACCATTGAAGTCTATGGAACCAAATACCAGAAAAAAGTCTTTGGCCCTTTTCATAAAATGCACAGATGGGAACTACAGCCATAAGAAACCATGTTAAATAGACTGTAGTGTGTTTCTGCAAAACTGAAAATGCACTAAAAAAAATGCATAGGTGTGAACCAGGCCTTAATGGCTTTCTTCTTGGCAGCAGAGTTTTGGCAGAAAAAAAGCTTGATGCTTGTAAGGCCCCTTTCACACTGGGGCGGGAGGTGTGGTGGCGGTAAAGCGCCACTATTTTTAGCAGCGCTTTACCGTCTGATTTGCGGCTGTATTTGGCCACTAGCGGTGCGGTTTTACCCCCCCGCTAGCGGCCGAAAAAGGGTTAATACCGCCGGCAATGCGCCTCTGCAGAGGCACATTGCCGGCGGTATAGGCGCGCTGTCCCATTGATTTCAATGGGCAGGAGCGGTAAACACACCGCTCCTTCACTGCTCCAAAGATACGGCTAGCAGGACTTTTGGAGCAGTCGCTAGCGCACCACTCCAGTGTGAAAGCCCTCGGGCTTTCACACTGGAGAAACAGCAGCCGCTGTTTAGGGTCGGTTTGCAGGCGCTATTTTTAGCACAATAGCGCCTGCAAACCGCCCCAGTGTGAAAGGGGTCTAAATGCGTGTAACACGTTTAGGCATGTGAAGCGCTTGGGTGTTATTTAATTCATTAATTTATTCTGGCCATTGAAATGAATTAATGTTCAAGCACTAATGTGCGTTTAGCCACGTTTACATGCATCAAGCAGTATTTCTGCCAAAAGGCCGCTGCTCCCTGATGTGCTGGCAGTTTTTTTTTTGGGGGTTTTCTTAAATGCCCCTGCCTCGAAACCACTATGTATATGGACACATAGGCTAACATGCAGGGTCAATTAGAGACAGAAAAAAAAACACCAATGCCAGATGCTCCCAAGAGCAGCGTTAAAAATGTCCAGTGTGCATGAGGCCTAAAGGCTTTAAGAAACTGACAAAGACTTGATGTTTTTGATTTCTAAAGCTTTATGCCATTTAGAGTAACATTGACAAGCTAAGGTTACACAATGGCAGCCCTGCCCACAACTTATATAGAAAGATCCCTCCAATGTATGTTTCCCACCGGTATCCACAATGATTTCTGCACTTACTACAAAACCATGGCATCAGTTTAGAAGGTGACGTGTTGACCACTCTGCCTTTAGCTTTCTGGGTGGGTAACCAAAAAAAAACATAAGAGATTTTTTAGCAATGGCCGAGGCGCCCATCTGACATAGACTTCTCTTGCTTGCTAATTATGCGCTTTAATTTTTTCTGAGATTTGATCTGTTTTGTGCTTCTATATAACCTGTAAATGTATCAATGATTCTGGTGCTTGAGCAGCCTGAGGAGAAAGCCGCAGCCCCAGGCGGACCGAACATGCTGGGACTTGTGGTTCCTCCGCAGCTGGGAGACCTGTATTTAAAAAAAAAACCTCTTTCCTTTTGTAAAACGATGGCGGCTATTATTGTGCAATAAATAATAACCATCAATAATTAGGCGACAGCTGGGAAAGAACATTTTTTTGATTTATTAAAAAAAGAAAACAATAGTACAGAAGTCAGACCCAAATGACGCGCATATAAAAGATTGTTATAAAACGTATCCAATATATATTTACATTGTTATTTCTCCTCCTCTGTTCTTCTGTATGTATTTATTGAAATATTTCTTAAATAAATTTTACATAGTGCTGCAAATGTGTCGTTGTTCTTTATTAAATCTGACCTCCAGCCTTCCCTTCAGTCTTGCACAGTTGTAGCGGCTCCTCTCCTGGACTGAAATGACTAAAGCCTCGTACACACGGTCGGACTTCAAACAAACTTTTCCGTGGATTTTTGTCTGAAGGGAGTTGGCTGGGCACACCCATAGCATACACACGGCAGGACTTTTCTGCAAACTTTCCCAACATCACGTGGTTTTTCTGCTCTTTACCGCCACCCTTTGGTCAACTTCTGCTATTGTTGGTTGATTTTAACATTGGTTCTGGGCATGCGTATTTGTACTTCGGACTAAAGTCCGATGGATTTCTGTACACACGATAGGACTTTGTACCATTGGACTTTTGTTGCCGAAAAGTTTGTCCGTTTGCAGAGCGAAAGTTTGTCCAATGGAGCGTACACACGGTAGGATTTTTTTGAAAACTTGCTCATTTTGAAGTTTGTTGTCAAAAAGTCCTACCGTGTGTACGGGGCTTAACTCTGCCCTGCACACTGTGAGCTTCTCACAAGATTGTGTATGGTGGGGCCCATACATCTTTCCATCCTGCAGTGTATTTATTTAATAATACAGTACTGTAAAACTCTTAGCAATTTCATATATATATATATATATATATATATATAATATATATATATATATATATATATATATATATATATATATATATACACTGTACATATCCATGGTGGGTACATCATTAGCATTGGCAGAGTCTGAATGGTAGCTAAAAATCTGACAAGCTATGGAATAATTAGCTGGACAACACCAGCACTAAGCAAGGCAAGGCTGCCTACAGAGTGATATAGGCAGAGCAAAAATTCAACCGTTAATAAAATCCACCCCAGCCTGTGATTGGAATATGAAGGAGCAGCAACTCACCACTAAGGTCATCCCTCTGCTGACTCTCCTCATTCCTCCTATCAGCATGTTCCTTGTATAGAGTACCTTTGATTGGCTCTCAGTGTGCTGTCCCTTCCACGTTCTGTCTACATATTGCTTATTATTATTATACAGTATTTATATAGCGTCAACAGTTTATGCAGCGCTTTATAACATGAGGGCAAACAGTATAATTACAATATAATTTACAATTAAATTGAATACAGTAAAAATCAGAGGGCCCTGCTTGTTACAGCTTACAATCTAAAAGGGAGGGTCAGGAAATACAAAAGGTAATAACCGTAGGGGATGGGCAGATGGAGAAAATATTATTTGCAGATGGAGAACATAAATGTACAGTTGTTAGGTGGGGGCCAGATAGGCTTCTGTGAGGAGAAGGGTTTTCAGGGATCGTCTAAAAGTGGACAGAGTAGGAGATATTCAGACAGATTGGGGTAGGGAGTTCCGGAGGATGGGGGAGGCTCTAGAGAAGTCCTGAAGGCGAGCACGGGAGGAGATTTTACAAGAGATTGCAAGAGGATAGTATAACTCAGGTACCTAGACAAGTTGCTTTCATGTAGTATCTTATTTTAATAAAAGCATAACTGCAGAAACTGTATCTTTTTTTACACACTAGCAACAGCGCCACCAGCAGGGGAGAAAAAGGCAAACATGACCCGTTCCATCCTTCTGCTGCTCAGTAGGATTTATACTGGGGATATATAGAATGTAGGTGTGCTGTAAAAGCAACCAAATCACTGCTAAGATTTTTCCTGCGCAGGTTAAGCAGTGGGGGGGGGGGGGTGGGGGGTGGGGGAGGGTGAGTGATTGGTTTCTATGAGTATCCTCAAAAATAAAATAAAAGTCCAGCCCTGCATATTCTTGTGTGTTAGACAATTCTGTTGTCATCATGTCTTCCCCGAGATTCACGAGAATGACTGGTAGCAACCGACCTTCTTTGCTCCTCTGTTACCATTGGAGAAATGGCGTCCTCTCTGCAGGAAAAATAAGGAGCATCAATAAATACAAACATTTCACACAGATTAGAAACAACCATCTATTTCTATTTACATAAATGAAAAAAATTATTTCTGGATCATCTGTATTTTTATATAATGTTATAACCTTCATTTATATTTCCCCATGGGAGCTCAAGGCACAGCTGTGTCTATGGAATGTTCTACTGACAGTTATGGAATACAGTAAAACCTTGGATTGCAAGCATAATTTGTTCCGGAAACATGCTTGTAATCCAAAGCACTTGTCTTATATCAAAGTGACTTTCCCCATAAGAAATAATGGAAACTCAAATGATTCGTCCCACAACCATTTATTTATAGGTCTTTCGGTTTATAGTCAATATAAAAAGATTCTAGCAATGTGATAGGTTGTGTAACAATAAAATGTCCTAAGGGCGGCCTCCACAAGGGGATTAGAAGCAAAATCCAGAAGGAGCTACAGAGTATAAAAGAGAAGAGAGGCGCCTCCAAGTGTAGCAATATGGTTACATTTAATGTAGGAGGACGGTCTATGTGGTCTATGTTTACCCCGGATGTCTGCATACTTAGATGTGCCTCTTTTAATCATCAACCATGTGAGTTGCTCAATGTTGTACACACGATCGGAATTTTCCGTCTGTCTTTTTTCATCGGAATTTCCGATGAAAAAAAAACAGACGGAATTTTTTCATCGGATATTCCGACCGCGTGTGTGCCCCATCAGACTTTTTTCCGTCGGAATTTAGATAGAAATTCCGTTTGCCTGTGTGAAACTCCGACGGAGAAAAAAACACGCATGCTCAGAATCAAGTCAATGCATGTTCGAAAGCATTGAACTTAATTTTTCTCGGCTCGTCGTATTGTTGTACGTCACCGCGTTCTTGACGGTCGGAATTTGGTGTGACAGTGTGTATGCAAGACAGCTTGAACATAATTCCGTCGGAAAAATCCATCGGAGTTTATCCCAACGGAAAATCCGATCGTGTGTACAAGGCATTAGAGGCGCCTCTCTTCTCTTTTATACTCCGTTATGACATGACACTACTTGTATATCAAAACATCGCTTGTTAATTAAGTCAAAATGTATTTAAAAATGTTGCTTGTCTTGCAAAACAATCTCAAACCAAGGTTTTACTGTATACCGTATCTTACAATGCTTTATGCCTGTACACGCCTTTGATTTAACCATTGTGTCCAATAGGAAATTTTATGCCATTCTGTCTTTATCTAAAGCTGAGTCAAAGTGTAGGAGCCCCAAAATTTAAATGATCTGAAAACAGGATGTTTAGAAATTTGTCCTTTTTTTAAGTAAAAAAATCTGTTAACCTCTAACTCTAACGTGTTTCGGAGGTCTAGACGTGCTCCTTTCTTAAGGGCTTATACGTTTGGAAAACCTGCCCAAAACTGCTGAGAAAACAGAAAACGTGTTAAAAGAGCACTAGACATGAAACCTCAAAGAGAGGTAGGGACTGACATTTAACAACTTAAGGACCGCCGCACGCCGATATACGTAGACAGAATGGCACGGCTGGGCATATGGGCGTACAGGTACGTCCCCTTTAAGATCCCAGCCATAGGTCGCGCAACCTGGTCCGGAGCTCTGTGACCGCGCCCGCGGGACCCGCAGACCCGATCGCCGCCAGTGTCCCACGATCGGGTCACAGAGCTGAAGAACGGGGAGAGGTAAGTGTAAACAAACATCTCCCCGTTCACAGTGGCACGGTCAGTGATTGTCTGGTCCCTGTCATCGGGAACAGCGATCAGTGACGTGTCACGCCAAGCCACGCCCCCTAATAGTTACAAGCACTTCCTAGTACTGACTTAACCCCTTAACTGCCAGTGTAATTTTTACAGTAATCAGTGCATTTTTAAAGCACTGATCGCTGTAAAAATGACAATGATCCCAAAATGGTGTCAAAAGTGTCCGATGTGTCTGCCATAATGTCACAGTCATGATGAAAATCGCTGACCCCCACCATTACTAGTAAAAAAAAAATATTAATAAAAATGCCATAAAACTATCCCCTATTTTGTAGACGCTATAACTTTTGTGCAAACCAAACGCCGATTGCGATTTTTTTTACTAAAAATATGTAGAAGAATACGTATCGGCCTAAACTGATGGAAAAAAATGTTTTTTTTAATATATTTTTCGGGAATATTTATTATAGCAAAAAATAAAAAAATATTGCATTTTTTTCAAAATTGTCGCTCTATTTTTGTTTATAGCGCAAAAAAAAAAACCCCAGAGGTGATCAAATACCACCAAAAGAAAGCTCTATTTGTGGGAAAAAAAGGACGTCAATTTTGTTTGGGAGCCACGTTCAACGACCGCGCAATTGTCAGTTAAAGATACGCAGTGCCGAATCGCAAAAAGTGGCCTGGTCATTGACCAGCAAAAGGGTCCGGGGCTGAAGTGGTTAAAATCAAAAGGCAGCTCACTGTCATCTGGGGTATCCTAAAGTACTGGTCTAAGGAATGTAGAAAAGGTGAGAGCAACATAGCACTAGTACGTGTTTAGTAGATTTTTAATGTACAAGATAAGAAACCAACAAGTTTTGGAGGCTCAAAATTGACTATTTTATCAGGGTTAGGAACAATATAATATAAAATAAAATAACATAAGAAAAATAAAATAAAGGCAAGCAATAATAATACTGTTGTTATTATTAATAATATTAATACATTATATAACAATATAGATTATGGAATATTATTTATTAATAAATACATATTTTTTTATGCTAAAAATTTAATTTAATTGTCTTGGAAGGGATCGAACTAGGGCCTGAAACAACTAATCGATTAATCGACAACTAATCGATTATGAAATTAATCGATTACAATTTTCATAATCGATTAATTGGCCAGTAACATAATGAGGTTAAAAAAAAACTAAAAAATGAACCCTTTATAGTACAAAAAGTGCAAATTGTTACTGTAAATTACTTTCACTGTCCCACAGTAAAAAATTAACCCCTTACAGTAGCGATTATTTGCTCTTTTTGTACTAATTTCAGTTTTTTTAACCCCATGTTACTAAACATCTCAGGCCTGGGTCACACCTCCGTGTATTTTGGTGTTTTTTGCAGAAACACACTACAGTGCATTTACATGGTTTCCTATGGGACACGTTCACATCCATGATTTTTTCAGCTGCTGCATATTTGGAAAGGGCAAGGACTTTTTTTAACGCAAAACGGTGCTATTTTGTTTTTTGGTTTAATATACTTCAATGGAGAAGCTGCAGAAAAGCATGTAATGTGTTTTTGCGGCAATTTGTGTTTTGTAATCTGCCCAACAACAAATTGGCCCAAAAAAAAGGTAAAAATGCAAATCGCAGCAAAATTACCTTTTTTTTTACGATAATTAACCGATTAATCGAAACAATAATCGGCCAACTAATCGATTATGAAAATAGTTGCAGCCCTAGATCGAACCTACCTGCATTACCCCACTGGCTTAAACTTATTAATGTTTCTTTTCCTTTATATACAGTAGGCTCACTTTTACATTGAGAAAAAAATAATAGTTTGATAAGCTGTGGGGCAGGTGGCTTTCCAGTCCACGCTCTCTGACCTCTTCTGATCCAGACTAATAAAACCTGTTTTATTATGCTGTATGAATCTTTATGGTTTTGTGCTGGAGTGTGTTGTCCTCTTACCTGAATATTGTTTTACAGCTATATGTCTTTATACTTCTTTTCTCTCTTTTTTTTTTCATTTTTGTTATATCTGTTTTTGGGGAAGTTTTCCTATGTATTTTTGTGAAAATGTAAACATATCTTTAAAAAAAATATATACAGTATGGATATGAAATATATAGATCATTCTTTATTTTCTATGCTTACATTATCTTAGGTTAATTCACATTATTTTATTCCCAGCCCTGATGAAGGGGGATGAGCCCCTGAAACATCTTGGCTGCATATACTAGTGCTGTGGCGCTCTCACCTTTTCTACATTCCCCAAAACTTTTTAGTGGAAATGGTTAGTTTGTATTTGCAGACAGCAGTTTATAAGCATTACTACTAGCAAATCTGCTATAGTTGTGGTGCCGGTGGGGTTGGACTTGGATCGGATTGGGATTGGAGTTGATCTAAAGTTTGAAGTACAGTAAAACCTTGGTTTGAGAGTAACTTGGTTTGAGAGCATTTTGCAAGACAAGATAAATTTTTTAATTAATTGTGACTTGATATGCAAGTCATGTCACAAATGAGTATAAAAGAGAAGAGAGGCGCCTCTAGGTGTAGAAATATGGTTACATTTGATGAAGGTACAACATTTAGCAACTCACATGGTTAATGATTAAAACAGGCACATCTAAGTATCCAGGCATCCGGGGTAAGGCTGTCCACATAGAGCGTCCTCACCGCCATCAAAGTTGTCCCTTCCACGCTGCGCTCCATGAGCGGTTCAAGCCTCGCTTTCAGTTCGCTCTACTGCAGGGTAGTCTTCCCGGTCACGATTGCAGACTGACAGCGGTGAGAGCCGTCAGTGAGGAGGATGGTCTATGTGGAAAGCTTTACCCCGGATGCCGGCATACTTAGATGTGCCTCTTTTAATCATCAACCATGTGAGTTGATAAATGTTGTACCTTCATTAAATGTAACCATATTGCTACACTTAGGGCTCTTTCACACGGAGGTCCGTTCAGGTCCGCCTGTCAGTTTTTTAGGCGGACCTGAAACGGATCCTCCATGCACCCCTATGGAGGCACGGATGTCAGCGGAGACATGTCCGCTGACATCCGCTCCGCTCCGCCAAAGTGTGACGGAGGAAAACCCTATTTTTCCTTCCGTCAGCGGATCGGATGACAACGGACTCTACGGTCCGTCGTCATCCGATTCCCCATAGGGGAGAGCGGCGCTCTGACAGGGCGGTCCCTGCACAGTGTGCGGGGACCGCCCAGTCATCCGTCGGCTCAGCGGGGATCAACGGAGCGATCCCCGCTGAGCATGCGGAGCTTCACGGGGCGGATCTGCACGGATCCGCCCCGTGTGAAAGGGGCCTTAGAGGCGCCTCTTTTCTCTTTTATACTCTGTAGCTCCTGGTGGATTTTGCTTCTAATCCCCTTGTGGAGGCTTCCCTTTGTGGATGGACATTTAATGGTTACACAACCTATCACATTGCTATAATCTTTTTATTTGGACTATAAACTGATAGACCTCTGAATAAATGGTTGCGGAATGAATCATTTGAGTTTCCATTATTTCTTATGGAGAAATTCGCTTTGATACACAAGTGCTTTGGATTACAAGCATGTTTCCGGAAAAAATTATGCTCACAATCCAAGGTTTTACTGTACATGTATTAGGGTTGATCTGAGGTCTGAAGTAAAGGCATTGGGGCTGAACATTGTGTGTGAGTGCACCAGTAAGTCTATTCTTGCATTTAAAGTTGGCAATTTAACCTCATTTAGTATTATACAATAATTAGGGACTGAAACTTGCCATTAGCAGTACAATTATGTCACAAACATTCGCCCAGCCCTCACAAATTCTGACCATATTTTGCTTAAAGCTGAACTTACTGTAACTTTATCTGAGCATCACAAAATGAAAACACAATTGAATCCGTTTTTTTATACTCAAAGCAAACTCCCCCATCCATCCATGTCTTCATGCTTTTTTTTGTTGAGAAATCACTTTAAATAATTTCCTCCTAGAATTTCTGGCCATGGCCATCTTGAGTAAGGGCAGATGATTCATGTGGCATTTACTTCCTGGAATCCATCTGCCCTTAGCTCAGCATGCAGGCAGGAGTCCAAACACTATACACCTGACCTGAAGATTGGATGACTGCACACAGACGTTCAAAAGATCCAAAAGTTAAAGTGTAACTAAACCCAGGACTCTGCATTCACTATATCTGGTCTTCCACAGTACACAGAACATGGAAATGCAATTATTTTAGTAACTATAAACTGCTAAATACCTTTTCTCATAGCTCCCAACTGTCCCTGATTTCGAGGGACTATCCCAGAACAATGTCCCTCCTTCCCCCTCATCTGTCCCTCATTTTGGTCTGATCTATATAGTTGTATATAAAATGCACTTTTTATCTTTCAAAAAGTGTTTTCCAGTGTTAAACCTTTCATCCAATTTCTAAATTGGTGCATCTGTAAATTCCAAAAGCCAATATAAAGGAATAGTAGTGGTAAAAAAAAGCACTTTGGGGTTTAACTAATATTTTTTTGCATAATTCTCGTTTAAGGGGGTGTGGCAGGGGGTGTGTCCTATGCCTACATACTTTTGCTAGTACAGTGTTTCTCAACTCCAGTCCTCAAGGCGCCCCAACAGGTCATGTTTTCAGGATTTCCCTCAGATGAAACGGATGTGGTAATTACTAAGGCAGTGAAACTGATCAAATCACCTGTGCAAAATGATGGAAAGCCTGAAAACATGACCTGTTGGGGCGCCTTGAGGACTGGAGTTGAGAAACACTGTGCTAGTAGGTGTCCCCTCGTTCCAATCTGAAAAAGTTGGAAGGTATGCTTTTCTTATCAGCAGTATACAACAGTCTTGTGACTTCTATCAGTTCCTAGTAAAGCTTGTAGGGGGAGTTTTCATTCTCCCCTGACCCTCTGTCTGGATAGTGCTCCTTGGCCCTGTGCTCATCACATGCACTATTCCAAGAAAAAATAAAAGACTCTATAGCAATACCCACCAAACTGAGCATGTGCAGCCTGTCCCCGAGCTCTGTATTATCCGGAAATAGACAGGGGACAGCGGAAGAAGGGGAGGATCAGAGAGACAGGATCACACAGCCTTTATACACAATGCAGAGGATTAGCCCCTTAGGTTCTACAGTGAATATAACAAGCATGCATTACTGCATATACAGACTGATTTTACTGTTGTAGGTTTAGTAACACTTTAAATTCAAAATACAAAAAAATGTCTGTACAAACAAAACACAGGGTGAAGAGCTAGTGTTGATGCATTTTATGACAACAGGCACTTAATCATAATTAGGTGCCCGTTGACGCAAAATGTGTCACAGAATTTGTGAGGGCGGGGCAAATGCTTGTGACATTCTTACAATATTTTTTTTTTATAAACAGAACTTTAAATGTGGAAAAGGTTGCTTGCTGACCCCTGGTATAAAGGACTCCCATCTGCCACCCTCCTTATTGGAGTATTGATGTATTTCACACTATAGAGAATACAGAAAAAAGAATGGGAACATTGCAAAGTGGGTGAGAACACTCAGGACTTCCAAGGTAGGTAAAATTAAAACCAATGGCACCTCACTACTAAGTTAGGAAGGCAACACATGACTCAGCTCGTTGAAGACTCCACATCACTTCTGGGTGGATTGTCCCTTCAAATATTCTAACAATTATTCCAAAACAGCACCAAAGAACAGTGCGGCCGTTTCCAGCCAGTCCGTCTCCAGATTTCATTTTCCACAACATGCGTGGGAATGAAAGACGGAACCCAACTGGCCGGAGCTCTGTTGTTTTTTTCTTTCTTATAAATTCGAAGCCAAATGATTTTTCCGTGTTGATAAAGGAAGGAATTGTCTCCCCGGATGAAGAATCCGGACCTCCCTGCCAACCTGATGTCGCTGCCAGGATAGTCGGGCTTTGGAACGTCCTTTCTCTTCTTTCTGTAGCAGAGGAAATAGAAGACGATGGCTGCGATCAGGAGCAGAGCCAAGAGGACGCCCACCACAGCACCCGCTATCGCTCCGGCCTCTGCAACGCCTGGAAACATACAAAGCACTACAAGTCAGAGGAAATCCCCAGATCATTCCCATACAAGCCATATTCTAATTTACTATTAAAGTCAATCTAAACCCAAGAACAAAAATGTAATATATTCAGGTATTTTTTCCAGGAACACAGTTCCTGTCCTAGGGTGACACTCACTCACTGTACTGAATCTATGAAAAGACAGTGTTGTTACCATATAAAAAGACTACAGAACACCTTCCCTATCTGCATTACCATCATAGGCGTGCACACAGGGTGTGCCTAGTGTGCCAGGGCACACCCTAATCCCTTGTGTGGTGCAGATTCTCCCTGTTTTGACCCATGATATTTCACGAAAGCCCCCTAACAGGGCTCCTAAAAAAATTGCAAAAAAAAAATTGCAAAAATAATAAACAATAAATAATCAAAATAAAAACTACTGACACTGCCCACTGTCCTACTTACACCAATCTCTGACCTTATGACACCGTCCACTGCTCTACTTACACTGCATATGCGTTTGAGCTTTGGGGTGCACACCCTAATTCAATAGGCTGGGCACACCTATGATTACCATAACAAAGGGGAGGTGTTGTGTAGTACACATAGCTAGCTGGGAACAATGTTACTGATAAAAGTGCAGCACAGGCAGTGACTAGGAGAGTACAGAAGCAGAAGGTCACTATGATATCAAAGTAACTTGCATTTCCAAAAGAAGCCCAGCAAAGGCAGATCATGTAATTCTCCCAAGACATATTTACTTTAAGGCGTACCAAACTAGAGAAGTGCTACTATGCAAAGTCCATATATACAGAATAAGAGCAGATACTGAGAATTACACCCAGCATACAGGACAAGAGAAGTAGTACTGTGCAGAGTCCATACATACAGAATAAGACAAGTAGTACTGTGCAGAGTCCATACATACAGAATAAGAGAAGTAGTACTGTGCAGAGTCCATACATACAGAATAAGAGAAGTAGTACTGTGCACAGTCCATACATACATACAGAATAAGAGAAGTAGTACTGTTTGCAGTCCATACATACAGAATAAGAGAAGTAGTACTGTGTTTGCAGTCCATACATACAGAATAAGAGAAGTAGTACTGTGCAGAGTCCATACATACAGAATAAGAGAAGTAGTACTGTTTGCAGTCCATACATACAGAATAAAAGAAGTAGTACTGTTTGCAGTCCATACATACAGAATAAAAGAAGTAGTACTGTGCAGAGTCCATACATACAGAATAAGAGAAGTAGTACTGTGCAGAGTCCATACATACAGAATAAGAGAAGTAGTACTGTGCAGAGTCCATACATACAGAATAAGAGAAGTAGTACTGTGCACAGTCCATACATACATACAGAATAAGAGAAGTAGTACTGTTTGCAGTCCATACATACAGAATAAGAGAAGTAGTACTGTGTTTGCAGTCCATACATACAGAATAAGAGAAGTAGTACTGTGCAGAGTCCATACATACAGAATAAGAGAAGTAGTACTGTTTGCAGTCCATACATACAGAATAAAAGAAGTAGTACTGTGCAGAGTCCATACATACAGAATAAGAGAAGTAGTACTGTGCAGAGTCCATACATACAGAATATAAGAAGTAGTACTGTGAACAGTCCATACATACAGAATAAGAGAAGTAGTACTGTGCACAGTCCATACATACATACAGAATAAGAGAAGTAGTACTGTTTGCAGTCCATACATACAGAATAAGAGAAGTAGTACTGTTTGCAGTCCATACATACAGAATAAGAGAAGTAGTACTGTGCAGAGTCCATACATACAGAATAAGAGAAGTAGTACTGTTTGCAGTCCATACATACAGAATAAAAGAAGTAGTACTGTGCAGAGTCCATACATACAGAATAAGAGAAGTAGTACTGTGCAGAGTCCATACATACAGAATAAGAGAAGTAGTACTGTTTGCAGTCCATACATACAGAATAAGAGAAGTAGTACTGTTCACAGTCCATACATACAGAATAAGAGAAGTAGTACTGTTCACAGTCCATACATACAGAATAAGAGAAGTAGTACTGTGCACAGTTTATACATATAGAATAAGAGAAGTAGTACTGTGCAGAGTCCATCCATATAGAATAAGAGAAGTAGTACTGTGCACAGTTTATACATACAGAATAAGAGAAGTAGTACTGTGCAGAGTCCATACATACAGAATAAGAGAAATAGTACTGTGCAGAGTCCATACATACAGAATAAGAGAAGTAGTACTGTGAACAGTCCATACATACAGAATAAGAGAAGTAGTACTGTGCACAGTCCATACATACAGAATAAGAGAAGTAGTACTGTGCACAGTCCATACATACAGAATAAGAGAAGTAGTACTGTGCAGAGTCCATACATACAGAATAAGAGAAATAGTACTGTGCAGAGTCCATACATACAGAATAAGAGAAGTAGTACTGTGAACAGTCCATACATACAGAATAAGAGAAGTAGTACTGTGCACAGTCCATACATACAGAATAAGAGAAGTAGTACTGTGCACAGTCCATACATACAGAATAAGAGAAGTAGTACTGTGCACAGTCCATACATACAGAATAAGAGAAGTAGTACTGTGCACAGTCCATACATACAGAATAAGAGAAGTAGTACTGTGCACAGTCCATACATACAGAATAAGAGAAGTAGTACTGTGCAGAGTCCATACATATAGAATAAGAGAAGTAGTACTGTGCTGGATCATTGTAATCAGTTTCTCTCCAGCTCTCTCCATTAATAGACGATGTAAGTGGGGCAGACACATAAATCATTGCTGGTAATCATGCTGGAAAATATCCAGATAATGTGTGATGTTCCCCCATTATTCATATCACCTGTCAGCCTCTAAATGCATCTCTTCCTCTGTGCCGGAAAATATTGACACCATGCGAGTGACACCTCCGCAGATGCTGCATTGTTTAGATTGCTGCTTGTCAGTCTAAACTGCTCATTTATCAGCCTGGATTGTGTGATGGGTGTCTGTACAGCAGGAATGAGCACAACGCACATACACTGCGAGATTCACCTACCTTCCAGAGCCAGGAATCAGTATTGGAGACTGAGACACACGACATGTTGCTGATACATTTTCATTTCATACAGCCAATGACAAAAATCTCACCTCTCGTGTGTTTATACTGCCTCCTAATCGCAAGTGTAGCGCCGGCCCAAAATGGTCCACGCTATGTTTAAATTTAAGGGATAGTCTGAGCTAATACAGGTGATACTGGAAAAATTAGAATATTGTGCAAAAGTTCATTTATTTCACTAATGCAACTTAAAAGGTGAAAGTAATATATGAGATGGACTCGTTACATGCAAAGCAAGATAGTTCAAGCCGTGATTTGTCATAATTGTGATGATTATGGCTTAAAGCTCATGAAAACCCCAAATCCACAATCTCAGAAAATTAGAATATTCCATGCAATCAATAAAACAAGGATTGTACATAGAACAATATCGGACCTCTGAAAAGTATACGCATGCATATGTACTCAATATGTACAATTACTGCCTCAATGCGGCGTGGCATGGAAGCCATCAGCCTGTGGCACTGCTGAGGTGTTATGGAAGACCAGGATGCTTCAATAGCGGCCTTCAGCTCTTCTGCATTGTTCGGTCTCATGTCTCTCATCTTTCTCTTGGCAATGCCCCATAGATTCTCTATGAGGTTCAGGTCAGGCGAGCTTACTGGCCAATCAAGCACAGTATTCCCACGGTCATTGAACCAGGTTTTGGTGCTTTTGACAGTGTGGGCAGGTGCCAAGTCCTGCTGGAAAATGAAGTCAGCATCCCCATAGAGCTCGTCTGCGGAAGGAAGCATGAAGTGCTGCAAAATCTCCTGGTAGACGGCTGCATTGACCCCGGACTTAATGAAGCACAGTGGACCAACACCAGCAGATGACATGGCTCCCCAAATCAACACAGACTGTGGAAACTTCACACTGGACTTCAAGCATCTTGCAGTGTGTGCCTCTCCATTCTTCCTCCATACTCCGGCTCCTTGGTTTCCAAATGAGATGCAAAGTTTGCTCTCATCAGAAAAGAGGACTTTGGACCACTGAGCACCAGATCCGGTTCTTTTTTTCTTTAGCCCAGGTAAGACGCTTCTGACGTTGTTTGTTGTTCAGGAGTGGTGGCTTGACAAGAGGAATACGACATTTGAAGCCCATGTCCAGGATCTGTCTGTCTGTGGTGGCTCTTGATGCACTGACTCCAGCCTCAGTCCACTCCTTGTGAAAGTCCCCAACACTTTTGAATGGCCTTTTCCTGACAATCCTCTCCAGGCTGCAGTCATCCCTGCTGCTTGTGCACCTTTTTCTTCCACACTTTTCCCTTCCACATAACTTTCTATTAATGTGCTTTGATACAGCACTTTGGGAACATCCAACTTCTTTTGAAATTACCTTTTGAGGCTTTCCCTCCTTATGGAGGGTGTCAATGAAGGGTTTCTGCACAACTGTCAGGTCAGCAGTCTTTCCCATGATTGTGATTCCTACTGAACCAGACTGAGGGACCATTTAAAGGCGCAGCAACCCTTTGCAGGTGTTATGGCTTAATTAGCTGATTAGAGTGGGACACTTTGAGCCTAGAATATTGCGCCTTTTCACAATATTCTAATTTTCTGAGATTGTGGATTTGGGGTTTTCATGAGCTGCAAGCCATAATCATCACAATTATGACAAATCACGGATTGAACTACCTTGCTTTACATGTAATGAGTAGGCTTGTGCAATTAGTTTCGTAACGAATTGAAATTCGTCCGAATTTAGCAACTTTCGGACATTCGGAAGCATTCGAATTTCCGAACAAAGCAATTACAAATAAGACCGAATCCGAAATAAATTATACCGCAAATAGCGAATGCCCGAATGTCTTCGGCATAATTCGTTATGAAAAAGTTACGAATGTACGAATCCATACGAAGCACAATAACACTCACTCTGCTCTGCTCTCTGCTTCTCCCACACCGTGCTGAACTCCCTCTCAAAATGGTGTACAGGGGTGGAGGCTATAGCCGCATGTAAAAAACGAAAGTAAAATACGAGATTTCGAATCCATTCGAAGCACAATAACACTCTGCTCTGCTCTCTGCTTCTCCCTCACCGTGCTGAACCCTCTCAAAATGGTGTACAGGGGCGGAGGCTATAGCCGCATGTAAAAAACGAAAGTAAAATACGAGATTTCGAATCGTTACAAATAACCGCTATGTATTTAGAAAAGTACAAATCCATTCGAAGCACATTAGGCATAATAGGCAGCGTCGTCGTGAGAGAGACACAGAAAATTACGAATCAACGAACCCAAAAAAAGTTACGAAAGTAGGAGTTGTGTCCAGAATCAACGAAAAACAACGTACCCTACCGAAAGTACGAATTATAAATCAACTAAAAATTCAACGAAAAATGTCGCTTGCGAAAATACGAATTAGTCCGAACACGAAAAATCCCGTCTAGCAAAATTACGAATGATTACGAATCAACAGGACCGAAAAGAAACTAACCGAAACTAACCGAATTTTTCCGTTGTGCACAAGCCTAGTAATGAGTCCATCTCATATATTAGTTTCACCTTTTAAGTTGCATTAGTGAAATAAATTAACTTTTGCACGATATTCAAATTTTTCGAGTATCACCTGTAGTTGGGCTCAGACTTGCTGATTTCTTTAAATTTTGCTTCTGCTCTGGTTGCGATACTGCCTGGCAGTTATTTTCCCTGGCACTGCCACCGCTGGCCCATGTTGGAATACAGGTGTATCACAGCAGTATTGGGTGTCCCTTCTCGGCAACCATGCAGTGGGGGTGGTTGACCCACTGTGCATGCTGGGGAGGGGTACATAAGGGGCAGACGCCATTGTGTTCGGGGTTCCTGGTGCGCCTCGTGGCCCTCATGGCACAGGGTGCGTGTGCGTGTTCTGGCCCTGGGCACCTTCAGCCCGAGGCTACATCTCTGCTCGCTAAGCCCAGCTCTGCTGGTTTGGGCCTACATCTTTGAAAGTATCCCAAGCTGTCCATCCGTGGGAAGGAAGCTCTTGAGGAGGGGAGCCAGGGGAGGAGATGCCCCAGAAGAGACTGGCAAGGCGCCGATGTCTCGGGAGAGGCCTGGTAACTCATCTTGAGGAGGGATACACAAAAAAGTTATATTATTGCTTAGCTGGAGGTTTGGGATGTTTGAGATCCTGTGGCAGAGGATTCTCGGACGCATCCCAAGTTTCATCAGGTCTGTGGCAGAGACCCAAGTTCACTGATAGCAGTTTGTGGCAGAAACTGTCTAGAATCTGATCACTGCATCATTTTGGTTGCTAGGACCGTGAGAGGGGACTATCCGGGTAAGCAATACCCACTCAGGCTTGAGTGGTGAATATACTGACTGTTTGCATCTATTGTACCGCGTGCCTGAACCTTCCCCTACTTTTCTCGTTTCCCACTTTTTCTCAAGTTCTAAAGCAAAGGAAAATAAAGCCTTATTGTTGAGGTTTTACATCTGTGTGAACATTGACTTTTCTGAAACTCTACCCTGAATACGGAAGCCATTGAGGTAGTTTGCATGACTCAAAATTAATCAGCAGCTCCTTCGGGGGTCAGTGCTACACAAGTGTAAAGAAGTCCTCAAGCAGGCGAGGCTCTGTGCCTTTAACTTGCAGATAACTGACCACAAAGTGAGTCTAGTGTTACAATGCAACATTTATCCAGAGTTTGACAGACTTGCACTGGTGCACAGTCATGTTGGAACAAGAAGGAGCCATCCCCAAACTGTTACCACAAAGTTGGGAGCATGAAATTGTCCAAAATGTCTTGGTATGCTGACACCTTAAGAGTTCCCTTCACAAGTCCAACCCCTGAAAAACAACCCCACACTACAATCCCCCCTCCACCAAATGATTTGGACCAGTGCACAAAGCAAGGCCCATAAAGACATGGATGAGCGAGTTTGGGGTGGAGGAACCTGACTGGCCTGCACAGAGTCCTGACTTCAACCCGATACAACCCCTGTGGGATGAATTAGAGTGGAGGCTGTGAGCCAGGCCTTCTTGTCCAACTTCAGTGCCTGACCTCACAAATGCGCTTCTGGAAGAATGGTCAAACATTCCCATAGACACACTCCTAAACCTTGTAGACAGCCTTCCCAGAAGAGTTGAAGCTGTTATAGCTGCAAAGGGTGGACCAACCCAATATTGAACCCTACGGACTAAAACTGGGATGCCATTAAAGTTCATGTGCGTGTAGAGAGAGGCTTCTCAATACTTTTGTTAATATAGTGTATATATATCTTCTCTGTATCCCAGATAGTTGCACAAATCTTAGGAGAGCTCTATGTTCAACGAGGCACAGGCTCCTCCAAGATGGCTGCCGGGAGCCAAGTGCAGAGGACAAGTTAGAGGTAAGCAGCGATCATGTGATTGTTGTGCTTACTTCCGGCAGCTAATCAGGAAGGCCCCATTTACACCTCAGCATTTTGTAGCTTGAAGCTTCAAAATACTGGAGGAGAAAAAAAATCAATTATTCTCTATTGAGTTGGTTCACATCTCCACTAAAAGTCACCTAAAGCAAACGCCTGCAGCTCAAAAAAGTTCTGGAGCTTTTTTTTAGCTCAAACTAGGCAGATTGGCGCGTTTTAGAAGCTTTTATTTATTTTTTGTTCCATAGAAATGCATGGAAACGCTTGATTCAAGCATTTTTGAGCAATTTTGTGCGTTTTGTTGCACATTTTCAAGAGTTTTTCTTCTCAAATGCAATATATAAATGAAAATAAATGATTAAATAAATAATAAATACAAAAATATATAATAATAAATAAATTAAATAAAACACTCTGAGGCTGGCCATACATGTTAAATTTTCTTGTACAATTTTCCTTTAGATTTACCAAAAACTATATAAAAAAACTATCAAACAATAAAAACTAACAACTACCAATTGTATCCAATTAGGCCGGCCCTTGCACTACAAAGTTTAAGGTAAATCTAAAAGAAAATTGTGCTAGCCCAACCCTTAACCCCTAACCCTAATAATATTAACCCCTAACCCTAATATTAAACCCTAACATTAAACCCTAACACTAATATTAACCCCTAACCCTAATATTAAACCCCAACACTAATATTAACCCTAACCCTAATAATATTAACCCCTAAACCCAATATTAAACCCTAACGCTAATTTTAAACCCCAACACTAATATTAAACCCTAACCCTATTTATTAAACCCTAAGGCCCCTTTCACACTGGGGCGGGCAGGTGCGGTGGCGGTATAGCAGTGCGATTTTCAGCGCTGCTATACCGTCGTTCTTACCGCGGTATGCGGCCGCTAGGGGGGGTGAATTTAACCCCCGCTAGCGGTCGAAAAAGGGTTAATACCACCCGCAAACCGCGGCTATTGCCGCGGTTTGCGGGCGGTATTACCGCGGTGTCCCATTGATTTCAATGGGCAGCCGCGGTAAAGGAGCGGTGAACACACCGCTCCTTCACTGCTGTAAAGAAGCGGCTAGCAGGACTTTTGGAGTGGTCCTGCTAGCGCACCGCTTCAGTGTGAAAGCCTTCGGGCTTTCACATTGAAGGCTACAGGCACGAATTTTTCATGCGGTATAATAGCGCTAATAATAGCGCTAAACCGCATGAAAAACGCCCCAGTGTGAAAGGGGCCTTATATTAAGCCCTAACCCTATGATTAACACCTAACCCTAATATTAAGCCCTAACACTAATATTAACCCCTAACCCTAATATTAAACCCTAACACAAATATTAACCCTAACACAAATATTAACCCTTAACCCTAATAATATTAACACCTAATCCTAATATTAAACCCTAACACTAATATTAAGCCCTAACCTAACAAAATATATAAATAATAATAAATACATTAACCCCTAACCTTTAAACTCTAACCCTGACCCCTTACAAAAAAGTAAAAAAAAATGAGTTAATAATAAAAAAATAAATAAAAGCAGATGAAAAAGCTGAAAAACATAGCAACAAATGATAAAACAGATGATTTTTTTCTCTATTGGCTATTTAAAGTGGTTGTATACCCTGTTTTTTAACTTTTACCTACAGGTAAGCCTATAATAAGGCTTACCTGTAGGTAAAAAGAATATCTCCTAAACCTGTACGGTTTAGGAGATATTCCCCTCGCAATGAGCCGCTGACTGCAGCGGCGCATGAGCGGCGGGGATTCTAGGCTAAAGTTCGGCAGCCGCCGGACCTTGCCGACGCGTGGGAGTGACGACATCGCCGCTCCAGCCACTCACAGCTCTGGAGCGGCGATACCCGGAAGACACGCCGAGGCAAGATGACATCTCCCTTGGCGTGGACGAGGTAAGTTCCCGACACCTCGTTCTAAGGTAAGTATTTCATAATGAGCTAGTATGCGGTGCATACTAGCTCATTATGCCTTTCAGGTATGAAAAAAAATAAAAAAGTAGGAGCGGGTATACAACCGCTTTAAAAATTGCCAAAGCTCGAAAAATGTTTTAAAGCTTTAAAAATGTTGTACACAAATACTAAAAAACGCTTGGAAAAACACTTGGAAAAAGGTGTGAGTGCAGCCGAAGAGAGTGAGTGATGTGTGAATTTCCACCCCGCTATCCCCGCTGTCACCTGCTAAGTGTCTTTATGGAGCTGGCTTTGTACACGGGGACACAGTCATGGTGGAACAGATAAGGGTCGTCACCAAACTGTTAGCACAAGGTTGGAAGCACACAGTTGTCTACAATCTTTGTATGATGTACACTGGACACCCCTGAACTCCATCATTTGGAGGGGGAGCGCATACTTTTGGCCATACATTGTACTTCATGGTCTCTTTATTAGGTACACATAGCATAGTACTGTTATAAATGTGGAATACTACAAAACTCAGCATGTGCAAGCCCCAAGAGATATCCTTACTTGATACAGTTACGCCAATCTGGCACGTGTTTTGGCCCAGCTCATTGGAGGCTGTGCAGCGGTAAGTCCCATCCATTGCCTGCGATACGTTTGTAATAAGGAGTGATCCCGACTCCTGATCTGGAATATAAAACAGATTATCACAGATATGGTTACTTACAGTGTAACATGGCTCATTAAACAGAGGAAACAGTAATGAATTGTATGCAGGTCTTCACTTATCTAACCTGAATGCGGAAAACGGAAAAGCTTTAGGTTGATTGGCTGCTACATACAACTCTGAGAACTTGCAAATAATGGCAGTGAAAGTGGGAAACATTTTTGGCAAATGTGCGAAAAGCTGTCAGGAGTAGATTTCGGTACAGAATACTAGATGGGGCATTTAAACTGACCACCAAATATATCAGTGACATTTATACTGACCACCAATATAAAAAGGGCATTTATACTGACCACCAAATATATCAGTGACATTTATACTGACCACCAATATAAAAAGGGCATTTATACTGACCACCAAATATATCAGTGACATTTATACTGACCACCAATATATCAGTGACATTTATACTGACCACCAAATATATCAGTGACATTTATACTGACCACCAAATATATCAGTGACATTTATACTGACCTGCAATATAACGAGGGCATTTATACTGACCACCAATATAACAAGATATTCATACTGATCGTGTAATGGGAAAAAACACTGACCACCAATGCGGGTACTTATAATGACCACCAATGTAATAAAGATAAACACACTGACCACCAATGTAAGGGTGGCATGTACACTGACCACCAAAGTAACAGGGGCCTTTATAATGACCACCAATATAACAAGGGTGACCACTAAAAAAAATGTGGGTATTGAAACTGACCACCAATGTAACCAGGGTATTTTCACTGCCCACCAATGTAAAGGGGGTATACTGGCCACTAATGTATCAGAAGCATTTACACTTAACACGAATGAGTACTTACACTGACCACCGAGCTAACAAGGGTATTTACAATGACCACCAATGTCACTAGAGTATTTACACCTACCAGCAAGGTAACGGGGCATATATAATGACAAGAAATGTAACGGGGCATATATACTGACTAACAATGTAACGAAGGAATGCACACTGACCACCAATGTGAATTTAGGTTATAAAATAGTACATTCATTCTGTGGATCAGTCCCTGTGAAAAACAGCTACAGTACTTCAATTGTAGAGTGTTATAAAAAGAGGTGTGTGTGTACATGCGTGTTTTTGGGCCCTATGAATTTTAGTTACACTCCTTTATGCAGATCCCAAAAATTGAAAAAGACTAGCGATCCCTCTTAAAAAAAATATTAAAACCAAATTAATTTATTTCAGACTGGGAATCTGGGCTGTTATTGCCAAGCTGATCCAAAATCCAAATCAAATCTTTTTTCAAGTACAGTAAATGTCACCAAAACAGAGGAGCATCCTTTTCTATTGTGTGCGATGTACGATTCTGTTAATTCATAAATACCGTACTTAAAATAGTATTGAATAGAAAAGTATTCAATAAATGAATTGGACACACCTTTTACCCTTTAGGGGGAAGTCTTATCCAGCCAAGTATCACCCCTGCAGGTGCGATACCCCACCATTAGGGGGCGGCTGGTGATACAAATGTAACAAAAATATTTTTGCTTGCATATCTTACAAATTTTCTGCAGATATTTTTGTACAATAAATGCTTATTTGTTACATACAGAATGTTAATTGTGCAGAGAAATCAAACTCACTTAGCATCATTCCAGGCAGTAAAGGGGTCTTCGAACCTTGAAAAGCCCAGGTATAAATGGCCGGAGGGTTGGCCACAGATGAACATGTCAGAGTAACGTCTTGTCCTGTGATTGCATTCCCATTCATTTGACAGGTTGGTGCTGACGGAGGAACTAAGAAAAACGTTGGAAACAAAAAGCTCATGCATTATTTTAATAATCTGTCTTGACATACAGTATAAACGTGGATAAGAAAATGTGATGCTCCCCAGCTACTGCCATTTTGCACTGTGCCCAGAATATGAGACTGTCACAGCTATGATGTACAAAAATATCCAGAGAGACCGTAAATAAGATATTCTCTCTCATTCATTTTAGCAGCCATGCCACATGGGCTCTTCCACGGCCAGCCTGATTTGATATGCCAACTGGTATGTGGGGGGTGATGGGAATTTCATGGGCAGGTGACCAAGTTTCTGAAACACCCAGTTAGCCTTAAGAGTCGGATTTTAGTTGACAACTCCATATTTTACCATATTTGTCCTCTTTTCATCTTGACTTTTATACATTCCACCACCATACTTCCTTCTACCAGCGTTGTCCCTTTCACCACCACCTGTCCTCAGGTGCCTCACAATTCTGGAATATAGCACTCCCCTCCCCCATGGATCTAATGTTTGATCTTTGTCCAGTGTGAGTGACTGATGTAAATTCCCAAAAGACAGGCTGCCTACCATCTTCAGCTTCAAGACTGAAGGCCAGCAAGGGACATTCAATCTGCTGCATTTACTTGTTACATATTCAGCACTAATGTCCACAAATCTCCTCAACTCTGTGGGGTACCTAAGCTATGAGTCCCAATTATTCCAAAGGTCCATGGTCAAATCAAACACTTCCTCCTTTATGCCCCCAGTCTACGACCAGTCCCTATTCTGTCTTATCAGTCTTCTTTTTTCTTCCATCATGGCCCATGATCAGCTCATTCTCTGCCTCCCATAACTCCCCACCATATACTATCATCAGTTCACACTCTGTGCCCCCCCATTGTAAGGTATACTGACTAAATCATTTGTGCCAACAAAAACATTGTCTGATTGGCCGGTAATGCATGCCAGGCCAAAAAACGATTAAACCTACATAAACTCCTTTCCCAAACAGGCATACTTGTTTTTATAATAATATAAATGTTTACTCTTCAAAATTCGACATGGTGAGATCTTTGCACAAATACACACCATGGATGGAAGATAGATGAAGGATGATGTCAAGAAATCCCAATTCCCAGCACTGCTGTCAAACCCAGAACGTGTGTGCATAAAAAATAAAGTAAAAAAAATAAATGTAAAAATATTTTCATAGTTACATTTTTTATTTTATCTTCCCATATTTCCTATCAGTACTTGACTTGACTTTCTAATATTGTTTAGTATATCTCTGCTGTGACAGTGCAAGGCTTTGCCACAGTGAAAACATAAGAGAAAATAACAAAGGTATCTCTTGCCATTCAAAAGAACGGCGGTTCTTTTGAATGGGTGTGTGTATACTCGGCGTGCAAGGCAAGCCAACGTTTTTTTTTCCGACAGGATTCCCGCCCGTGTGTACATGGCTTCAGAGTTGCAATTGGAGAAACTCCAGGGGTTTGTGAGTGGAGAAAGCTTTGTTTTGAGTTTCCCCGGGTTTCGTAAGCTTGGATCTGGTCTTGGAGTTTGAAAGTTCCAAAGTGTTTTGGGCGGGCCAGAACCTTCAATCCTGTGTCTGGGTTTTGCTGGATGCCTGCATCCTGTGTCATTATAATCCAAATCTGAGCACAGCTCAAAGCTCCCATTTTGGAGATAGAAAGCCAGCCAGGGGACGGGAGTCTCAACCAGGAGTCAGGTGTGCCCCAGCACAGGGGTCAGGTGTGCCCCAGCACAGGAGTCAGGTGTGCCCCAGCACAGGAGTCAGGTGTGCCCCAGCACAGGAGTCAGGTGTGCCCCAGCACAGGAGTCAGGTGTGCCCCAGCACAGGAGTCAGGTGTGCCCCAGCACAGGAGTCAGGTGTGCCCCAGCACAGGAGTCAGGTGTGCCCCAGCACAGGAGTCAGGTGTGCCCCAGCACAGGAGTCAGATGGGCTCCTATCAAGAGATCCAACACCTACACCTTCCTTCTACTTTCTGAATCTTACCCAGAACCGAGAGCTGTACAATGCCGGAGCCGGTGCCGCTGAAATCTGGTGGGTTGTTCACTTCGCAGATGTAGGAACCATTATCTGACCAGACAATATTATTCAACTGGATAGATGCCACTCCGGAGGTTGGCTGTTTCTGGACACTGCTTAGTCTGTCAGCCTGAGATCCCGGCTTGTATGTTGACCCTCCTGAGTAGTAATAAATCTAAGTAATAAAATAAAATGTCAGTAACAATATTTCACATGGTCAACCAACAATACACTCTAGATTCTAAAAAGCCTGCGGGAGGGATCCAGGGCTGCAGTCACACTTTTTACCATTTTGTTGCACCTTTTAATGCGTGTGTAGCGCACCAACCCCAGACTTTACCTGCTTTTCTTCTGCTTGGCTCCTCCGCAGGAAAAGAATGAGGCACACCGCACCACAAGCCCGTACCCTCCTGAATAGGGAGGTTGAGCGGTGTTAGTTTCTCGGGCCTGTTTGCGACTGGTGTAAAAAGGCCTCCAGTGCTGACCTCGTTTCTGCAGTAATCAGAACAAGTCTTTCCCCAGTAAGCAACTGTCCACACCAACTGAAAGGTCCAACACTTGTTTATTACTTCTTGCACAATAAACAGTCTCTTTTAGAGCAGACGGGTTGAGACAAACACGGGTCAGATAAGGTGGGAGGAGGTCAAGGCACAAACTTAAATTTGGGTTTCTCCTGTTCTGAATAGCACTAACAGGCTTGGCGTACGGTCGCTACCACCGACCATGAGGGGTCTCTGCCACAGACCAGGTGAATAGGGCCTCTGCCACAGGCCCGGTTGTTGGGTCTCTGCCACCGACCAGATTCACAATGGGTCACTACCACAGACCATGAGAACGTGGATTACCTTCTGAAAGTATTGACCCCTGTCTTCCCATCAACTCTGACCAGCTTCCCTGTCCCTGCTGAAGAAAAGCATCCCCACAACATGATGCTGCCACCACCATGTTTCACGGTGGGGATGGTGTGTTCAGGGTGATGTGCACTGTTAGTTTTCCAGCAGATATAGTGTTTTGCTTTTAGGCCAAAAAGTAAAATTTTGGTCTCATCTGAGCAGAGCACCTTCTTCCACATGTTTGCTGTGTCCCCCACATGGCTTCTCGCAAACTGCAAGCAGGACTTCTTATGACTTTGTTTCAACAATGGCTTTCTTCTTGCCACTCTTCCATAAAGGCCAGATTTGTGGGAGTGCACGACTAATAGTTGTCCTGTGGACAGATTCTCCCACCTGAGCTGTGGATCTCTGCAGCTCCTCCAGAGTTACCATGGGCCTCTTGACTGCTTCTCTTATGAATGCTCTCCTTGCCCGGTCTCTAGGTTTAGGTGGACAGCCATGTCTTGGTAGGTTTGTAGTTGTGCCATACTCTTTCCATTTTAGGATATTGGATTGAACAGTGCTCCGTGAAATGTTCAAAGCTTGGGATATTTTTTTATAACCTATCCTAACTTCTCCACAACTTTATCCCTGACCTGCCTGGAGGGTTCCTTAACCTCCCTGGCGGTATGATTCTGTCTGGAATTATGTACCAAAAGCGGTACAATTATTTTGCATGGAAATTTGATGTTATGTATTGTAGGCCTGCAATTCTTAGTAATTACTTACTTAAACCTGACCAAACAAGAGTCTAGTAGACATCCCAGGTATGATAAAGTTTGAAACACAAAATCATAAATTATAATAAAATAAATAACTATAAATAATTATAACAAATAGTAATTCAATTATAATAAAAATTATTCAATAATGTAATCAAATCAAAAACACATTTTCTCAGTTGCAGAATTGTCGCTGTCATTAGATTTAGTGTTTGATGATGAATTTCCCCACAAATCGCTATCGCTCAATTCTGGAAGTGATTCTAATTTATTATCGCTGTTTTCTAGCTGGTCTAAAACCACTTTTGACATAAAGGGACACTTTTTGGTTGCTATGGACAATCTCCAGTTTCCAGGCAGAAAGAACAGTTTTTAAAATATAAAACTGCATGCAGGACACTGGACAGACCACTAGGGACAAAGGGGATGTGTAATTATTTGATACAGTACTGTAATCTGTAAGATTACAGTACAGGCATACCCCGCTTTAAGTACACTCACTTTACATACACTCGCGAGTAAGGACATACCCGCGAGTGTATGTAAAGTGCCTCACAAGTACTATACAGACATTTTGCAGCCGCAGTAGAAGGAGCTGAGGCTCCGAGAGCATAGCCCGCCCTGTTCCAGTGTGCCCCTGACACCCCCACTACAGCCCCTGACACCCCCACTACAGCCCCTGAGACCTCAACTACAGCTCCTGAGACCCCCTGACCCCCCACTACACCCTAGAAGTGAAAAAAGGTATTGTTTCACTTTAAGTACATTTTCGTTTTACATACATGCTCTGGTCCCCATTGTGTACTTAAAAGTGGGGTATGCCTGTATACTGTATGTATTGTGTGTGTTTTTCACTTTTTGAATTTGGCGCCGAACTCCACCCCCGTGCGCCGCAACGTCGCAGGGAACAGAGCTCGGCACCCGGCAGTGTGAATCGAGCGAGACACGGCTCGCATACACTGCGGAGAGACATAGCAGGATCCAGGGAACAAGGTAAGTAACTTTCCTGTATCCTGCAATGCGATCCCGAGTCTGGCTCTGGGTTACCGTTCTTAGCATGAAAAACTCACTCCAAGCCTGACTCGGGAATACCGCTAAGGGGGTTAACAAACCTCTGAGGGCTTCACGGAACAGCTGTATTTTTACTGAGATTCAGAGGCGTAACTAGAAACTTCAGGGCCCCGGTGCAAGAAATCATGAAGGGGGCCCCCCCCGAAAAGCATGATTTTGATACTTTATCTTTGTCTATACTTTACTGCGGGTAGACACCCTCTTAGTGCAGACCCCCGCAGTATAGACACCCTCTTAGTGCAGACCCCCGCAGTATAGACACCCTCTTAGTGCAGACCCCCGCAGTATAGACACCCTCTTAGTGCAGACCCCCGCAGTATAGACACCCCCTTAGTGCAGACCCCCGCAGTATAGACACCCTCTTAGTGCAGACCCCCGCAGTATAGACACCCTCTTAGTGCAGACCCCCGCAGTATAGACACCCCCTTAGTGCAGACCCCCGCAGTATAGACACCCCCTTAGTGCAGACCCCCGCAGTATAGACCCCCCCTTAGTATAGACCCCCGCAGTATAGACACCCCCCTTAGTGCAGACCCCCGCAGTATAGACACCCCCCTTAGTGCAGACCCCCGCAGTATAGACACCCTCCTTAGTGCAGACCCCCGCAGTATAGACACCCCCCTTAGTGCAGACCCCCGCAGTATAGACACCCCCCTTAGTGCAGACCCCCGCAGTATAGACACCCCCCTTAGTGCAGACCCCCGCAGTATAGACACCCCCTTAGTGCAGACCCCCGCAGTATAGACACCCCCTTAGTGCAGACCCCCGCAGTATAGACACCCTCTTAGTGCAGACCCCCACAGTATAGACACCCCCTTAGTGCAGACCCCCGCAGTATAGACACCCCCCTTAGTGCAGACCCCCGCAGTATAGACACCCTCCTTAGTGCAGACCCCCGCAGTATAGACACCCTCCTTAGTGCAGACCCCCGCAGTATAGACACCCCCCTTAGTGAAGACCCCCGCAGTATAGACACCCCCCTTAGTGCAGACCCCCGCAGTATAGACACCCCCTTAGTGCAGACCCCCGCAGTATAGACACCCTCTTAGTGCAGACCCCCGCAGTATAGACACCCTCTTAGTGCAGACCCCCGCAGTATTGACACCACCTTAGTGCAGACCCACAGTGTATTACACAGCCCCCCTTAGTACAGACCCCTATACATACAGTATATACACAGACACACACACACACACAGTATATACACACACTATACATACACACACATTATATACACATAGACACAGTCACACACCAGCATTTGTTACCCAAAAATCAGCCTGATTAAACACACTGCTGCCCCCATCTCCTGTCATGCTGGGACTTGTAGTGCCCCAGCAGCTCACAGACACATTAGTTGGTAATACAGGAGAGGAGGGGACTGTGCTTGTTTAGTGGTGGGCAGCTAATGAGTAGGAGATGTAGTTAGTAGAGATTGGGGAGACATTCATGTTCTTCCTCCAGCAGCAGTGCTCTTCTCACACACAAAATCAATCTAATAGCCTCAGAGACAGGAGGAGCCATGCTGGAGGTAACACATCCTCTCCCTCACTGCTCACCAGGCTAATCCATCGACAAGAATCCATTAAGTAAAGCTCAACCAGTTTACCTTATCAGGCAGCAGTCCGTCCCACACTCCCCTCTCTTCATCTCCTGCTCTTAGGTCAAAAAAGCCGCGCTGTGGAAGGGGGCGTGTACAGCATGTTCCTATTGGCTGAGGGGGCAGTGAAGAGGCGGGGCAGCTATAATCTGACCGAATGGTCAGTCCTCCCCAGCCAGCAACGCCGTGACGGGCGGGTGGCGGGCCCCCGGGACTTGGCAGAACTACAGGGCCCAGTCGCAACTGCGACTGCTGCGACCATGAAAATTCCGCCACTGCTGAGATTAAATTATACACAGGTGGACTCTATTTACCAATTAGGTGACTTCTGGAGACAATTGGTTCCACTAGATTTTAGTTAGGGGTATCAGAGTAAAGGGAGCTGAACAAATGCACGCCACACTTTTCACATATTTATAAAAAAAATTGAAAACCATTTATCATTTTCCTTCCACTTCACAATTATGTGCCACTTTGTGTTGGTCTATAGCATAAATTCCCAATAAAAGACATTTACGTTTTTCATTGTAACACGATAAAATGTGAAAAATTTGAAGGGGTATGAATACTTTTTCAAGGCACTGTTTATATATATATACCGTATATACTCGAGTATAAGCCGAGTTTTTCAGCACATTTTTTTGTGCTGAAAATGCCCCCCTCGGCTTATACTTGAGTTACCTTTTTGCGCCTAATCTCCTGGACTTTGGGGATCCGGTACCAGCCGGTCCAAACTTGGCACACATGTAGCCCCACTCTTCCTCTACACGTGTGCAAAGTTTGTTGTCCAGGGATCCTACGGCCTGGGAGCACAGATTTTTCAAATGTGGGCACCCCTTCCATAGACTCCTATGTTAAACGGTAATTTCTCCGGTAAATTTGGGGACCTGGTACAGACCGGTCGTAGGTCCCCTGGACTCGACACTTGGCACACATGTAGCCCTATTTCTCCTCTACAAGTGTGGACAGTTTGTTGTCTGGGGGACCTATGGCCGGGGAGCATCGATTTTTCAAATCTAGGCACCCCTTTCATAGACTCCCATGTTAAACGTCAGTCTAGTCAAGGACACAGTGAGGCATGGGCACAATGAGGCATGCACATGGACACAGTGAGGCATGGACACAGTGAGGCATGCACATGGGCACAGTGAGGCATGGGCACAGGGAGGCATAGTGAGGCATGCGCATGGACACAGTGAGGCAAAGTGAGGCACAGTGAGGCATGCAGGTGGACACCCTAGGCTTATACTCGAGTCAATACGTTTTCTCAGTTTTTTGTGGTAAAATTAGGTGCCTCGGCTTATATTCGGGTCGGCTTATACTTGAGTATATAAGGTATATAGAATGCTCTTTAATGCCAGCTTGAATTTCTTTAGCTTCGTGGCAGCTGCCTGGCATGGTGTAAAAATATCTATACATTTATACAATTAAAAAGAGGAAAACAGGACCACTGACCTGTTTGCCGTTTGTTGGCTGAGTGTTTCCAGGGGCGAACTTCCACTCCACCACAAACTGACTGCCGACAGTGGTGGAGTATGTGCATGGCAGGATGACATTGGCCCCCACTTTTCCCACAACCACATTCTCTGGGATTGTAATTGTCACAGACAGGATGGTGTCTGAGAAAAAAAACACATAAATATTACAAATTATCTGACAAATCTCTCCTATGGTGGTCACAGTTGTATCAATATGGTCAGTGGAGCCCATTTACACTTTACACCTGGTGCAGAGGGACTGCACTTGGCGCTATTCCAGTGCAGTCCCAACCATAAGACAAGGCCAGGCCAGTTTGTACCATTGAATTGCAGTGATGTGCACTAATAAAAATACAATATGCATTATTTTTCTTTCAGCGCAGCACAGTGTGACGCAATCCACTGCCTCCCATTGTGCTGCGGCCAGCAGAACTTAATGAAATATCACTTTGGGGGTTATTTAGTATAACTTAAAGTGGAGCTCCACCCTAAATAGCAACTTTTGCTATTTGGATTCCTCCCCCCCTCCGGTGTCACAATTGACACCTTTCAGGGGGGAGGGGGGTGAAGATACCTGTCTAAGACAGGTATTTTCACCCACATCCGGGAGTCCTCTCTCCGGGAATCTGCGGGAGTTACGTCACTTCCCGCAGACTTCCCTTGGTGTTCTGGGAGACACTCGGCTCCCAGAACACAGGAGCACCAATCAGAACGGCGCAGCGCGACTCGCGCATGCGCCGTAGGGAACCGGGCATGAAGCCGCAGGGCTTCACTTCCTGGTTCCCTCAGCGAGGATGGCGGAGGGAGCAGCAGAGCGACGAGCGGTCGCTCGTCCTCTGCTGCGGACGTCGCTGGACTCCAGGACAGGTAAGTGTCCAAATATTAAAAGCCAGCAGCTGCTGTAGCTGTAGCTGCTGGCTTTTAATATTTTTTTTTCCGGCGGAGCTCCGCTTTAAGAGTACAAAATCTGGTGCAGCTCTGCAAACAACCAATCAGCTTCCAGATTTTATTGCCAGTGCTTAAACAAGGTTAAGTTAGAAGCTGATTGGCTACCATGCAAAACTGCACCAGATTCTGACTTCAGTAAAGTTCCATCTAAAAATTGGAAACCATGCGAAATGCCGTGATCAGAGGATCAGCACCACTGTCATCCATGGTCTTACCACACACCACTAGGACTGCTTTCTATCAAATTTTTTGATCGTTGCGGATTGAAGTAACAATTTTTTTATTTGAATAATATATTTCTATGTATAAAATCATATTTCAGATCATAGATCAATACCGATTGTGTCATGTCGTTTGATCTGTTCTTTGCTGATGAATCAATTGTTGTATAGATCAATACACTGCTTACTGTATGGATTGGCCACCTTCAGGCTGCACTCACATTATAATGTTGAGTAAATGCACGCAAAACTGCATGCTTATCCAAAATGCGCAAAAATGCCTGTTGTGCTTGGGGTGCCATTCGTTGTTATTGGCACCCCAAATGTGGTAAAACAGACTCTTGGTTTTCACGTGGAAAAAAAGTGTGACAAACGCACCAACATGCGCAGTTAAAATGTGCGTGACGCCCAAAGCTCAAAGAGAACATGAGCTACTCTGGCATGTTTTTTGCGTATAGGGCTGCCCAAATTGAATTGAATTCATGTAGCTCTACAATGAGAAAAAATGTGCACATAAACAGTGCATTTATGTATGCGTTTATAGCGGGAGATACACTAAGGCTGGATTGACACCTATGCAGTTTTAGTGCTTTTTTGCATTTTGCAGATTTACACTACAGAACGTGTTCCATAGGAAACCATGTTAAATGGACTGTAGTGCAAATCTGCAAAATGCAAAAAGCACTAAAACTGCATTGGTGTGAATCCAGCCTAACACTGGAACCCGGCATAATCTGGTGCAGCTCTACAAAGAAACCAATCAGCTTACAGGTTTTATTGTCAAAGCTTAATTAAAAAAAGCTGAAGTTAGAAGATTAGATTGGTTACTATGTACAGCTGCACCCGATTCTGAGTGCTCCAGTTGTAGTAAATCTCCCCCATAGCATGAATTCAGCCTAATTTAGGCAAGCAGCTAATTTAAAGTATACTGCTTTCCTGCCTAGATATTTGTAATTTGCCCTCCAGTTGTGTATTTCACGCTGTGTAGCTAAAGAGTGACACCACAAATCATCAGCTTATCAGTCTGCTGCTTCACCTTTTACTGTCCAATCACAGGCTGGGGGTGGGACAAGATCTAGAAGTGTTGCTTAACCCAAGACCCTGCATTCGCCATATCTGGTCTCCCACAAAATATAAACGGCTAAATACCTTTTTTCATCAGCAGTATATAGCAGTCTTGTGACTTCTATCAGTGTCTGGTTAAAGCTTGCAGGAGAAGTTTTCATTCTCCTCTGACTGTCTATGAGGCTGCAGGACTCCTGACCATTTGTCTGGACAGTGCTGATTGGCCCTGTGCTGATCACATGCACATGCAAGAAGAAAAAACTCTCTAGCAATACACACCAAACTGTGCATGTGCAGAGTGACTCCAAGGCTCCATGCTATCAGGAGATGGATTGGGGACAGCAGAAGAAGGGGAGGATCTGAGATGACAGGATCAAACAGCCTTTTTACACAGTGTGAAGGATTAGCCCCTTAGGTTCCACAGTGAGTATAACAAGCGTACTTTACTGCATGTACAGACTGATTTTACTGCTGTGGGTTTAGTAACATTTTAACTGCGGCAAAGAAAAATCAGGCCTCCTCCCATTCCAGACAGAGTGTGCTGTGTGACACAGCTATATAAATCTCAGGACTGGATGGCCAGAAATACAAATCCTTTGGCAGGTAAAACAGCTCTATAGCCCCCAGTTACACCGGTGCGACTTGTCATGCGATTTGAAAGGCCCAAATTGCATGACAAGTTGCACCATATTGGCAATTGAACTTTTCAAATAGGTGCGATGCCGACTTTACATCGCCCCACCGATTTGAAAAATAAGTTCACGCACTAAGTGTGCAGCTATAAGGTGCAACTTGCATAGACATGAAATGCACAGATGTCAGCCAAGTCGCACCTGACATGTGGCTTTAAAATCGTGCGATTTTAAGTGAAGTCACATGATTTCAAGGTCGGATTTGGTGTGACCGAAGACTTATAGGTATTTCATTTCATCCTGGAGTTTGCCTTTAAATAATGCATATATATAATCCTTACATAAGCCCAGTAATGACGGACTCTCATAGAATGACTTACTTCGCTTTTCACTTTCTCTGCTCTTTCCAGTTTAAACTTCTTGCGGGGATTTAAGAATATTCACAAAGATAATGTAGAATTAAGTGTTACCAAAATAAGCTTTCCCAAAATACATTATTTAATAGCCCATTCCGGCAGATCATAAAATATTCTGTTCCAAAATCTAAAAATCGGCTCTGCTAAGAAGGAACACAAAGACAGTCGTCTCCGGAGAGAGCAGCCAGCACAAGATATAAAAAGTCTCCAATGGGAGGCGGATTGCGTCATCTCTCCAGCCACTTCAGCTCTCATACCTGCACACCCCTATGGACCACAGCAACCCTTACATTACAGCTATGAGCCTGTATGTTCACCGATAACTTTGTCATTACTTAAAACGGAGGTCCACCCAAAAAAAATAAATATTAAAAGCCAGCAGCTACAAATACTGCAGCTGCTGACTTTTTAATAAATGGACACTTACCTGTCCATGGTGCCCGCGATGTCGGCAGCCGAAGCCGAGCAATCGCTCATCTCTCGGCTGCCCCCGCCGCCATCCTCGTTGCGGCTTCACTTCCCGGTTCCCTACTGCGCATGCGCGAGTAGCGCGGCACGTCCTCAGTGGTCCCCGCTGTGTCCTGGGACCAGTGTTTTTCCCAGAAGACAGCGGGGGGGGGGGGGGGGGAGTGGAGTGACTACCGTGGGATTCTTTTCCCGGAAGTGGGTGCAAATACCTGTATTACCTGTAAATACCTGCACCCCACTTCCCTAAAAGGTGCCAAATGTGACACCGGAGGGGGGGAGGGTTCCGAAAAGCGGAGGTTTACTTTTTGTGTGGACCTCCACTTTAACAAAGTGGAATTTTAATCTCCCAATCAACATTGATTATTTGTAATCCTCATGCTGCTAGCATTAGTAAATAGATAGGAAATTATATAATATTTACTTGTTTTAAACTTTTATTTTACATTTCTTTAGTTACTTCCTTGTTTCTTGCCTAGGCAAATGATGTCATACATCCCAGGAGTCTCCAGGAGGGGGAGGGGGGTGAGTACACCCCTAAGTGAAAATGTCCAAATTCTGCCCAAAGTGTCAATATTTTGTGTGGCCAGCATTATTTTCCAGCACTGCCTTAACCTTCTTGGGCATGGAGTTCACCAGAGATTCACAGGTTGCCCCTGGAGTCTCTTCCCCTCATCCATGATGACTTCACGGTGCTAGTGGATGTTAGAGACCTTGCGCTCCTCCACCTTCCATTTGAGGAAGCCCCACAGATGCTCAATAGGGTTTAGGTCTGGAGACATGCTTGGCCAGTCCACTCCCTTTACCCTCAGCTTCTTTAGCAAGGTGTGTTTGGGGTCGTTATCATGTTGGAATACTGCCCTGCGGCCCAATCTCCGAAGGGAGGGGATTATGCTCTGCTTCAGTATTTCACAGTACATGAGAAAATGAGGGGAAGTGATCTGGTGGAACCCATAATAACCTTAACCCATGCCTCCATCCCTGGTACGTATGAAAAAAGGAAAAGCGGGCTCGTGGGACTTTAGTCCCACGAGCCCGCTTTTCCTTTTTTCATGTCACAGTACATGTTGGCATCCATGGTTCCCTCAATGAACTGTAGCTCCCCAGTGCCGGCAGCACTCATACAGCCCCAGACCATGACACCCCCACCACCATGCTTGACTGTAGGCAAGACAAACTTGTCTTTGTACTCCTCACCTGGTTGCCGCCACACACACTTGACATCATCTGAATCAAATAAGTTTATCTTGGTCTCATCAGACCACAGGACATGGTTCCAGTAATCCATGTCCTTAGTCTGCTTGTCTTCAGCAAACTGTTTGCGGGCTTTCTTGTGCATCATCTTTACAAGAGGCATTCTTCTGGGACGACAGCCATTCAGACCAATTTGATGCAGTGTGTGGCGTATGGTCTGAGCACTGACAGGCTGACCCCCCCACCCCTTCAACCTCTGCAGCAATGCTGGCAGCACTCATATGTCTATTTCCCAAAGACAACTTCTGGATATGACGCTAAACTGCTGTATGGTCTTGGCCACCATGCTGCAGCTCAGTTTCAGGGTCTTGGCATTCTTCTTATAGCCTAGGCCATCTTTATGTAGAGCAACATTTCTTTTTTTCAGATCCTCAGAGAGTTCTTTGCCATGTGGTGCCATGTGGTGCCGTGTTGAACTTCCAGTGACCAGTATGAGAGAGTGAGAGCGATAACACCAAATTTAACACACCTGCTCCCCATTCACACCTGAGACCTTGTAACACTAATGAGTCACATGACAGGGAGGGAAAATGGCTAATTGGGCCCAATTTGGACATTTTCACTTAGGGGTGTACTCACTTTTGTTGTCACTGGCTGTGTGTTGAGTTATTTTGAGGGGACAGCAAACTTACACTGTTATACAAGCTGTACACTCACTACTTTACATTGTAGCAAAGTGTCATTTCTTCAGTGTTGTCACATGAAAAGATAGAATAAAATATTCATAAAAATGTGAGGGGTGTACTCACTTTTGTGAGATACTGTACATACACGAGTAGGGCTCTCTGATTCTTTCTGTATTTAATTGTATTGTAACTGTACTGTCTGCCCTTGTGTTGTAAAGCGCTGCGCAAACTATTGGCACTGTATAAATCCTGCATATTAATAATATATTAATACTATATTAAGGCGTTTCATAGAAATATATTTCATTTTATTTTTTTTATCATATAATTTTTATTGAAAAACATTTTTACAATTTACAAAACAAGCTAACAATACAAAAAACACAAGTAAGTCATAAATAAAGAAGAAAAAAGAGAGAGAGAGAGAGAGAGAGAGAGAGAGAGAGAGGAAACAAAAACACACCACTATCAAATATTTATCATACAGTATACTAATTAGCTTAATCTAGCATAATAATTCAACATACAATTAAGTATTATTTTTCTCATTTTACACAGACAAATTGGAGTCTAGCCATCGTGACCACATTTTTAGATTTTTTTGGGGGCATTTTCTATGTTAATATGCCAATTCCTCCCTTCTTAAATTATAATTAATCACCTCGATTCATTGAGCGATTGTTGGCAGAGTTTTTTATATCCATTTCTGTAATGTAAGTTTGTGGGCTATATATATATTCCGCAACCACAATTCATGCATTACGAATGGGGATTACATCTTCTGGTATGATCACTAATAAAGGTATTTTTGGGTCAAAGTGGACATGTGTAGAACATAAGGTATTTAAGATATCAAATATGTTCCCCCAATATCGATGCAATTTAGGACATCACCACATCATATTAATTAATGTTCCCGTATCGGTAGTACATCTTGGACAATTTGGTGTGGTTGCTTTGCCCCAGGAATATAAATTGAACCACTTCAATACCAGGCACTTATACACCTTTCTGCCCAAGCCAATTTTCAGCTTTCAGCGCTGTCGCAATTTGAATGACAATTGCGCGGTTATGCTATACTGTACCCAAACAAATTTTTTATCATTTTGTTCACACAAATAGAGCTTTCTTTTGGTCGTATTTGATCACCTCTGCGGTTTTTATTTTTTGCGCAAAAAAAAAAAAACAGAATAAAAAAAAAAAAAGTTTTTCTTTGTTTCTGTTATTTTTTTTGTAAATAAGTAAGTTTTCTTCTTCAATGATGGGCACTGATATGGCTGCACTGACGGGCACTGATAAGGCGGCACCGATGGGCACCAATGAGGTGGCACTTATGAGGTGGCACTGATGATGGGCACTGATAGGCAGCACTGATGGGCACTGGTAGGCGGCACTGATGGGCACTCATAGGCGGCACTGATGGGCACTCATAAGTGGCACTGATGGGTACTTATAGGTGGCACTGATAGGTGGCATGGATGGGCACTGATGGGCACTGATAGGTGGGCACAGATGGGCACTGATGGACACTGATGGGTGGCACTGATGACACTGATGGGTGGCATTGCTGGGCATTACAGATTAAATTTATTTCAGAATGGTGCCAATCAGTGCCCATATTTGGCATGTATTTGCATATGTGGATGGCCATGGGGGATGTACCTGGCCATCCACATGCTTGGGGCTTCCCTGGTGGTCCTGGCTGTTTCCCTGGTGGTCCAGTGTGGGCATCCGTGGGGGGGCTGCGCTGATAAACAATCAGCGCAGACCCCCCTGTCAGGAGAGCCGCCGATCGGCTCTCCTCTACTCGCGTCTGTCAGACGTGAGTGAGGAAAAGCTGATCAGTGGCTCTTCCTGTTTACATTGTGATCAGCCGTGATTGGACACGGCTGATCACTTGGTAAAGAGCTTCCATCGGAGGCTCTTTACCAAGATCGGCTGTTATCCTGCTGGACGTCATATGACGCCCAGTCAGGATAACGCAACCACCGGCCGTCCGGCCGTCATTTTGCTATAGGCTGGGCGGTAAGTGGTTAAGAGAGTGTAGTGAGATCTGTGAATAATAAAAAACTGGCTAACCCACTGTGAGCGGAATAGGGAGACTCTGGGCAAATTCTTCAGAGCTTGCTCCCACTCCTCCTCAGTAAGAGTATCCAGATCCCGATGCCAACCCTCAAAGCTACTACCCAATGGGTGTCGGGAGGGGGGGCTGACGGGGGCTGGGGCCCCTAATGTGCCCCCAAAAAGCCCCAGGTTTTAAAATCCCTAAATGCATTATGAGCCCAGAGCCGCGGCAACAGGGAACGATTTCCCGCCAGCACGGCCGAGTGACGTACAAAAAGTCCCGCCTCTGAGACCCGGCTCCTATGACGGACGTCACACTTGTCCAATGCCAAGACCGCGGGACGTGTGACGTCCATCATAGGCGCTGCCGGGTCCAGAAGGTGACGGGAATGACACTGCGGCCGTGCTGGGCACTGGGAGTTCCCAGCTGAGCCGCTTGCTCTGTGTAAATGGGCGGGCGGCTCTTCTATCCTGGCTCTGGCTGCCTGGTGCCTGCAGGGTTGTCAGAGTGGTGGTGAATGCCAGGGCCTGGGATGGGTGTACTACAGGTAAGGCTGAGCACTGAGCAGCAACATTCTGTGTATGTCAGATAGGTCAGTCATGTATGTCAGTCAGGTCAGTCATGTATGTCAGTCAGGTCAGTGTATGTGTCAGGTAGGTCAGTGTATGTGTCAGGTAGGTCAGTGTATGTGTCAGATATGTCAGGTAGATCAGTGTTAAGCAAGTGAGCCAATCACCCTCCCTGAGACCGCCCCCTGACCACTCCACCTCACCTCCCCCCTGCGCTTTACCTCCGGGCTGAAGCCTCTGGTCTTTTTCCCATCTAGCAACACCCCTGTACTATCCTATGTGTTTATTGCTAGCTGTTTGTAAAGAATATTATATGTTGCCAATTATTCCCCGTTTAGAACATCCTTCGGACACTACTATAGTCATACTAGGGGAGGGATTATACAGTATTTAAAGCGGAGTTCCACCCAAAAGTGGAACTTCCGCTTTAACCACTCCTCGCCCCCTTACATGCCACATGTAATTTTTTTGGGGGGGGGAGTGGGGCTTCGTTAGGAGTGGGACTTCCTGTCCCACTTCCTCCTTCCGCCCAGGGACCGCTTAGGCGACTCGTCATATCGCCTTAGGCGGCCCCTCCCTGTAGGCGATCACCTGGGACACGTGACATGTCTCAGGAGATCGCCTGTCCACTCCTAGAGCGTAGCACAACTCGCGCATGCGCAGTGAGTGCCCGGCCGTGAAGCCGAAAGCTGTCACAGCCGGGTGCCCACAGTGTGAATGGAGGTGCCGGCGGAGAAGGGGGGAGAGGAGCGACGCTCCGGGCGGCCGCGTCGCTGGACAATGGAGCAGGTAAGTGTCTGTTTATTAAAAGCCAGCAGCTACACATTTTGTAGCTGCTGACTTTTAATAAACATATAAAAGGCTGGAACTCCCCTTTAACCAGTTAACCACTTCTGAACCGCCGCACGACTATATACGTCGGCACTTTGAAGAGGGATATCTCTGTTATGGCAGCAGCTATCTTTGTGCCCCCAAAAAAGCCCTGGGTCTCAAAATTAGACATGTGCAATTCGTTTAGTTACGAATTCGTCATTCGTCAAAATTCGTTATATTCGTTAATTCGTAAACATATGAATGAACGAACGGTTTACTAAAATTACCAATGAAAAACAAATTATCGAAAAGAACGAATATGGAAAACAACGAAAATACGAAATTATTAAATTAGAAACAGCGGAAATATGAAAGAGTGTGTAGCGGTGTATCGCTTTAAGTGAATTCAAAGACTACTATACCCAGTGTGCAGTGGGGCACCCATAGTGCATTGCCCGGCGCAAGGTCTGCTGGAGAAGGACTATTTAAGGAGGGAGGAGCAACACACGGGTCTCTTCGGACACCGCCCTCCAAGCAAGTGGAGCCTACGTTGGGGCCTGTTGCTTTGGACTAGGCCGGAGAGCCTGGGCCTAGGGGATCCGGAGAGCTTGCCGATCGTCACTGGAGAACCCAGAGTCGTCTCATCCATCAATCTCCCTCGGATGGTCGAGAGGATCGGAGACTACGGGTATCGTGAGATTGTGTTCCGGGACACCAGCTACTGAAGTCGGTTGTACGGACAGGTCCGGTCGGGTGAGAGAGCACTTGCTCAGTATACTTTGACTACCTTTTAGGCCCAGTATCCTTTGGTCAGGGCCCACCAACCCGGAGAGTTATATTGCACCCCAGAGAAACAGTGTGCTGTGCAGCCGGAGTTAAGTTGTTTTATTGCTTGCTGAGTAACCAACGATTTAATACCATTGGATTACAAATAACCTACAAAGTGCACCACCATTGCTAGCAAAGATCCTTCTCTACGAACTAACTGTGTAAATTAGTCAGGCCTGACTGTTCTGCAGGGGGGACATTTGTTTGACCGCCATATTGGCCACGAGGGGAAGGCTCGCGAGCATAGTTATTAAGAGACATTTAGTGCGCATAGGACTGTTAGAATATAATACTTGTTATCTGCTTGACTTTTGATATTGCAGGGCCCTGCATAGATAAATGTACCATTGTCTGTGAATAGGGAAGTTACCCCAGGGGGCTTTGTATTGCAGCAAAAAAATAAGCAATAATAAATATAAAGGGTATCATTTATTAAAAAATGCCATGGGGAGAACAAGATTAAGAATAAAATCAGGGCTCCGAATGGATACATAAAGCATATACATACAAATAATTCAAATACAGCCATATTAGTACATGTATAAAACATATCATGATATCCTGAAATACATTAATCCCCGACGCATTTCGACCTTGGGGTCATCATCAGGGGGAAAGAGATAGATGCTCTAAAATGAAAACATTGTATAGGTGAAATTGTTCATGACATCCAGTTTGCTCTGCATTCCTTTTCATGCACACACTTCACCCAGCTCACTTCACATTTTTTCACATTGTTGCACACAATAAAGTCACCTACATTAGAACATTCACCTTAATACTCCTCCCATTATGATTTTTCTTACAGTTATGGGCGCCCGGTTTTGGTTTCATCTTCTTGGTCTCTGCCTCTGCTCCCCCGGCCCCCATCTTCCGCCCTCTTTGGCCTGGCAGGTGTGAGGCATCAGTGCGACTTCTCGTAGGCCTGGAGCCTGTCCGGGCGTCTGCGGCCGGGGGCCTCTCTCCATTGCCCTCTCCTCATATGGGGACCGCCTGGGGTGTCGGCCATGGCCATGGGATCCGTGGTTGTTCTTTAAAACCTAACACAAGGGGAGCCTTCTCCCCCAGCCACCAATTGGTAACGATCAATATTAAACACATAGATTGTATATGTTCCATTGTCAATAGGGCTCTTGTTGTCATGAACAATTTCCCCTATACAATGTTTACATTTCAGAGCATCTATCTCTTTCCCCTGATGATGACCCCAAGGTCGAAACGCGTCAGAGATTAATGTATTTCAGGATATCATGATATGTTTTATACATGTACTAATATGGCTGTATTTGAATTATTTGTATGTATATGCTTTATGTATCCGTTCGGAGCCCTGATTTTATTCTTAATCTTGTTCTCCCCATGCCATTTTTTAATAAATGATACCCTTTATATTTATTATTGCTTAATTTTTTGCTGCAATACAAAGCCGCCTGGGGTAACTTCCCTATTCACAACAAACTTTGGGGTGTGCAGCACCAAGACCCCCTATTAGTATCGCTTTTTCTTTGCTAAAATGTACCATTGTCTAACCTTATATTCTATTCAGTAAAAGTATTTGTGGTTAAGCAGACAAGTGTGTGGCGTACTGTTTATCCCAGCTGAAGCAGTCAACTCAGGTAATTTAATATTAACTATTGTGTATGCTTTATTGCGGAGTGGTGATTCCTATAGCCTAGCAGGTTTCACACTTCCATTTGTGCTAGCTGTGCCAAGGGAGGTTAGAGCCAGTTCCTGGGGGTTGACAGCAGTGTGTTACAGGCCCAAAATCTATACCTGCAGCCCTCTTAACTGGGGGTATTGCTACACGTGAAAAAAACGAAAACATAGAAACAACGAAAATACCGAACAAAGATTCAAAATAACGAAAATCAAATGAACGAAAACTCTAAATTACGAATATTCGGAAAACGGAAATCAAAACAACGAAAATACCGAACAAAGATTCAAAATAACGAAAATCAAAATGAACGAAAAAAAAAAAAAACTAAATTACGAATATTCGGAAAACGGAAATCAAAACAACAAATTCGTTAGTTCTGAAATATTCCTGGACGTTGGCCAATAAGCTTGTCCCTTCCCCTGAAGAGGTTGTCCCTTCCCTCAATGAGCTTGTTTCTTATTCCCTTGTGTGTTTTTCTGTGTTAGACTGCAGTGCATTCCATCCAGAGTCCAGATAGGGTGTGGTTGGGTAGGTGGCACTGTTTTGGTGGATTTGTGAGTTAAGTTGTGACTTGTGAGAGAGAAATTCTTTGTTTCTTAAGCATACTCTGTCTAGAATCTAGTTTCTATATTACGAATTATGCCTCGATTACGAATCTACGAAAACAATGTTACGAAAGTACGAATAAATGAGCCGGTCAATCTCACAAAAGTACAAATTACAAAATTACGACAAGTAGTGTTTTGAATAAATGGAAAATGTATTCTAACGAAAGTACAAATGTAATTAAATCTACAAAAGTACAATTTTCCAATCAACGGAAATTAGACACGGAAATATGAATCATTGCAAATCAACAAAAATATAGCTCTTACAAAAATACGAACGCGGCCGAATATAAAATATAATGAAAAATACGAATTTCGAATCAACGAAAAATATACTAACGGAAAAACAAATCAATGGAAAAATAACCCTTACGGAAATACGAAAGAGTCCGAATACGATAACCCACGTCTTACAAAATTACGAATCATTACGATTTAACGGAAACTAACAGAAACAAAACCAAACTAAACAAATTTTTATGTTGTGCACATGTCTACTCAAAATCCCTAAATGCATTATTAGCACAGAGCTGCGGCAACAGAGAACGATCTCCCGCCAGCGCCCCCGAGTGACGTCCAAAAAGTCCCGCCTCCGAGACCCGGCTCCTATAACGGACGTCACACTTGTCCAATGCCGAGACCGCGGGACATGTGACATCCATCATAGGCGCTGCCGGGTACAGAAGGTGGCAGGAATGACACTGCGGCTGTGCTGGGCACTGGGAGATCCCCGCTGAGCCGCTTGCTCGGTGTAAATGGACGGGCGGCTCTTCTATCCTGGCTCTGGCTGCCTGGTGCATTGCATTTTACTGTAAAGATGAGATCTGAGGTCTTTTTGACCCCAGATCTCATATTTAAGAGGACCTGTCATGCTTTTTTCTTCTGTATTACAAGGCATGATTACATTCCTTGTAATAGGAATAAAAGTGACACAATTTTTTTTTAAAAGAACAGTGTAAAAAAAAAAAAAAAAAAAAAAAAAAAAGTAAAATAAATAGGAAAAATAAAAATAAAAATTTAAAGGCGCCCGTCCCGCCGAGCTAGCGTGCAGAAGTGAACGCATACGTGAGCAGTGCCCGCATATAAAAAACGGTGTTCAAACCACACATGTGAGGTATCACCGCGATCATTAGAGCGAGAGCAATAATTCTAGCCCTAGACCTTCTCTGTAACTCAAAACATGCAACCTGTATAATTTTTTAAACGTCGCCTATGGAGATTTTTAAGGGTAAAAGTTTGCTGCCATTCCACGAGCGGGTGCAATTTTGAAGCGTGACATGTTGGGTATCAATTTATTTGGCGTAACATTATCTTTCACAATATAAAAAAAAAAATTGGTCTAACTTTACTGTTGTCTTATTTTTTAATTCAAAAAAGTGTATTTTTTCCCCAAAAAGTGCGCTTTTAAGACCGCTGCGCAAATAAAACTTGTTTTTAACTTGTAAACAAAAAATCTCAAAAAGGGTCTCGGTCCTTAAGTGATTAACAACCGCGCCATAGCCGAATGATGATCAAACCCCCAGCATTGCCACTGATCACATCCCCCTCCCCTCCTCCTCCACCATTGCCACTGATCCCAGGAGTCCTAGGAGTTTTCTGTCAATTGATGGGTCCCCTCACCTCCCCAGTCCATGGTGTGCAGGCAGTGAGGAGATGATGTGATGTAACCTTTAGCAACAAATCAGTGAGCAGTATTGCTGTGCACTAACCTCTTGCAACCAATCATTGAGCGGTAAGGATATGCAGTAACCCCTAGCAACTGTAGCGGGGTCCTCAATTTAGTGGGATACACTTGGGGGTAGTGTGACCCAAGTGTGTAATTGTGTTAGGGTTCAGACCCCTTTTTGTTATTCATGGAGGATTGGGTGGTGAAATATTCTCCTTGACCAGTGGGTGTCAGTGTACCTACTGGCTCAGGGTGGAGTCACTACCGGAGTGCTACCCTCCTTTGTGCCTTCCTGGAGATGGTGCGGCCGGGGCGGGGAACCCGCCGTGGTATCGTCGGGAGGGGATAAAAGGGGGAGACGCCCTCGCCACGTGGTCGTCGTCGTCGTGTTCGGGGATCATCTCGTCACGCACCCAGGCACCTTAGGCCTGGGTGCGGGCGGTTCAAGGTTCCGGCCTAGGCGCCCTAGGCCTGGCCGGAATGAAGATGGAGTCCATCCCAGGCACCTTCAGCCTGGGGTGAGGTACTATTAAGGAGGCCTGGGACTCCGACTGGGTCCCGCGAGGGTGAAGTTGCTCCAGGGCGCCCCTTGCGAGGGGACCCGCATCTGAGGTGAGGAGGCTGGGGAGGTCACTCGTTCGAAGACCCGGTGTAGTGTCAACCCGGTGACGGATGGGCCTTCGGTAACTCTCATAGCATAGGGGGTGTAGGGACCCAGATCAGTATAGTGCCTCGACCTGCTCATCCCACCGTATCATGCCATCGCATTGCCTGTATGTGGAGATACGAAATAAACCAACAGTTGGACTGTGATCGGTGTATGGACTCTGTTAATGGGAGCAAAGGGTGGTTCGGTGGTTTCTGCACGACAGACTCGGTACATGCTCAGGACACACCGGCCCAAGGAAACATCAGGTATTGGCCTTCACCTCGCCCGCCGTTGTGGGGAGGACATGGGCCGTAGCGCACCTCACCCTGTCGCGTGACATACCCCTAGCTAAAGAGGACGGGGTGAGGGGGTGGCTACACAACCAATTAGTGAGTGGTATAGATGTCCAGTAACCTCTAGCAATCAATCAGTGAGCAGTATTGATGTACAGTAATCTCTAGCAACCAATCAACAAGCAGAAGTCATGTGCTGTAACCTCTAGAAAATAATCAGTGAGCCATAATGTGTGCTGTACTCTCTTGCAGCCAGTCAGTGAGCAGTAATGATACACTGTAACCTCTGGCAACCAATCGCAATCGCTGCCTGATCTGATTCAGTAAACTGATTTTAAATCTAGCTGCTATTTATTGTATGTCTCAAAGCATGGAAATTGCATGGAAGAGGGGGCCCAAGAAAATGTTTGCCCAGAGTCCAATCAATATTAAAGATGGCTCTGGTCTTAGTAAAGCGATTGGACCTTCTTCCATTCCACCCTAACATGCTGCCATTATATTTAATATGTCACAGACTCACATTATAGATTTTCCATGTTTAGTATATCATAGATTTAGAATAGAGTCTTACCTGAAATAAGGGCGATTAGAAGGAGGAATAAGCATTTGCGGAGCATTATGGTGGCCGTGGAAATCTCCAACCGACTTTGAGAAGTGTGAAACCTGTTATCTCTCTGGCTATTGTGCTGCAGGGAGAGAGCTTGTGAGTCACTGATATCGCCCGGCCGTTGGGGAGGTGAGCGCTGTTTACCTGCGTCCTGCGGTAATGTAGTATTAGTGAGTGACAAACAAAATAGGGAGCGCTCAGTTAGCTCCTGACCGATAGCAGAAGGGACCATTACATAGGATCTCTCAGAAATTTACAAGTCTGCATGAGTACATTTCTGACATGTTACAATATACAGCAACATCATTTTTCAGAATAACTCCACTTGTTACCATTAAAAAGCCGTCCTTCAGCTCCAATCAGTGACTGTGCCTAGGCTGAGATGATGTCATCAGTCTGCTGCAGGAGGAAGCATTTTCTCAGTCAGCTGTGAAGCTTTAGGCCTGATTCACACCTATGCATTTTTCAGTGCGTTTTCAGTTTTACAGAAAAACACAACAGACGTTTTAACATGGTTTCCTATGGGTTCCGTTCACATCTGTGTGTTTTTCACCTGTACACTTTTTGGAAAGGGTCAGGGACTTTTTTCCCCGCAGCAAGTTGCGTTTTTGGTTCCATAGACTTAAATGGAAGCGCAGTGCTTGTGTTTTTGATGCGTTTCTGCTGTGTTTTTTGCTGGTTTCTCCTGTAATATATGCAATAGACAGCTCCCAAAAAAAAAAAACACCAAAAACGCATCAGACGCACCAGGAAAATTCATCAACCGCAACCTACATAGATGTGAACCAGGCCTAAGGCTCGGTTGTGGTTTATGTGTTTTACTGGCGCATTTTGCATTTTTGAACATGCATTTTTACGCATTTTTTTATGGTAATAGGAAAGTATGACAGTTCTGTTCATGTACTGTGACTTTGATGCGGCTTTACACTCTCTGGCACTCAAGTAGCATCAAAGTCGTATTAAAGTAGTGTAGGAACCTTATTTTAATCTATTAATTTTATATTGTTTTAACCCTAACCCTAGCCCTTAACCCTAACACTAACCTTTAACCCAAGCCTTCAATCGTAACATTTAACCCTAACCTTAGCCCCTAACCCTAACCCTAACATGCAACTTTGGACATATAAAGGTTCCTGCACTACTTTAATGCTCCTTGAGTGCCAGAGAGTGTACAGTCACATCAAAGTCGCACTATATAAACAGAGCTGTCATACTTTCCTATTAGCTCCAAAAAAATAAATTTGGGTTCATTGAAGTCTATTACATGCAAAACGAAACCTGCTGTTGTAAAAAAAAGTCCTTGAACCTTTCCAAAAACGCAGCGGCTGAAAAACGCATAGATGTGAATGTGTCCCATAGGAAACCATGTTAAATGAACTGTAGTGCGTTTCTGAAAAACACAAAATACACGAAAAAAACACATAGGTGTGAACCGAGCCCTAGGAGCCCTTTCACACTGGAGGCGTTTTTCAGGCCCTTTAGTGCTATAAATGGCGCCTGTAAAGCGGCAGAAAAAAGCCTCATCTGCAATCCCAGAGTGCTTTCACACTGGGGCGCTGCGCTGGCAGGATGTCAAAAAAAGTCCTGCAAGCAGCTTCTTCAATGGGCCACTCCGCCAAAGCGTCTGCAAAGCCTCTCGGCAGCGGCGATTTGTGGGCGCCTTTAACCCTTTATTCGGCCGCTAGCGGGGGTTAAAAGCGCTCGAAAAAAACGCTGGTAAAGCGCCGCTAGTTTCAGCGCTTTACCAGCGTTTTTTGGGTGCTGGCAGTGTGAAAGGGCTCTAAAGAAAGTTTTACTAGAGATATCATGTAGGTAAACCTTGTTGCACCATAATATATTGACAATTATATTTGTGGTGGTCAGCAGTGATAGAGGAGTAGTGCTGGTCCTCACCTGGTCTTGGTCAGAGAATTCTTTTATATCTCTGGAGTGCCCAGTTTTGGGCTGAACCAACAGATCCAGCAACACAAATGTTTACCCTGATAATCTGTGTTGTGGTGTTTTTTCTCTTTTTTTTTTTACAAAGGCACAGAAAAGATTTCTGCGCTCCATCTTCAACCCCCTACTATTAAATGTCTCTTCTGCCTTGACGTATGCCAAAATTATCCACTTTTACGGCTCCTCCAGATTCCCGTTAATTGCTGGGTACTTCCTGTAAACCCGGCAGGTTGGTGACACTTCCCGCAGATAACATGTTATTGTACCCTCCCCCATGACACAAACCGAGCCACTTCCACAGGATTGATGCCTCTTAATTGTGTTTTTGAAATACGTGAATTTAATTATAACATGACAATTTCCTAAGAGATAAAATTCATAAAATATACTGTATATTTTAAAAATCACGCATAGGTTATTAGTATGCTTTTTATTATCAGGTTTTACTTATTTATTTGTTTGTTTTTATGTATTTATTTATATTATAATCTAACTATCTATAAAACAATATAATAATGATAATAATAATAGATTAAAATAATAATAACTATGTATATATATATATATATATATATATAAATATATATATATATATATTCACTGTACACATACACACACTACTGTGCAAAAGTCTTAGGCAGGTGTAAAAAAATTCTGTAAATGAAGAATGCTTTCAGAAATAGAAGTGTTAACAGCTTATTTTGTATGAATTAACAAAATGGAAAGTAAAGGAACAGAAGAGCCATTGGACCTTTATGACCTTATGTATGTATCTGATGTCCATATACTGTGTCGTTGTTAACTTTAATACTTTTAAATAAAAAAAACTTTTCACTGTTAAAAAAAAAATGGTTATCTCTTCTTAGTCCTCTCCATAAAATTATCAGAAATTTGTGCTTAAAGTAGAACTACAGGCAACACTTTTTTTTTTTTCATTTTGGATAGAGTAAGGGAGGGTTATAGCCCCTGTCAGTTTATTTTTTACCATCTCTGTCCCATTGCAGAGATTTCTCTTCACTCCCCCCCCCCCCCCCCCCAGGCCCTCAGAACTAGTGTCCCCACTCGAAAATTTCAGAGTGGGTCTTAAACAACAAGGGGTGTGGCACAAGGGGTGCACAAGTTTAGTCAGGCCTAGGACAGCACAAAACCTAAATACACTACTGTTTTATATATATATATATATATATATATATATATATATACACATATATATATTTAAAAGGACACAATTATTTACTTAAATCTTAAGAGAGAAAAGTTGCACTTTCAGAAATCCAGTTAATCTCAAGGTAGACAAGAAACTCTCCTACAATTTGTTTTAATGGTGAAAAATGTTTTATGGCTTTCTGATAAATCCCCGGATCAACACTCTACTGCCTCGTTTTATAATCGCCTTTTCTTCTTTAAGGTGAATATCATAACAAGTATCTGCTAACTGCCAAGGTTTTCCACACATGTGCTGCTATTACAGCAAAGAACCATTTCCTTAGAAATGAAAGCTCTTCGTCCGACCTTAAAGAGGAAGTAAACCCTCTCTAAAAAAAAAAAAAATCACCCTGCAAGACAAAGACATAGCATACTAGCTCATTATGTATTACTTACCTGAGATCGAAGCCCCCGCAGCGACCCTCGTTCCTCACCTCCACCGCCGCCATGATACCCGGAGTGACTTCCGGGTATCGCCGCTCCGGCGCTGTGACTGGCCGGAGCGGCGATGACGTCACTCCTGTGCATGCGCGCAGAACCGGCACGATCCCCGCGCCTTCGCGCGTTTTCGGAACTATCCCATTCAAGACCCGGCACGCTCAGTGCGCATGCGCCGTAGACATCGTTGCCCGATTTTCGGCAAATATCTCATTAACCGTGTAGGCTAAGGAGATCTTGCAAGCACCTACAGGTAAGCCCTAATGTAGGCTTACCTGTAGGTGCAAGTAGTATCAGAGGGCTTACAACCACTTTAATACAATGTTTTTCACTCAGGTTATTAAATTCAGCTCAGAAGAGAAAATGTGAGATTAAATGGAAAATTAAATAACAATAAATATAATAATAATAATACAGAATGTTGTATATATTTATTATATTATACTTATATATATATATATATATCACACAGACCCCTCTTCCTTACCTTTGGCTCACTTTTAGGAAAAGGGGCACACCAATGCCACATGCCCGTACCCTCCTGTGTGAAGAGGTTGGGCGGTATAATGTACCTGGGTCTCTATGGTCAGGTTCTCCAGAGAATGGTTCCCGTCTTCACTGCAATAAAGACAAGTCTCTATCCCCCAATAACCCCAAGGTCCACACCAATTGCAACTCCAACGTAGAGTTTATATTTCTCATATGCATAGTCATTAAATAGGAAAGGATGGATGGAGAACAGGACAGCGAGAGGTGTTGGAGTGGGTCCAGGCACAAACAAATACATATTCACTACCTATATCTTCAGGTAGTCTCAGCTCATCTGGATAGTCTCCCATTACAGTGGATCCTAGCAGCCGGAGTGATGCTCGAACCAGATTACACACAGTCTCTGATGAACATTGGTTCTGGTATTAGGCCTCTATCAGGAAGATGACATCCCTCCAGAGAGTTACCGGGCCCCTTCCTTCACTGTGATCTCTTACCAGTCCCTCGGAACGGTCCTCCCCCGGCCTCCTCTTCTAGATACGGGTCTCCTCGCAAGGCAGCACCCTGGGATTCCTCCTCCCTCCGTGAGCTCCAGCCGAAGGTGCTGGACCCAAGGCCTTCAGTTGCAGCCCCAGGGCTAAAGGTGCCTGGGACTGATCCACCAGTGTACCGGGCCAGGAACTCCACCCCAGGGCTAAAGGTGCCCGGGGTGGCCCACGAACATAACAACACACTCCCGGGGTCAGACCCCCGGGAACTCACCCCCCACAGGCAGTGTCTGCCCCCTTTATATCCTCTCCCGGCATGCACAGCAGGCTGACACGCCCACCATACCACCGCCGAGAGGGGACATCCAAGGCACAGCACTATACTAGTTGTTCAACCCTAGCCTCCGATGGCAGCGCCATCAACAGGCCACAGGGAACTATACACCAGCATCCCACCTGTAGTATAAAAATGGTTTTACAGAACCCTATCAAATAGTGTGTTTGAGTACAACTATCACTCAAACATTCCCTTAGATTTAAAGACCCCGCTACATATATATATATATATATATATATATATATATATATATATGAAAAAAATGGTAAACAAAAGAACAGAAATGGTATCTGAATCGTTGATTTACACAAAACAGCGCTAAAATTCAAAACTAAAATTAGACCCGTGGAAAACCACTGAAAAAAGTCCAAACGTAGTAATGTGACAAACAGCCAGTCCAGAGAAATGAGGTGAGTATCAACAATGGTCCATGTGAGCACCTTCCACCACCAAAGACATCAATTGCAATCCACCGCGTGACGAATAATCCCCCTAGGGGTTCAAACTCACCAGAAGCATATTAAATATGGGCCTTAAGTGAAAATGGTACATCAGCTACTCTGTCGTGGCTCGTCACTTCTCAGCAAGGCCCACCAGTGAAATGGGCTCCAATGCAGGTCATAAAATAACAGAAAATAGCAAACCAATAGTGTAATCCTGTTTATTAAAAAACCCGTTTCCTGTACATCAGGAGACCCCTTTATCTAACTACGTACAATAACAAGCAGAAAAATGAGCATAAGAATGGCCCCAGAGGGCGCTATCACCATATCCAGCCATCACACGGAGCGTGTGTGTGATCCTGCAGACACTTCTGAATAGACGCAATGGACGGTGGAGCGCAGCCCTGGAGCGCAATCGTCACTTCCGGGTCGCGTGTTGCCGTGGTTACGCCCTGATGCATTTTGTCATCTGACTTCAACAGAGGGCGTAACGTGACGACGCACACGCGAGCTTTAAATTACCATGCCCATAGAGCAATCTCCAATCAGCGTCCTCTGCAACAGATGACAGACACTGAACACTGTCGCCTGATTGGACGCTGACGGCGCATAGCTCAAACATAGAGCACGGAGGTAAACAGCAAATATAAAATACAAGGTAACGATGTGTTTTAATAAAAGAACACAAACATATAAAAATCCATGCTGAGTATCCCACCTAAAAAAATCTAAAATATAGAGTAATTAATGCAATACTTTAATAAACAAAAAACAGCATCACTAACTGTGACCATATAACTGTCAATCATCTGACATTGCATATGGGAGAAAGCAGACGAGGACACAAAATCTGGTGCATGATCTATCGGACTAAGAGACTTCTGAGGATCCATATTGCCGAGCATATAGCCAATAATAAAATAGGTTTTAAAGACCATAACGTGTCACTGCATTTTAAGCTCCACCACAACCAGGACCCTATGGGGTTAAAATTTTGGGGCATTGATCACCTCAAGCCTTTTTGGAGAGGATCAAATCTTGTACGAGAACTCTCCAAACGTGAAACCCAGTGGATTTTCTTGATTGATACATTATCACCGAAAGGGTTAAATGTTGACCATGATATAAACTGTTTTATTAGTGATTATTGATCCATATATTCCAGTTGTTTTAACCAGGCAACATTATGTTATATGTGCATACCCAATGTTCCTCTCCACCAACAGCCCTTATGTATACATGAATTATTGTAAGTTTTAAAGACATATATTTATTCATTTATTTTATGTCCTTTATACGTAGTTTAATCTCCTGTTCTTACTTTTAGCATCTTTTATTAATTGGTCGTATTTTAGTATTTTAGTATTTTATTGCTCTATTAAAGTATTTATATTGGTCGCCTACAATCATATATATATATCTGTTGAGGGTGACATATAGTTGAGTTCAGCTATTTGTATTGATACAGTACTATAGGCTGAAATAGCCCCTGGATTTTACATTCATTTAACTGCATGTCATTATGGAGACTGTGTTTTATTAAGCGTTTTCCAATCTCTTCTGACATTGCTAGTCACATAGTACACAGTATAATAAATCTACAACTATTTCCTTCTTGTTCTCAACAGCAGATAGATCGTGCACCAGATTGTGTGTCCTCGTCTGCTTTCTCCCATATGCAATGTCAGATGATTGACAGTTATATGGTCACAGTTAGTGATGCTGTTTTTTGTTTATTAAAGTATTGCATTAATTACTCTATATTTTAGATGTTTTTAGGTGGGATACTCAGTATGGATTTTTATATGTTTGTGTTCTTTTATTAAAACACATTGTTACCTTGTATTTTATATTTTCTGTTTACCTCCGTGCTCTATGTTTGAGCTATGCGCCGTCAGTGTCCAATCAGGCGACAGTGTTCAGCGCCTGTCATCTGTTGCCGAGGACGCTGATTGGAGATTGCTCTATGGGCATGGTAATTTAAAGCTCGCGTGTGCATCGTCATGTTATGCCCTCTGTTGAAGTCAGATGACAAAACGCATCAGGGCGTAACCACGGCAACACGCGACCCGGAAGTGACGATTGCGCTCCAAGGCTGCGCTCCACCGTCCATTGCATCCATTCGGAAGTGTCTGCAGGATCACACACACGCTCCGTGTGACGGCTGGATATGGTGATAGCGCCCTCTGGGGCCATTCTTATGCAAATTTTTCTGCTTGTTATTGTACGTAGTTAGATAAAGGGGTCTCCTGATGTACGGGAAACTGTTTTTTTAATAAACAGGATTACACTATTGGTTTGCTATTTTCATTTATTTTATGACCTGCATTGGAGCCCATTTCACTGGTGGGCCTTGCTGAGAAGTGACGAGCCACGACAGAGTAGCTGATGTACCATTTTCACTTAAGGCCCATATTTAATATGCTTCTGGTGAGTTTGAACCCCTAGGGGAATTATTCGTCACGCGGTGGATTGCAATTGATGTCTTTGGTGGTGGAAGGTGCTCACATGGACCATTGTTGATACTCACTTCATTTCTCTGGACTGGCTGTTTGTCACATTACTACGTTTGGACTTTTTTCAGTGGTTTTCCACGGGTCTAATTTTAGTTTTACATTTTAGCGCTGTTTTGTGTAAATCAACGATTCAGATACCATTTCTGTTCTATTGTTTACCATTTTCTTCATTGTTTATAATTTTAAACAGCTGCTTTTGATTTTAAAGTATTTTGTGGAAAATATTTTATCATATTTTACTATATATCTGCTGCTGCTAATACAGTAGGATTGAACTGGCGCTAAGTGTGTGCTACTTTGGGCCTTTACAAACACACCTCCTCTCTCTCTCTATATATATATATATATATATATATAAAAATATATTTGTAAAGTCCAGAAAATTTACTGTACATTCGCATTAGTCCCTGGCTTTAAGGAGCTTACAGTCTAAGGTCTCTATCTCACATAGGGCCAATTTAGACAATTACCCTACCAGCATGTTTTTGGACTGTGGGAGGAAACCCACACAAGCACAAGGAGAACATGCAAACTCATTGCAGAGAGTGTCCTGATTTGGATTTAAATAAAAAAACCTCAGCGTTGCAAAGCAGAAGTACTAACCAATAAGCCCTCAGTGCTGTCCCAAATTTTCTAGGAGTCTAGTCTCACAACCCATATTAAAATTGGGCAGGCTCCCAAAATGCATTTCGCCTGAACCCCATCTTCTCCCCAGCTGGTGCCTTGCACAGTAACAAAGCAAATACAAATTCCTCTATTACATAATTAATAATTAACACCCTGTCACAGCTGAATCAGACTTGTTTGGTTTCTGATAGCTAAGAAGAGAAGGTGTGGTCACCAAAACCTGATAAAGGGCTAATGTGAGCACAAATGTAAATTCAAGATAATGTCTTCAAACAGCATGTGATGGAGGAAGTCAACTTACCTTACTGGAAAAGCAACAAAAAAACACATTGCTACATTATTAGAAAAAAAAAAAAAGGAGAGGAAGGGATGAGAGGGAAAGAAGAGATAAGAAGCAAAGCAAGACTAGGAAGAGGAGAGAGGTTCCCACAGGCTAGGTAATGCACTATGGGTGCCAGGAGCACCCAGGGTAGTCAGGTGCAGGGTCAGGGGGGCATATGACCACCATGGGGCCCACACTTTGAGGATTTTAGAGTGGGAGTCATGAAGGATACTGGTCATCTTCTCATAAATCATTAGGGTAGTCAGAATGCTCTTCACCTCTGCAAACCAAACTGAGGGTTTCTTCCAGACTCTTAAACTTGTATTTTATAGCAACTTTCCTGAAATCCATTGCTTTAGGCCCGGTTCACACAGGGGCGACTCGTCAGGCGACTCGGTCGCCTGACGAGTCGCGTCCCACGCTGTTCAATGGAACCTTTCTAATAGGAGCGACTCAGGTCACTCCGACTTAGAAAAAGGTTCCTGTACTACTTTTGGGGGCGACCCAAGGCGACCTGCATTGACTTCTATACAGAAGTCTTTATGCAAATCGCCTCGGCGGGCGTCTCAAGTCGTCTTGAGATCGCACCGCCGAGGTCGCCCCCAGAAGTCGTGCCGCCCCTGTGTGAATGGGGCCTTACTCTTCCATTAACCTACGGGCTCAGTTATCTATGCTCATTACATAATTTGGCCCTGCTCTCTGGTTGTGTCTTAAAAGTGACTTTTAAAGGGACAGATTTTTTTATATTAAGTCCATGCATACTAAGCAATGTGTCACTGTAACGCTTCCTGCCATTTATTACTTCTTACAGATGTCAAAGTACGCCCACTGACAATGCTTTTGTCTGCTTTTCTCTCCAAAAAGAGGGCACCACCTTTGTTCAGGCATCATCCAGGGTCCCCATTTACTTCCAGGACTGAGATGCTGGCTCAGACAGGCATGTAAATCCTGGTGCCTGTGCTTTTCTCGGCTGTGTATACAAAAGTCATAAAAGATATCATTAATATCTAATAAAATTACATTAATACAAATGAAAGACCAAACATAACTAGGCTATCCTGTACTGGAGGCTATTTTGTCACAATAAATATCATATGAGATCTGTACATTTAATGTGTATCATGTTTAGTCTCTTTCAAATTATAATGTCCTTCTTTTCAATAATATGTTGGTTGTTGGTTGAAGAACCTGGCCATCTGAAAGTATGGATGCTCTTAGAAATCTGGCCGGTTTTGCTAAAGTATCATGTGCTCTTTAGCCCTTCTACCCCACACCCCTCGGCCTTTGATTGGGTGGGCTCAATTAAAGTAAGGCTACTTTCACACTGAGGCACTGGATGCGCTGGCGGTATAGCGGCGCTATTTTTAGCGCCGCTATACCGTCGTTTTTGCCGCGATTTGCGGGCGCTAGCGGGGTGATTTTAACCCTCGCTAGCAGCCGAAAAAAGGGTTAAAAACGCCTGCAATAACGCCTCTTTGCCCTCAGGCTTTCACACTGGATACATTTGAGCGACTTTTTTGGGGCGCATTGCAGGCGCTATTTTTAGCGCAATAGCGCCTGCAAAGCGCCTTAGTGTGAAAGGGGCCATAGTCCACAAAAAGCTGCTGGAATTGGCATTTGAGCTCCTAGTTTTCCTTTTAATTATTGTGCAAATGTTGAGCGTTATCTCTAAGAGCCAGGGGCTCTGTCAGAACTAAATTTATCCTACATTGAATTGGATTGTTGGAACCAACAGGCAAAACCATGGTAAGTACTTTTTCACATTTATTCCTATTCATTTTACTATTGATATTGTCTATTTATGTAAATATTTTTACAGCACCATCTTTCAAAAAATTATATTTAAAAATCATTAGGCTGATTCTCTAAATTCTTTAAATAAGAAGAATTCTTGTCTCTATGAAGAATGCTACCATATTGTAATCTCTGTCATATTCCTGTCTGGTGTGACAGCATGTACAGTGCATCCGGAAAGTATTCACAGGACTTCACGTTTTCCACATTTTGTTGGTACAGCCTTATTCCAAAAAGGATTAAATTCTTTATTTTCCTCAAAATTCTACAAACAATACCCCATAATGACAACATGAAAAAGTTTGTTTGAAATCTTTGCAAATTTATTAAAAATAAAAAATGAAAAAAATCACATGTACATTAGTAGTCACGTCCTTTGCTCAATACTTTGTTGAAGCACCTTTGGCACTAATTACAGCCTCAAGTCTTTTTAACCACTTCAGCCCCGGAAGAATTGGCTGCTCAATGACCAGGCCATTTTTTGCGATACGCAACTGCGTCGTTTTAACTGACAATTACGCAGTCGTGCGACGTTGAACGCAAACAAAATTGACCTACTTTTTTTCCCACAAATAGAGCTTTCCTTTGGTGGTATTTGATCATCTCTGCGGTTTTTATTTTTTGCACAATAATCAAAAAATAAGCGACAATTTAAAAAAAAAAAACACAATATTTTGTACTTTTTGCTGTAATAAATAGCCCAATATTTTTTTTTTAAAAGCTATGTATTCTTCTACATATTTTTGGTAATAAAAATCGCAAAAAGCGTATATTGATTGGTTTGCGCAAAAGTTATAGCGTCTACAAAATAGGGGATAGATTTATGACATTTTTATTGTTTGTTTTTTTTACTAGTAATGGCGGCAGTCTCTAATGAGGTAAAATATCCACAATGCCCTGGAAATCTAAAGGCAATGTCATCTTGGCAGCTCAATCTTTAGGTCAGTGTGAGCAGAGTTTTTGTGTTCATTGCAAAAATAAATTTTCCCATCTTCCAATCTCTCCATCTTCTCTCCTACAAAGAGACTTTCTGGAAGAACTCAGAAATTGTTGCAAGCGGTGAAATAAAATGTGTATTTTCCACTGCACGAGCAGCACCACAGCTAATTATACGGAGTGGCGCGTCTGTGACAGATTGCTATAGAATTGAGGTCTCTCTCGCAGGAGAATAGTCCCCGGATAATAAGGGAATTAAAGGAGGTGAGAATCCCACACAAGTTATATATATCTGCAAATCTTTCTTCTATAAATCCTGTGTAATATCTGAATGTTACATAACTACGCTGCCTGCATTTAAAGGTACAGTGCCAGAAAAATAGAAAACATAGGGGGTTATTTACTATAACTGGAGAGTGCAACTCTGCATAGAAACCAATCAGCTTCCAGGTTTTATTGCCAAATTTGAATTGAACACGCAGAAGTTAGAAGCTAATTGGCTACCATGCAGAGCTGCACCAGATTCTGAGTGCTCCAACAACCCCTCTGCCCTTGTGCAGCAAAACTCAGGATCATCATCCCCTCTTAGACAGTTATCACCAGGACAGGTGTCCCTACTGGCAGACTCTCTTACCTTGTGTCCTGGACACTACAGGATGTGAGAGGAACTCCAATGTGAGGGAAAATGCAATTTTATACAGTTCACACTATAACAGGTATCCCCAGACAGATGTCCCCTAACTTCCTGTTCTGGGTGACACAACAGGAAATTAAAGGAAATCTCTCTACAGTGAGTGGAAAGCCCCTTTTAGGCTGGGTTCATATATCTGCGCAGTGTGGTTTGCAGTCCCGTGTCCTGTGCGTTTCTGTTCATCGGTTCAGATGTGATTCAGGTGCAAATTTTGCCCTAAATTTGCACCTGAACCGAACCCAAAAATGCACAAGACCCTTTTCAAAACTGCACCGCAGCTGCCCCAGACATGTGGGAACCATTGAAAGCCGGTCACACTCACATGTTATGCGAATTGGATGCGGTTAAAAATAAATCAAAATTAAGTTTTAGATAGGGATTGGAACCCCTGTCATGTTTTAACTGCTGTTGTTTCACCCACCCTATTTGTACTGATGCCTGTTATCACAGAAAATGAAAAAAAATCTAAAATTTTCAAAATAAAACCGAAAGGGGTTATAACATGTTGCCTTCCATTCTATTTTAATATTAACCATGTGGGAGGGGCATATAAGTAGTCTGCAGGAGCAGATACAAAATGACATGAACAGCTTTAATTTTTTTTACAATTTGTGGTCACCTAGACTGTCAGTGGCTTACAACTGTGGTCTTGGTTTAAAATGTAGAGGCATAGTTCCCCAAATTTCAAGCAACATTATCTTTTCTGTAATTGACTGGGAAATTTGAACATATGATACAGAAATTGCAGAATGCAAAGAGGACAAGCCCCTGTAGAGGTCCTCCCCATGGTGAAATATGATTGTTGCCCACGCCATTGAGTGTGGACAAAGAGACCCTGGGCTCAATTCACTAAAGAATATCTCACAAGATAATTGAATCATGTGACACAATTATCTCATGAGATGCTGAAAACATCTATTCACTATCACCTCATGAGGTATTTACCTCATAAACCAAAAACATGAGGTAAATAACTCATAAAACAGCATTAACCACTTGCTTACTGGGCACATATACCCCCTTCCTGCCCAGGCGAAATTTCAGCTTTCGGCACTGTCACGCTTTGAATGACAATTGCGCGTCGTGCGACGTGGCTCCCAAACAAAATTGACGTCCTTTTTTTCCCACAAATAGAGATTTCTTTTGGTGGTATTTGATCACCTCTGCGGTTTTTATTTTTTGCGCTATAAACAAAGAAAGAGCGACAATTTTGAAAAAAACACAATATTTTAAGATTTTTGCTATAATAAATATCCCAATTATTTTTTAAAAAAAATATTTTTTTCCTTAGTTTAGGCCGATACGTATTCTTCTACATATTTTTGGTAAAAATAAAATCGCAATCGCCGTTTATTGATTGGTTTGCACAAAAGTTATAGCGTTTACAAAATAGGGGGTAGTTTTATGGCATTTTTATATATATTTTTTTTTTACTAGTAATGGTGGCGATCAGTGATTTTTTTCGTGACTGCAACATTATGGCGGATACATCGGACACTTTTGACACATTTTTGGGACCATTCACATTTATACAGTGAACAGTGCTATAAATATGCACTGATTACTGTATAAATTTGACTGGCAGGGAAGGGGTTAACACACGGGGGCGAGGAAGGGGTTAAATGTATGCCCTGGGAGTGATTACTACTGTGGGGGGAGGGGACTGACTGGGGGGGGTGACCGATCTGTGTCCCTATGTACAAGGGACACAGCATCGGTCCCCTCTCCCTGACAGGACGTGGATCTCTGTGTTTACACACAGAGATCCACGTCCTTGTCTGTGTAACGGGCGATCGCGGGTACCTGGCGGACATCGCGGCCGCCAGGCACGTGCATCGGCATTTGCCCCCCAGTTGCCAGAGGAGCGGAGGCCGTAAAAAGACGGCCTCCCGGCATTTAAGAGCCACCTTGCGGCCATACATAGTCGTACGGCGGGCGCGAGGTGGTTAAAGTCAATTCACTAAGGAAATAAAGGCATGAGGTAAATAAGTAGTGGTCCAGGCATGAGGTATTTAAGGAATGTAAAAATTTAATAGCCAATTTGGAATAGTCTCTAGCTTTTTGAATCAGTTTCTCAACAGTGCATAGAAACCTAACTATGGGAATACACAGAATCATCAGGGCTGATTTACTTAACCACTTCAGCCCCGGAAGGATATACCCCCTTAATGACCAGGCCATTTTTTGTGATACGGCACTGCGTCGCTTTAACTGACAATTGCGCGGTCTTGCAACAATGAACCCAAACAAAATTGATGTCCTTTTTTTCCCACAAATAGAGCTTTCTTTTGATGGCATTTGATCACCTCTGTGGTTTTTATTTTTTGTGCTATAAACAAAAAACTACAATTTTGAAAAAAACAATATTTTGAACTTTTTGCTATAATAAATATCCCCCCAAAAAATGTAAAAAGACGAATTTCTTAATCAGTTTAGGCCAATATGTATTCTTCTACATATTTTTGGTTAAAAAAAAAATGCAATATGCGTATATTGATTGGTTTGCACAAAAGTTATAAAATACAAAATAGGAGATAGATTTATGGCATTTTTATTATTATTATTTTTTTTACTAGTAATGGCGGTAATCAACAATTTTTAGCGGGACTGCGACATTGTGGCGGACAGATCAGACACTTTTGACACTTTTTCGGGACCAGTGACATTTATACAGTGATCAGAGCTATAAAAATGCACGGATTACTGTATAAATGACACTGGCAGGGAAGGGGTTAACACTAGGGGGCGATCAAGGGGTTACATGTTCCCTGGGAGGTGTTTCTAACTGTGGGGGGAGGGGACTGACTGGGAGTACAGAGAGATCGCTGTTCCTGATCACTAGGAACAGACGATCACACTGTACTCCCCTGACAGAATGGGATCTGTTTGTTTACGCTGGCAGATCCCCGTTCTGCCTCTCTGTGGAGCGGTCATGGGTGGCCAGCGACCATCGCGGCCGCTGGCCACGCGCATCGGCTTCGGCGCCGTGGGCACACGACAAATGGTTACAGTATAACTAAAGGCAAAACTTTTTCTTTTTTTTTTTGAGTTTTGGATAAAGTGGAGACAGATTAGCACCCCTGTCAGGTTTTTATTGCTGTTTGTGTCCCTGTTAAGGAAAATCACCCTCTCTATTTGTCCTGTTTACCGTTATCATTGAGCGTGAAAGAAAATAACACATTTTGGGTTGTCCCCAGAAAAGTAATAGAGGAGAAATCTTCCAATGGGGACACTGGTTCTGGTAATCTTGGGGGCCCCAAGGCATTCTTTTAATTCTGTAGGGATTTCCTCTCGATTCCTGTTTTGACTATGGGACAGGAAGTGAAGGGAAATCTCCCCAATGACAAAGTTATCTTTTTTTTATTGGTATTTACCACTTCAATACAGGGCTTTTATACCACCTCAATACCGGACCTATTCTAGCACTTCTCTCCTACATGTACAAATCATCATTCTTTTGCTAGAAAAATACTCAGAACCCCCAAAAATTATATACTTTTTTTAGCACACACCCTAGGGAATAGAATGACGGTCATTGCAACTTTTTATCTTGCACGGTATTTGCGCAATAATTTTTCAAACGGCTTTTTTTTGGAAAAAAAATGGTTTCCTGAAGTAAAAAATAACAAAACAGTAAAGTTAGCCCGATTTCTTTGTAAAATATAAAAAGGTGATGTTACGCCGAGTAAATAGATACCTAACATGTCACGCTTTAAAATTGCGCACACTCATGGAATGGCGCCAAACTTCGGTACTTTAAAATCTCCATAGGCAACGCTTTGAATTTTTTTTACAGGTTACCAGTTTAGAGTTACAGAGGAGGTCTATTCCTAGAATTATTGCACGCGCTCTAACGCACGCGGCGATACCTCACATGTGTGGTTTGAACGGCGTTTACATATGTGGGTGGGACTTGCGTGTGAGTTCGCTTCTGATCGCGAGCTACCGGGGACAGGGGCGTTTTAAAAAAAAAATGTATTACTTTGTTTTTATTTTTACACTTTTTTTTTTTGATCACTTTTATTCCTATTACAAGGAATGTAAATATCCCTTGTAATAGGAATGGTGTGTGACAGGTCCTCTTTATGGGGAGATGCGGGGTCAATAAGACCCCACATCTCTCCTCCAGGCTGGAAAGCATGAGATTGTGAAAAAAAAATCACCAATCTCCAAGCTTACTAGCCGCAATCGCAGCTTTGTTTACTTCTGAGGACCCGGGTGTGACATCATCACATCGCGCCCGGGCCTCTGACGGTCATAGAGATGACTGGTGACCATCTGGTCACCAGTCATCTCTATGCTTCCTATCGTGCGCCGGACGATTCATTCTCCGGGCCCCCGATGGCACGGGAGAGCCCGGAGAAGCACCGGATGGCGGCGGAAGGGGGGGGATGTCCCCTCCCATGTCCCCTCCCACAGCCTATAAGAATGATCAAGCGGCGGAACTGCTGCTATGATCGTTCTTATTGTGCATAGAATCGCCGGCAGAAGAGATGGATATCTGAATGATGCCTCTAGCTGCAGGCATCATTCAGATATCCCCCCACAAACCCAGGACGTCATATGACGTCCACCCAGGATGGGAGATCCCATCTGTGGACGTCATATGACTATGGCTGGGTAGGGAAGTGGTTAAATATGCGTATGATTTTTAAAACTATTTTCATTCAATATTTGACATTTATAAAATGATTTTGTATTTACTTAATTTAACTTTTTTATTTTTTTGACCCGTGAAAGCAGCTTCCCTTTGACTGGTATTCTAGTCACATTTTTTCTTTTGTATTAATACATATGCTGCAAGGACCGCACTGACTTAGCGAGTTGGCCTATTTCTATGGTTTAAAACCATTTTACCTCTTTATTAGCACTAAAAACTGACAGAGGTTTTAATCCTTCATTGTATCAATCCCACTGGATATCATCTCATGAGATAAAATACTGCATAGTTTCATGAGAAAAATACCTAACATTTTGATGAAATAACTTATGCTTTATTTTAGTAATGGAATGCGTGTGCTACTGAAACGCATGGCAATGCACATTACATTACATGTTGGGGCTGGGTGTCGCTGTGGGAAGATGGGGTTTGTAGAGGGAGTTGGGGGCAACTGTGGGGGCTGGGGTTCACCTCATTAGACTGGGGGCTTTAAACGGGCCCTATGGGAGACTGAAGGGCACTGCGGGAGGTGGGGGGATACTGTTGGAGGATGGGAACACTATGAAGGCCTGGACACTCTGCAGAAAGCTAGGGGCCTGGGTTGCACTATGGGAGGTTGGGGGGCACTCTGGGTGCTGAGGGCTGGGAACACTATGGGAGGTTGGGGGACACTGTGGGTGCTGAGGGCTCTCAGGAGATCTGGGAGCACTATGGGAGGTTGGGGGCACTCTGGGTGCTGAGGGCTCTCAGGAGGTCTGGGATAAGGTGACCAGATTTTTTAAATGAAATCCGGGGACATATTCAGCCAGTTTCTCCCCCATAATACAGCCAGTTTCTCCCCCATAATGCAGCCAGTTTCTCCTCCATAATACAGCCAGTTTCTTCCCCATAATGCAGCCAGTTTCTCCCCCATAATGCAGCCAGTTAATCCCCCATAATGCAGCCAGTTAATCCCCCATAATGCAGCCAGTTTCTCCCCCATAATACAGCCAGTTTCTCCCCCATATGCAGCCAGTTTCTCCCCCATATGCAGCCAGTTTCTCCCCCATATGCAGCCAGTTTCTCCCCCATAATGCAGCCAGTTTCTCCCCCATAATGCAGCCAGTTTCTCCCCTATATGCAGCCAGTTTCTCCCCTATATGCAGCCAGTTTCTCCCCCATAATGCAGCCAGTTTCTCCCCCATAATGCAGCCAGTTTCTCCCCCATAATGCAGCCAGTTTCTCCCCCATAATACAGCCAGTTTCTCCCCCATAATACAGCCAGTTTCTCCCCCATATGCAGCCAGTTTCTCCCCCATATGCAGCCAGTTTCTCCCCCATAATGCAGCCAGTTTCTCCCCCATAATGCAGCCAGTTTCTCCCCTATATGCAGCCAGTTTCTCCCCCATAATGCAGCCAGTTTCTCCCCCATATGCAGCCAGTTTCTCCCCCATATGCAGCCAGTTTCTCCCCCATTATGCAGCCAGTTTCTCCCCCATAATGCAGCCAGTTTCTCCCCCATAATGCAGCCAGTTTCTCCCCCATAATGCAGCCAGTTTCTCCCCCATAATGCAGCCAGTTTCTCCCCCATAATGCAGCCAGTTTCTCCCCCATATGCAGCCAGTTTCTCCCCCATATGCAGCCAGTTTCTCCCCCATAATGCAGCCAGTTTCTCCCCCATAATGCAGCCAGTTTCTCCCCCATAATGCAGCCAGTTTCTCCCCCATATGCAGCCAGTTTGTCCTCATAATACAGCCAGTTTCTCCCCCCCAGCCCTGCACTTACCTTCCTCGAGTCAGCGCCGTCCTTCTTCCGTCCTCGATGTCTTCTCCCGCCCTCGATGTCACTTCAGCCAATCAGGTTACCGGTAACCAGACCCGGTGAACCTGATTGGCCAGGGAACGCACCCCTGTGCGTCCTCTCATTAGATATTTAGAAGCTGATTACAGCCCTCAGGCTGTAGTCGGGAAGCCTATCAGAGCCTGCTGGCTCTGATAGGCACTTCTAAAGGCCAATCAGACGCTGTGATTCAGATGGCCGGCGCTCAAGGGGCCGGCCATCTGAATAGTGGGCGGCAGCAATACATAGGTTCATGCAATGCATGAACCTATGTATTGTTGTGGTGAGTGACGGCCGGGCGCAGAAGCGAGCGGTAGCGGCGCTTCTGCGCCCACTATGGTCGCGCCGCCATGTGTAAAAAAAAAGACATTAAAAAAAAAAAAAAAAACTCTTAAAGGGCCCGTTTTTTTTTTTTTGGTGACCACAGGAGGGGGGGGGCGGCGCCCGGGCGCCCCCTATGGACGGGCCGCCACTGCCCCCACCCCCTAAGCTAGTAGGAGTGGCAGAGCAGGGATATGTAATTCAGATTTTTTTTTTAATTCGGCACTGTCTGTCTTTGAAATTGCCCCAGCCCCTGTTCAAATCCAATCCGGGGACAAAACTGGGGACAGACTTGGTCTGGGGACAGTGTCCTCAATCCGGGGACTGTCCCATGGAAACGGGGGATGTCTGGTCACCCTAGTCTGGGAGCACTATGGGAGGTTGGGTGGCACTCTGGGTGCTGAGGGCTCTCGGGGGGTCTGGGAGCACTATGGGAGGTTGGGGGACACTCTAGGTGCTGAGGGCTCTTGGGAGGTCTGGGAGCACTATGGGAGGTTGGGGGCACTCTGGGTCTCAGGAGGTCTGGGAGCTCTATGGGAGGTTGGGGGACACTCTGGGTGCTGAGGGCTCTCAGAAGGTCTGGGAACACTTTGGGAGTTTGGGGGCACTCTGGGTGCTGAGGGCTCTTAGGAGGTCTGGGAACGCTATGGGAGGTTGGGGGGCACTCTGGATGCTGAGGGCTCTTAGGAGGTCTGAGAACAATATGGGAGGTGGGGGGGGGGGCACTTTGGGCGCTGAAGGCTCTCAGGAGGTCTGGGAACACTATGGGAAGTGGAGGGGCACTCTGGGCGCTGAGGGCTCTCAGGAGGTCAGGGAACACTATGGGTATGTGGAGGGGCACTCTGGGCGCTGAGGGCTCTCAGGGGGTCTGGGGGCACTGTGGGAGGTTGAGGGGCATTGCAGGCCATTATGGCAGGCTAGGTGGCACTGTAGAAGGTTAGAAGATCTGCATCTGGCTGGCAGCCCTAGAGGAGGGAGGCTGCAGCTTGGCAAAGGGCGAAGGCCCAGTGGTTGAGAAAGAAGACTGTAGGTCAGTGATGATTGAAGACATTGACTGGAAAAGTTCAGGATACTCTTAAAAATGTTTCTACCTACAAATATTGCTGGACAGATCAAAAATAAATAAAAAATATGAGGTAAGATAATACTTTGTTGCTATTGGTCATTATATGTCTTGATTGCATTGGGCAGTGTTATATAAATATGGAAATTCCGCTAAGAAGCTGCACTTCTAACAGAGATAATTAGGCCACCGGCTGACAGCACTTAGAAATCTGTTAAAAACAAAATATGGAAGCTTTTTAATAAATGTAAACAGCCGAAGAGCCAAGAGATGGACGATCTAGAGATATGAAATGCTCGTAGTGTCAGTTTTAGGCCTTAAGCACACAGAGCCGCCGTTAAAGGTGTTAAGTGTTTGTTTTCTTTCAGCCTATACAAGAACCTCTATGTAAGCTTGTGTGTCCATGTGTATTAGAAGAGGAACATTTACAGGCAGAACCCCCCCCCCCCCCAAAAAAAAAGCCACACCATTCAGCAGAGAAGCTGAAGAACAGAAAAAATATCCGAACGTTCCTAAATGCATTCAAATGCACATAAGCGCCTAGTGTTTGAGTGTTAATGCATTCCAATGGCCAGAATAAACTAAAATTCTGGCCAATAGAATGCATCAACACTTAAACACTAGACACGTCTAAACGTGTATGCAATTCAAGGCATTTAACGCGTTTTTTAAGCAGCTTTTTCCTGCCAGCAGTTCTAGCATTTAGAGGAGCTTAAACAGATGCAGGTTTTAGCATGCAGCAGGTCTTAGGCCCCTTTCACACGGAGGTCCGTTCAGGTCCGCCTGTCAGTTTTTTAGGCGGACCTGAAACGGATCCTCCATGTACCCCTATGGAGGCACGGATGTCAGCGGAGACATGTCCGCTGACATCCGCTCCGCTCCGCTCCACCAAAGTGTGACGGAGGAAAACCCTATTTTTCCTTCCGTCGGCGGAGCGGATCGGATGACAACGGACTCTACGGTCCGTCGTCATCCGATTCCCCATAGGGGAGAGCGGCGCTCTGACAGGGCGGTCCCTGCACAGTGTGCGGGGACCGCCCAGTCATCCGTCGGCTCAGCGGGGATCAACGGAGCGATCCCCGCTGAGCAAGAGGAGCTTCACGGGGCGGATCTGCACGGATCCGCCCCGTGTGAAAGGACCCTAAGTGATTGTAAAGTCTTGTTTTTTTTAAAATAACAAACATGTTATACTTACCTGCTCTGTGCAATGGATTTGCACAGAGCAGCCCAGATCTTCCTCTTCTCGGGTCAGTCTTCGCTGCTCCTGACCCCTCCCTCCTGTTGAGTGCCCCCCCCCCACAGCAAGCAGCTTGCTATGGGGGCACTCGAGCCGAGACACAGCTCCCTGTGTCTATTCAGACACTATCAATAAATGGTGTATTACATGCTGTATACTCACTCAGTCACTATGAGATTCCTTTTCTGTATTCTGCAAAAAACCTGGTTGATCCTGATGTTCTCTATCTCCCCCTTCTGTTCATGTCCCTAATTCAGCTAGGGATTTTGCAGCTATGGTGGCAGCTCTGCACATGCTCAGTTTTCAGTGAGTTTCTATGCTGAGCATTTCCTCCCTATCACATCTGAGCAGCCCATGTGAGTATAGAGTCACACATGAGGGCGTATACATAATGGTAAATGACAGCCCACTCCCTCCCTCCTCCTCCATGACCACTAACCAGCTAAACACAATGGGGATGGCATATTACATGTAGATTGATGGTGGCTTCACCTCCCTCTTTTTCTAAAACGCAGGCTGAAGGGATGTATCACCGCCTGTGACTGGCAGAAATTGTCCCACACCATGGTATTTACACAAAATAATAAAGATTTGATTTCAAATATATATTTGTATACCAATTTAAAACAGTTTATTGATATTATTTATTTATTTTTGTATTCCAAAGGCTGCTTTTTTATTTTGAACATTTGAACAGCAGCAGAGGACTAGAAGCTTCTCCTGATGATGTTTGCCTGCAGACAGGCTGGGAAGAGCTGGATAATGTGACAGCTGCATATCGATATGGAAAAATGTACTTAGATGATTTTTTATTAAAATAATTACAGTGCCATCATCCATATACAGAAATAGTTTAGTATCACTTTAAGCGGTTCCTGACCGGCTCACGTCTATTTACGGGGGCAGAATAGCACCCCTGTGCGAAACCCCATACAGGGTTTCCTTTATGAGCCACCAGAGGGGACCCGATGCGCGTGGCTGGCGGTCCTGATCGCAGCCGGCCACGCACGATCATGTGCACGAGAATGGGGAAATCCCTGTGCTAGAAAAAAGAAAGAAAAAAGGAGGGCGCACCGACCTAGTGTATTACCACTTAGACGTTTTATTTAAAATATAAAAAAGCAGTAATCTTACTCACAAACGGAGCTTAAATAAAAGCTTATCGGACAAATCAGCTGGAAATTCTTTGGCACTTGCCGACTGGACTCGATGACAGAGAGGGTCGGACAGTACTTCAGACAACTGGATAGCTGACGCGTTTCTGGGGCGCACCCCTTTCCTCAGAGCCTAGATGGTCCACTAGGTCGGTGCGCCCTCCTTTTTTCTTTCTTTTTTCTAGCCACATGAACACCCATTGTTCTGAGGAGGGCTGCAAGACTTTAGACTTTGCCTTTAGACGGAACCACACTACCCGTGTTTTGACGATACACCGAGAGCGCAGGAGATTTTTGTCTTTCCGAAATCCCTGTGCTGTCAGAGGAGTAAGTAGGAACAACGATAAGTCTCCTCTCCTACTCAGTCCTATCCCCATACAGTTAGAACACACTGAGGGAACACACATTTAACCCCTTGATCTCCCCCTAGTGTTAACCCCCTCCTTACCAGTGACATTTACACAGTAATCAGTGCATTTTTATAGCACTGATCGCTGTATAAATGTCAATGGTCCCAAAAATGTGTCAAAAGTGTCCGATCTGTCCGTCGCAATGTTGCAATACCGCTAAAAATTGCAGATCACCGCTAATACTAGTAAAAAAAATAATAATAATAAAAATCCCATAAAAATCCCATAAATCTTTCCCATAGTTTGTAGACGCCATAACTTTTTACCAAAAATATGTAGAAGATTATATATTGGCCTAAACCAGTGGTTCTCAACCTTCCAGTGCCGTGACCCCTTGATAAAATTTCCCAAGTTGTGGGGACCCCTAACAGTAAAATTATTTTCGTAGCGTGAGTTGTCAGCACCCAAGACAAGACAAATAATTTGCACCCCTAACCCATGGACATTTAGCGCTCCCAGAGTCCCTTCCACTCGTACAGTATTAAAACCCCTTATGGTACATTTTAGGATGTACCACTCTTTCTCTTGGTTCTCCTTTCTTTCCCTTTAATCTCTCTCTATCCTAATTTCTTGTTTTTTCCTCCATCCCTCTCTCTAGCCGTATTTCTTGTTCTTTCTCTTATTTTTTCACTCCCTTTTTTCTTTGTTCCTCCCCCTCTTTTCTTCTCCCTTCCATGTATTCTCAATTTTTATTCCTTCTCTTATGCCGCGTACACACGATCATTTTTCCCGTCGGGAAAAATTACATTTTTTCCTTTGGACGAGAAAAACGATCGTCTGTGGGCTTTTTGCCGTTTTTCCCGACGGGAAAAACGGCATTAATCACGATGAGAAAAATTAGAACATGTTCTAAATTTTCTCATTGTTTTTTCCATCATTTTTTTCCGCGGCAGTTTTCCCATAGGGAGACACTGCCGCGGAGCCCACAGACGGTCGTTTTTCTCGACAAAGAAAAAAATGACGGGAAAAACGGTCGTGTGTGGGGGAAAATGCCGTTCCCTCGTTTTTCATTTTATTTCATGTCGTGATTCATGGCGGTGTTTTCACCGCCGTGAATCACGATCGTGTGTACGCGGCATTACTCCTTGGTGGGGGGGGGATGGAATGACTGGCAGTGCTGGCAGGGAGTTGGGATGAGTGGCAGTGCTGGCAGGGAGTTGGGATGTAGGGATGAGCTCGGTGTTCGAGTCGAACATACGTTCGACTCGAACATCGGCTGTTCGATCGTTCGCCGAACAACGAACGATTTGGGCCGTTCGCGCCTAATTCGCGGCCCACAATGCACTACGCCATCGCAGTGTCATCCAGGCGCTGTGATTGGCCAAGCATGCACTGTGACCCCGCATGCTTGGCCAATCACAGCGCCGGCAGCGAGGAGAGCAATGATTGGCCACAGGCAGGATGCCTGTGGCCAATTATTGCTGAGGGTGTTTATTACACGCCCCACACTATAAAAGGCCGCCAGCACGGCGGCCTAGTGTAGTGTGTTCCGGAGCAGGGAAAGAGAAGCATAGGCAGGGACAGTGACATTTTTTTTTCTTGCTTAACCTGGATTCCTTTAGTTTAGGGAAAGAGAAGGATAGGTAGGGAGAGTGTCAGTCTGTTTTACTGTGCTAAACCTTGTTTGTAGGGACAGGGAAGGACAGTGAGGGAAATTCTCATTGTGCTATACTGTGCTAAAGCATTCATCATCAACCATCTTTAAAAAAACATTTTTTATAGGGACAGAAAACTATAGGTAGGGAGAGTGTCAGTGTGTTTTACTGTGCTAATCCTTGTTTGTAGGGACAGGGAAGGACAGTGAGGGAAATTCTCATTGTGCTATACTGTGCTAAAGCATTCATCATCAACCATCTTTAAAAAAACATTTTTTATAGGGACAGAAAACTATAGGTAGGGAGAGTGTCAGTGTGTTTTACTGTGCTAATCCTTGTTTGTAGGGACAGGGAAGGACAGTGAGGGAAATTCTCATTGTGCTATACTGTGCTAAAGCATTCATCATCAACCATCTTTAAAAAAACATTTTTTATAGGGACAGAAAACTATAGGTAGGGAGAGTGTCAGTGTGTTTTACTGTGCTAATCCTTGTTTGTAGGGACAGGGAAGGACAGTGAGGGAAATTCTCATTGTGCTATACTGTGCTAAAGCATTCATCATCAACCATCTTTAAAAAAACATTTTTTATAGGGACAGAAAACTATAGATAGGGAGAGTGTCAGTGTGTTTTACTGTGCTAATCCTTGTTTGTAGGGACAGGGAAGGACAGTGAGGGAAATTCTCATTGTGCTATACTGTGCTAAAGCATTCATCATCAACCATCTTTAAAAAAACATTTTTTATAGGGACAGAAAACTATAGGTAGGGAGAGTGTCAGTGTGTTTTACTGTGCTAATCCTTGTTTGTAGGGACAGGGAAGGACAGTGAGGGAAATTCTCATTGTGCTATACTGTGCTAAAGCATTCATCATCAACCATCTTTAAAAAAACATTTTTTATAGGGACAGAAAACTATAGGTAGGGAGAGTGTCAGTGTGTTTTACTGTGCTAATCCTTGTTTGTAGGGACAGGGAAGGACAGTGAGGGAAATTCTCATTGTGCTATACTGTGCTAAAGCATTCCTCATCAACCATCTTTGAAATCCTTGTTTTTTGGACAGTCAGGGAAATTGTCATTGTGCTATTCTGTGCGAAAGCAATCATCCTCAACCATATTTAGAAATCCTTAAGTAAAGGGACAGAGAAGGACACCTGAAGGTAGCTCTTATTCCTTTTTTCCCATCTCCCTGCAGGCCATCCATTAGAATGTCTGGAAGGCAAACAAGGAGAGGCAGACAGTCAGGAGGCAATAAAAGAGGGCAAGCAGGCTCTGTGTCTGGGGGCAACAGTGCTGGTCGTGGACGCGGTGCATTGTCATCAGCACATGGCCATGGGACACGCTTGTCCTTCTTTTCGGCAGCTGGACATGTTGAGCCACATCATGCCGAAGACTTGGTAGAGTGGATGACCAAGCCCTCCTCCTCCTCCTCATCCTCTCTCACCAAGGCTCAGGGTACTGGCAAAGCAGCTGCCAAAGCGTCCTCTTCCCTGGTATCAATGTCAGACTCATCATCAGTCACTCCTTCCCTAGACCCACCATGTCCTCCTCCTGAGGAGTCCCCCAAACTGTTTGAGCACAGTGTTGGGTACATGCTCCAGGAGGATGCCCAGCGTTTCGAAGGGTCTGATGATGAAACCCAGCTACAGGAAGGCAGTAGCGTGAGAGCAGACAGAGGGGATGCTCAAGAAGGACACCAATCTGGCAGTCATGTTCCAGCAGCTGCAGCATACTGCCAGATTGGCTCCAGTGATGAGGAGAGAGGGGATGATGAGGTCACTGACTCCACGTGGGTGCCTAATAGGAGAGAGGAGGAGGAGGAGGATGAGGAGGAGGCACATCTCCAACGAGGCAGGATGCCCTTTGGTGGCCAGCGTAAGGGCAGTACACCGACGGAATCACACCGCAGAGCTCCGCCTGTGCAGGGCGCTGCCTCTGCCCGTCATTCAAAAAGTTCTTTGGTGTGGGCCTTTTTTGAGGCTAGTGCATCAGATCGCACAGCTGCTGTTTGCAACATATGTCTCAAGCGTATATCGCGTGGCCAAAACATCAGCCGCTTGGGTACCACATGCCTGACCAGACATATGTTGACCTGCCATGCAGCTCGTTGGCAAGCCTACCTCAAAGACCCACACCAAAGAACAAAGCGGACCTCTCCTTGCACCGCATCAGCTGGGATCTCTAACCCCACTATAACTTCAGTCCTCTCTGAAACATGCACTGAGAGGAATGAAGGTGTAGAATTAGGTGTGTCACAGCCAAGTACTTGCGGCCACTCTGCTAGCAGTACACCGACGTCCGATTCTAGCAGGCAAATTTCCCTGCCCCAGCTGCTGGACCGTCAAAAGAAGTTCACTCCCAGCCATCCACATGCCCAGCGGTTGAATGCTAGCTTGGCTAAATTGCTAGCGCTTCAACTGCTGCCTTTTCAGTTGGTAGACTCAGCCCCCTTCCGTGAGTTTGTGCAATGTGCGGTTCCTCAGTGGCAGGTTCCCAAACGCCACTTTTTCTCACGGAAGGCTATTCCGGCTCTCTACCGGCATGTGGAAGGCAATGTCTTGGCCTCGCTGGACAGGGCGGTCAGCGGTAAGGTGCATATTACCGCTGACTCATGGTCCAGCAGGCATGGACAGGGACGTTACCTTTCTTTCACGGCCCATTGGGTCACTCTTTTGGCAGCTGGGAAGGATGCAGGACAAGGTGCAGTAGTGTTGGAGGTTGTTCCACCGCCACACCTCCAAAATGCTACTGCTGGTTGTGACACACCTCTCTCCTCCACCCCCTCCTCTTCTTCTTCCTCCATGGCCTCTTCCTGTGCTTTGTCCTCTGAACCAGCGGTGCTCCGTAGCCGTTCAAGGGGCTACGCAAGTACGCAGGCAAAAAGATGCCATGCCGTGCTTGCGCTGGTGTGTTTGGGGGACAGAAGCCACACTGGGGCAGAGGTCCTGTCTGCTCTGAAGGGCCAGGCCGAGAGGTGGTTGACGCCACGCCAGCTTAAGCCAGGAATGGTGGTTTGCGACAATGGCACCAACCTCCTCTCCGCCCTCCGACAGGGACAACTGACCCATGTGCCCTGTGTGGCTCAAGTCCTTAACCTGGTGGTGCAGCGGTTCTTGGGCAGGTACCCGGGCTTACAGGATGTCCTGAGGCAGGCCAGGAAAGTCTGTGTGCATTTCCGCAGATCTTATAATGCCAGTGCTCGCCTGGCTGAGCTGCAAAAGGAGTTGAACCTGCCCAAGAACCGCCTTATATGTGACATGCCCACCAGGTGGAACTCAACATTGGCCATGCTGCAGCGGCTGCACACGCAGCAGAGGGCCATCAATGAGTACCTGTGCGACTACGGCACCAGGACAGGGTCAGGGGAGCTTGGTTTTTTTTCTCCACGCCAGTGGGGCATGATCAGGGATGCATGCACTGTCCTGGCACCATTTGAGGAGGCCACGAGGATGGTGAGCAGTGACAGTGCATGCATCAGTGACACTGTACCTCTTGTCCACCTGTTGGAGCACACGCTGCGTGGAATAATGGACAGGGCACTTGAGGCAGAACAGAGGCAGGAAGAGGAGGACTTCCTTGCCTCTCAAGGCCCCCTTTACCCAGACAGTGTTCCTTCTGTCCCACCCATCGCACAGGAAGAGGAGGAGGAGGAGGATTGTGTCAGCATGGAGGTGGAGGCTGGCACTCAGCATCATCAGCAGCAGTCTTTTAGGGATGATTTACAGTCCCAAGAAACCAGTGGACTTGTACGTGGCTGGGAGGAGGTGGCTGCGGATCATGTCGTCCTTAGTGACCCAGAGGACTCCGGACCGAATGCCTCAGCTAACCTACGCTGCATGGCCTCCCTGATCCTGCAAAGTCTGCGGAAGGATCCTCGTATTCTTCGGATCAAGGAGAGGGACCATTACTGGCTGGCCACTCTCCTTGATCCAGGGTACAAGGGTAAGGTTGCGGACCTTATGTTACCATCGCAGAGGGAGCAGAGGATGAGACAACTCCAGGAGGCCTTGCAGAAAGGTCTGTGCAACGCGTTCCCAGAGACTGGGAGGTTACAAACTCCTGGTCCTGGACAACGAGTTGCTGAGGCTTCGGCCAGTCAAAGAAGGAGCGGTGGGGAAGGTGGCCGTCTGACCGATGCGTTCAGACAATTCTTTAGTCCGCAGCCCCAAAGTATGATCGGTTCCAGCAACCATCGCCAGCATCTGATAAACATGGTGCAGGAATATCTAGAGGCAAGGTCAGACTTGGACACCTTCCCCACCGAAAATCCTCTGGCTTACTGGGTCTTGAGGATGGATCACTGGCCAGAGCTTGCACAGTATGCAATTGAGCTACTGGCCTGTCCTGCATCCAGCGTTCTTTCGGAACGCACATTCAGTGCTGCTGGAGGATTTGTCACGGATCACAGGGTGCGCCTGTCCACCAACTCGGTTGATCGACTGACTTTCATCAAGATGAACCAGTCTTGGATCACCACCAGCTACCACACACCTGATGCTGATATAACAGACTAATTGATTTTAACATGTCACATCCCTTCAAGACTGATGCTGATGCTGAGTGCCTGTGCTGTTATGTTGACTGGCTATCCTCCTCCTCCGAGTCCTCAATGATACGATTGATGATGATAGCTTGGAAGATCATTTTTGTTTATGGGTGCCGCCACCAGTGGCTAAGGCCCAATTTTTCAGCCCCTGTTTAACAGGGGCGTGTAATTACAATTTTTGAAGCAATACTTTGCAACAGGGCTCATTGCTGTGCTCCAAGTACAGTATCTGTGAGGGGTTGGAGTGTTGTGCCACCAGTGCCTAAGGCCCAATTTTTCAGCCCCTGTTTAACAGGGGCGTGTCATTACAATTTTTGAAGCAATACTTTGCAACAGGGCTCATTGCTGTGCTCCAAGTACAGTATCTGTGAGGGGTTGCAGTGTTGTGCCACCAGTGCCTAAGGCCCAATTTTTCAGCCCCTGTTCAACAGGGGCATGTAATTACAATTCTTGATCTAATAATTCACAGCAGGGCCCATTGCTGCACCCACCAAGAGTAACTCTGAGGGCTTACAGTGTTGTGGCAACGCCACCACCACCACCACCACGAAAGGCCCAATTTTTCAGCCCCTGTTCAAAAGGGGCATGTAATTACAATTCTTGATCTAATAATTCACAGCAGGGCCCATTCCTGCACCCACCAAGAGTAACTCTGAGGGCTTACAGTGTTGTGGCAACACCACCACCACCACCACGAAAGGCCCAATTTTTCAGCCCCTGTTCAACAGGGGCATGCAATTACAATTCTTGATCTAATAATTCACAGCAGGGCCCATTGCTGCACCCACCAAGAGTAACTGTCAGGGCTTACAGTGTTGTGGCACCAGCACCACCATCAAAGGCCCAATTTTTACTACCACTGTTCAACAATTATATGTAATTACAATTCCTGATATAATAGTTGACAGCAGGGCGTTCCAGCACCAACCAAGAGTAACTGTGAGTGCTTACAGTGTTGTGCCAACACCAACAACTAAGGGGCCTATTTCTGCAGAGTATATACGGCAGGTCCCTACTTTCAAACATCCAACTTACAAACGACTCCTACTTGCAAACGCAAGAAGACAACAGGAAGTGAGAGGAAATCTACCCCTAGGAAGGAAAATTCTCTCCTGTAAGAATTAATATGGGAGAAAGGTGTCTCCTCTGTACTGATGCTTTATCACCAATCCTTGTTTCAAGAAAAACACCACATTTCAAAAACAGTTGTCATTGGGACGGAAAGTGAGGTGAAATGTTCTGAACAGGGGCACAGACAGCAAAACAAATGTTACAGGGGTGATAACCCTTACCTATGTTTTCCAAAAAGTTTAAAAATAGATTTTTGGGCTGGAGCTACACTTAAACAATGTACCTGTTCAAAATTACAAACAGATTCTACATAAGAACAAACCTACAGTCCCTGTCTTGTATGCACCGCCTGTATACGGCTGTTCAGAGTATATAGGGCCTTTTTTATTTTGTGTGCGGTGTTCCCCTTAATATCCATACAAGACCCAAAGGGGCTGGTAATGGGCTGGGGTAGGGGGGGGGGGGTCATGGGGTAGCTATGCCATTTTTCTTAAAGATTTTCATCCATATTACCGGGACCAGACATTACATTAAAGCCGCAAGCAGTTTTAAATGGCCTTTTTTTCCTTTAGAAGTGTCATTTTGTGCAGGGACAGTTCTAAACACGGGAAACACGTGGCACTTCACAGGCATACTTTAGACACCCCCCAGGTACGATATTTAAAGGAATATTTGACTTTTTTTTTTTCACTTTATGCATCATTAAAATGACTGCTCCCGAAAAACGACCGTTTTTAAAACTTCTTTTTGCATTGATACATGTCCCCTGGTGCAGAACCCGGGTTCCCAAACCCTTTTTAGGACAATAACATGCATAATAGTCATTATAATTAGCACTTTAGAATTCGAACGTTCGCATCCATTGTATTTAATAGGGTTCTAATGTTCGTACGAACTTTCGGTCCGTTCGCGGGTTCTGGTGCGAACCGAACCCGGGGGTGTTCGGCTCATCACTATTGGGATGAGTGGCAGTGCTGGTAGGGAGTTCTGATCAGCCAACTTAGGTGCTCTGATCAAGGTCATCTGCTGATCTGAGAACTGTAGTGGGGACTTTTATGGCAACTATAATCACATCCAATTCACTGTTTTTATAATCACATCTGTAGTGTTACTCACTGTGCCTCCGGCATTCACTGTGTTTCCAACTTTGTGGTGTCTTGCAGCAGTGACACCTATGCCAAAATCAGGAGATAGGGTCTCCTCCAGCCCCTCCCACTTCACATTCCTCACCAGCCAGATGACCTCTAGTCTCTGCCCCCAGCCATGATGTGAACTGAATGGGCAGCTGCGAAGAGGCTAAGTGGGCGGCCACAGGCTCCAGGAACAGCCCAGCTTGGCGGCTGCGAAAAAGGCTGGGAGAGCGGTGCGGGCTTCAGGAACAGCCCAAGATTTGGTGACCCCTGGCAAATTGTCATTCGACCCCCGAGGGGGTCTCGACCCCCAGGTTGAGAAGTTGAGAACCACTGGCCTAAACTGATGAAGAAATTCGTTTTTTAAAAACATTTTTGGGGATATTTATTATAGATGTAGCACACGGCCCTTTTACTCCCGTCTTTGGCTCACTCACAGGAGGAAAAGGCACACCATGCCACCATGCCGGTACCCTCTGGTTTGCAGAGGTTAAGCACACTTGTAACTTACGGGTCTTGCAGCAAGGTTCTCCTTAATGTTGGTTCTCGTCCCTTAGAATGTAAAGGACAAGTCTCTATGCCCCCAAGTAACTCCAAGGTCCACACCAGTAGTAACTCCAACGTAGAGTTTATTTTCCTTATGCATGAATAACCACAAAGTTGAGAAGAGAGAAAGGTGTTAGAGAAGCAGATCAGATTCAGACACTCCTGGCTTCTTTGCCACTCGATCCCGAGTGGGTATAGCTCACCCGGATAGTCACCCAATGGCACTAGCAGCCGGAATGTAGCTCGAACTGTCAATCAGATTCCCTTAATAGATGCAATCAGGAGATCCCTTGCCATAGAATCTATAGTGTCCCGAACCTCCTAATGGTTACGTTGTTAGATCCCTTTTCGGAAGGATGACATCCCTCCAGAGAGTTACCGGGCCCCTTCCTTCACTGTGATCTCTCACCAGTCCTTTGAAACGGTCCTCCCCCAGCCTCCTCTTCCAGATGCGGGTCCCCTCGCAAGGTGGCACCCTGGGATTCTTCCTCCCCGAAGTGGGATCCAGCTAAAGGTGCTGGGCCCAGGGCTAAAGTTGCAGTCCCAGGACTAAAGGTGCCTGGGACTGAGGCGCAAGTGGCCCCATGGCCTGGAGGGCCATGCACTGGAACTTGAACTCCAGAACCGCAGGTTCCCCCGGGTACAGGTCCCAGGGGTAGTAAGTCCACACCAACCAATGGCGTCTGCCCCTTTTGTACCCTCTCCCGGCATGCACCGCGGGTAGACCACACCCACTGCACGGCTGCCGAGAGAGGACACCCAATCGCCACTCCATCACCTGTGGTTCAACCCCGAGTACAAGTGACAGCGCCACCCATACTTCCAAGGGGAACTGCACGCCAGGTGAAAACAGCAGCAAAGCAGAGTCCAATAAATTGGAAGATCCGAGCCAACTACCACTCGAATCACCCCTAAATTTAGTATAGCAGCCCCCTAAATTGGGACCCCAGCTACATAGAAAAAAAGAAAAGATATTGTTTTTTTATTCAAAATTGTCGCTCATTTTGTGTTTATAGCGCAAAAAATAAAAACCACAGAGGTGATCAAATAGCACCAAAAGAAAGCTCTATTTGTGGGTAAAAAAGGACGCAAATTTCGTTTGGGTACAGCATTGCAATACCGCGCAATTATCCGTTAAAAAAACAGCGCAGTGCCAAATTGTAAAAAAGTGCTCTGGTCAGGAAGGGGTAAAACCTTCCAGGGCTGAAGTAGTTAAGGATAAAATAAAAAAAGTTCCCTTTAAAAATGCAATACAAATTGAAAAAATACAATCACTGAATTAAAAAATATGATAAAAAAACTGTAGGTAAGAATAAAAATATGTATTGGTAATATTGCCTACAGTACACTAAGGGGGTCTAATTATAAAACATTTGATGTACGAATGTCATAAGCATTTGTGAAAGTTGAAAGAAACGTTCTATATTTGGCTCCATCTAGTGGCCAACAACGCTGTATACTATTCTCATTGATATATTTCAGAAAACTGTACTGCATTTTAGCCACTAGATGGCGCTAACGATACAGGCATCATGACGTCATAAGGGGCGGGGCCCCCGAATGACGTCACACGGTGACCCCGCCCCATGCCAATATAAGTAGTGGCACAACGCGCACCGGGCATTAGAGTGGGAGAGAGCGTTGAGTTAACATCGGAAGAAGAGCAGAGGGAAGAAGACAACGGAGAAGACCGGGCAAGAGCGAGCAAAAGAGCAGAAGATAGCGGAGGGAGGGAGAAGAACCGGAGAGGGGAGAAGAACCGGAGAGGGGAGAAAACATCAGCGGAGGACACAGAAGAGCCGGAGAGGAGAGAAGAAGTCGGAAGAGACCCCTGGAGCTGCTTAATAAATTACTTTAAAACCCTGTGTAATGTGCTTTATTTTTGACACTTTTTTCAGGTGAATGGGTAGGGGTACAATGTACCCCATACTCATTCACATAGGGTGGGGGGCCGGGATCTGGGGGCCCCCTTGTTAAAGGGGGCTTCCAGATTCTGATAAGCCCCCCACCCTCAGACCCCGACAACCAACGGCCAGGGTTGTCGGGAAGAGGCCCTTGTCCTCATCAACATGGGGACAAGGTGCTTTGGGGTGGGGGGGGCGCAGGGCCCCCCTGCTCCGAAGTACACACCCCCCATGTTGAGGGCATGCGGCCAGGTACGGTTCAGGAGGTGGGGGGGCGCTTGCTTGTCCCCCATCCCCTTTCCTGACCTGCCGGGCTGCGTTCTTGGATAAGAGTCTGGTATGGATTTTGAGGGGGGGCCCCCCACACCGTTTTTTTCGGCATAGGGGTTCCCCTTAAAATCCATACCAGAACGAAGGGCCTGGTATGCTCTTGGAGGGGGAATCCATGCCAGTTTTTTTTTTTTTAAATGTAGCGTGGAGTTCCCCCTAAAGATTCATATTAGACACAGTGCCTGGTATTGTTGGGGATCGAAGTCGGATCCCCGTTCATTGAAGTCGGACGCAAGTCGGACTTCAAGTCGCAGGGCAAAGTCGGATCCAAAGTAGTACGACTGTCGTGTCGTACCCGTATGAACCCGGCCTTAGACATGAATGGGACTACTTGCATGCGGATCTACAGAACACCTGTGCATCCTGTGTAGGCAGAACCGGCCCTTCTCACGGGTGTACCCTTAAGCATGTCCATATGAATGAGGCCTTATAAACTTCCCGGAATTTTGCAAGCTGTACAGTTCTGTTTATGTCCTTGTCTCTACCACTGCCCGCCAAGGTAAGGAGAAGTCGGGTACGATGGTGTTGGTTGGTGGATATAATTTTGTGGGCACCCACACACCATCTGGTCTCAGCAGCCTTCCAGCACAAATAATTATTTATTTACTTGGAATTTATTCCTTAAAAAATAAATCAAAAAGTAATGTTACCAGCTGGAAATTTCAGTGATGCAAATAAATGCAAAATGTGATGGAAATCAGTGACTAGCAGGGTGGACGTTGTTTTCTGAAGCTTCCCCATAGGCACCACTCAGTAGAACCTATGCAGAGATTAAAGCAGATCTACAACCGTGACAAATGTCCTAAACTTTTTTCATCCTTTGTTACAGCTCAGTGCTGCCAATCTCCTGCATTTTCTTTGCAGCCACTTTCCCTCTACATGCACTCTAGTGATGGCTTCATGCCATTTCTCAGGGACACATCACAAAGCCATATTAAAGTCAAATATTAGAAAAATTCTACTTCTAAAAAAGAATCACCCCATGAATCAGGTACAGGGGAGCACCGTTTGGGTTCTGGTGATGCGGTATGGACTAGGCTTCATATTACACTCTACATACAGATGTAACATAAGATACGGTCTAAAAAGGTGCACTTCACCTTTAAAATTATGAAAATTACTTTTAAAAAACATATTTAAAGTGGTTGTAAAAATCAGACATGAAATATGAACAAAGCACATCCCTCTATAGTGTGTACAAGTTATACACTGTATTACCAAAAGTATTGGGACGCCTGCCTTTACACACACATGAACTTTAATGGCATCCTAGTCTGAAGCCGCGTACACACGGCCAGGTTTTCTCAGCAAGAACCGACAAGAAAACTGCTTGCAGAGCTTTCTTGCCGAGAAAACCGGCCGTGTGCACGCGGCTTTCAGGTTTCTCATCAGGAAAACTGACCAGAATCTAGACGAGAAAAAAGAAGACCTGCTTTCTTTTTTCTCGTCGGGATTCTCGTCGGCCTGTTTCCCGACGAGAAACCCCCGTGTGTATACTTGCCTGTCGCCATGGAAACCCGCGCATTACTTGAAATGACTTTGACGCATGCGCGGTAGCTTCCTAGGCATAGGTAGGGTGTAGCAAGATGGCGGCGACAGCATCGAATGTGACGAGCGCACGCTCGTCGTAGTCGATGATGTCACCACGTTCGTTCCATTCAAAAGAACGGTGGTTCTTTTGAAAGGTACGTGTGTACACTCGGCCGGGACAAAATTCTTGTCAAGAATCTCGTCAGGAAAAACGACGGGTTTTTTCCTGACGAGATTCTCGGCCGTGTGTACAGGGCTTGAGTCCATAGGGTTCAATATTGAGTTGGCCCACCCTTTGCAGCTGTAACAGCTTCAACTCTTCTGGGAAGGCTGTCCACAAGGTTTAGGAGTGTCTATGGTAAGGTGATCAGATTTTTAAAATGAAATCCGGGGACATCTTTTTTTTTTACTAGTAATGGCGGCAATCAGCGACTCTCTGCCCGTCGCCGCCGCCGCCTGCCTCACAGCCTGTCAAGTATCACTCTCCGGGCCCCGGCTACTACTGGGTGGGGAGGAAGATCACTCTGCCAGGGAAGGCAAGGAGATAAGCAGGCAGGCGGCTGGCAGGGACTTGAGCCAAGGCAGAAGAACATGCGAGCGGAGCTGAATGGGCACCCGAAACTGAAGAAATATTCTCTCCGCTCCGACCAGCACATGATCATCAGAAAGGGGCACAGATAATGGAAAAAAATACACCCCCCCCAAGCTAGTAGGAGCGGCGGAGCGGGGGTGTGTAATTTAGAATTTTTTTTAAAAATTCTGCACTGACTGTCTTTGAAATTGCCCTAGCCCCTGTTCAAATCCAATCCGGGGACAAAACCGGGGACAGACTTGGTCTGGGGACAGTGTCCTCAATCCGGGGACTGTCCCCGGAACCTGGGGATGTCTGGTCACCCTAGTCTATGGGAATGTTTTAACATTCTTCCAGAAGCAACAACTTTGTAAGGTCAGGCACTGATGTTGGATGAGAAGGTCTGGCTCGCAGTCTCCGCTCTAATTCATCCCAAAGGTGTTCTATCGGGTTGGGGTCAGGACTCTGTGCACGCCAGTCAAGTTCCTCCACCCCACTGGCTCATCCATGCCTTTATGGACCTTGCTTTGTGCACTGGTCCAAATCATTTGGTGGAGGGGGGATTATGTCTTTCCTAAAATGCACTATACCTGTAGGATATTTAGCGGGTATACACTTTTCTGTGTATTTAAAACTGGCAGAGACACCAGTGATGTGCAGTTCCCTGCAGCCCAGCGGGTGGCGCTGTCGCCTTGGGCTAGGGTTGAACCATTGCTGTGTGCCGGGCTCCCTTTTTGTCCTCCCTCGGCAGCAGTATAGTGGGGCGGGGAACCCGCCGTGCTTGCTGGGAGAGGGTATAAAGGGGCCGGCCATCTTTGTCACGGGGTCGAGTCCCGGGCACCTTCAGCCTGTGGGCGGTGGTTCGTGACGGTCCTCTAGCCAGCCTAGGCCTAGAGGTCGTGTTCCATCCCAGGCACCTTTAGCCTGGGGTGAGGTACTCGGATGGAGGTCTGGAGCTCAGTGCCCAACACTAAGTTCCGCGAGGGAAGGAGATCCTAGGGGACCCTGGGAGTGGGTTCCCGAATCCGGAGGGCGTAATGGACCAGTGGGAGATACTTGCTTGAAGACCTGGTGCAGCATATTGCCGGTGACAGGTGAGCCTCCCATCGGAGACCGCCTGGAAGGAAATCCCCCTTCGCTCGGATACCGCAACTAACTTTCAGGAAGGAAAGTGGAGAGTTCATTGTGCCTGGGCCTACTCGCATCCACACCCCCCTTGTCTGTTCTGTTCGTTGAGGGAGTCCAACTATCTGTGCATTACTCTGTTATTGGAAGAATAAAGGAGTGTTGGACTTAAGTGGTGTGGGGCTCATTTACTGGCAGACACTGTTCGAGAAATCAACAGGAGGAGGTCTCCAGATGCAGAACACCGACCCGAAGGTAAAAGAGGATTGTCTCTCACTGCACATACTCTGCAGGGGGACTTGGCGTGGTGACCCCGCACTCTCTCCTTCAGAGTACCCCTAGACGAGCGCCAGAGCAAGAAGAGTAGAGAGGAGAGGGTGGAGGCCGCTACACGTGGGGGCTCGGGTCCGGGACGGTGTTTGTGCTACTACGGAGTTTGAACCTGTCTGCCCCGGGGGAGTTCCGAGTAAGTTCCGAGTAAGTTCGAAGTCGGGAAAATGACCCAGTGAAGGGAAAGGCCCGCGCAGAAGAGCGAGGAAAGGGGGGAGTCCAATACGTGTGAAGGACTACACGTGGGACGTTGGCGCAAAACTTTGCAGTGCGCGATGGACCAACAGCAAGTCACCATGTTCGGACAAACAGCGTGGGTTCCACTTCATCCTTCCACCACGTCTTTGACTGCTGCTGCTCCGGTGACCGATACAGGGATTCGGCTAAAGCCAAGGGGACGATTCGCCCCGTAATTCATGCATGGACGTTGAGGCCCTGGGTGTGATTTGTCCCGGCTGCTCGGGACTGGTGTGTCATCTGAAGCCATTCGGGCGATGCGAAGTCTGTGGGGAGTTCCTATTCGAGGTAGATACAGTCATTGAGAAGCCAAGAACCATCTCCCCCGGCCGTACCACAGGCAGCACCACTCAAGTTGGAGGAATCACTGCTTTGACAGCCATCTCTGTGCGCACTGCAGCGACCGCGGAGGAGGTCGCGAGTACTCAACGGGAGAAATCCGAGGATGCTGACTCTGTCACCACTGTCTCACAGCGTCCACCGCCGAAGAGAAAGACCGGTATGTTAGCCCCGTCCAGCGGTTGTGGTGGACCATCTCGCCTGCCTACGCCCGGCCCGGATGGATCCGGTAAGAAGAGTTCCGGACGTCCTGCCTCAAGAAAAGGCCGAGGTAAGCCAGGCGGAGGGACTTGGTGTGTGGGCGGAGGTGTCGGGGATCCACAACCCTGTGTGTCCGTGGGGGGTGGTAGTCCCGTTTCCACTACAGGCTACATACCCGCGGAGGAGTGTGACATCTGGGAGACGATGTCGCCATAGACAAACTGTTTGCTCAAAAGGGCTGGGACAAAGTACTTCTCGCCTCGTCCTGCAGAACCAGGGACCCACCCATGTCTACAGGGGATAGTACACCCCGGGTGGAGGCACCAGCGTCTGAGGAGGGGTCCCGTCCCCAGCCTACTCTTGCCTTCCCGGTGCCTCCTGCATCTAATGCCGGGGAAAAGCGACTGTTGTTGCGGGCACCTATGCCCAGACCAGATGTAATCAAGGCCCCTCGCCACCCGGACTCAATAGTTTTGCCTGGCGAAGGAGACAGAGCCACTATGCCTCCTCTGGCGAGACTACAACGCCTATTTGGCCAGAAGGTTGCTACTGAGTATGGTTGGGAGTACCCGTACTTGTCCAAGGAGCTATTGTATGAAGTGGAAGTTTGCCAGGAGCGCTGGTACAATGACTTTGTGTGGGCCCACCTTCAGGTTCCACACGCCCGCAGGTACCTTGCGTGTTCCCCCAAGGCCTCTCGGCGCTTTAAAGATTGCAAGGCAGAATGGATGCTGGGACGACATATCCACGCGGATAAGGTGCTGATCCGACGCAAGGAAGGGGAAGATGTCGAGTACCATCTGGAGACCATGGATCAACACTTGAAGCCACTTGTCCTGCCGCACCCTCGATTCTATCTATAGGAGAAGAGAGACTCAGTTTTTGTTCTTTATGCTGCTGAACTTTCCGGGGTTGTTGTTCTTGTTACCCAGAGGAAGAAGGACTGTTCCTGTTTGTTCTTCAATTCTCCAGCAAGAAATCATGGACTCTGGGGTAGATAGGGCGCAAGAGAAGAAAGAAAGTTCCACGAGTGCAGTTACCATGATGCTGTCACCAGGTGGCAGTGTTGCGCATCGATATCACTGTTCACACACACACACTTTATGAAGGAAAGGATTTCTCTGCGAAGACGTTTTTTCATTCTCACACGAATACATGTGTCAGGGTTTATGTGTGTTAACTTTCTTTTCCCCTCTGCAGGAGAGCATCCCATCAAGACCACTGAGTATGGGGTGGGTCTTAGTCAGGATGGGTGGGGAAAAGTGTAATGTGAAAATGTGATTTCAAGGTTGTTGTTAAGTGTTGTTGTTTCCCTTTCCCTCCCTTTTCATGTGAGGCTCAGGCACAACTGCTCTAACTAGTTTTAGTTTTCTAAGTTTTGGGATTTTTTACAATTTTCTGTCGGTTTCTGGATTGGATTATGTCAGCCCTTGAGGGCATGGTTCGTTCCAGACACTGGGGACCAGTGTCAAATCACCAGGGGGAGAGTGTAGCGGGTATACACTTTTCTGTGTATTTAAAACTGGCAGAGACACCAGTGATGTGCAGTTCCCTGCAGCCCAGCGGGTGGCGCTGTTGCCTTGGGCTGGGGTTGAACCATTGCTGTGTGCCGGGCTCCCTTTTTGTCCTCCCTCGGCAGCAGTATGGTGGGGCGGGGAACCCGCCGTGCTTGCTGGGAGAGGGTATAAAGGGGCTGGCCATCTTTGTCACGGGGTCGAGTCCCGGGCACCTTCAGCCTGTGGGCGGTAGTTCGTGTCGGTTCTCTAGGCGGCCTAGGCCTAGAGGACGTTTGGAGGTCGTGTTCCATCCCAGGCACCTTTAGCCTGGGGTGAGGTACTCGGATGGAGGTCTGGAGCTCAGTGCCCGGAGCTCAGTGCCCGGAAGGAGATCCTAGGGGACCCTGGGAGTGGGTACCCGAATCCGGAGGGCGTAATAGACCGGTGGGAGATACTTGCTTGAAGACCTGGTGCAGCATATTGCCGGTGACAGGTGAGCCTTTCATCGGAGACCGCCTGGAAGGAAATCCCCCTTCGCTCGGAGACCGCAACCCACTTTCAGTAAGGAAAGTGGAGAGTTCATTGTGCCTGGGCCTACTCGCATCCACACCCCCCTTGTCTGTTCTGTTCGTTGAGGGAGTCCAACTGTCTGTGCATTACTCTGTTATTGGAAGAATAAAGGAGTGTTGGACTTTAGTGGTGTGGGGCTCATTTACTGGCAGACACTGTTCGAGAAATCACCAGGAGGAGGTCTCCAGATGCAGAACACCGACCCGAAGGTAAAAGAGGATTGTCTCTCACTGCACATACTCTGCAGGGGGACTTGGCGTGGTGACCCCGCACTCTCTCCTTCAGAGTACCCCTAGACGAGCGCCAGAGCAAGAAGAGTAGAGAGGAGAGGGTGGAGGCCGCTACAGATATTATAGAGAAGTCTATGGCAAAGTGCAGGTAACCCGCAGGAAAGCCACAGGTGCCCTGCGCTGCTCCCATGGTGTGGGTAAACCACAGCGCATCAGTGTGATAGCAGTCTTAGGCCTCTTTCACACGATTGGTCTAATCGGATCTGTCCCTTTTTCAGGTGGACCCAATCTGACTCTCTATTCACCTCTATGAAGCGCCAGCTGTAAACGGACTTGTGTCCCTTTACACTTGCCTACCTCCAATCCACTTAAAAAAACAGAAAGGGATCCATCCCCTTCCGTCTGATCGGATTGGAGGGCCTATATAGTAGAGCAGGCTGTGTCTGCTCTGCATTTGCAGAGTGGACACCGATCTGTCATCCACCCGCTCCACCCATTGTGGCTCGTGACCCGTTGCCAATTCACTTAAAGAAGAACTGCAGTCTGCTCACATAATTTGTAATAAAAACATCTTTGCCATTCTGAAGCTTCCCTCCAACCACTTTGCATATTATTTTATATATACTGTAATTCTGTACTTGCCAAATATGCTTCAGAAATCTCCCTCCACTGAGTCTGGCTGCAACCATTTTAACTGTGGGCAGTTGAAGCTGCTGCCTGTTCACTTCCTGGATTTACACAGAGGCACACCTCCAGCTCTGCAGCCCTGCAGCTCTCATTGGCCCTCGTATGACTCACCCCCTCCCTTCCTGGCAAACTCTCACCAGAGTGAGAGAGAGAGCTGTGCATGATGTCATAAGCCTAGGCTTTTTACCAGACAAGAAACAGGAAGTGGGCTGTATAAGGTATTTACTGGCAGAAAAAAAAAAGTTTTACTATCCAAAGTTAAAACAACAAGGGCAGAAGATTTAATAGATGGAAAGATGAAAAAATGACTGAAGGTCCGCTTTAAGCGGCCCTCGCTCTTTAGAAGTCTGCTATATGCACACTTCTGAAAGCTGTGTGAATGGGGGGGTTGAGTCTCTTCCCTCCAATCAGCTCTCAGAGCTCTCCTCACTGAGCTCTGCAGAGTGTAATTTCATCTCTCCGCCCCCTATTATCTGACAGCTCAGACAAGCTTTATCAATTCTGGACTTTGAACAGATGTAGAGACAGGAAGACCGCAGATAATCAGTTGCAACTTATGTAGGAGGATTTGTTTTATCTCTGTGGATCACCTGAGGCCAGTCACTTCACTGGGTATATGTAAGAGTTCACAAGCACTTTAAGGTGTATAGCTGGCCATACACTATATAATCTGATTGTACATGTAGCAGGATGTCCATATGAAAGAAGGAATCCGGCTCCCTCCGGTGGTATAAGTGTTACAATGCAACTAATGCACTTTGGGACAGATATCAGCTAGGAGAAAAGACTTTGTTGCTTTTAGTAAAAGACAGACTACATTACCCAGGGTGCATTGCAACACCGCAAAGCATTCTGGGCAGACTACTTAAACCAGGGGAGGGGCCAGCGTCTCTCTCTCTGGATCCAGCTCTCAATCAAGCAGGAAGTTGGCACGGAGGCCTGCTTCCTAAGGATTAGGCCAGAAGCCTGGGCCTAAATTACGGGAGTGCCTGAGTGATTTCCAGCAGAGGATCGTCCACAGCGTCCTGTGATTGCCCAGCAGAGACCGGAGTCGTCCATCACCATATGCTGTTAGTGACGGAGTCCGGAGACTGTAGCTGAAGCAGAAGCGTGGAGATCGAGTGACCGGGACAAGCCAGAGGAGACTATCTGAAAGTCGGGCCTGTTTGGTGAGAAGGGCACCTGCCCAGAATTGACTACTACCTTAGAGGAAAGTGATTTAGTTAGTGCCAGCCACACTTCACCTATCACGCCACAGCTTGCGGCCTAGTGTATCTCACTGGAGACTATGTGATCAGAGATTGGTGCATCCGTCATTAGTGGGTGGCAGGCACACGAGTACTCAGGTATATTGCGGATAATTACAGCATCTTGTTGAAACCCTGTGGATTACAATTTAACTTGTGCACCGACGGTGGCTAGCGAAGACTTCATTGGAGAAAGGAACTTTGAGTGGGACGCAGATAGGCCTTGCTTACCTATTATAGGGAATGAACACGTGCAAGGTATTGCAATAAAGGGGGAGCTCGCGAGCAACCAGTTAGCCGTGCAGAGACACATATAGATACATGTACATATATATAGCTGATGTTATTTCCTGTTATTACCTAATCTCAGTGATACCTATCCTTATTGGTTTATTGACTCTGCAATGCGCATGCAGAATCAACTGTGTGTATTAATGTGATTCTTTACCCTTCCCTTTTATACTGAGTAAAGGTAACTTTGATTAAGCATATAACTTGTGTGAAGTATCTCTGTCACTTAGAAGGACTAGTGACCAGCAAAGGTAATAACATTTACAGGTTATTGTGTGATGTATACAGGATTGTGTCTCCTAATACTCAATAGGTCTCACACTCCTTATTCATATCAGTTGTGCTAAGGGAAGGTTTGAGACACTTCCAGGGGTTGATAGGCAGGACGTAGACCCAAATCAAACAAACAGCAGCTCCTACGGGGGTAGTGCTACACGTGGGGGCTCGTCCGGGATATTCTACGGTTCTGCAATCAACTTTCCCCCTAGACAGAACCCTTACAGCACAGAAATGGACCCTGCTGCCGTAGCCCGGTGGTGCAGGGATGAAGGCATCCTACCCGGAAATGGCCTGGTGGTTGAAATCCAGAGAGAGGCTTGGGTAGAGGAGCAGCTAACTCCAGTCTTGAGAGCATTGTCCACGGACAGGAAGCCATGGGTGATTGACATAAAGACAGATACTGTAAATCCCCACACCTATGCATTATGTGAGTGGAGGAACGGAATCTCTGACTACTTCAAGGGTGCCAGCATAAAAACTACAAACCAAGTAGAACTCCTCCTGATACACCCAGAAGAGAATAAAGATGGCCCCACATCCACTACTTCAGGAGGCCCCAGCACAGGAGGGAGCGCCCAACAAAAGGGTCCCGGTTCACCACCATTGACCACCCTTAGCTCAGGATTGTGCGCTGTCCTGGGGGAGATTGTGACCAGGTGTAAAAAGGACCCTCCAGACTACCTGATGTCAGGATACAGGAAACTCAGGACCTTTTCTGGGAAGAAACCTGTACCTTCAGTGGAAGATGGATTTGAAGAGTGGCTAGATGGCGCCACTCAGGCCCTAGAAGAATGGGAGGTGCCAGAACAACAAAAAAAACAACGGATTGTGGAAAGCTTAAAGGGGCCTGCTCTGGAGGCCATACGTAACCTCAAGTTAAGCAAGAAGGACTGCAATGCACAGGATTATCTGGATATTCTGCAGAATGTGTTCGGCGGGACGGAAAACGTCACTGAACTCACTTACCAGCTGGGGCATTGCTACCAAAAAGAGGGAGAGAAGTTGTCAGAATTCATAGGACGCCTGGATAAGATCCTGCATCGGATCCTACTGAAGAAAGGGATCGATCCAAGAAAAGTGGATGAGGCCCGTGCCCAGCAGGTGTTAAGGGGAGCTCAACCCTTGGACCCCATCGCATTATTGCTACGCACCCGGCGGGACGGGAGCAGCCTGGAATACCCCGACTTGATCCGGATAGTCAGGGAGGAGGAGGCCATGTTGGAAAACAAAAGGAGGAGTCAACACACCGAACCAACTGCCCGAGTCAGAATGTTAAGTGCAGAAGAAGGTGATTCAGAAGTTGAACTCCTAAAGACCCAGGTGTCACAACTAGTAGAAATGGTGTCCATGCTGACTAGCCAGGCCTCTGTGCCACACAACAAGAACACGTCAGAGGAACCAAAAAAACCTCCTAGCTCCAATATGGAACTAGTACAGAAGCCTAAGAGATTGATAACATGCTTCAATTGTGGGGGAATCGGGCATGTTAGAGCAGTGTGTCCCAGCCCAGATGAAGTTGCATCCAGATATCGCAAGCCGGCGGAAAACTTCAGAGGGCCCCGGTGAAGGAGTCAGCCGGGCGCCCACCAGTTTCCACGAACTCCTTCAAGAAGTCCAATGATCCAAAACATCAGAGTCAGGGACCTAAACCTCTGCCAATTAGGCCCCGTCCCACAACTCAGGCTGCTGTTGAACAGAAAGTCAGTGCACACCAGACCCAGAAGGGACTGAGACCCACCGGAAACTCAAGAAAAAAAGAAGTGATGGTACAGGTAACTGAACCCAGCAAGAAGTCTGTGTTGAAGGAGTTCCCTGCCAAGTTAGTGGGGCCTTCTCCAGTAGTCTCCATACAAGTAGAAGGGATCTACACCAAGGCTCTTCTTGACACTGGGGCTCAAGTGACTCTTCTGTATAGGGATTTCTATGATAAACATCTTAAACATCTGCCCCTACAGAAATTAGAGGAACTGGAAATATGGGGTATTGGAACTCAGAGCTTTCCCTATGACGGTTACCTGCCAATCAAGTTGACTTTTGATCCCTCAGTGGCTGGGGAGACAGAGACCTTCGATACTCTGGCAGTAGTGTGCCCTCGCCCACCAGGGGCCAGCAAGAGCTCACTCATCATAGGGACCAACACTGATCTAGTCAGGCGACTGCTGACACCGTTGGCCCAACAGGAAGAAGCCCCGACCACAAGAGTCCACCCCATGTTAAGGCAAGCCTACCAGCACCTGGTACTGGAGCAGAAGGCCCCGGCTGAGGGAGTTGGCAAGATTTGGAAGCTAGACAAGATGGAGAAGGTATTACAACCGGGAGAGGTGACTTGCCTGAGGGCTTCTGTCAAGCTCACATGGAAACAGCGAGGCCCCTTCATTGTCTTCGAACCAGGCCCACAGGAAAGACAGAAAGGGATTGAAGTAATCCCCGAAGTGATCCCATTGAAGGCCCTACAGAAAAGCCATGGGAGGGTTTCAGTGAGTATAAGGAACACTGCTAATACACCAGTGAAGGTGCCGGCCAGAATGCTGTTGGGCCAGGTGAATCCAGCCACCCCCATTGCCCCGTGTGAATTGAAGAAAGAAGAAAGGGGTGAAGTCACCATAGAGAAGCTCTGTTCTGAAGACACGGCCCTCCCACCAGAATGGAGAAAAAGGGCCAAAGCTCAACTTACAAGGTGGGAAAAGATCTTCTCTAAAGATGAGTTCGATGTGGGGTGCGCAAGGAGTGCCACTCACAAGATACGCTTACAAGAAGATAAGCCCTTTAGAGAGAGAGTTCGACAGGTCCCACTGGGTGACTTAGAAGACTTGCGGGAACAGTTGGCTGAGCTGAAGAGGACGGGGATTATTCGAGAATCCAGGAGCCCTTACGCTTCTCCAATAGTGGTAGTCCGAAAGAAGAACGGGTCGCTGAGACTGTGTATCGACTACAGAACACTAAACAGAAGGACCATCCCAGATCAATACACCACTCCCCGAATTGAAGACGCCCTGCAGAGTCTGTCAGGGGCCAAGTGGTTCAGTGTAATGGATCTAAAAAGTGGATATTACCAAATCCCCATGCACCCTGAGGATCGGGAGAAGACAGCCTTCATCACCCCTGTGGGGTTCTTTGAGTTCAACCGTATGCCTCAAGGGTTATCAGGAGCCCCCGCCACTTTCCAAAGGCTAATGGAGAGAACCGTCGGGGACATGAATCTAATAGAGGTACTGGTATATTTGGACGACGTCATCGTGTTCGAGAGAACCCTAGAAGAGCAGGAAGAGAGACTGGAGAAGGTCCTGAAGAGGCTCAGTGAAGAGGGCCTGAAACTCTCCCCAGAGAAGTGTCAATTTTACCAGTCCTCAGTCCATTACCTGGGCCATATCGTTTCTGCAGAAGGGGTGGCCACGGACCCAGAGAAGCTGGATGCCGTCACCTCTTGGCCGAGACCTACCAACGTGACTGAGCTTCGGTCATTCCTGGGGTTCTGTTCTTACTACAGAAGATTTGTAGAAGGATTCGCCAAGATTGCCAGACCCCTGAACGAGTTACTCAGAAACGAAGGGGAAGATGATGTTCCAGAGCTGGTCAAACCAGTGAAACTCACCATGGGACCCCGAAGGCCCAAAGAGTCGATTCAAGACCAGTGGACAGGGGAGTGCGAGGAAGCCTTCCAGATGTTAAAGAAGAGTCTTACCACTGCACCAGTCCTGGCCTATGCTGATCCAAAGAAGCCTTATGAACTGCATGTAGATGCCAGCCGAGATGGGCTGGGTGGGGTGCTGTACCAGGAACATGATGGTTACCTAAGACCCGTCGCATATGTGAGCAGGAGTCTGATACCTGCTGAGAAGAATTACCCCACCCACAAGCTTGAATTCCTGGCCTTGAAATGGGCAGTGGTAGACAAACTGAGAGACTACCTATATGGGGCGGAGTTTGTGGTGAAGACAGATAATAACCCGCTCACCTACCTTCTGACCACTGCCAAGTTGGATGCAACGGGACACCGGTGGTTGGCTGCCCTTTCAAGCTTCACCTTCAGCTTGAAGTACCGACCCGGAGTGGGAAATAGGGATGCAGATGCCCTGTCCAGGAGGTCTCATGCCCCCACCGACCCTACCGAAGAATGGGCCCAACTAGACCCAGAGGGAGTGCGAGCCCTATATCAGGGGACAGAACTTCAAGCCAGAGGTGGGTCAAGAGCCGAAGAAATTGGGGTCTCAGCTGTTGGAGTACCGAAGTGCTATTGCAGTGTGACCCAAGTCGAAGGGGAGGGCTTGCCCAAGCTGACAAAAAGGGATTTGAGAAAGGAGCAAGAAGAAGACTCTTTAGGGAAACTCCTGATAAAGGCCCTGGAAAGCCAGCGTCCCGAGATGCTTGAAACAGACTCCCCAAGAGAAGCCCGATTGTTGCGCAGGGAGTGGGATCGGCTACACATACGTCAAGGGGTGGTCTACCGAAGGGGCCCCTCTGACGGCTCAGAAGAGAAGTGGCAGCTGTTTCTACCAGCCAAATATCGAGAAGCGGTCCTAGCTGCCCTCCATGACAACCATGGTCACCTAGGGTCCGAACGGACTTTTCACCTTGTACGGGATAGGTTCTATTGGCCCTGCATGCGGGCTGAAGTGGAAGGATATTGCCATTCCTGTGTCCGATGCATTCAAAGGAAGACCTTGCCACGTCAAGCAGCCCCAATGGGCCATCTGCAAAGTCAGGGACCTATGGAACTGGTGTGCATTGACTTCCTTTGCCTGGAGCCTGATCTGAGTGGTCAAGGGAATGTCTTGGTGATAACAGATCACTTTACCAGATATGCTCAAGCATTCCCAACAAAAGACCAGAAGGCCTCAACAGTAGCCAAAGTACTGGTAGAAAAATTCTTTGTGCACTATGGTCTACCCCAACGCCTTCATTCAGATCAGGGCAGAGACTTTGAAAGCAAATTAATAAAGAAGTTATTAGACCTGTTAGGCATCCAGAAGACCAGGACAACCCCTTATCACCCACAAGGAGATGCTCAGCCTGAACGGTTTAACCGGACTCTCTTGGATATGTTGGGGACTCTGAGTTCAGAGAAAAAGCAGCATTGGAGCTAGCATGTAGCTGCCATAGTGCATGCCTACAATAGCACTGCCAGTGATGTCACCGGGTATTCCCCATACCGTTTGATGTTCGGGCGGGAGGCTCGGTTGCCAGTGGACTTGGCCTTTGGCATATCGCTGGATCATACCTCAGCAGCATCCCACAAGGGGTATGTAGACCGATTGAGAAAGAGTCTGAAGACAGCTTTTGAAAAGGCCCAAGCAGCATCTGACCAACGGGGGCTGAGAAATAAAAGAAACTTTGACCTAAGAGTCAGAATTCAAGATTTACAGCCAGGAGATAGAGTGCTGTTGAGGAACTTGGGAATTCCGGGAAAACATAAGTTGGCTGACCGTTGGAAATCCCAACCTTATGTTATCTGCAAGAAGCTGGAAAACCTTCCTGTGTACCAAATTAGGCCAGAAGGAAGCGTGGGACCGTTAAAGACCTGGCACAGGAATCACTTGTTGCCCCTCTCCGAGGCAGTTCGCATGCCTCCTGCATCTGACTCACAAGAAACCCCTTCAACTTCTCAAGGTTCCAGACCCATCACCCGATCTCAAACAGTGCTTCCAGATGTGAGAGATGGAGACTCTGACAATGAAGGTCAAGAGGATGAAGAAGCAGAATCTGACTGGTTGTGGTCATCCCAATTGCCAGAACCCATGACCACCTCCCAAACCTCACCCAAAACAGTTGACAATGGAACTCTTCGGGCAGAAGCTCCTGAATTCGTGCCTTCAAACATTCTCATTGAGGAGGTAGCTGATGACTCAGACTCTTTGTCAATGGAAGACCCAGAAGAAGGGTCGTTGTCTCTATCTGAAGGAGAGCGGGACGCTCCTGAGGTTCTGGAGCCCAACATGCCTGAACTAGATGAGGAAGCCCCTGAAGAGCTTCTAGAAACAGCCAGCCCCAATGTCCTTGAGAATATGATACCTAAAGAGCAGAGGGAAAGAAGAGTAATTCACCCGCCAAAAAGACTGACGTACGACCAATTGGGTGAATGCTCTGAGGAGGCCATCATCACTTCTAAGAGAACCATTGATCAGTCTAGCTCTTCCATTCCAGATTCAGATTCAGTGGAAGACAACCCCAGCTCACTCCCTAGCACATCTGAAACAGACACCCAAGTGTCGGTGGTCCGTATACAGGACAACCTCCCTCCTTGTGATAATTGGTGGGAGGTTCCTCTGTCGGCTCTGTGTTATGATATGAGCTGTTTAAGTTTAAATCCTGCTTATGAAAAGGCAAGTTGTTTATTGTCATGCATAAACTAACAAATTTCCCTGCAGGTATTGCCAAAGTATGTGTTAGGTTACATACTGTTGTCCTCTTTGGGGACCAAAGACTTTAAGTGGGGGGAGTGTGTAGCAGGATGTCCATATGAAAGAAGGAATCCGGCTCCCTCCGGTGGTATAAGTGTTACAATGCAACTAATGCACTTTGGGACAGATATCAGCTAGGAGAAAAGACTTTGTTGCTTTTAGTAAAAGACAGACTACATTACCCAGGGTGCATTGCAACACCGCAAAGCATTCTGGGCAGACTACTTAAACCAGGGGAGGGGCCAGCGTCTCTCTCTCTGGATCCAGCTCTCAATCAAGCAGGAAGTTGGCACAGAGGCCTGCTTCCTAAGGATTAGGCCAGAAGCCTGGGCCTAAATTACGGGAGTGCCTGAGTGATTTCCAGCAGAGGATCGTCCACAGCGTCCTGTGATTGCCCAGCAGAGACCGGAGTCGTCCATCACCATATGCTGTTAGTGACGGAGTCCGGAGACTGCAGCTGAAGCAGAAGCGTGGAGATCGAGTGACCGGGACAAGCCAGAGGGGACTATCTGAAAGTCGGGCCTGTTTGGTGAGAAGGGCACCTGCCCAGAATTGACTACTACCTTAGAGGAAAGTGATTTAGTTAGTGCCAGCCACACTTCACCTATCACGCCACAGCTTGCGGCCTAGTGTATCTCACTGGAGACTATGTGATCAGAGATTGGTGCATCCGTCATTAGTGGGTGGCAGGCACACGAGTACTCAGGTATATTGCGGATAATTACAGCATCTTGTTGAAACCCTGTGGATTACAATTTAACTTGTGCACCGACGGTGGCTAGCGAAGACTTCATTGGAGAAAGGAACTTTGAGTGGGACGCAGATAGGCCTTGCTTACCTATTATAGGGAATGAACACGTGCAAGGTATTGCAATAAAGGGGGAGCTCGCGAGCAACCAGTTAGCCGTGCAGAGACACATATAGATACATGTACATATATATAGCTGATGTTATTTCCTGTTATTACCTAATCTCAGTGATACCTATCCTTATTGGTTTATTGACTCTGCAATGCGCATGCAGAATCAACTGTGTGTATTAATGTGATTCTTTACCCTTCCCTTTTATACTGAGTAAAGGTACCTTTGATTAAGCATATAACTTGTGTGAAGTATCTCTGTCACTTAGAAGGACTAGTGACCAGCAAAGGTAATAACATTTACAGGTTATTGTGTGATGTATGCAGGATTGTGTCTCCTAATACTCAATAGGTCTCACACTCCTTATTCATATCAGTTGTGCTAAGGGAAGGTTTGAGCCACTTCCAGGGGTTGATAGGCAGGACGTAGACCCAAATCAAACAAACAGCAGCTCCTACGGGGGTAGTGCTACATACAATCACTGTCCAATCTCATTTAGATTTTCCAAATCTATAAAAGAGGAGGATACACCTAAAGGACCTATTCAATTTGTATTAAAACAAGCAGATCTTTGCACTACATAGTTAGTGGTAGATCTAAAGAAGTTTGAACAATCGGATTGTATCATGTATGGCCACCCTAAGTTCAACTTTACCAAAAAAGCAAACTATGCTGTCCCAAGTGGTTATAGCAGCATAGTGTGCAAAACCTACCTACCAGCCAGTGCTCTCTATCTGTTCAAAGAAAATAGGTCAAAAGCACAGCACAAAAACTGAAAATTTATATCAAATACTTACCGTAATTTTCCTTTCCTGATGGACTCCATGGCAGCCTACGTGTGGGTTAATCCCGCCCCTCATACCTCATAGGACCCTTCTCCCATAAATCTTTGCTCTGTGCCAGAGGCCGTGTTCCATAATTTAGCCTACTCCAGCCACTGGGAGGGAACTCCTGCTGCCATGGAGTCCATCAGGAAAGGAAAATTACGGTAAGTATTTGATATAAATTTTCCGTTTTCCTGACAGACTCCATGGCAGCCTACGTTTGGGAAATAACTAGCCATACACACCCGGGTGGGCAGAGTGCTGGACAAAAGAAAAAAAGGTTTAATTGGCACCATCAACAGACAAGATACGTAAACCAAATTTAACAGAAGATAATGAGGCTGGCTCTACGCAGTAGTGTGCCATGGCGTGTTAATTGAAGACCACGAGGCCACCTTGCAAATAACTTCTGGAGGCACATGACGTGACGCCGCCCATGATGAAGACCAGTGGCGGTGCGTCCATAGAGGGCGCCGGAGCGCCGCCCCCTCTCGCTCCCGCACCGCCACTGAAAGACAATACACAGATTCATGCATTGCATGAATCTGTGTATTGTCACCGCTGCCGCGCTGCCCACTATACATATGGCCGGCCTCCTGGTGAGCGCCGGCCATATGAATTAGAGCGGCGGCCGGCGGTGGGTGTAACTTGGAAGTGCGTATCAGAGCCAGCGGCTCTGATAGGCTTTCCGAATACAGCTCTCACGCTGTATTCGGCTTCCAAAAACTCCTCCCAGGTACGCACTGGTGTGCGTTCCTGGGAGAAGACTGTGTGGAGGTTTCAGCCAATCAGGTTCACCGGATCTGGTTACCGGTAACCTGATTGGCTGAAGCGACATCGAGGGCGGGAGAAGACATCGAGGACGGCGGGGACCGAGGAAGGTAAGTGCAGGGCTGGGGGGGAAACAGGCTGCATTTGGGGGACAAACTGGCTGAATATGGGGGACAAACTGGCTGAATATGGGGGACAAACTGGCTGAATATGGGGCACAAACTGGCTGCATTTGGGGGGAACTGGCTGTATATGGTGGACAAACTGGCTAAATATGGGGGGAACTGGCTGAATATGGGGGACAAACTGGCTGAATATGGGGGGAACTGGCTGAATATGGGGGACAAACTGGCTGAATATGGGGGGAACTGGCTGAATATGGGGGACAAACTGGCTGTATATGGGGGACAAACTGGCGGAATATGGGGGGAACTGGCTGTATATGGGGGACAAACTGGCTGAATATGGGGGACAAACTGGCTGAATATGGGGGACAAACTGGCCGAATATGGGGGACAAACTGGCCGAATATGGGGGACAAACTGGCTGAATATGGGGACAAACTGGCTGAATATGGGGGACAAACTGGCTGAATATGGGGGGAACTGGCTGAATATGGGGGACAAACTGGCTGAATATGGGGGACAAACTGGCTGAATATGGGGGGAACTGGCTGAATATGGGGGACAAACTGGCTGAATATGGGGGGAACTGGCTGTATATGGGGGACAAACTGGCTGAATATGGGGGGAACTGGCTGTATATGGGGGACACGCTGGCTGCATTTGGGGGGAACTGGCTGTATATGGGGGACAAACTGGCTGCATTTGGGAGGAACTGGCTGTATATGGGGGACAAACTGGCTGCCTTTGGGGGGAACTGGCTGTATACGGGGGACAAACTGGCTGCATTTGGGGGGAACTGGCTGTATATGGGGACAAACTGGCTCTATATGGGGGCACACTGGCTATATATATGGGGACACACTGGCTGTATATGGGGGCACACTGGCTATATATATATGGGGACAAACTGGCTGAATATGGGGGACAAACTGGCTGAATATGGGGACAAACTGGCTGAATATGGGGGGAATTGGCTGTATATGGGGGACAAACTGGCTGAATTTGGGGGACAAACTGGCTAAATATGGGGGACAAACTGGCTGAATATGGGGGGAACTGGCTGAATATGGGGGACAAACTGGCTGAATATGGGGGGAACTGGCTGTATATGGGGGACAAACTGGCTGAATATGGGGGGAACTGGCTGTATATGGGGGACACGCTGGCTGCATTTGGGGGGAACTGGCTGTATATGGGGGACAAACTGGCTGCATTTGGGGGGAACTGGCTGTATATGGGGGACACACTGGCTGCATTTGGGGGGAACTGGCTGTATATGGGGGACAAACTGGCTGCATTTGGGAGGATCTGGCTGTATATGGGGGACAAACTGGCTGCTTTTGGGGGGAACTGGCTGTATATGGGGGACAAACTGGCTGTATATGGGGACAAACTGGCTGTATATGGGGACAAACTGGCTGTATATGGGGGCACACTGGCTATATATATGTGGACACACTGGCTGTATATGGGGGCACACTGGCTATATATATGGGGACAAACTGGCTGTATATGGGGGCACACTGGCTATATATATATGGGGGCACACTGGCTGTATATGGGGGCACGCTGGCTGTATATGGGGGCACACTGGCTGTATATGGGGGCACACTGGCTGTATATATGGGGGCACACTGGTTATATATATATGGGGGCACACTGGCTGTATATGGAAACAAACTGGCTGTATTTGAGGGGGCAAACTGGTGGCGTTTGGGCACAGTGGCTGCGTTTAATGGGCACAGTGGCGGCAATTGATTTTTTTTTTTCAGTTTGTTTGCGCCCCCCCAAAAATTTTGAGCACCAGCCGCCACTGATGAAGACACACTTCCAGTTGAGTGAGCAGTCACCGCTTCTGGAGGCGCCAAGCCCTTGGCTTTATAGGCCCACTGAATGGCCTGAACAATCCATGCTGCCAAAGATCTGGAAGAGGCACGCATTCCCTTATTCTTCCTGTGAAAAAGAACGAGCAGGTGGTCGGTCTGACGGAAAAAAGCTGTAGCTTCAAGATACTCACTCAGAGCTTTTCCAACATCTAAGGGATGAACACTGGAATCCTCGGTAGATCTGAACGTTGGAAGAGCTATCTCCTGATTGTCATGAAACACAGATGCCACTTTGGGGTTTGAACCCAACATAGGAATTAAAAAGGTTAGAAATGGCTCCTTGCATCCCTGAGAGCTGATTTCAGAGACCCTCTTGGCCGATGTTATAGCCACCAAGAAGACAACTTTTAGAGAGAGTAATTTGATAGAAGATTGATCTTTATGTTCCAACTCTCTACCTAAGAAAAAATCCAGGACAAGGGGAAGATCCCAATTAGAGAAACTTGGCTCTGAGGTCTGAGCCTTATTGCTCCTCTGAAAAACTACTGATTAAGAGGGTGTCTAGCCCAGGAAACACCCGTAAAGGCAGAGATTACAGCGACTTGGACTCGCAGCGAGCTGACTGACAATAAGAGATCCAATCCTGATTGTAAGATGCCCAGGATATCATATATCTTTGGGTTATTGCAAGAACCTGCAGTGGAAGAGGTGTAGTCTGAAAACTTTTTCCAAATCCTCTGGTAGACCCTGTTGGTGCCTGTTCTTCTGGCATTTAATATTGTGGAGATGGCCCTACTTGGACAGCCTAGGGCCTCCAACCTTCCCCTCTCAAGAATCAGATGTAGATGGGCCGGGCATGGATGTAGAAATGCCCCTTGTGATAGGAGATCTGGTCTGGAGGGTAGAGGAACTGGGTCCCGGAAGCTGAGTTGCATCAGCAGTGGAAACCATGGCTTGTTTGGCCAGTACGGGACTATTGCCACTATCTCTGCTTCTTCCATCCTGAGCCTCGACAAAAAACTGAGAATGACAGGAACCGGGGGAAAGGCATAGGCCCTGTGGGACCGCCAATGGTCTGTCAGAGCATCTACGCAAAAGCCTGGGGATACCAAGACCTCGTGTAGTATCTCTCTAGTCTGAAGTTGCATGGGGAGGCGAACAAGTCTACTTCCGGAATGACTCCCAGGGACAGGACCCACCTGAAGACTTCGGGGGGGGGGGGAGTCCACTCATTGTCCAGAGAAACTCTCAACAGAAAATCTGCCTGAACGTTCTGGACTCCAGGGAGATAGACAGCTGTCAGGTTGGCCAGGTTTTTCTGGGCCCAGATCATGATGGGCTCTATTTCCTTTGACAGGGAGAGACTGCGAGTACCCCCCTGTCTCTTGATGCATGCGACTGCCGTTGTGTTGTCCAGTCTTAGGAGGACTGAGTCTCCTGCTGTTAAGTGGTGAGAAAGGCCTGCAGAGCGCAGAACGCTGCCCGGAGTTCCAAAACATTGGAGACTATCCTGTGAGAGGGAAAATTCCATATGCCTTGGGCTACTTCTGTCAGCCCCTGTTGCTGGCATCTGTAGTGATGGTGACCCAAGACACAGGTGCGATGGAGTGACAATTGAGGAGGTTCCTCTGTTGTAGCCACCAAGGAAAGCTCTCCCGCATGGATGAGGTTATTTGGAAAAAGTGATCCCGAAGCCCTGGATTCCACTGTTGGAGGAAACCCTTCTGGAAGGGACGCATTTTCCACTGAGCCCACTTTACCATGGGTGTTGTTGCCACCATGGTGCCAATGATCTTTAGGCATTGAGCGGCTCAGAGATGAGGACGACATTGCAAGCCGAACTCTGTCCCGGATCACTTGGATTTTTCCAGGGGTAACAAGATGGTGCTCTTGATAGCGTTGAAGTGTGCCCCGAGGAACACCAGGGACTGCGTAGGATCCAGATGGCTCTTTTCCAGATTCAGAAGCCAACCAAACTCGAGTAGAGAGTGGAGATGACCTGGGATCTGTGGATTTGCAACTGCTCCTTGTCCCGAGACCACAGCAGGTTGTCTAGATAGTGATACAGATGGATACCTCTGGTCCTGATCAGAGCCACGACAGCCAACAAGTTTTGAGAACACACAAGGCGATGTTGTAAGCCCGAAGGGGAGACAGGTGAACTGCAGACGGATTTGATCGACAAGCCAATCGCCTGGTTGGATTGCTTGACTGATCATGAGTAGTGTCTCCATGTTGAACTTCTCCTTCTAGATAAAATAATTCAAGTGGGTTAGGTCTATAACTGGCCTCCAGGAGACGTTTTTCTTCAACACCATGAAGAGGGGCGAGTAGACCCCTTAAAACCTTTTGTCGTCTGGAACTGGAATTGCAGCTCCCTGAGCCACAAGAGAGACAGGAGAATTTGCTTTTTCTCTTCCGAGAGAGGCAAGGATGCCGACTCGCTCTGTCTAGGCAGGTGCAATATCATAAAGACTTAGGGGATTCTTGACCACCGGAAGATGCCCCTTTTGAAAACTTCTGGCCTGAAGGCTGTTTTTTTTTTTTTCTTCCAGGTCTTCTTGAACTTACGGCCAGGCCTATAGTAGCGAGCATTCCTTGCTCGATCTGAACCTTGCCTGGGCTGTGTTCCCTTCTGGTTTAGCAGACGGCGATCCTGGGGAAGGAACCCTGACTTGCCCCCTGTGGTACGGGTGATGGCACTGTCCGATATGTTCCCAAAGAGGGACGAACCCCCAAATGGAATCCTGCACCATGCCTGCTTGGAGGCAGGGTCAGCTACCCATGGGCGCAGCCACAAGGCACGCTTAGCCGTGACAGATGTCAGCATGATCCGAGCCACCAGGCGAATTATGTCTAGGGAAGCCCCACGAGAAAAGCCAACGCCAACCTTAGCCCATGAATAGGTGAGCTCCTGGCCAGTTCTTCCGAGATGCTCCTCAGAGAAGCATCTACGTCGTCTGCCCAAACTTCCATCGCTTTAGAAAGGGCTGCTAGAGCTAGTTTGCAGGTCATACCCGCTGTAATGTAGATCCGCTTGAGGTCGGTATACATTTTCCACTCCAGGCCATCCCTAAAGGAAACAGTATCCTCCAATGGGAGTATGATGTGCCTCACCATCCTCATTAGGGCTGAGTCAATGAGAGGAGCCGACTCCAGGTCTTTTACATCCTTGCTTTTAAATAGGTAAATTTTTGATACCTTCATTACCAGGCAATTCTTCCTTTCAATACCACCTCATTTATCGGTAATTATTGCGCGGAGTTCACCCAAAAAGAAGAAATTAGGGCGTTCTTTTTGAAGTGTTTAAAATATTTCCTCTGTTTGGAGGGTGCCTCCACTGGCTCTTCCATCTCAAAGCTTCTTTGACAGCTTTTGACCAGCTGTGGTACTAGGGCAAATTCAAAACCTGCACCAGGGTCATCTACCTCCACCTCACTGTCTGAGGCTTCAATTGAGGAATGGCTCGGCTGTGAAGGGCCTGGAGCCTTGAGATCATCCCTAATAGGGACTGACATAGTGTCGCCAGCAGGGTTGTGGGTATGACCAGAATCCGCTTTACTCAGGGACTCACGGACCATCTTTCTGACCAGTGCTTCCACTTGTTGGTCTCCACCCTCTCTTTCTTATGCGACTTTAGAAAAGCATCGCTCGCAGAGCGATTTGCCTTCAGGAACCTGGGCCCTGCATACCCAGCAGGCTTTCCTCACAGAGCGGCTGGAGTGGCGGTGAGAGTGACGCCCAGAGGTGGTTTTAGACTCCTATCTGTGGTACCTAGATCTAAAGGAAGATCTATGACGTCTGGACCTTGAAGAGGAGTGACGATGCTGAGACCTAGGACGGTCTTTGCCGTGCTTTGGTGTTCAGACCTAGAAGACCTGAGTGAAAAAGAAAGAGTTAAGAGCTCCAGAATGAGTGAACCCAAGCATCACAGGTAGAAAATAAATAAATCCTACCTGCAGCGCAAGGGTTGGCCACAAGAGGGCGGTGACAGATCCATGGCAAGGCAGTTTGAAAGTGAAATGAATCATTAAAGCCTTATGAGAAACAGGAGTGACAACAGGCATGAGAGAGCACATAACAAAACATAGCCAGCACCCAGGGAGCCTGCAGCAAACAATTTACCTTGTAAACCAGAGACCATCTAAACACTGCATAAGCCTGCAAGTCATCCCAAGTAATAGCTGCTTTGACAGCTATTTAAATATGCCACCGTTAACGATGTCACCGCCCCCACAGCGCCCCTGCGCCGGAAAAAGTTGCTTGCACGAACCAAGCACGGAATCTTTGTTCGCGGCTTGCGGATGCGCAGCGACTTCCTGAAACGGCGAGCTGGAACGCAGCTGCGCTCCAGCCCCCGTGGCCACTCACTGGAGCTTGATAGAAAATAAGGAGACACACAAAACACAGAGATACAGCTGCCATATAAAACGAATATCTTTGTACCTTACCACCACCACGGCACGATCTGGACCAGAACCTGGGACTGGGGAGTTGTTCGCTCGACCCACCGCACGATCGGGCGTTTACAAAGCCTCCCGCTAATAGCTGGGACGTTTGGCCATATTGCCGCTTGCCTGCCAATGGCCAGGTTAGTAAGCTCTTCATGGTATCACATCATATCGCCCATGTCCACCTGCTAATAGCTAGGATTGCTGGACTGCAGAGAGGATCACCGCTAACCACCAACGTATCGCCGTGCACACCGCCAGGCCTGGATTACAGAAAAACTTCATGATAGGGGTAAGACTATATCTTGGTCCTAGGGGGAGGACAAAAAAAGGAACACAGCCTCTGGCCCAGAGCAAAGATTTATGGGAGAAGGGTCCTATGAGGTATGAGGGGCGGGATTAACCCACACGTAGGCTGCCATGGAGTCTGTCAGGAAAGAAGCCTTTTACAGCCTGTGATGGCTCCGTCCTGACTTACTGTAGGGATGGAGTGGCATTGGGACCAGTGCCCCCTAGTGTTATGGGGGGGGGCTGACTTGTTCTTTCGGGCCGCACATGTGCAGTGTGTAGTCTCCCCACTTGCCTATTATGAGTACACACTGGGCATCTGCAACCCCCAAATAAACAGGACGTCACTTTCCCAGATAGCAATAAGGGCGGAGCCATCACTGGCTGCACTGGCAAAGTGCCTGTGTGCCAAAATGACTGTACTCCTGCGCATGTGCGGGAGAGATATCATCCTGCACTGGACAATCAAGAGGCTGGAGAGTGACTCCTGGAAGAACATAGGGAGAAGATGTTGCAGAGGTAAGTATTGCAGAGTTTAGTTCCACTTAAAAGGGATGCCAGGACTGGGTAAGAAGGGGTTAAACGTCTATGAGATTTTAGTGATTGGGTTCATATTTACCACCTTCCATCGATGTGGTGGATACACCCCTCACTGGCTGCTGTCATCTTCTCCTGGGACACTGGGTTTTTCGACCTCTTGATTGGTCAGGGGGGGAGTGATGTCATCCCATGCATGTGCAGCTCCGTGCACGTTCAATAGAAAACGAGCGAGTAGGCAGGTAGGTGTTTATTATTACAGAAAAGGCTTAAAGCGAAAGTCCGCCCACCACTGCAAAAATTAAAAGCTAGCAGCTACACATACTGCAGCTGCTGACTTTTAATAATACGACACTTACCTGTCCTGGAGTCCAGCGATGTCGGCATAGGGCTGCCATCTTTTTTTCAAGTCAAACCCAAACACTTTAGCGTTGCACAGCAATTTTTTATTAATTAATCAATTTAATTAATTTATTATTTTTTATACATATATTTTGCTATTAAATAACATTTCTAAAAATATGAAGTTAATAAAAAGAGTTCCCCTTTATATCAGAGTCCACAGAGTTCCCCTTTTACATCTGAACTTGCAGAGTTCCCTTTCACTGTAAGGGGGGACTCTGCAGACTCTGATGTAAGGGAGAACTCTGGGGACTCTAACATAAGGGATGCTCTGGGAACCCTGATTTAAGGGGGGACCCTGAGAACTCTGATGCACGGTGAGGACTCTGATGTAAAAGGGAACATTGTGGCCTCTGGTGTAAAGGGGAACTCTGATGTAAGGGGTGCTCTAAGAACCCTGATTTACCTTACTCAGAGGCAGGAGAGAGAAGGGGGAGACTTCAGTCACAGACAGGGATGGATGGTGAGCTCATTCACCCCTTGGCAGTCAGCACCTCTCATCCAGATGTATCTGAGGCTGCTGGACTTCAAATTTCTGGCCCCCACGTTCCTTTTCTGAGGCACAGCGCTGGGGATTGGTGTGTGGGCAGACACAGAGGGGTAGGTGCGGGAGGAAGAGGAGCAGATCAAGCCCTCTCTCCTCTCCCATCTGTGTGGGAGGAGGGGTAATTGTTAGTGCCTGCTTTGGACAGCATGAAAGAGAGTGTAAGGCTCCTTTCACACTGGGGCGGGCAGGTGCACTGGCGGTATAGCGGCGCTATTTTTAGCGCCGCTATACTGACGTTTTTACCGCAATATTCGGCCGCTAGCGGTGTGGTTTTAACCCCCGCTAGCGGGCTGAAAAAGGGTTAATACCGCCCGCAAACCGCTGCTATAGCAGCGGTTTGCGGGCGGTATAACCGCAGTGTCCCATTGATTTCAATGGGAAGGAGCGGTATACACACCGCTCCTTCACCGCTCCAAAGATGCTGCTTGCAGGAGATTTTTTTTCCTCCCGCCAGCGCATCACCTCAGTGTAAAATCCCTCGGGCTTTCACATTGAGAATGCTGGGGCAGGATTATTTCAGGCGTTATTTATGCGCTATTTTTAGCGCTAAAACGCCTGAAATACGCCTCAGTGTGAAAGGGGCCTAACAGACACTCTTGGCTTAGACAACTGCAGCCAGCAACCCTGCTGGAAAGCCATGGTCCAGTCTGAATAATGTGTCCGGGTTTCATGCAGTCTGAAACCCGGACGCATGAATTCAAACCCAAACTGTCCGGGTGAATCCCGGACAGGTGGTAACCCTATGTCGGCACCGCAGCTGATGTTTCCATCAGCTGTCGGGTGCTGCCACCGCCATTACTGGCAAGAGAACCCGGCAATGTAGCCTTACGGCTTCACGCCGGGAACCCTACTGCGCATGCGCGATGCCCGCTCCTCTCTCCTACTGGCCCGGCGGCGGGGGAAGGAGGAGGAAGCCCAGCTTCTGGCGTAATTTGCCGCAGCCCAGACTCCCGTAAGTGGGAACAGGATACCTGTCAAAGACAGGTAACCGCTTCCCCCTCCTCCCCAAAAGGTGCCAAATGTGGCACCGGAGGGGGGGGGAGACAAATGAGCAGAAGTTCCACTTTTGGGTGGAACTCTGCTTTAACATGTCTTTTCTGTAATAATGCTTTGTACATACCATGAGGTGCGACCAAGCATGAACGCTTTTTTGCGAGTTCCCATACATTCCCATGCATCACGTTTATGGCAGCCTATTCATTTCAATGGGCTGTGCTATGCGTAAGAATTGTGCAAAAAAGGTGTCTACACCATTTTCAAAATTGTGCCACACGTAGACGCATGGTACTGAAAAATTAATGGCACCATTATGCATCTGCAAAGGCCCAGTGCGTTTTTGAGTGTTGCAGAAAAGTGTATAATTTTACGTACGTTCTTGCCTGTTCACAAATTTTTACTACCTAAATTTAGTGCCATTTCAGGGACACCGTAGCTGTAGATGTGATGAGCGCGTCTCCAATCATACGCTGCCAATTGCACTTGTTACAATGTAGTTAATTCCAGCAGGCGGCCATTGTTGCGTGGAACGGACAAGCGCCTCCAGACAAAGATTAATGCATCCTGGTTTCTATATTCCACAGTAAATTGGCCGCAATCACATTTTTCCCCCTCAAATTACACAACGATGAATGGAGACAGAACTGTGTAATTGTGACATTACCATCATTACAATGACGCTTCGCCTTATGCTTCCGACTCATGTTTTTTTTTTTGTAGACAATGACAATTTACTTTGTTTTCTTCCCCTCTTTGGGCTGACAAATCGCTCCCTTCGCCACCCTTGTTTCCATGTTATAAAATGATGGAGTCGCGTCATTAGGGGCCTGTTTGTTCTGGCACGCTCGGTACACCATGGCGAGTGGGCGGATGTGTTGACAGATCCCTCTCCATCTTTTCATCGGAATGTGAACAGAATGTGAGACTGGAGAGGCGAGGACACTTTTCCTTCTCTGATGTATTTATACGAAATAATGTTAATCATGATTAGCACTTAAATACCCGGTATGGAGGGATGCTGGGAGCAGACATTGTAAGCTTTTAATCATTGTAACCCGTTCCCGTGGCAACGCCAACCCTGCCGAGAGAGGCGGAGAGGGGCTATTCATGCCAATGAGGCGGCTGCTTAAAAGGGGGGCTCTGCCAGATCTCTCACACATCAGCAGTGAACTGGTGTTGTCCATACACTCGCACAGTGCCGGAAAATTGGTGGTGATAGATTTTCGACTTGCGCTTCGATTTTATTATTAGATGGATGTGTCATTTAATCAAATTCACTAAAACTCCAATACCCATCACTTCCCCTCTGTTCAATATAGACTTGATTTCGATCAGGTTTGATCAAACTGAATCGATCAGCAAGGATGGAACATTATCAATGGTTCTGCATCAGTTGGTAGCATACTTTGGTCATCAATGCAATCGCATTTCGATCGATTGGATCATAAGATTGTATGGTTGAAACAGAGATGAAAGTGATAATTTAGCCATTTTTAAATCCACTTCCCCTTGTGTGAAATATTGATTGGATTGTTAACTATAGATCAATTATTCCTATCAGTGGAGGTTGATTAGCAAGAATTTTGATATTTTTTTCCGTTTCAAATGTTTTTATTTGGTTTTTAACAAATAGTTAACACGCAGAAGTTATGCCCACACAAGGGCTAGCATTGAAGTGGTAACAGGAGTTGATACATGAACAGAAGAAACGAGAGCTAACACAACAGCAATAAATAGGAGTGTTCATGGACCCATGAGGACCAAGGGGTCACGGAGAGGCTCACCACAACTATGGGGTGTCCCGTGGGCCCACCATAATCCAAAAGGTGGTGCAATAGACAGACAATGGTGCCTAGACAGATCCTAAAAGGGTCGGAAATCAGAAGAAAGTTAGGTGGAAAGGTGAGGCTAGAGGGAAGGAGCTCACGCTAACCAAGTAGGGAGCTAGAGAAAGGAAAGAGGAGTCTAGTGGAGGGAGGGAGGTTAGAAGGTTAGAAGGTTAGAGGACAGAAGACCGGGCAAGGTAAGGGCTCGGGAGCATTGGGACCATCCGTCACAGGCAGCCCAAGCTGGCTGGGGGCAAGGTAGGAAAGGCATATGACAGCCATAGTTCCCAAATTTTGAGAAACTTGGCATGAGAGTCATTGCGGATGCTCGACATTTGTTCGTTAAGCATCAACGTAGTCAAGCAATCTCTCACCCCCTGGAAGGGGACAGACCATTTTTTCCAGGCTTGGGCAATTGTTCTTTTGGCTGACAGAAATAGATAGGAGGCAAGCTTCAGTTGATAAGCGAAAAAGCCCAGAATTGGGCAATGTAATAAGGAAAAGCTTTTTTTGGTATAGGCAGGTGAAACAACATGAATAGGAGGCCAAATACACGGGACCAGAAACCAGTTAATCTAGGACACTTCCACCGTATATGGACAACATCACCCCGATGGCCACAACCCCGGAAGCAGTGATCACTGTAGGATGGATTAGCATGGGCAATGCGGGACGGAACACAATACCAAAATAAAAGCCCCTTATATGCCACCTCCAAGGTGGCTGTGTTAAAGGATCATTTGGCCACAGAAGACCAGGCCCCAGTCCAGTCCGCCAAGTCTATTTTGGTCGCCAAGTCTAATTCCCACTGAGCTACATAGGTGAGAGAATTAGGGTATGAACAATTATTTAGAGAAGCATAGAGAGCCGAGATGAGGCCTGGGGATACTGGGGACTGGGAGTGAAAGTAGGTTTGTTCGAATGCAGTCTTCTGGAAGAAAGTAGAAGTAGAAGTTCTGCGCAGGTGAGCAAATGCTGAAGTTGGAGGTAGTGGAAGAGGTCTGCTTTTGGTATGTCATAGGTCTCCCGCTGCGAAGACCACGTGGGAGGTGATCTGGTGGTTAGAAAGTGTCTAACATGTGAGAACCAACTAGTAACCCACCAGGAGAATGTCTGTGGTTGGTCTAGGCCTTGGGGACAAAGAGGGTTATTAGTGATTGGAAGCAAGGGCAAGAACGGCGACATGAGGCAAGTGGAGAACCACATGGAATCCCAGACTTATAAGCTATGATGCATAAGTGGGCTCAAGGTCGATGGGCGAAGATTATGGGGTAACTAACGGAGAGTTGGCATGGTGATGGGTAGCTCCAAGAGGACCCACAGGGGAATATCCACTGAGGCATGAATTACTAATTTTTTCAAAGTGTGTATGGCCACTATTGGACTCGATTCAGATTACATTTAATCAAACAGTGTCAATTAGCCAGAGTGAAAAATGATCTATTTTCTAATAATTTATGAATGTATCGTCCAACTGTTGACGAAATCCATTTCCCTGTGCATGGCATATCAACCGTTTGGATTGGTGACTATAGATCAATTATTCCTATTGGGAGAGGGTCTCATGCCTCATACAGTATAAATACCCTTCTTCTACGACGTTGTCTTTTTTATTGGTGGAAGAGGGGTATTTATATAGGTGTGTTATTTTTTAATACTATTTTCTCCTGGTAACCTCTGGAAGAACCCTAGGCTTCCATGGGACCCTGGTTGAGAAACCCTGCTTTAAAACGAAAAATTGTATCAAATACTTAGCGTAGTCTTCCTTTCCTGACCCCAAACCATGGCAGTATACTAGAGATAGAGCTCTGCCTCTTGACCACTCCCTTAGGACCAGTGAATAGCATAAAAAAAGGACTAATTAGCCACCCCCCCATTCTTTGTAACAAGCCATATACCGAAACGTACAGGGTTGGTCCGTATGTTGCCATGGTTTGGCGTCAGAAAAGGAAAATTACGGTAAGTATTTGATACAATTTTCAGTTTTCCTGACGCCAACATGGCAGCATACTAGCGATAACAACTAGCTGACAGGGTGTGTTCTACTTGCCAAACCAATCTTCTAATTAGGATGGGACAGAGGACTGAATAGTCCTTCCTACAAAGTACCCTAATGACAAGGCACCCAGGTCTACTCCGTAAAGTTTAAGTAGGTATGCTGGGATGACCATGATACCTCTCTACATATTGGACACCATAGATGCTCTGGAATGTGCTGCCTATGAGGCTGCAACTGCTCTGGTAGAGTGAGCCGCAGCCGCTGACGGAGGCTTGTGACCCCTTGTCCAATATGCACAACCAAGCCTGCTAGCGTCCCAGCAGTAACCTCTTTTCCTTGATGATTTCCAGCTGGAATGACAAAAGGTTTATTAAATGACCTGAAAGGAGCAATTGTGGACAGGCACTTCTTTAAAGTTTTGAAAATGACCAGTTCTTGTGACTTTCCTGTGTGATGTTGTGGAAAGTTAGGCAATGTCCAGATGTCTGTTAAATAGAGAGCTGTTGCTACTTTTGATGCAAGATGATGTACAAGATCCAACTCTACTCTTTCTGGAAAGAAAACAATATTTTTTATTTTATTTTTGAAGCTCCAAGAGCTTGAATCTCAGATAACATTCTGCTTAAAGTTCTTGCAATAGATACTGCCTTGTAGGTAATGGCCCAAACGGGACATTGTCCTGTTGGAACAAATGGTTGAACTGACATTAGATCCAGCAACACCAATAGATCTCTTTTCCTTGGTGACCGAATCCTCAGGACTGCCTTCAAAAGTTGTGCAAACTAAAGGATTCTTGACCCATTTAACCACTTGACCACTGGGCACTTAAACTCCCTTCCTAACCAGACCAATTTTCATCTTTTGGTGCTCTCACATTTTGAATGACAATTACTTAGTCATGCAACACTGTACCCATATGAAATATTTGTGCTATTTTTCCCCAGAAATAGAGCTTTCTTTTGGTGGTATTTAATCACCGCTGGGTTTTTTATTTTTTGCGCTATAAAAGAAAAGACTGAAAATTCTGTAAAAAAAAGCATTTTTCTTTGTTTCTGTTATAAAATTTTGCAAATTAGTAATTTGTCTTCATAAATTTTAGTCAAAATTTATACTGCTACATATCTTTGGTAAAAATAATCTAAATCGGTGTATATTATTTGGTCTTTGTGAAAGTTATAGAGTCCACAAGCTATGGTGCCAATATCTGAAAATTTATCACACCTGAAGTACTGACGGCCTATCTCATTTCTTGAGACCCTAACATGCCAGGAAAGTACAAATACCCAGGGCCGGATTCCAGACAAGGCCACCGAGGGCAGGCCTCGGGGCGGCAGTGGGTGCAGGGGCGGCGCCGTGGCAACGGGGGGGGTGAAAAAATCCTGTCGTCCTGGCCGGTGCCCTATCGTCTAAGGGGCGGAGAGCTACAGAAGAGGCCCAGTTTTCTATTGATGTGCAGAGCTGATAACTTGGCCGTGTTTTTAGAAACATACTATATGTCTTAGCGGGGCGTGTTTAAATAAATGAAGGGCGGCTTTTGCAATGTTGTTGGGCGGCTTTGCACGAGTATATTGCTAATACCACCCCCAAGTTATCAGCTCTGCCCATCAATTGAAAACTCGGCCTCTTCAGTAGCTATCCGCCCCTTAGACGATATAACAGTAATGCAACCGCCCCCTTGCAGAGTAGCACAAGCATCGGGAGCGTGCGGCAGTGTCTGTCACAATATCGTCGTCATTGCGCAGGCGCCGTGTTCAGCTGACTCTGAACGATTTATCTTCGGCTATTTCCGTCGGCCCGCTTTTGGTTCGTATTGCGCAAGCGCTGCGCCTGCGCAGTACAGGGGGCACATTATCCGCCGGGGGGACACTCATAGGCAGAACACCGGCAGCAAGTCCCCATGTTCCAACCCGGCGTCCCGACCGGCGACTACTATCAACAAGTCCCGATGTTCCGTCACGGCGTCAGGCAAATGGGAGGGGTCTTTTACTTTTCCTACTGATGGGCAAGAAGGAAATCCTGGAGTGAACCTATAAGAAAACTGGCGCCGGAGACGTCCCAGCCCTCTTCTCCTGACTGAGGCCCTTCACATCCAGTCCAGTGTTCCTATGTCTCCACATCTTCCAGGCAGCTATGATTCTACCATCACCACTGCTCTGCCTCTGGGCCCCCTCCAGGACGAGATTACAGTGCCAAGCAGAATATTTGATTCAAAGGTATTTAATTCCTTGCTGGGTATGCTGCATAATGCATAGATTTACAGTTATTATTGTATAAAAACAGTGCACAAATACACTAGGTATGTCTTCGATAACACAATATGCAAATCACAAGTAATTTCAGTTTTTTTTTGGCGAGGGGGGGGATTTTTAATGAAATTGAATTATTTATTTTTTTTACCTCATTTCTATCACATGGGGGGGGGGGCTCAGAAGCCCTCTATGTGATGGTGTGTGTGTGGGGGCGGCATCGAAGGACACGGCCTTGGGGCGGCAAAGGGAGTAAATCCGGGCCTGCATATACCCCCCAAATGACCCCTTTTTGGAAAGTAGACATTCCAAGGTATTTAGTAAGAGGCATGGTGAGTTTTTTGAAGTTGTCATTTTTTCCCACAATTCTTTGCAAAATCAAGATTTCTTTTTTTTTTTTTTTACACAAAATTGTCATATTAGCAGGTTATTTCTCACACACAGCATACCACATACCACAAATTACACCCCAAAACATATTCTGCTATTACTCCCAAGTATGGCGATACCACATGTGTGAGACTTTTACACAGTGTGGCCACATACAGAGGCCCAACATGCAAGGAGCACCTTCAGGCGTTCTAGGAGCATAAATTGCACATATAATTTCCTGACTACCTCTTGCAATTTTGAAGGCCCTGGAGCACCAGGACAATGGAAACGCCCCAAAAATTACCCCATTTTTGAAAGAAAACACCCCAACGTATAATCTATGAGGCATAATGAGTCTTTTGAACATGCCATTTGTTTCTAAACGTTTTTGGAAAATGTCAAAAGAAAATGAAAACGCATTTTTCCTGACAGACTCCATGGCAGCCTACGTGTGGGTTAATCCCGCCCCTCATACCTCATAGGACCCTTCTCCCATAAATCTTTGCTCTGGGCCAGAGGCCGTGTTTTTTTTTTGTCCTCCTCCTAGGATCAAGATATAGTCTTACCTTTTCATGAAGTTTTTCTGTAATCCAGGCCTGGCGGTGTGCACGGCGATACGTTGGTGGTTAGCGGTGATCCTCTCTGCAGTCCAGCAATCCTAGCTATTAGCAGGTGGACATGGGCAATATGATGTGATACCATGAAGAGCTTACTAACCTGGCCATTGGCAGGCAAGTGGCAATATGGCCAAACGTCCCAGCTATTAGCGGGAGGCTTTGTAAATGCCCGATCGTGCGGTGGGTCGAGCGAACAGCTCCCCAGTCCCAGGTTCTGGTCTGGATCGTGCCGTGGTGGTGGTAATGTACAAAGATATTCCTTTTATATGGCAGCCGTATCTCTGTGTTTTGTGTGTCTCCTTATTTTCTATCAAGCTCCAGTGAGTGGCCACGGGGGCTGGAGCGCAGCTGCGTTCCAGCTCGCCGTTTCAGGAAGTCGCTGCGCATCCGCAAGCCGCAAACGAAGATTCCGTGCTTGGTTCATGCAGGCGCAGTTTCGCCAAAATGGCGGCGGCGGTCGCGCATGCGATTGGCCGCCACCGGATGGCAACCGCTATGGGGCGGTGACATCGTTAACGGTGGCAGATTTAAATAGCTGTCAAAGAAGTTATTACTTGGGATGACTTGCAGGCTTATGCAGTGTTTACCCAGGCACTGGGCTCTGGTTTACAAGGTAAATTGTTTGCTGCAGGCTCCCTGGGTGCTGGCTATGTTTTGTTATGTGCTCTCTCATGCCTGTTGTCACTCCTGTTTTTCATAAGGCTTTAATGATTAATTTCACTTTCAAACTGCCTTGCCATGGATCTGTCACCGCCCTCTTGTGGCCAATCCTTGCGCTGCAGGTAGGATTTATTTATTTTCTACCTGTGATGCTTGGGTTCACTCATTCAGGAGCTCTTAACCCTTTCTTTTTCACTCAGCTCTTCTAGGTCTGATCACCAAAGCACGGCAAAGACCTTCCTAGGTCTCAACGTTGTCACTCCTCTTCAAGGTCCAGACGTCAGATCTTCCTTTAGATCTAGGTACCACAGATAGGAGTCTAAAACCACCTCTGGGCGTCACTCTCACCGCCACTCCAGCCGCTCTGTGAGGAAAGCCTGCTGGGTATGCGGGGCCCAGGTTCCTGAAGGCAAATCGCTCTGCAAGCGATGCTTTTCTAAAGTCGCATAAGAAAGAGAGGGTGGAGACCAACAAGTGGAAGCACTGGTCAGAAAGGTGGTCCGTGAGTCCCTGAGTAAAGGGGATTCTGGTCATACCCACAACCCTGCTGGCGACACTATGTCAGTCCCTATTAGGGATGATCTCAAGGCTCCAGGCCCTTCACAGCCGAGCCATTCCTCAATTGAAGCCTCAGACAGTGAGGTGGAGGTAGATGACCCTGGTGCAGGTTTTGAATTTGCCCTAGTACCACAGCTGGTCAAAAGCTGTCAAAGAAGCTTTGAGATGGAAGAGCCAGTGGAGGCACCCTCCAAACAGAGGAAATATTTTAAACACCTCAAAAAAGAACACCCTAATTTCTCCTTTTTGGGTGAACTCAGCGCAATAATTACCAAAGAATGGGGTGGTGTTGAAAGGAAGAATTGCCTGTTAATGAAGGTATCAAAAAATGTACCCATTTAAAAGCAAGGATGTAAAACACCTGGAGTCGGCTCCTCTCATTGACTCAGCCCTAATGAGGATGGTGAGGCACGTCACACTCCCATTGGAGGATACTGTTTCCTTTAGGGATTGCCTGGAGTGGAAAATTTATACCGACCTCAAGCGGATCTACATTACAGCGGGTATGACCTGCAAACCAGCTCTAGCTCTCGCAGCCCTTTCTAAAGCGATGGAAGTCTGGACAGACGACGTAGATGCTTCTCTGAGGAGCATCTCGGAAGAACTGGCCAGGAGCTCACCTATTCATGGGCTAAGGTTGACGTTGGCTCGTGGGGCTTCCCTAGACATAATTCGCCTGGTGGCTCGGATCATGCTGACATCTGTCACGGCTAAGCGTGCCTTGTGGCTGCGCCCATGGGTAGCTGACCCTGCCTCCAAGCAGGCATGGTGCAGGATTCCATTTGGGGGTTCGTCCCTCTTTGGGAACATATCGGACAGTGCCATCACCCGTGCCACAGGGGGCAAGTCGGGGTTCCTTCCCCAGGATCGCCGTCTGCTAAACCAGAAGAGAACACAGCCCAGGCAAAGTTCAGATCGAGCAAGGAATGCTCGCTACTATAGGCCTGGCCGTGAGTTCAAGAAGACCTGGAAGAAAAAAACAGCCTTCAGGCCAGAAGTTTTCAAAAGGGGCATCTTCCGGTGGACAAGAATCCCCTAAGTCTTTATGATATTGCACCTGCCTAAAACAGAGCGAGTCGGCATCCTTGCCTCTCTCGGAAGAGAAAAAGCGAATTCTCCTGTCTCTCTTGTGGCCCAGGGCGCTGCAATTCCAGTTCCAGATGACAAAAGGTTTTAAGGGGTCTACTCGCCCCTCTTCATGGTGTTGAAGAAAAATGTCTCCTGGAGGCCAGTTATAGACCTAACCCACTTGAATTATTTTATCTAGAAGGAGAAGTTCAAGATGGAGACACTACTCATGATCAGTCAAGCAATCCAACCAGGCGATTGGCTTGTCTCTATAGACCTGAAGGACGCCTACTTCCATGTTCCGATAGCGTCAGAATTCCAGAAATACCTTCGCTTTGCTGTCAATCAAATCCGTCTGCAGTTCACCTGTCTGCCCTTCGGGCTTACAACATCGCCTCGTGTGTTTTCAAAACTTGTTGGCTGTCATGGCTCTGATCAGGACCAGAGGTATCCGTCTGTATCACTATCTAGACGACCTGCTTTTGTCTTGGGACAAGGAGCAGTTGCTAATCCACAGATCCCAGGTCATCTCCACTCTACTCGAGTTTGGTTGGCTTCTGAATCTGGAAAAGAGCCATCTGGATCCTACGCAGTCCCTGGTATTCCTCAGGGCACACTTCAACGCTATCAAGAGCACCATCTTGTTACCCCATGAAAAATCCCAGTGATCCGGGACAGAGTTTGGCTTGCAATGTCGTCCTCATCTCCAAGCCTCTCAATGCCTAAAGATCATTGGCACCATGGTGACAACAACACCCATGGTAAAGTGGGCTCAGTGGAAAATGCGGCCCTTCCAGAAGGGTTTCCTCCAGCAGTATAATCCAGGGCTTCGGGATCACTTTATCCAAATAACCTCATCCATGCGGGAGAGCTTTCCTTGGTGGCTACAACAGAGGAACCTCCTCAATTGTCACTCCATCGCACCTGTGTCTTGGGTCACCATCACTACAGATGCCAGCAACAGGGGCTGACAGAAGTAGCCCAAGGCATATGGAATTTTCCCTCTCACAGGATAGTCTCCAATGTTCTGGAACTCCGGGCAGCGTTCTGCGCTCTGCAGGCCTTTCACCACTTAACAGCAGGAGACTCAGTCCTCCTAAGACTGGACAACACAACGGCAGTCGCATACATCAAGAGACAGGGGGGTACTCGCAGTCTCTCCCTGTCAAAGGAAATAGAGCCCATCATGATCTGGGCCCAGAAAAACCTGGCCAACCTGACAGCTGTCTATCTCCCTGGAGTCCCGAACGTTCAGGCAGATTTTCTGTTGAGAGTTTCTCTGGACAACGAGTGGACTTCCCCCCCGAAGTCTTCAGGTGGGTCCTGTCCCTGGGAGTCATTCCGGAAGTAGACTTGTTCGCCTCCCCATGCAACTTCAGACTAGAGAGATACTACACGAGGTCTTGGTATCCCCAGGCTTTTGGGTAGATGCTCTGACAGACCATTGGCGGTTCCACAGGGCCTATGCCTTTCCCCCGGTTCCTGTCATTCTCCATTTTTTTGTAGAGGCTCAGGATGGAAGAAGCAGAGATAGTGGCAATAGTCCCGTACTGGCCAAACAAGCCATGGTTTCCACTGCTGATGCAACTCAGCTTCCGGGACCCAGTTCCTCTACCCTCCAGACCAGATCTCCTATCACAAGGGGCATTTCTACATCCATGCCCGACCCATCTACATCTGATGATCTGGTTCTTGAGAGGGGAAGGTTGGAGGCCCTAGGCTGTCCAAGTAGGGCCATCTCCACAATATTAAATGCCAGAAGATCAGGCACCAACAGGGTCTACCAGAGGATTTGGAAAAAGTTTTCAGACTACACCTCTTCCACTGCAGGTTCTTGCAATAACCCAAAGATACATGATATCCTGGGCTTCTTACAATCAGGATTGGATCTCTCATTGTCAGTCAGCTCGCTGTGAGTCCAAATCGCTGTAATCTCTGCCTTTACGGGTGTTTCCTGGGCTAGACATCCTCTTACTCAGTAGTTTTTCAGAGGAGCAATAAGGCTCAGACCTCAGAGCCAAGTTTTTCTAATTGGGATCTTCCCCTTGTCCTGGATTTTTTCTTAGGTAGAGAGTTGGAACATGAAGATCAATATTCTGTCAAATGACTCTCTCTAATAGTTGTCTTCTTGGTGGCTATAACATCGGCCAAGAGGGTCTCTGAAATCAGCTCTCAGGGATGCAAGGAGCCATTTCTAAACTTTTTAATTCCTATGTTGGGTTCAAACCCCAAAGTGGCATCTGTGTTTTATGACAATCAGGAGATTGCTCTTCCAACGTTCAGATCTACCGAGGATTCCAGTGTTTATCCCTTAGATGTTGGAAAAGCTCTGAGTCAGTATCTTGAAGCTACAGATTCTTTCCGTCAGACCGACCACCTGCTCGTTCTTTTCACAGGAAGTATAAGGGAATGCGTGCCTCTTCCAGATCTATCGGAGCATGGATTGTTCAGGCCATTCAGTGGGCCTATAAAGCCAAGGGCTTGGCGCCTCCAGAAGCGGTGACTGCTCACTCAACTAGAAGTGTGTCTTTATCATGGGCGGCATCACATCACGTGCCTCCAGAAGTTATTTGCAAGGTGGCCTTGTGGTCTTCAATTAACACGTTCATGGCACACTACTGCGTAGTGGTTTACGTATCTTGTCTGTTGATGGTGCCAATTAAACCTTTTTTCTTTTGTTCAGCACTCTGCCCACCCGGGTGTGCATGGCTAGTTATTTCCCACACGTAGGCTGCCATGGAGTCTGTCAGGAAAACAGAAAATTTATATCAAATACTTACCGTAATTTTCCTTTCCTGATGGACTCCATGGCAGCAGGAGTTCCCTCCCATTGCTGGAGTAGGCTAAATTATGAAACACGGCCTCTGGCCCAGAGCAAAGATTTATGGGAGAAGGGTCCTATGAGGTATGAGGGGCGGGATTAACCCACACGTAGGCTGCCATGGAGTCCATCAGGAAAGGAAAATTACGGTAAGTATTTGATATAAATTTTCCGTTTTTTTTACACAAAGTTGTGCATTTATACAATATTTCTAACACATAGCACGTACATACCAAAAATGACACCCCAAATTAGATTCTCCTACTCCTCCTGAGTATGGTGATACCACATGTGGGAGACTTCCACAGCCTGGCCACATACAGAGGCTGAGTATGACTGGGTACTGCTGAGTATGGCTGAGTATGGCTGGGTAAGGCTTAGTATGGCTGGGTAAGGCTGAGTATGGCTGGGTACGGCTTAAGTATGTCTGGGTACGGCTGAGTATGGTTGGATACGGCTGAGTATGGCCGAGTATGGCTGGGTATCACTGAGTATGGCCGGGTATGGCTGGGTATCACCGAGTATGGCTGGGTATCACCGAGTATGGCTGGGTATCACTGAGTATGGCTGGGTATCACTGAGTATGGCCGAGTATGGCTGGGTATCGGCGAGTATGGCTGAGTATGGCTGGGTATCACCGAGTATGGCTGAGAATGGCTCGGTATGGCTGGGTATCACCGAGTATGGCTGGGCATGGCTAAGTATTGCTGGGTATCACAGAGTATGGCCGGGTATGGCTGAGTATGGCCGGGTATGGCTGGGTAACATTGAGTATGGCTGGGTATGGCCGAGTATTGCTGGGTATCACCGAGTAAGGCCGGGTATCACCAAATATGGCCGGGTATCACTGAGTATGGCTGGGTATCGCCGGGTATGGCTGGGTATAGCTGGGTATGGCTGACTATGGCTGGGGGTGGATGGAATGGATGGCTGAGCATGGAGGGATGGCTGAGCATGGCTGAGCATGGAGGGATGGCTGAGTATGGATGTATGGCAGAGTATGGATGTATGGCAGAGTATTGAGGGATGGCAGAGTATGGAGGGATGGCAGAGTATGCAGAGTATGGATGGGTGGCAGAGTATGCAATGTATGGATGGATGGTAGAGTATGCAGGGATGGCAGAGTATGCAGGGATGGATGGATGGATGGCAGAGTATGCAGGGATGGATGGATGGCAGAGTATGCAGGGATGGATGGATGGCAGAGTATGCAGGGATGGCAGAGTATGCAGGGATGGATGGATGGCAGAGTATGCAGGGATGGCAGAGTATGCAGGGATGGATGGATGACAGAGTATGCAGGGATGGATGGATGGCAGAGTATGCAGGGATGGCAGAGTATGCAGGAATGGATGGATGCCAGAGTATGCAGGGATGGATGGATGCCAGAGTATGCAGGGATGGCAGAGTATGCAGGGATGGATGGATGGCAGAGTATGCAGGGATAGCAGAGTATGCAGGGATGGATGGATGGCAGAGTATGCAGGGATGGATGTGGCTCTGTGTCATAGAGCAGCGCTGTGGGCACTACACATGCAGCCCACAGTGCTGCTACAACCGATCTCTCCCCCTCTCCTCTCACTCTGTACCGATCGGTACAGAGAAAGGAACCGGACATGACGCCGGTTTGTTTACAAGTGATCGCTCCGTCATTTGACGGAGCGATCACGTGGTAAACGGCCGCTGTCGGATACCGTTCCCGAGTGTTTCCGAGCCTTTCTGAGGGTTTCCAAGATCAGCCTAGCTGTCCCCGAGTATTTTTGAGGCTCTCCGGCGCCCCCCCGCCTCTGGCCACATGCGGTATTGCATGCATTAGAAGTCAATGCGGAACAAATTATCTTTGTTTCCATTGACTTCTATGGGGAAACTCACTTTGATATGCGAGTGCTTTGGATTACAAGCATTCCCCTGGAACAGATTATGCTCGTAATCCAAGGTTCCACTGTACAGGGAACACAAGCAGAATGCAACATAGTGTAAAACCAAACTATACATGTTTATTAAAATTATTTGGATACACTTACATGGTTGTGTGTCATGCCCGACACAAGGGGGAAACAGCATGGGTAAAATAAAGCACGCATTGCCGATTCCAGCCGCATCCAAACGCTGTGAGCCTCCACAGCTGATACGAGTTAACGTCACTTCAGAAAATCCGCCTTACGTGTTTCGACATGAAGCCGTTATCAGATGTGGAAATGACCAGAGAAAATAGATATATTTCACTACCTGTAATGGGGTGGATTTACTAAACATAATGGGGTACATTTACTAAAGGCACATAGACTGAGGACTTTGCAAGTGCAGTCACTCCAGAGCTTAGTAAATGAGCGGGAGCTCTGCTGAATTCCATCATCCAATCATGTGCAAGCAAAAATGCATTTTTTTTCTTACATGTGATAGGGTACTCTGAAGCTTTACCTCATTTACTAAGTTCTGGAGCAACTTGCAAATTGCACAGTCTATTTGCCTTAACGTAGATCTATAGGCACAACTTTTTTTTTTTTCATTTTGAAAGGAGTTATGGAGGGTTATAACCCGTCAGTTTTTTTTTTTTTTGCCACCTGTGTCCCATTCGAAGATTTACCCTCTATTACTTTTCTGAGGACGACCAAAAATTTAGGATTTTCTTTTACTTTCAACAATAATGGTAAACAGGACAAATAGAGAGGGGGAATCTCCCTAATAGGGGGCATACACAACAACAAAAACTAGGGATGCACCAATACTGATATCGGTGCTGATACTGAGAATTTTCACGAGTACTCGTGAAAATGCTCCCAATACCGAAACCGATACTTTGCGGTGCGATTTGCATCAATAAAAATTGAATCGGTGCAAATCGCACTGCAAAGAATCGCATGCAATTTGAACAGGAATGCAGTGCGATTTCTGTCTGAATCACATGCAATTTCCCCCAGCGCTCCTGTGAGTGTGTATATGGAAAGAGAAAAGCACCATCTAGTGGGCAGTTTATTAAAAATGTTAGGATTCACATTAAGTACAGTACAAATGCCAAATCTACATAGGTGTCCCGGTCCGGTCGATGATAGAAAATCACAGTCGCTGGAGGTGCTCACAGGGCTAAAGGAGATGTAGAGGCGGTCCGCCCCCAAGTTGACATCACTTCCGCCCTATACCCACAGGGGTCCTGGAACTTCTCCTCCAGCCCTGTCAGCATCTCCAGGAGCCATGATTTTGTATTATTGGTGGGACCGGAACACCTATGCAGATTTTACATTTGACAGGATATGTACTTAATGTGAGTTCTAACATTATTAATAAACTGCCCATTAGATGGCGCTTCCCTTTCTATACACACACACACACAGGAGCGGTGTGTATATACACCTGTACATATTTTTTTGATTTATCTATTTGTATTCTTTTTTTCCTCTGGGTGTTGCCATGTTGAATAATTCTTTGTGTCCAGATACAGGATGCCACTAAAAAGTGCAGCTATCCAGCGTCCTTTAAATAAACTGCTGATTTTACCCAGCAATGAGAACCTACATTAAAAATATGAGATCAGTCCATTGTTGCATATTTCTGTTCATTGTCTTACCTGAACCATACACTTGCTCCAGTTCAGTATATAGAAGTGATGAAGCCAGGCAATTAGCATGTTCAGGAGGAGCTCAGCAATGAGTTGTTGCTCACAGGACAGTTTACAGATCAGCACAATGGACTTGGGCAAGTTGGCTCTTTGCTGCCACCCAATGGTGACTTTGATTTTTTTTTTTTTGTTATTTTATAATAAAATAACCGTGAAATAGCAATTGTAATTCAGCAGTCCAAATTACTTTCTCTGTAGAATAGATCTGACTTTGCAGAGGTTGGACAACGTAAAAAAAAAAAAATCACAAGATTTCCTTTTTCTACTTTCGCCTTTTGTACCATTGAAAAGGTATAACTGATCAGAAATACAGACAACACCATTAATATAATGCAGGAGGACCCCACAAGGGGTGGTACAGCTGTACATACATAAGGCTCAATTCACAGAGCTGTGCACAAGGATAGGGATCTTTCCTGACAGACTCCATGGCAGCCTACGTGCGGGTTAATCCCGCCTCTCATACCCCATAGGACCCTACTCCCATAAATCTTTGCTTCTAGCCAGAGACCGTGTTTCTTTTTTTGTCCTCCTCCTAGGACCAAGGTGTGCTTTCTTACCTTAAAGAAGTTTTCATGGAAGATTCAGTCCTGGTTGCACGAGTTTATGGCGGTTCTGTTTGGAGGTCCAACAAGCCCAGCTATTAGCAGGGTGGATGCGGGCGACAGTTTTTTGCGGTGCCATGAAGAGCTTACTAACCCGGCCACTGGCGGGCAAGCGGCAACTTGGCCAAACGTCCTAGCTATTAGCAGGAGGCCCATTAAGAAAAACGCCCAGGTCGTGCAGTGGAGAGATGGCTCCTATGTTCCAGGCTAGATCAGGATCGTGCTGAGTGGTATCGTATGCATCGCTTATTAATTAATATGGCAGCAGTATTTGTGTGTTGTTTGTTGTCCGGTCTCCCTCGGCTCTATGGCGGCTGGAGCGCATCTGCGTTTCATTTAGCCTCCTCTTCCGGGTTGTATGCATCGCAGTGTTCCTCGTCCGAGATCGAGGCTTGGTTCGCGCATGCGCAATTCGGATCGCGGCGGCGTTCGCGCATGCGCACGAGCTCCGCCGTTTCACGCTGGGGGCGCGGTGACGTCATCGTCGGCGCCAAGTTTAAATAGCTGTCAGATACAGCTATAACTTGGGATGTCCTGCAGGCTCAGACAGCTACTTCCCGGTGCTTCGTTTCCACGTGGTGAAGGTAGGAAAACCTGTCTTATTACAGGGATGGCTGATATCAGACTTTCCTTCCTATATTTATTGTATGGTTAAATTCTTTGCAGTTTTCCAAGCTTGAGCTATGGACGTCTCACCGCCTCCCAGTGGCCAACCCTTGCGCTGCAGGTAGAAATTGTTTTTTTCTTTCTTCTGCTTAGCAGTTTTTGGGTTCTTTACATGAGCCAATGTATTTCTTTCTTCCTGTCTTTTCTTTATCAGCCCCTCTAGGTCTGAAAATAGACACTCAGCAGCACGCGAAGATAATGCTAAATCTAAAACACATCAACATTCTTCTAGTGCTAGACATCATAGATCGTCCTCCAGACATCATAGTAAGGAGCCCAGGTCTAGGTCTAGACACCACTCTCACCGCCATTCTAGCCGTTCTGAGAAGAGAGTCTGCTGGGGTTGTAGGGCTCAAGTCCCAGAAGGTAAATCCCTCTGTGAGCCATGTTATTCCCGAGCAGTAGGAGAGAGAGAAGGTGGAGACCACCAAGTGGAGGCACTAGTCAGAAGAGTGGTCCAGGAATCCCTGAACAAGACTGACTCCAGCCGTACCACCATTCCTCCTGTTGACCCAGCACCAGTTCTGGTGCAGGATGACCACGAAATCCCGGGTCCTTCTCGGCATGATTGCTCCTCAAGCGAATCTTCACATTGTGATGTTGAAGAGGTCAGCAATACCACAGGATTTGATTTCTCTTCAGTCCCAGACTTGATCAAAGCAGTCAAAGACGCTTTAAAATGGGATGAACCAATAGAAGCTCCTTCTAAACAAAGGAAGTACTTCAAACAACTTAAGAAGGAGCGCCAAAATTTCCCCTTTTTGGGTGAACTTGGGGATATTATTACAGATGAATGGACTGGCGTAGAAAGAAAAAATTCATTACTTTCCAAAATCGCAAAGATGTACCCATTCAAAAATGAAGATGTGAAACATCTAGAATCAGCTCCCCTGATTGATGCAGCCTTGATGAGGTTGGTGAGACATGTTACCCTTCCACTAGAGGACTCTGTTTCCTTCAGGGATGGCTTGGAAAGAAAAATAGATACGGACCTTAAACGTATATATATCACTGCGGGTATGGCCTGTAAGCCAGCATTAGCCCTTGCAACCCTGTCCAAAGCAATGGAGGCCTGGACAGATGAAGTGAATTCTTCCTTAACAAATGTCTCTGTGGAGTTAGCCAGAAGCATGCCGATCCATGAACTAAGAATGGCGTCAATGTTTTTGGGGGAGGCTTCCCTTGATATTATTCGCCTGGTGGCACGTGTCATGCTCTCCTCCGTTACCGCTAAACGTGCCTTGTGGCTACGTCCTTGGGTAGCTGATCCTGCCTCCAAACAGGCTTGGTGCAGGATCCCCTTTCAAGGATCTTCCCTTTTTGGGAATAAGCTTGACAGCGCTATCACCCATGCCACAGGGGGTAAGTCAGGGTTCCTTCCTCAGGATCGTCGTTTTTTCAGTCAAAAAAGACCTCAACAGAGACAAGACCAGGATCGTGCAAGAGATGCTCGCCGTTATAGGCCAGGTCGAGAATTCAGAAAGAACTGGAGAAGAAATCAGCCTTCTGGTCAAAGATCCACAAAAGTAGCCTCTTCAGGCGGACGGGAGGCCCCTAAGTCCTTTTGATATTGGGTCGGCCCAGACGGAACAAGTGGGTGCTCGGCTACTTCAGTTCAGACACGTCTGGGCAGCCTCGATAAAAGATTTCTGGACTGTCAAAACAGTCTCTTCAGGTCACTCCTGGGTGTTTGTCAGTCCACCCACACTTCAGTTCGTACCCACAGTACTACCCTGCTCGGAAGAAAAGAGACAAATACTTCTCTCTTACACAGACACTCTTGTGGCCCAAGGTGCCGCCATACATGTACCAACAGACGAAAGATTCCAAGGGATGTACTCACCCCTATTCATGGTTCAAAAAAAGACCGGCTCTTGGAGGCCAGTGATAGATCTGACTCATCTAAATGCCTTCATCAAAAAGGAGAAATTCAGAATGGAGTCATTACTCACCATACGTCAGACAGTTCAGCCAGGCGACTGGCTTGTATCCATCGATCTGAAGGACGCTTACTTTCACGTCCCGATAGCTGTGGAATTTCAAAAATACCTACGGTTTGCAGTAGGCCATACTCACCTCCAGTTCGTATGTCTCCCGTTCGGGCTTACAACATCGCCGCAAGTGTTTTCGAAGCTCTTATTGGCTGTAGTAGCTCTAATCAGGACCAGAGGAATCCGGCTACATCACTACCTGGACGATCTGCTATTACTTTCCCAAAACAGGGAGCAACTTCTAGTACATCAGTCTCAGGTCATCTCCACGCTGACAGAATTCGGTTGGCTGTTGAACAAAGAGAAAAGTCAGTTGGTACCTACGCAATCTCTGGTTTTTCTCGGCGCTCAATTCAATACGATACAAAGTACCATCTCCTTACCCCTGGAGAAGATCCCAGTGGTTCGAGACAGGATTCGTCAGGCAATGGCCTCTCCTCTCCTCAAAGCTTCACAGTGCCTCAGGATAATAGGTACCATGATATCCACAGCCCCAATGGTGAAATGGGCTCAATGGAAGATGCGCCCTTTTCAGAAGGGTTTTCTCCAGCAGTGGGAGCCAGGATTTTGCGACCATTGGATACGGATAACTCCGTCCATGCGGGAAAGCCTTCCCTGGTGGCTACTACGGAAGAATCTTCTCAACTGTCATTCCATAGCCCCCATCTCCTGGGTCACAATCACGACGGATGCCAGCAACAGAGGCTTTGGGAGCTCTCTGCATGCAGGAAGTAGCTCAGGGGAAATGGGACTTCCCGTCCAGAAGGATAGTGTCCAACGTACTGGAGATCCGAGCAGCCTTCTGTGCTCTACAAACCTTTCTTCACCTGATAAAGGGTACCTCGGTTCTCCTAAGGATGGACAACACGTCAGCAGTCTCCTATATCAAGAGACAGGGAGGCACTCGCAGTCTCTCTCTACTGAGGGAGGTAGAACCAATTATGACATGGGCCCAGAAAAATCTAACGAACCTGACGGCTGTCTATCTTCCCGGATCTCAGAACCTACAGGCGGATTTTCTCTCAAGAACAACCCTCGACAACAACGAGTGGTCTCTTCACACAGAAGTTTTCAATTGGGTCCTATCCCTAGGAATTGTACCAGAAGTAGATCTATTTGCCTCCCCGTGCAATTTCAAACTAACGAAATATTACACGAGAGGTCGTTGTCCCCAGGCCTTCGGGGTGGATGCTCCGACGGATCAGTGGAGATTCAACAAAGCATATGCCTTTCCTCCGGTACCCGTCATTCTATGGTTCCTATCGAGACTCAGGGGGGAGAAGGCCGAAATTGTGGTAATAGCTCCATACTGGCCCAACAGGCCATGGTTTCCTCTCCTGTTACAGCTGAGCTTCCAGAGTCCAGTTCCCCTCCCAGCCAGATCAGATCTCCTGGCCCAGGGAATAGCTCTTCATCCATGCCCATCCCATCTCCGTCTGATGGCTTGGTTTTTGAGAGGGGAAGGCTAGAGGCATCAGGCTGCCCAAGCAGAGCAATTTCTACATTGTTGAATGCCAGAAGGCCTAATACCAATAAAGTATATCAAAGGATCTGGAAAAGATTCACAGACTATATTTCTATGGTTGAGGGTTCTCCTGATGAACCCAGGATACAAGACGTTCTAGGTTTTCTCCAAACAGGCCTGGATCTGGCCCTGTCAGTTAGTTCCCTAAGAGTGCAGATTTCGGCTATCTCGGCCTTTACTGGAATATCCTGGGCTAGACACACTCTTGTCAGACAATTCTTCAGAGGAGCTATAAGGCTCAGACCTCAGAGGAAACCAAGATTTTCCAAATGGGACCTTCCTCTGGTCTTGGATTTCTTCTCAGATAGAGAAGGACATCACACGGGTCAACTATCTATCAAGGAGCTCACCCTCAAATTGGTCTTCCTTGTAGCAATAACATCGGCTAAAAGAGTTTCTGAAATTGGTTTCCTAGGTTCCAAAGAACCATTCCTGACCTTCTTTCCAGATCGTGTAGTTATGATTCCCATGCTTGGGTCAAATCCTAAGGTAACATCGGTTTTTCATAAGAATCAAGAAATCGTTCTTCCTACCTTCCGGTCACCTGAGAACTCTAATGTCCATCCTTTAGATGTGGGAGAAGTCTTGAAACAATACCTGGAAGCCACAAAATCGTTTCGCCAATCGGATCATCTGTTCATTTTCTTTCAAGGGAAAAACAAAGGTGTGCGTGCTTCTTCCAGAACCATCGCAGCCTGGATCGTTCAGGCCATCCAAGGGGCGTATAAAGCGAAGGGTCTGGCTCCACCAGAGGCAGTGACCGCTCATTCCACCAGGAGCGTCTCCACATCATGGGCGGCCGCCCGTCATGTCTCCCCAGAAGTGATCTGCAAAGCGGCCTCATGGTCGTCGATAAACACATTTATGACGCACTATTGTGTAGAACCGGCGTCTTTGTCTTCAGTTAATTTTGGTTTACATGTCTTATCTATTGACGGTGTCAATTAAACCATTTTTTTTCTTTAACCAGCATTTGCCCACCCGGGTGTGTTTGGCTAGTCATTTCCCACACGTAGGCTGCCATGGAGTCTGTCAGGAAAACGGAAAATTTATTTAATATACTTACCGTAATTTTCCTTTCCTGATGGACTCCATGGCAGCAGGAGTTCCCTCCCATTGCTGGAGTAGGCTATATTACGGAACACGGTCTCTGGCTAGAAGCAAAGATTTATGGGAATAGGGTCCTATGAGGTATGAGAGGCGGGATTAACCCGCACGTAGGCTGCCATGGAGTCCATCAGGAAAGGAAAATTACGGTAAGTATATGAAATAAATTTTCCGTTTTATTTCAGCCATGTGACTGTAACTTTCCATTATTATTTCACCTAGCCAACTATATACTGTATGTGAATTGAGCATATGCTCTGTTTTTTAAATTACTACTAATGACAAAACTTGTTTTAGTTTGGATGGAGTGGAGAGGGATTAGAACCCCTGCCAGGTTTTTATTGTTGTCTGTGCCCCCCCCCCCCCCCCCGTTAGAGAAATTCACCCTCTGACAGGTCGCCGAATCTGACGGAACACCTGCATTGCATAGAGAATCTCATAGATCCAGTGATGACATTACTGGGTCTAAAATAAGAAATGTAATGACAATAAAGAAGCTTTATTTAAAACTGTCATTAGAATATTAATAGGGGTGGGGGGTGAAGCAGGGAATGCAAAATATTAGCTCTTGGGATCTGGCAGGTCATTTGGCTGTGATGATCCAGTACAGATGTCCAGACTGCTGGCATGTTAGGTCTTCTCCATCCTACTGAACACAGTAAATGGCCTTCCTAGGGACCACAGAATAGGTCTTCTAAGCACATCTCTTCCCCCCATAAGAAACCACTGTGATCCTACCTTTCAGGTTACCTCCAAACACTGCTATCCAGGTCCACGTCACCCCCAGCCAGCACTGTTCAACTCCCCACCACGTTGGCTTTTTACCCAGGTCTCATGAGTCACACAATGACCACCCGTGCCCAGCTCAAAATTAACCAAAAGACAAGTCTCAAGACAACTATATATATTAGAGGCCAACTTACTATGAAACCCAACCATTTAGAGACAGGCAAATGCCAAACCTAATTCTGGGATTGGAGGCCAAATTCAAGAGCAGGTCCACTTTATGCCGCAAGACCTACTGACCAGGAGATGCACCTCCCAAACCTACCTTCCAGGTTTCCCCCAAACCCTGCTGTCCAGGTCAATGTCGGCCTCAACCAATGCTGTTCAAGTTTTTCTATCTACGAGGCTTTATTCCCAGGTTCCATTTGAGTCCCACCATCAGTAAGTGACCAGTCCTGCCCAGCTTCATGCAGTCCACTGCCAGCAGATTCCAGAGGACTAATCACGCGTGGGCTGGGTGGGTTTGCTTCCTGACGGTGCCCCATGCAAGTCCCTGCCTCTCTGCCTGATGGAAGACCTACCAGAATCACATACCCAAGTCAGTGCAGGATCTGGCTGATGTCTGTGAGGGTCAGTTTAGTGCTGACACTCTGATACATCAGGTGGTATGAATGTGAGAGACAGGGGGGTGTCTAGGAATTCCTGTCCTGCATCATCAGCAGGTTTCCCCCGATCATCAATTAAAGGCAAATGGCTGGGGCCCTGTAGCAATGCCTTGATGAAACACTAAAACCCTAAACCCAGCAGTGTACTCCCTGTATATAATTAAAAGGCTTCATTTTAATGATCCTAACGTCACTACTTAGGCCGTGTTTACACTTGAAATTGTGTGTTTTTACTGCTCCCCCTTAAGCCACAAAGACAGCAGAGGGGGGTGCACATATAAATTTTGCATATGGCAAAAATGATCCCCAATGTCACATTCAGTGGACAGTACCGCCTGCCAAAAGTGACCTATTTAACTAAATGGGGGCACCCCGCAAACCTTGTGCAATTCACGTGGCTGTGGCACTCTGGTGTGGGAGTTTAAGGAGTCAAAACAGACAGTGTGGAGGCGATATAATTCCTTTTCACCACCCGTCTAATGCCCTCTGAAGACCAATCCAATGCAGATCAATCTTCAGAGGGCAATGCAAGTGTAACTGAGGCCTTAGTAAGTCACTGACTTGGGACAAGTGAGGGTGTATCAGGTGTCCTAATTCTTCTCTGAAACAAAAACTTGTGCAAATCAGTGATTTCTTAGTAGTAAAGGAAAAGGGTGACATATATAAAGCAGTCACCAATGACAACATGATGAATGTCACGGGGAACCTTCTGGGTTTGGAAGCAGAATTTCTCCTTGTTAGAATTCTATGAAGTTGGTCATCATATTGCATTGGCGGGAGCCCAGAGTCCTGGGTTTAGCATCCTTGATAAATGTAGCGGCCTCCACTCTCTCCCTCCGCTGTTGGCTGGTTTCGGCTTGTCTAGGGGTACCTTGGAGGAGAGAGTGCGGGGTCACCACGCCAAGCCTTCACCGCAGATGTTTGTGTGGTGTGAGCAAAGTTTCTTTACCTTCGGGTCGGTGTTCTGTGTTTGGAGCCTCTGCCTCTTCTCTGGAACAGTGTCTGCCAGTAAATGAGCCCCACACCAATAAAAGTCCAACACTCCTTTATTCTTCAATGTCAGGATGAAACACAATCAGTTGGACTCCCTCAAGCGAACAGACAGGGGGTGTGGATACGAGTAGGCCCAGGCACAATGAACTCTCCTATTCCTCTATCAGCGAATAGGTTTGGCACATGATCTATGCCACCTGTTGAGAATCTTGGTCAGTGCCACCGACCGGATGAACGATGAACCCTTCTCCTGACTGCACTCGGCCCCTGTTTAGGAAAATACCCCTCCGGGCGGTCTCCTGAGGCTCACCCGGCACCGGCAATCTGCTGCACCAGGTCTTCGGGTGAGTAGCTCCTCCGGTCCCTTACGCCTCTGGATTCGGGTACCCCACTCCCGGGGTCCCCTAGGAAATCCTTCCCTCACGGAGCCCAGCGGAGGACACTGGGCCCCAGGCCTCCAACCGAGTACCTCATCCCAGGCTGAAGGTGCCTGGGGTGGAACACGAGCTCCGGGTGTCCAGGCCTAGGCCGCCTGGACACTGACCACGAACCACAGCCCTCAGGCTGAAGGTGCCTGGGACTCGACAACCCCGTGACCAAAATGGCCGACCCCTTTATACCCTCCCCCAGCAAGCCCAGCGGAGCCCCCGCCCCGCTGTACTCATGCTGCGAGAGGCCAAAAAGGGTGCACCACTGCAACGATGGCCCAACCCCGGGCCCAAAGTGACAGCGCCACCCGCTGGGCCCCAGGGAACCACACATTACAGATCCCCCACCAAATTTAAACATAATAGAAAAGCATATACCCGCTATTTAAACTTTTACATATAATTTGCAATTTAAATAATAGATAGATAGAACATTGCATTATGTTAAAATTAAGCTTTTTATTTAAAAAAATTGCTTTAAATATAATATAACAGAATATCTTGGCATTCTTTATAGTATTCAGAAACTTTAGAATAGTCTTTACATAAAATACAAAATAAAAGCAGAAAACCAGTGATATCGTTCGGTGTCTCTGTCACCCTCACACAATAATCACTTCATCCTCCTCATATCTGGCTGGAGGACTAAAATTACTTTGGTTTCATCTCTGTATGATTTCCAAACAAACATAAAAAAAACAACATAAATAAATCTGTATAAAAGATGTTTTTTGGAAAGCTGTGCTACAGAATGTGGTGCAAGATGAGGCTCTGCTACAGAACACAGTGCAGCATAAGGCTCTGCTACAGAATATGGTGCAGGGTGAGGTTGGTTCTGCTGCAAAACATGGTGCAGGAAGAGGCCCTGCTACAAAATGTGGTGCAGGACGGCTAGGGTTGCCACTTTTTCTTCAAGCCAAACCTGAACACTTTAGAGGTGCACAGTCATTTTTTAATTTTTTTTAGTATACACTATAGGATTGTAACAGACCTGGGACACCTTCGGGCACTCCAAAGAGAATAGTAATGCGGCGTGCATAGAGCCCCCTCACCCTCCTGTCAAGCCCTGTTACGAGCCATGTTCCTGTTTGATTAATGTGTCCGGGTGTCAGGTGGACTGAAACCGGGACACATGATTCAAGACCTGGACTGTCCGGGTGAATCCTGGACAGATAGCAATCCTAAGGATGACACTCTGCTACAGAATGTGGTGCAGGATGAGGCTTTGCTACAGAACACAGTACATCATAAGGCTCTGCTACAGAATGTGGTGCAGGATGAGGCTCTGCTACAGAACACAGTACATCATAAGGCTCTGCTCCAGAACATGGTGCAGGATAAGGCTCTGCTACAGAACCTGGTGCAGGATGAGGCTCTGCTACAGAACCTAGTGCAGGATGAGGCTTTGCTACAGAACACACTACATCATAAGGCTCTGCTACAGAACATGATGCAGGAAGAGGCTCTGCTACAGAACACAGTACATCATAAGGCTCTGCTACAGAACGTGGTGCAGGATGAGGCTCTGCTACAGAACGTGGTGCAGGATGAGGCTTTGCTACAGAACGTGGTGCAGGATGAGGCTCTGCTACAGAATGTGGTGCAGGATGAGGCTTTGCTACAGAACAGAGTTCATCATAAGGCTCTGCTACAGAACGTGGTGCAGGATGAGGCTCTGCTGCAGAATGTGGTGCAGGATGAGGCTCTACTACAGAACATGGTGCAGGATGAGGCTCTGCTATAGAACACAGTTCAGGATGAGGCTCTGCTACAGAACATGGTGCAGAATGAGGCTCTGCTACAGAAAGCAATTCAGGAAGTTTATCTACTGCAGATTGTGGTGTAGTATAAAGCTCTGCTGCAGAACACGGTATGCTAAATTTGCTACAGAGGGCAGTGTATAATGAAGCTTGGCTGCAGAACAGGGTACAGGATGAAGCTCTGCTGCAGAGTGATATAGGAGACTCTTCTACAGATAAAAATGTGATAAAGAATACTGCGCTTTCTGGTAATGATAAAAATGATTCAAGAAATAAAAGATCCTTGTAGTGCTCTGATTGGAGGTTACGGATAGCTCATCTCTTGTATGCACATTCCCATGTCCTGGACCAGTATTATGGTGACTCTGTATAACCTCTTCGATTGTAAGCTCTAAGGAGCAGAGCCCTCTGATTACTCCCATTTTAAATTGTATTGTAACTGTACTGTCTGCCCTCATGTTGTAAAGCAAACTGTTGGCACTATATAAATTCTGTATAATAATAATAATAATAACAACGGACATGGAGATGTCCTGGACTGCAAGCGGATTGTCATAGTGCCCTCATATTTATGCAGACCTCCAGTTTTATTTCATATGCCCCTAAACACCCCCAACTCTCCACTGTGCCACCCCTGTGTCCTCCATCATTAAAAATTGCCAAATGACGAGTAGAACCCAAAACAAAGAACCAGATTCCAATCCATCAGAAATCCTGAGTCCCTGTCCAGTCCTGAGATAGATTTGTACATACCGGAACCACAAAAATACTGCTGAAACCCAAACCACAGCCTAGGGCCTGCGAAGGGTAGCTTCTAAACACTGCGCCAATCTGCATCGTCCAATCAAAGTCTTGCATAACTAGCAATTCCTACAAAGAAAGGAGACCATTTCTGATTGGTGCGTAAAGCTCCGGGCACATTTCTCTGTGGGCAAATGTTCACATATTCACATATACATCTAAATTAGGGCCCCTGTGATATATTAATCTGGTGGCTTACTTCAATATTCTTGGGTTTGGAGACTCCAAAGAGATTTGAATGAAGATACAGAATGGGCCAGTAGGAGGTCAGGAAGAACGCAATGATTGTACTCATAAAGCAAGATACTGGTCATCCTGTAAGGAACTACAAATCTCAGCATTCTGTGCGAACCTCAGACATACATCTCACTCCTTACTTCCTTTTCACACTAAAATAAAGCTCAAAAAATTTATAAAAACGGATACAGAAAATTTCAATATACTTAGAGGTCATTTAAAGCCTAACTGTGCTTTCAGTTTAAAGCAGCTAAACACATTTCAGGGGCATCAAGCAAAATATGTGCAAAGTCTTACAGTTTTATTTTCTTAGAAAGCAGGAAAGTCTGTCACCTGCCAGCATTCTGCAGAGAAGGACCCTTGCTCTCTATGTGAAAACAGAGGTCTCCCTGCAGAAGTCCCACAAACCGCCTGCTGAGTCAGTGCTAGTGCTCTCCAATTATGCATTTTACTGATTGCAAAGCTATAGGTCAGACTCAGCAGGGGGCATGTCAGCCCTTTGCAGAGAGACCACTGCTTCCATACAGAGAGCAAGAGTCCTTCTCTGCAGCATGCTGGCAGGAAACAGACTTTTCTACTCAGGCTGTGAATGCCTTTTAAAGCAAAACACACATTTTTTGTTTTGATGCCTCCGAATGTATTTAGCTGATTTAGTTAGGCTGTAAAAATTTTTTTAGGATTGTCAGTAGAAAAAAAAAAACACTTGACTTTTCCGACGAGCCGCCTTCTTCTCAAATGTCAATATGTTGAAGCAAAAAGGATAAAATTACAAAATATAAAAAAGTAAGAATTCGAGTCTGCTCGTCTGTGAATATAAAAAGGTGCTTTGGACAGTGATGGGTCATTTCACAAATGTGAGAACATTGCTGGGAGGGTCTGTAGGTGAGGAAAATCCCATTGGCCGTTAAGATCCAGCTTGTCTTGGGAAATCAGTAGGATACATCGCCCATATCGGTGCGGAATGAAATTTTTTTAAGATCAACGTTGGCTGCTTAGTCTTGTAAACATTCAGTCATAAATAATACTGAGCCGGTTCACACCAAGGACCCCGCCTGACTCTGAGCTGGAACCATAACGGGGACGGCCCCCATGCGCACCAGATTGGACGGAGTCACCCCAGACGAAATGTTTAAATCCTTCCTGAGAGCTTGCTGTTCCACACCGTTTGTTTTCTGGGTGGAGCTTCTGTTTGTTGGCACGGCGGTAGTGTAGTAGTTGCCATTTATTGGCGCCATGTACGAGGGCAGGGACTGGCTGGACATACTAGGGGTTGGTGTTGTTACTCGGCCTCTGTCGCTGATATAGGGGGGTCTGTATCCGGCAGTGCTGCCTGTAGCAGTATTTATGGAGGTGGTGTCAGAGGGGGACTTGGGAGGGTAAGGCTTGTGGTCCCGGTTGCTGTTCATGGAGGATAGGGTGCCGTTTTTGAAAGTAAGCTCTGACCCATTTGCCTTGGCCCAGGTGAGTGTTTTTGGGGCCGCTGCGTCCTCCCTGAAGATAAAGCAGAGATATTAAAATGAGCAATTCAATTCATTATACCTGAAAAGATAAGGATACATCTTACATGGAAAGTACTTTGTATTTTTACTGAGCAGAACTCAAGCAAACAAAAATATAACTAAGCAACCCTTTAGAACAGGGATATGCAATTAGCGGACCTCCAGCTGTTGCAGAACTACAAGTCCCATGAGGCATAGCAAGACTCTGACAGCCACAAGCATGACACCCAGAGGCAGAGGCATGATGGGACTTGTAGTTTTGCAACAGCTGGAGGTCCGCTAATTGCATATCCATGCTTTAGAAAAATAAATTTAAAAAAGCAGCTTTTTTTTGCCATTTAATCCTGAGTTGTCTTACACATTACTCTTTTTCTTTTTCGTACATCACGGGACACAGAGCGACTTAGTCATTACTAATGGGTTATATAGATTACCTTCAGGTGTTGGCACTGGCCAATTCCAAACCGGAAGTACCCTCCCCTATATAAGCCCCTCCCACCCGGGAGCACCTCAGTTTTTTGCCAGTGTCTAAGGTGTTGGCCAAAGAGTAACATGTGTTTTCACTGGGCTTGCGTACAGGTTCTTTTGGGCCTTAGTAAGCTGTTCCGGATCCCACCAAAAAAGCTTCATAGCTAAACGGTCGGTACCCGGGCCTTGCAGCAGAAGAGCAAGGTTTTGCCTGTAATGCCTCTCTTAGGAGGGCTGGACCCTGGGATCCAGAGCTCTGGTCATACCCACGACCAAGATGTTTTCTGTGCAGGGTGCTATACAGGTCCAGGGGAGTGGAATCCTTGGGAACCCGGTCCCTGAAGGTTTAATTACAATGCCTGCCGTGATAGGTGAAGTTTGGACTTCTGTGGACCAAACAAAGTCCTGCGGCGGGGATCAGGTAAGTGGGGGCCCCCAGGAACTTGGTTCTATTGGGGGACCCCCAAGCCTAATTTGTCTTTCTGTCTGTTACCTAACGGTATTCCCGCTAAATATCTGTGTTTGCCTGTAACTACTGAAAATGTAAAATTTTAATAGTAGTCAAGAAAAAAAAAAAAAGGACCGCGGTACCTGTGTTAAACCACTAGAGGCCGCTGTAGTCCATTTTTCTTGTCATGTGGATCTTTGGTTTTCTCAAGTCAAAAGATCCAGGCAGCTGGTAAGTTTCTCTGTGGGAATCCACTTCCTCTGCCCTGTTGCTGCGCTCATCCACCGCACAGGCCCTCCGGCAAAAAGGGCCCTGGCTCCTAGTCCCCTGTTTGATTTCGAAAAGGGCGCCAATGGCGCACGGGCGCGCGCGCGGGCGCGTGCACGCGCCTCCTATGAAAAAAAGGGGCGGGGCGGGTGGATGACGCTCGATGCGCGCCGCGGCGCTTCTGCGCATGTGCGGGCGTCCCAGCATAGTTAAAAGACACAGTACAAGTGTCAGCTGGATGCAAACAGAGCTAGCAACAAACAGTGGCACACAGAGGCGGTTGATGCAGGCATCCCCATAGAAAGGCACTTTAGTGGACACCAGCTGGTATATAGCAGCACCTGTGTTAGATTATTACCAGCAAAATTGGTGTATGACGACGGGAATACCTCAGCTTTGTGCTTAAAGGATATGTCGTCCAGACGCTCCGGAAATAGATCTTCCAGGAAGCCAAAGGGGTCTCCATCGGGCTCTGAGGATATTGGGCATGCTTGTACTGCACCAATCTCCCCTGAGAATTCAGAGGTCAGTAGCCGTAGAAACCCCGCAGGAATGCCTGGTGCTGCGGCTGTCCCCAGTCCACCTGCTCCTGTATATATAACAGAGGAGGTTTTATCCTCAACTCTGGGAGGATTGGAAGAGAGATTAACAGCATTGATCGCTGCTTCCCTGTCTCAGGAAAAGCGCGTCCGATCTCCGTCTCCTCCTTCAGAGTGCCTGTTAGTGGAGGAACAGCCCCACACAGAGATCGACCTACCTGAAGGGGATCAGGATGAGGTTGATTCAGTTATGGAGGAATCAACAGTGGAAGAACCTTTCTCAGCATCTCAGGCTGAAAGATTATGGGTTCAGTCTCTGACTAATATGGTCCGATCAGCATTTAAAATGCCTCTGGCGGAACCACCATCCACTACGGTTTCCTCGCTGGGGTCGCTAAAAGCTCCCCAGGCTGTCTGTTCCTTCCCAATCCACCCTTTATTAGAAGGGCTTATTTACCAGGATTGGGAGCATCCTGATAAAATATTTGCTCCCCCCAAGAGATTTCCGGTGATCTATCCCATGGAGGATAAGTTCATAAAAAAATGGAGGGTCCCTACAGTGGACACAGCCATCTCTTCTGTGAACAAATCACTGACATGTCCAGTAGATAATGTTCCAATGTCAAAGACCCAATAGATAAAAAATTGGAGTCTTTACTAAAATCTGCTTTCTCTACAGCAAGCATGGTGACACAACCTGCGGTAGCAGCGATTGGAGTCTGCCAAGCAGTGAAAGATCAGTTGAAACAAGTCTTAAGGGACTTACCAGATCAGCAGGCTCTTGCCCTAGCTGACCTGCCTAGAGCCTTGTGTTTTGCGGTGGACGCCATAAAGGATACAATCCAACAGGCCTCCCGCTTTACGCTGTCTATAGTACATATGCGTAGGCTTCTGTGGCTCAAAAACTGGTCTGCTGAAGCTCCCTGTAAAAAACTGCTGGTTAGCTTCCCATTTCATGGAGAACGCTTATTTGGAGAAGATCTGGACAAATATATCCAGAAAATTTCTGCCGGTAAAAGTTCACTCTTACCGGTTAAGAACAAGGGTAGAAGTCCTTCTTTTAAGAGGCCTACTTCTCCAGTCCCTGGCACATCGGCTGTGAAACAGTTCCGACGGCCTCCGCGGTCAAATCCAGGGGGCAGAAATCAGGGACAATCACAGGGTATCAAGAAACCCTGGGTCAAGAGAGGTACAAAACCTCCCCCTAAGTCATGAAGGGTTGCCCCCACTCAGTCGGGTGAGGGGAAGACTTCAGTTGTTCACAGAGACCTGGCGGGACACCATCAGAGATGGGTGATCCCCGCAGTAAGTCTGGGATACAGGCTGGAGTTAAAAGACATTCCTCCTGCCCATTTTATAAGGTCAAACGTGCCAAGCGATCCCCAGAAGAGTGGATCCCTCCTTCTGGCACTAGAGCAACTATTGCCCCAAGGGTAATCATGAAGGTTCCCTTGAAAGAAAACGGGTTCGGGTTTTACTCGAACCTTGTCACAGTCCCCAAACCAAATGGGGACATGAGGCCCATATTGAATATAAAAGGGCTAAACAAGTTCCTACATATCAGGATTTTTTTCGGATGGAGTCGATCCGATCGGTGGCCACCGCCCTACAAGGGCAGGAATGGTTAGCCTCGATCGACATAAGGGATGCTTATTTGCATATTCCCATCTGTCCGGCCCACCAGAAATTTCTACGCCTTGCAGTAGAAGGGCGCCATTTTCAGTTCAGAGCCTTACCTTTCGGTCTGGCCACGGCACCACGAGTGTTCACAAAAATTCTGGCCCTACGATTGGCCAAACTAGGAACACAAGGTGTAACGATAATGGCATATCTAGACGACTTGTTGCTGATAGACCACTCAGTGAAAAAAACTAGAAGTGGTCGTTCACAAGATAATCAAGTATCTGGAATCTCACGGTTGCATTATCAACCGAGACAAGTCAGCCCTAAAACCAGTCAAAAGCCTGGAATACTTGGGGGCTAAGACTGGATTCAAATCAGAGAAAGATTTTCTTACCTCCAGAGAAGGTGTCGTCTTTGAAAGATTTGACCCACTTAGTGGGTACAAAAAAGAAAAACCATCCATACGCCTGTGTATAAGGCTGCTGGGAAAAATGGTGGCTTCATTCGAAGCGGTACCCTACGGTCAATTCCATTCAAGGAACTTGCAGAGGGCCATACTGTCAGCCTGGAACAAAAAAGTTCAGGCTTTAGACTTACCAATGTCCCTGTCCCCTTCCGTTCGCAAGAGCCTCCATTGGTGGTTGGTGCCCCAGAATCTGGGAAGGGAAACCCTTCAGTCTGGTTTCTTGGAAGGTGGTCACTACAGTTGCCAGCCTCATAGGCTGGGGGGCAGTACTGGAGCAATGGTCTCTCCAGGGCAAGTGGTCAGAAGCAGAGAAGGCCCTGCCCACCAATCTCTTAGAGATACGAGCAGCCCGGTATGCCCTAGTAGCATGGACATCCAAACTCCAAGGGTCACCTGTCAGAATTCAATCAGACAATGCCACAGCAGTGGCATATATCAATCTCCAGGGTGGCACCAGGAGTCGTGCAGCCCAGAGGGAAGCGAAATGCATCCTGGAATGGGCAGAAAGGTATGTCACAGCCATATCCGCGGTTTTCATCCCAGGAGTGGAAAATTGGAGAGCGGACTTTTTTTAAGTCGCCAGCAATTATGCCCGGGGGAATGGTCTCTTCACCCTGAGGTTTTCCAGGCAATATGCCAGCGGTGGGGAACACCGGATGTAGATCTGCTAGCATCCAGATTCAACGCAAAGATGGACAGATTTGTGTCTCGCACAAAGGATCCCCTAGCTTGCGGTTCGGATGCCCTAGTGTTCCCTTGGGATCAGTTCAAGCTGATATATGCATTCCCACCGCGATTAATCCGCAGAATCAGGGTAGAAAAGAAACCAGTGATTCTGGTGGCTCCAGCGTGGCCCCGAAGGGCATGGTATGCGGAGATTGTAAAAATGTCAGTGGGAAGTCCTTGGACCCTCCCACATCGTCCGGACCTGCTTTCGCAAGGACCGATATACTACCCTTCCTTACCAGCCCTAGGTTGACGGCCTGGCTATAGAAGCCCACATTCTAAAAAAGAGAGGGCTCTCTAATCCTGTGGTATCTACCATGATCAATGCCAGGAAGCCGGTATCCAGGCAGATCTATTATAGGATCTAGAAGGCGTACATCACGTGGGGTGAGGCCAGGAAATGGCATCCACGTAAGTACGTAATAGGTAGGATTCTGGACTTCCTACAGTGGGCTGTACATAGGAAGCTTGCCTTGAGTACTATCAAGGGTCAGACGGCCTTGTCAATATTTTTTTTTCAAAGGCCCTTGGCTTTGCATTCATTAATCAAAGCTTTCATACAAGGAGTGATGCGTATTAGCCCTCCGGTTAGTATTCCCATATGTCCATGGGACTTAAACCTGGTTCTGTCGGTTCTACAGAAACAACCATTTGAACCATTGCGGCACATTTTCTTGGTTCTGTTCACCAGGAAATTGATTTTCTTAGTAGCCATTTGTTCGGCTAAAAGAGTATCGGAATTAGCCGCCTTGTCCTGTAAGGAGCCATATCTGGTTATCCATAAGGACAGAGTAGTATTACGTCCTCATCCAGCCTTCTTCCTAAGGTGGTATCGAGGTTCCATTTGAACCAAGATGTGGTTCTTCCTTCCTTTTTCCCCAAACCTAGTTCGGTAGAGGAAAAGTTATTGCATTCTTTGGATGTAGTAAGAGCAGTTAAAGCTTATCTTAAAGCCACTGCTCAGATTCGTAGAACGGATACTTTGTTTGTTCTGCCGGAAGGCCCCAGAAAGGGTCAGGCAGCATCAAAAATCTACTTTAGCCAAGTGGATTCGACAGGTCATAATACAAGCCTATGGCTTGAAAAGGAGACCGCCTCCGTTCAAAGTTAGGGCGCACTCCACAAGAGCAGTTGGAACTTCATGGGCAGTGCATCACCAAGCCTCCCTGGCTCAAGTACTGTAAGGCCACAACATGGTCCTTAGTACACACGTTTACTAGATTCTACCAGGTAGACGTCAGAAGTCAGGAGGATGTCGCCTTTGGGCGCAGTGTGTTGCAGGCCGCAAAAGAGCCTCATGCCTGATGGCGCCCAGCTTATGTATCCCTCCCCTCATTTGGCATTGCTTTGGGACGTCCCATTAGTAATGTCTAAGTCGCTCTGTGTCCCGTGATGTACGAAAAAGAAAAAGGGATTTTTATAACAGCTTACCTGTAAAATCCTTTTCTTGGAGTACATCACGGGACACAGAGCTCCCACCCCTCTTTTTGGGACACTTATTGCTTGGCTACAAAACTGAGGTGCTCCCGGGTGGGAGGGGCTTATATAGGGGAGGGTACTTCCGGTTTGGAATTGGCCAGTGCCAACACCTGAAGGTAATCTATATAACCCATTAGTAATGACTAAGTCGCTCTGTGTCCCGTGATGTACTCCAAGAAAAGGATTTTACAGGTAAGCTGTTATAAAAATCCCTTTTTTGTTAGTAGATGTCCTCAGTCTTCTGGGTTGAATAACATCCAACATCATTCAAACCACTTCCTCTGAGCCCAGTCCATCATTGATGGACCAGACAGCCTGGACTCACAGTGCTAATGCACTAAACAGAGCGCCCACGTCATTATGTGTGCGCCATTCAAAGCAGCAATAAGTACCGCTGATCACCACCTACAAAGGAGAAGAGGAAGGACCTATGAAGCCACCAGAACAGTCAGTTGACCCTTAAAATAATCATTTGATTTTTTTTTTTTAAGTCTGGTGGGGAGTTCGAGGGTGGGGGGTGTTTTTTTGTTTTTTTAAGTTCAGTTGTGAAGGGATTTCTAATATGACTGTTAAATATACAGAAAAGAAAACCCTTAACCTGTACAGAAGCAAAATAAAGTACAGAAACAAAGTCTGTGAAGCTGCTCAGTGACCGCTCCCAGAACAGCTATTGCTGATGATTCTTACTTAATTTCATTCTCCATCTCGTCCTGAGCTTCCTTCTTCTGCCGTCGGTATAAATAGATCAAAACAGTTATTAAGATGGCCAGGCAGCACAAACCGACAATCGACCCGACCACAGCCCCGACTATGATGGCCACTCTGGACGCTGGAATATAAAAGAGTGTGTGTTAAGAGAACTCCGCCAGGCTACATTTCCATTTAAACCATTCTTCACAAATTGGTGTTTTTTTGCCCCTCTTATTCCTCCTGTGTGACCCTCTGATTCTTCCTGTGTCTTATTCTTCCTATGTCTTATTCCTCCTATGTGACCCTCTTATTCTTCCTGTGTCTTATTCCTCCTATGTGACCCTCTTATTCTTCCTGTGTCTTATTCTTCCTATGTGACCCTCTTTTTCCCCCTGTGTCTTATTCCTCCTATGTGACCCTCTTATTCTTCCTGTGTCTTATTCTTCCTATGTCTTATTCCTCCTATGTGACCCTCTTATTCTTCCTGTGTCTTATTCCTCCTATGTGACCCTCTTATTCCCCCTGTGTCTTATTCCTCCTGTGTGGCCCTCTTATTCCTCCTGTGTCTTATTCCCCCTGTGTCTTATCCCCCCTGTGTCTTATTCCTCCCGTGTGGCCTTCTTATTCCTCCTGTGTCTTATTCCTCCTGTGTGTCCCTCTTATTCCTCCTATGTGGCCCTCTTATTCCTCCTGTGTCTTTTTCCTCCTGTGTGGCCTTCTTATTCCTCCTGTGTCTTATTCCTCCTGTGTGGCCTTCTTATTCCTCCTGTGTGACCCTCTTATTCTTCCTATGTCTTATTCCTCCTATGTGACCCTCTTATTCTTCCTGTGTCTTATTCCTCCTATGTGGCCCTCTTATTCCCCCTGTGTCTTATTCCTCCTGTGTCTTATTCCTCCCGTGTGGCCCTCTTATTTTTCCTGTGTCTTATTCCTCCTGTGTGGCCCTCTTATTCCTCCTGTGTGACGCTCTTATTCTTCCTGTGTCTTATTCCTCCTATGTGGCCCTGCTATTTCTCCTGTGTCTTATTACTCCTGTGTGTCCCTCTTATTCCTCCTATGTGGCCCTCTTATTCCTCCTGTGTCTTTTTCCTCCCGTGTGGTCTTCTTGTTCCTCCTGTGTTGGCCTCTTATTCTACCTGTGTCTTATTCCTCCTGTGTCTTATTCCCCCTGTGTCTTATTCCTCCCGTGTGGCCTTCTTATTCCTCCTGTGTCTTATTCCTCCTATGTGGCCCTCTTATTCCTCCTGTGTCTTTTTCCTCCCGTGTGGCCTTCTTGTTCCTCCTGTGTCTTATTCCTCCTGTGTTGCCCTCTTATTCCCCCTGTGTCTTATTCCTCCTGTGTTGCCCTCTTATTCCCCCTGTGTCTTATTCCTCCTGTGCCTTATTCCTCCTGTGTTGCCCTCTTATTCCCCCTGTGTCTTATTCCCCCTGTGTCTTATTCCTCCTGTGTCTTATTCCTCTTTGTCTTATACCCCCTGTGTCTTATTCCTCCAATGTTGCCCTCTTATTCCCACGTATCTTATTCCCCCTGTGTCTTATTCCTCCTGTGTCTTATTCCCCCTGTGTCTTATTCCTCCCGTGTGGCCTTCTTATTCCTCCTGTGTCTTATTCCCCCTGTGTCTTATTCCTCTTGTGTCTTATTCCTCCTGTGTGTCCCTCTTATTCCTCCTATGTGGCCCTCTTATTCCTCCTGTGTCTTTTTCCTCCTGTGTTGCCCTCTTATTCCCCCTGTGTCTTATTCCTCCTGTGTCTTATTCCTCCTGTGCCTTATTCCTCCTGTGCCTTATTCCTCCTGTGTTGCCCTCTTATTCCCCCTGTGTCTTATTCCCCCTGTGTCTTATTCCTCCAATGTTGCCCTCTTATTCCCACGTATCTTATTCCCCCCTGTGTCTTATTCCTCCTGTGTTGCCCTCTTATTCCTCCTGTGTCTTATTCCTCCTGTGTCTTATTCCTCCTGTGTCTTATTCCCCCTGTGTCTTATTCCCCCTGTGTCTTATTCCTCCAATGTTGCCCTCTTATTCCCACGTATCTTATTCCCCCTGTGTCTTATTCCTCCTGTGTTGCCCTCTTATTCCTTCTGTGTCTTATTCCTCCTGTGTCTTATTCCTCCTGTGTCTTATTCCTCCTGTGTCTTATTCCTCCTGTGTCTTATTCCCCCTGTGTCTTATGCCTCCTGTGTTGCCCTCTTATTCCTCCTGTGTCTTATTCCCCCTGTGTCTTATTCCTCCTGTGTTGCCCTCTTATTCCTCCTGTGTCTTATTCCCCCTGTGTCTTACACCCCCTGTGTTGCCCTCTTATTCCCTGGCCCTGTGTCTTATCCCTCCCGTGTGGCCTTCGTACTCTACCAGTGTGGCTCTCTCATTCCTATGTGGCCTGTGTGTCACTGTTAGGGTCCTTTCACACAAGCGTGCATCCTGGATGCATTTGTCAGTTTTTCCAGACAGAACCACATGGTTGGTCTATGGACGGGTGGATGTACACAGACGTACGTCCATTTCCATACACTTACATCCAAGTCTATTCATGTCTGTCATGTTTTCTTCCTTTTCCATTTTTGCAGACATAAATGGATGCAAACAGATGCTGTCTATTTATGCTTGTTCCATTTACATCAGTTTGTAGGCAAGAAACTTATTTTTTGTTTATCATTTTGTTTCCAACTATGACAAATTTCTTCAACAACTGAAAAAAAAAAAAAAAACAGATGTATACTAATGTAAATGGAACTGAACCGAACAAAGGAGGCATGAATAGGGCTATATGCACACTGGGAGTCCAGCCCCTGTGCGTCTGTTTTGACAGGTTGCAGGCAGTGGGGCTGAATGATGCACCAGTGCCTCCCAGGCGCATGAAAACGCTGAGATTGGATGCACAGGGGCTAGGCTCCCAGTGTGCATACGGCCTAAAGTGATGGAAAAGAATTTTGGTTTCATGTTTGTTTTTTTAATCCGTTTTTGTGACAGACCTGGTGATGCTTGTGTGAAAGGACCCTTACTTCCCCATAAACAGCAAAGCTCCACCAATGATCTGAGGGCCTGTGATGAAGGACTTTCATTTGTGTCAGAACTGATTCTCTTGACATACAAGTCACTCTGTAATTGGCTTTTTACATGTACCTGTCTGGGGGAAACTGTTTTGTATTTTCAGCCAATACTAGGCTGTAGCTCATCAATTTACCACAGTAGCAGAAGACACATGGACCAGGTACAGTAGGGTGACCAGACATCCCCGGTTTCAAGGGACAGTCCCCGAATTGAGGACACTGTCCCCGGACCAAGTCTGTCCCCGGTTTTGTCCCCGGATTGGATTTAAACAGGGGCTGGGGCAATTTCAAAGACAGTCAGTGCAGAATAAAAAAATAAAAAAATCTGAATTACACCCCCGCTCCGCCGCTCCTACTAGCTTAGGGGGGTGTATTTCTTTCCATTATCTGTGCCCCTTTTCTGATGATCATGTGCTGGTCGTAGCGGAGGGAAAAATTCATTCAGCTCCGCTCGCATGTTCTTCTGCCTTGGCTCAAGTCCCAGCCAGCCGCCTGCCTGCTTATCTCCTTGTCTTCCCTGGCGGAGTGTTTTTTCTCCGCTCCCCACCCAGTAGTAGCCGGGGCCCGGAGAGCAAGACTTGACAGGCTGTGAGGCGGGCGGCGACGGGCAGAGAGTCGCTAAATGCCGCCATTACTAGTAAAAAAAAATATATGTCCCCGGATCTCATTTTAAAAATCTGGTCACCTTAATATACAGGCCTCCTAGAGGTCCTATGGTCTGAGTATCAGCTCTGGTGACAAGATGAGGTGCACAAATAACATTAGACAGGTACACTTTAATGGGCTCATTTATGTTATATGCAGCATTTCACAGCCCCTGTACCCACCTGAGGTCACCTCCATTGTGATATTACACTCTGCCACACCGGCCGTGTTCTTGGATGTACACACATAAGTTCCACTGTGTTCACTGGTAATATTCGTCAGAGTTAACGTCCCCTTCACAGAATCTACAACGAGAAAAAAAAAATGTCCATGTGTAAATGAAATCATAACCCATTTGTAGGAGGAGCCAAACCAGTGTTTCTGAGAGCTGAGTAAACATATGTATACTTATACTTTGTCTGTCTACATTGTAGAAATTGTATGTTCACAGAAATTACACAGCAATAGACAGCAAAGGCATCCCCTTTTGTTGCAGGATTATACACTTCTTCCGGCAGAAGAGGGCGCTGTTTAATAACAAGTTTCTTTGTTATTTTACTCCCACATTGCAGGCACACCGAATGATGCAGAATCTCTTATATCACTTTTATAATTCTTTGTCAAGATGACTGCCCAAATCTTGGAGGAGTTTAGTGTCCAAGAAGATATGCTGTACTCCCCAAGATGGCTGCCTGGAGCCCATAGCAGGGTACACCTAGTCCTCAATGGGTGCCTGCCAGCCTGAAGATACAGCACAGTGCCACCTTCAGGTTGGAAGATATATCGCAGCTTCCATCTGCCCACACCTTATCACTATGACAGTGGTCTCCAAACTCTCCAGGGGCCCTTTGCTTGCCTTTATCTGGCATGTAGGGCACTATTTTACCAACTGACACCAATGATGGCGCACCATTCCCCCTACTGACACCATCAATGGGGCACTATTCCTCCTATTGAAACCAATCATGGGGCACTGATGCAGAGACATTTTCCACTCCCACTGGCCACAGTCCGGGCCCCCTAAAGCCTATAGGACAGTAACCTAGCCCTATATTTAGAAAGTTTGGACCTCTGCACTATGAGAAAGTTATAGAACACTCTTCTGAAACAAAACTGTGTACTGTGCTTTAACATGTGTTACCGCAACACAATATTGTAAATTGGCCCTTACTGGTTGTTTTTTTTTTTTTTTATCATTAACAAGTACTTGCAAAATGGTTACTAAATGCCAATCCCTTAAACACTGCATACTAATATATTGTGATTTTTGTTTCTTTTTAGTGTGATGCCATGTCAGTGCCATTTTTTACAATCTACAAACAATAAATAAAATAAATAAAAAATTATAAAAAAATAAATCATACAGTTCAAGGAGCAGAAACCTGGATCAACCAATCAGAACTCAGCACATTGCAGTCAGAAAAGCAGATTCTGATTGGATGCTCTGGGTAACGGTTTTATTAAATACACTTGTTGTATATCTTTAGCTCTGAAAGTCCAGGCCCAGTTTTCTAAGCTACAACAATCTTTTATCAGAACTTTTTTTACCGTGGGCTGGTGGGAAGAATACCACATTGGTCGTGGCCTTCTTTATCCAGGAGTAGTTGGGATTTGGTTGCCCTGTCGATGACCGGCAGCTGAGGGTGATGTTGGCACCGATATACGGACTTCCATTTAGTTGGCAGGTGGGTTTAGAAGGAGGAACTAAAAAAACAGACAGAAAAGGGGTTAGAGATCACAGATTCCAACAACAAGGCTAAGCGAACAACAGAGCTGGGGTGCAAAGTGCTGCCACCCAGATTTTAATTTGCAGAGGTCAGATGGTAGGAATTGTCAGATGTCTGGCCATGGGTTACTGCCCTTTGAGCAAATAATCCTGACATTTTTTTAATAAAATAAAAAGGATCAAGGAGTGCCCAGCATGTCCATCCTACAGCTACTACAACCAAACTGGTCCAGATAATGAAGGACTGAATGTGCCTTGCCTAATATACAGATTCCTTTATGTACAAAAGATTTCTTTATAAAACTTGCAATAAAATCTGGCCAGTTTAATAAAAGAATAGTAAAAGGTGACAAATAGGCAGGAATGTTTTGTATACAGTGTATTAATCTTTATACAAAGGCAGGTATGTCTTGTATGGCAGTGTATTTACTATAAAATACTGTATAGGCAGAGTATTAAAGGAAATATATAGACAGCTATGTCCTATAGGCAGCAGATAAATGGTAATATATAGACTGAAATGCTCTACCCCAATCTGTCCGATTTTCTCCTACTTTATCCACTTTCAGACGATCCCTGAAAACTCATCTCTTCAGAGAAGTCTATCTGGCCCCCACCTAACAACTGTCCATTTATCTTCTCCGTCAGCACATCCCCCACAGTTATTACCTCTTGTATCTCTTGACCTTCCCTCATAGATTGTAAGCTCTAAGGAGCAGGGCCCTCTGATTCCTACCATATTAAAGTGTATTGTATTTGTACTGTCTATCCTCAAGTTGTAAAGCGCTGCGTAAACTGTTGGCGCTATATAAATCCTGTATAATAAAAATAATAATAATAATAAATTATAGGCAGCAGATTAATGGTAATATATAGAGAGGTACTGTATGTCTTAAAAGCAGCATATTAATGGTAATATATAGACAGGTATGTATTATAAGCAGTGTACTCATGGTAATACATAGGCAGGTAGAGCAACTTTCAGAACAAACTGAAAATAGTTGGATAAAATACAGAACACTGACACCTTTGCTGTACAGCTTTTATTAATGTCCCCTAGTGAGTTAAAATAATACTTAAAGCAGACCTGTCACTAACATTTATACATCACCTGAAGCAATAGGGTACATAAATGCTATATAACATACAAATTCTGAACTCCCAATTGTGATCTATGGCCTACCTGGCTACCAGGAGCATATAGAGTGTTTTATGTCATTACAAATGGCAGAGTGTCTATTCAATTCGGTCGGAAAGACCTTGTGTTGGCATGTAAAAAGGATAAGTAATGTACTGTCATTGTGAAGAACTACTTAACATATGGCTGCCCCCCCCCCCCCCCGTCAGTTACTGACCACTTTATAACTTTATAAATACCCCTAATACTGCAGTACAGAGCATGGGAGATTATAATATTGCTGTGGCTAGTTTTCATTAGAGCAAATGTAGTACTGAGTAGTGACCACTAGGTGGCATATGTAGACCAGACAACAGTGCAAAGCAGTGCTGCCAAATAAAGTATTGTTGTATTTGCTGTTATTATTATTATTTTCCCTGATGTTATACAAAATAATAACTAAAAATGAGGATGGGTATTGCAGATAATAAAAATATAAATGTTCTCAGTGACATAGGCCTCTTGCACACAGAACATTTAAAAAACGCCAGCGCTGCTGCCAGGAAAAAGCAGCGTTAAAAACGCACTGTTAGCTGCGTTTTTGAATAGCCTTTATGAACGTTTTCCTGTGTTTTTTCAGTAAAGACACTCCCTATAATGTAGAAACGCCTAATGCGGCTAAACGCAGCTTAATGCTTGTTACAGCGTTTAGCTGGGTTTTTTTTTTTTTTTTAGTTTTTCGTTTTTACAGCACAACAGCCTCTGTTCCTGGACGCACAGGCTGTCTTTTTTTTCTACTGCCCCTAAACGCTTATGCCTCCAAACGCCTTTGAAGTTTATATGTGCATGGACACAAAGCGTAATGTCCTGTGTGCATGAGCCCTTACATATAGAGCAAAGTAACAATTTGGTAGAGTGCAAAGGATAAAGTCCCTTGTTACCAGCTACTCTCTGGAGAATGTTATACAGTATAAGTGACTTATTTTTACCCTGTATTGACTGTATATACTGCTGACATGATACATGGCACTTTACAGGATGTGTAACATAAGTCTCACTGATCCCTGCTGCACCTCCAGGAGAATTCAAGGACGGGAAGCGCCACTCCAGGTGAGCAATTGCTGGAGGCGGAATGAGCTGGGTGCAAGCCACGGCTCGCTACCGATGATCAATAAGCAGAAAAGAACGGCTGCACACCAAGGAACGTTCCAACAAGTTTATTCCAAATAGCAATTGACAGCCAACAAGACAAGTGCCTGAACCCAGGAGGTGACGCGTTTCACACTGACCTCCTCAGTGCTTCTTCAAAGAAGTTGGCTGTCAATTGCTATTTGGAATAAACTTGTTGGAACGTTCCTTAGTGTGCAGCCGTTCTTTTCTTCTCTGCACCTCCATGAGCTCACACTCCAACCATGGTCATGCAGGTCAGACAAACGGGCAATACGACCATTGCAGCCAGACACCTAGTAACTCCACTGGGCTGTGCGAGAACACTTGTGTGAGCCCAAAGTGTGTACAAACTCCATGCAGATAATGCCCCTGGTTGTAACTGAATCTTGGGTCCCAGTGCTGCAAGGCAACACACACCGTGCCATGTGGCTAGCATTTATTTACCAAAAAAATAGCTATGAAGATCTGAGGATTCTCCTCCATGTTTCCATCAGACGACTGATAACCCACAGTTGGGAATTCAACTCCCTAAGCAATAACACCCTGTAACTTTTCCCCCTCCCCAGTGCGCTTAGGTTTCTCCTGCATGCTGGTGGGAGGGCAGCTCAAGCAGTTTTCCTTAGTTTTTTCCTGAAGGTTTAGCAGCAGAAACAGCTAACTGATCATGATGTTATCTCTCACAGGGCTACAATAAATCAGTATTGCTACTGTAAACAAGATCTATACTGGCTCATATCAGAGAATGGACAGGTTCCAGCCTGATGACAGCCATGTAAATGGATCTGTGACAGCTTTGTTTACTATCAGAGATAGTTTTGGAATTTTTGGAGTGCTTGGAAGCAGAGAATAAGAGCTCAGATGGGTACACACATACACACATACACAACTGGAAAATACATGTAGCAGGAATGATATATTTAGAATGAACAGATTTATTTTCCTATTTGTCTAGAGTTGCCCTTTAACCCTTGCTGGGTGTATGACCCTGTGTGTGATATTAATGATAATCACAGATTGTGCCCACCCCCCCGGCCCCACCTTACACACAATGAGATTTTCCACAATGTGTCCCGCCCGGGCCCACCCGCCGTTGTCCCGACCTCTGGAATATAACCAAATTCCTTCCACGCGTCCCTCATTAACCCCTCCCTGCCCTATTCCATGTGTGTTCTCAGACCGCAGCCCCGTACTCACCCAGGATAGACACATCCACCACCCCGATGTTGCTGCTGCCGATGCTTTCGTCGTTTTTCAGATTGACGTAACATTGGTACTTTCCTGCATCCGTCGCCAACGTCCTGTTGATGACGATGGAGATGTTCCTCGCCGGCATGGCATGGGCGAAGCTCAGGCGATTTTTAAAATCTGAAGCCACAGAAGTCTCTCCATCCATGTATTTCAAGATCTAAAAATGACAAGGATCCATACAAATTACTACACACTAGAGCAGGGGTCTCCAAACTTTCTAAACAAAGAGTCATATTTACTGTTCTTCAGGCTTTAGGGAGGTCTGACTGTGGCCAGTAGGAGTAGAAAATGCCCAAGAATCATTGGAAGTAAACAATGCCCCATCATTAGTTTTAGTGGAAGGAATAGTGCCCAATTGTTGATAGCAGTGGGAGGAATAGCATCCCATCCTAGTGCCCCATCATTAGTGTCAGTTGTGGATGGAATAGTGCCCCAAGGGCTGGATAGAGACAAACAATGGACCACATCCGGCCCCAGGGCCGCAGTTTGGAGCCCACTGAACTAGAGTATCTTCTATATAGTGGATGTGAACCCATCACTAATCTCTCCTAGAAGCTTTAACATGTTAATGTAATTTTAAAATCCATTTTCATTTATTTTAAATCTGCAGCTTTCAATAAAATAATCCATGTGATAGATGTTTAGTTAAAGTTTGGCATTAGGATAACAATATGCCTGTTTTAGAAGTGCCTGGCTGAACACACAGCCGCGAAAGTCCCTGTTTAGGCACTTAAAGGGTGACAACTTCCTGTCCCTGTCTTCCAATGTTGCTCCTGTGTTGTCACCCTGTCATACAGGCTTCCAATCAAGACTACAAGTGGCTGTTCTGTTCTGACCACTTGACCTCCAGAAGATTCCCCAAATAGAGCTTTCTTTTGGTGGCATTTGATCCCTTCTGCGGTTTTTATTTTTTGCGCTATAAACAAAAAAAGACCCACAATTTTGAAAAATATATATATTATTTTTTTACTTTCTGCTATAAAACATATCCAATAAAAAAAAAGTAAAAAAAAAAAGTGTTCATCAATTTAGGCCAATATGTATTCTGCTACATGTTTTTGGTAAAAGAAAATCCCAATAAGCGTATATTGATTGGTTTGCGCAAAGGTTATAGCGTCTACAAACTATGGCATATTTTTATTTATTTCTTTTTTATTTATATTTTACTAGTAATGGTGGCGATCAGCGACTTATAACAGGGCTGCGATATTGCAGCAGACATTCGGACACTAACTGACACTTTTTGGGGACCAGTGACACTAACACAGCAATCAGTGATAAAACATATACACTGTCACTGTACTAATGACACTGTCTGGGAAGGGGTTAACATCAAGATCTAAGAGTTAACTGTGTGCCTAGCCAGTGTTTTTCTACAGTGTGGGAGGTGCTTTTACTAGGCGAAGGCATGGATCCTTGTCACTGCTTTGAAGGAACACAGGATCCATGCCTTCCCTACTGACAGAATGGCGATCTACCTTGTTTACATAGGCAGATCACCGTTCTACCTCTCTGCTTGATCATCGGTGGGAGCCTGGCAAACATCAAGTCTGCCGTACCCGCTGATCGGCTCCCCACCCAGAAGAGCCAGATCACGTATATATATATATATATATATATATATATATATATATATATGTGTGATTTAGTGCAGAGGTGCCGCCCTGTAGCAGTAAAACGTCCCTTAAGTGGTTAACTTAACACACATTGCACAGGCATTGTCCACTATTGGAAACACTGCCATACAGCCATAACTGGAGTGCCTGTAGATAGGAAGTGGCTGCAAATAGGTTTTAGGAGATCAGCAGCATTTAAATATAACAATGGATGAAAAAAGGTGATAAGAAGGACTTTGTAAAAAGAAAAAAATAAATAAATAATGAACAAAAAAAAACATTACAATTGTTCATGATTTACAATGAGTTAACAAGCTAAAAGCTGCAGCGAAACTACAGCGACTCTACTTTACTGTTCATCTCCATATCTCGTTTTGCTCAGACTGGCTATAATGAATGGACACTCTCTGGGGGTGAAATGTACATGGCCAGCTTTACAGATGTACTGTAGCTCTGAATGTCACATAAGGTATCCTATATGTACAGGTGAAGCTCGAAAAATTTGAATATGGTGCAAAAGTTCATTTATTTCATTAATGCAACTTAAAAGGTGAAACTAATATATGAGAGATAGACTCATTACATGCAAAGCAAGATAGTTCAAGCTGTGATTTGTCATAATTGTGATGATTATGGCTTACAGCTCATGAAAACCCCAAATCCACAATCTCAGAAAAAATTTCTGCACAACTGTCAGGTCAGCAGTCTTTCCCATGATTGTGATTCCTACTGAACCAGACTGAGAGACCATTTAAAGGCTCGGGAACCCTTTGCAGGTGTTATGGCTTAATTAGCTGATTAGAGTGGGACACTTTGAGCCTAGAATATTGCACCTTTTCCCAATATTCAAATTTTCTGAGATTGTGGATTTGGGGTTTTCATGAGCTGTAAGCCATATTCATCACAATTATGACAAATCACGGCTTGAACTATCTTGCTTTGCATGTAATGAGTCTATCTCATATATTAGTTTCACCTTTTAAGTTGCATTAGTGAAATAAAGGAACTTTTGCACGATATTCTAATTTTTCGAGTTCCACCTGTATTTGTAGGTTGAAAGGACCTTTATTTAAGGCAAATACAACATACCTGCACCTGCTCCATCTGATCGCGCTGTATGAACCACATTACATACGGCTTTTCTTCAGAGCTGCTGGAGTACCACACAGGGAGAGTAATACTGTGTCCCTCCACCGCTGTCACCGATTTCTGCTCCACATGGACCTCCACCAACGCCAAAGTGAGATCTGCGAGGACAAAGGAGACATGACCATTAGCAGGATCAGAAGTAGAGGAAGTATTCATTTATAAAACATTGTGAGCATGTTCATTCCATGTTGCAAAGACCAAATATCACATACTAAAGCTGGGTATACACTAGTAAAATTTAATTTGACATTTTTCATTGTAAGAACATTTGTCTGTTTTTCTAATCATTAGTTAGGTCAAATTGATGTTGTTTTTATAATTATATATACAGTATATATCCTCACAAGATCTCCTGCTCTCTAGCTCCCTCGTCACCTCTTCCCATGTTTGTCTTCAGTACTTCTCCAAAACTTCTCCCATCCTCTGGAACTCCCTACCTCAATCTGTCCTACTATCTTCTACTCTGTCTACCTTTAGGCAATCCCTGAACACTCATCTCTATAGAGAAGCTTATCCTGCTTCTAACTAATAAACTGTCTTTTTACTTTGTCCATCAGCCAACAGTTTTTACCTTTTGTATCACCCGATCCTCCCTCTTAGATTGTAAGCTCTAATGACAAGGCCCTCTGATTTCTCCTGTATTGAATTGTATTGTAACTGTACTATCTCCCCTTATTTTGTAAAGCGCTGTGCAAACTGTTGGCGCAACATAAATCATGTATCATAATAATAATATTATATACATATATATATATATATATATACATACAATGTATAAACTTGAAAATACCAATAATAAACCGAGATTGTTCCCTTTAAATATAATTCTTTTTCCATTTCTACTCTTTTTCACAAATGATGTGAGTTGCGGGGAGAACAGCCCCTCGCTCCCTGGCACGGATTCCATTGTGTGTGGAGCCCGCTCGGAGATTCCCGTTTCACTATGGACGGATCACCATCGATCGCTGACACTGAACGCAGAGTAAGAGGTCACATGATGATGAACTGGGGATCAATCATTAATGAGTCTGCTTTACCGGCTGAGTAGATAGAGCGTCCAGTTATTAACCCTTCCTGTGTAAATACAATATGCCGCCATAGGAGGAGGACACCAGCTTGAGGATTTCTGAGGCTCGGAGACAGGTTTATGTTTTCTGTTTTGAAAAATTCAAAACCTAAGAGCCCTGAGATTGCATTGTACATATGAAATGATGATCTCCTAATCTCACACCCTGTGCTTCCCCAAGGGGAGAGGCAGGTGCTGAATGTGAAGTCAGACTATGAAGGCTTTGCAATTCTACATGGAAACATCCTAAGTACATTCGGTATTGTTTGGTATTTGTTAATGATATAAACAGACTTTTTTCGACTGACATATTTTTCAACGCTATGCAATAAAATATGGCATTTCTCATCATAACAAGAAATCCTGCAAGTTCCTCATATCCTATCCCCTCACTAGAGCTGGACAAGTGACATCACTGAGAATGCAGCCTATCCATCACTAGAGACCGGTGACATCACTAAGATGCAGCCTGTCCATTCACTAGAGTTTGGTGACATAACTGATAATGCAGCTTATCTCTTGACTAGAGACCAGTGACATCACTGAGAATGCAGACTATCCATCATTAGAGACTGGTGACATCACTGAGAATGCAGCCTATCCCTTGACTAGAGACCAGTGACATCACTGAGAATGCAGCCTATGCCTTGACTAGAGAATGGTGACATCACTGAGAATGCAATGCAAAAAATCTGAGGAAAACGCTTGGACAGCCGCACTCCAAAAAAGGTTCTTTTATTTAAAACAAAAGCACAAACAACATGCCACAGCAAAAAAACAGCAAGTATGAGCTGACGTTTCGCAATGCGATTCAGTGCTTAATCATCACTGAGAATGCAGCCTATCCCTTGACTAGAGACCAGTGACATCGCTGAGAATGCAGCCTATCCCTTGACTAGAGACCAGTGACATCACTGAGAATGCAGCCTATCCCTTGACTAGAGACCAGTGACATCACTGAGAATGCAGCCTATCCCTTGACTAGAGACCAGTGACATCACTGAGAATGCAGCCTATCCCTTGACTAGAGACCAGTGACATCGCTGAGAATGCAGCCTATCCCTTGATTAGAGACCAGTGACATCACTGAGAATGCAGCCTATCCCTTGACTAGAGACTGGTGACATCGCTGAGAATGCAGCCTATGTCTTGACTAGAGACCAGTGACATCACTGAGAATGCAGCCTATCCCTTGACTAGAGACCAGTGACATCGCTGAAAATGCAGCCTATCCCTTGACTAGAGACCAGTGACATCACTGAGAATGCAGCCTATCCCTTGACTAGAGACCGGTGACATCACTGAGAATGCAGCCTATCCCTTGACTAGAGACTAGTGAAATCAGTGAGAATGCAGCCTATCCCTTGACTAGAGACCAGTGACGTCGCTGAGAATGCAGCCTATCCCTTGACTAGAGACCGGTGACATCAGTGAGAATGCAGCCTATCCCTTGACTAGAGACCGGTGACATCAGTGAGAATGCAGCCTATCCCTTGACTAGAGACCGGTGACATCAGTGAGAATGCAGCCTATCCCTTGACTAGAGACCGGTGACATCAGTGAGAATGCAGCCTATCCCTTGACTAGAGACCAGTGACGTCGCTGAGAATGCAGCCTATCCCTTGACTAGAGACCAGTGACGTCGCTGAGAATGCAGCCTATCCCTTGACTAGAGACCGGTGACATCAGTGAGAATGCAGCCTATCCCTTGACTAGAGACCGGTGACGTGCTGAGAATGCAGCCTATCCCTTGACTAGAGACCGGTGATATCACTGAGAATGCAGCCTATCCCTTGACTAGAGACCGGTGACATCAGTGAGAATGCAGCCTATCCCTTGACTAGAGACCGGTGACATCAGTGAGAATGCAGCCTATCCCTTGACTAGAGACCGGTGACATCAGTGAGAATGCAGCCTATCCCTTGACTAGAGACCGGTGACATCAGTGAGAATGCAGCCTATCCCTTGACTAGAGACCGGTGACGTGCTGAGAATGCAGCCTATCCCTTGACTAGAGACCGGTGATATCACTGAGAATGCAGCCTATCCCTTGACTAGAGACCGGTGACATCAGTGAGAATGCAGCCTATCCCTTGACTAGAGACCGGTGACATCAGTGAGAATGCAGCCTATCCCTTGACTAGAGACCGGTGACGTGCTGAGAATGCAGCCTATCCCTTGACTAGAGACCGGTGATATCACTGAGAATGCAGCCTATCCCTTGACTAGAGACCGGTGACATCAGTGAGAATGCAGCCTATCCCTTGACTAGAGACCGGTGACATCAGTGAGAATGCAGCCTATCCCTTGACTAGAGACCGGTGACATCACTGAGAATGCAGCCTATCCCTTGACTAGAGACCGGTGACATCAGTGAGAATGCAGCCTATCCCTTGACTAGAGACCGTGACATCACTGAGAATGCAGCCTATCCCTTTACAAAGTGAATTTTGAAGACATCTGTCTGGGTTTCCCCTCTGTAACAATCTTCTTGGAAAGCCCCAAGATTTCTTTATCTTTTAATACTGGCTGTGCATTAAGTGGCCAGGAACAATGGTACATCACATATCCACAACCCAAACAAACCGCATTAATCCTGGCTGAAATGTGTAGCGAAATGTACAGTAAATGTGAATTATTCCCCCGATGTAGCCCATAGCCAATAGATAAAATGTTTCTTATTAAATCTTTCCTGTGTGTAATTTGGGATGATGACAGTTAGAGAAAAGACAGGACCCTGAGCCGGGGATTCAGCCCGCAGCGCTCAGTCTCTCTGCTGGAAAACTCCCATCAAGTTGATTAGGCAAGTGCAGAGCAATGAATGCTTATTCTGCCCGGCCGCACACGAGACCATGTACTGCGCACACTGCACTGCTTAACCTTCGCTGTACACATGTGAATGACATTACCAAGGCCCACATAAACCGTCCAATACTCACAAATCACCTGACCACTTTGTGCTTTGTTTACAATATTTGCACTGCGCATGTTCACTTTATACTTTCATTTAGAAACATAATTGCCGTTTACACAATGCTTTTTAAGAAATTGTTACAATAGATGTAAAACAACATTATGACCTTTCAGTTTGCTCTGTGCAATGTGTATTGTGAATAATTGACCTTTTATTTTGCTAAAAATCCCTGTTTACCCCTTATTTCATTCTTTATAACATCACAATGCTACTGATCTCCTGCAGGATCTTTGCAGTCACTTCCTGCCTACACGGCATTTCTCAGGGCAGACTTCCTGAAGGTGACATTAGTGGACCATGCCTGTGTATTATGTGTTGAAACAGCTACTTGTAGTCTCCATTAGAAGCCTGCGTGACAACGCAGGAGGATGATTGGTAGATGGGGACACAATGTTGTCACCCTATTGTAGCGGACCCACAAAATTGGGGTCGCTGTGCCCTAAATTAAAAGGTGGCCTGGGCAATAGTTTGGCCAGGTTCTGATTCTCTAGATTGGACTCTGCTCTGCTGTGGTGTTGCCTGGGTGTATAGTTCCCCTTGACCTGCAGGTGGCGTTGTTGCCCGGGTCTTGGGTAGAACCACAGGTGGCGTTGTGGCATGATTAGGTGTCCTCTCTCGGCAGCCATACAGTGGGCGTGGTCTACCTGCTGTGCATGCCAGGAGAGGGTACATAAGGGGCAGACGCCATTAGGCTGGGAGATTGGCCAGGGGATTCCAAGGGGGACCCCTGGTGGCGAGAGTCGCGCCCTTTGGCCCTCCTGGCCAGGGGTGCGTGAACTGGTCGAGGAGTCTCGGGCACCTTCAGCCCGAGGCTATAGTGTTCCAGGTAGGCCAAGTACCTTCAACTGGGTCTACAACCAAACCATCGGTGTCCCAGGGTACCCGAGGGAGGGTGGCCCGCTCTGAAAGAGAGGAAACCAGGGGAGGACCTGTCCGGAGGATCGGTGAAAGTAGTCACTGTCTCAGGAGAGGCCTGGTTGCCTATCAGAGGGAAGGATTCCGTGAGTTGCACAATAGCTCCTGTGATGTGCCCCACTGGAACTTTTGGTTTCTAAATTTGCGGGCGCTAGAGAGTTCTAGATTCGGGAACTAAAGGATTCTGTGGCAGAGGATCTCCTGAACTTGTCTTTGAAGGGGACAAAAATCTAAAGTAACTGTTTGTGCTTCACTCCGGCTGCTAGAACCGGCGTGAGAGGGATCTATCCGGGTGAGCAATACCCACTCAGGCTTGAGTGGCGACGAGGGTAAATGGGTGCCTGAACCTACCTCCCTACCCAACTCTATCTTCAACCTTTTCCCACTAAGTTCCAAGCAAGAAAAATAAACGCGTTTGTTGGAGTTTAAAACAGTCTGGACATTGGCCTTCTTTTAGGAAAGAGAATAGACTTTTCCCTACACTCTAGGGATGAGAACCAATGGAGGGAGGTAACTCGCTGCAGGACCCAAAAATAGTATAAAAACCGCTCAACCTCTTATACCAGGAGGATACGGGCATGTGGCATGGTGTGCCCTACTCTGCAAGTGAAGGTAAGCAGAAGAAGAAGGGTCTGTGTGCTACACTATATAAAAGGATGAGTCTAGATAAGGACCTTTATGGAAGGATCGCAGGGGGTGGTTACTGTAAAGAAAGCTGCAGATTTACATTGAAAATTGCTTTTTAAATGCCAATAATGTGCTAAATTCTAAATTAAATTACAGTGAAATACATGAAAAGAATTAAAGCGGAACTAAATGTAAAAATACTTACCTTAGTTTCAACAGTCCAGCACCCACGAAGTCCCACGCTGACACCGGAATCTTCTCCCTGGCTTCTTCCGGGTGCTGGTCTTCAGCCATCATGATTGCCCATCGTGAGATGACATCACTCCTGCGCATGCGCAGCCATCATGGCACACAGAAATGTAAACTGAGCGGAGAGTGGACATTGATTCCAGATATATATAAACCGAACTCCAAGCACATATAAAAGGCATGCATTACTGCAGATCTGTAATCATTAATACATCTTTAAATACGTGTAATACATGAATCTGACTTAAGCCGGCTATAGACGGATCGAAATTTGGCTGGTTCAGCAGGAATTGGACGAATATCAATCCATCTATGGGCAGGCTGGTTGTACTGAAGTTGATCTATTGATCGACTTCAGTACAACCAGCCTGTCATTTTTTTTGCAGTGTGATCACTGCCATTGGCTATAGCCGCCAGCAGTAATCATTGTATTCTGATGGCGGTGAAACCTGTCAAAATACAATAGCGCAGCAGGAGGATTCCCCTATCAACACTAACTGTGTTGATGTGGGAATCAAGCGATTTTCTTTCCTTCAACCGCTTAATGCATGTATAGCTCCCAACTGTCCCTATTTTCGAGGGACTGTCCCTCTGTCCCTCTTTCCTCCTCACTTGTCCCTCATTTTGGTCTGATCTATATAGTTGTATATAAAATGCACTTTTTATCTTTCAAAAAGTATTTGCCAGTGCTAAACCTTTCATCCAAATTCTAAATTTCATTTGGGTACAGTGTTGCATGACCGCGCAATTGTCATTCAAAGTGCAACAGCGCTGAAAACTAAAAATTGGTCTGGGCAGGAAGGGGGTGAAATGCCCTGTATGGAAGTGGTTAAGGGGAGTGCGGCAGGGGGGGCGTGTTCTATGCCTACATATGTTTGCTAGTAGGTGTCCCTCATTCCCATCTCAAAATGTTAAGAGGTATGTGTATGGACAACATTAGTATCCACCTCTTGCAGTCTACTGTGCAGCAGAGCTAAGAGAGGACAAAAAGAACCAGCACAAGGAGCCAATAAGGTGTATTGCATTGCAAGGAGTAAGCTGATAGGATGAGAGTGCAGAGTGACAGAGAGATGAGTTCATTGGTGTGCTGCAGTTTTCACTGTCCAATCACAGGGTAGGGAGAAGACCTGTAAGTGCAAGTGCACTGCCAGACGGGGTTATATTTTGAGGCAGAGCTGTATAAACCTCAGGACTGGATGGTCATAAACACCTCCCATATACAGAATGTATAACAACAGTGTAGTTAGCTGTTTTCCTGGAGTTCAGCTCCTTTAATAATATACTGTATATATACTGTATGAGTATACCCTTCTGTTCCCCCGCTTGGCTGGACAGTATTGGTATTTTGGTATTTACTCACTAACTCTACATGACAGGTGAGGTGGAACTCCGTCAAGGTCTTTTCTAATAAACATTAACTCCAGCAGTATATTGTACAGCATCGCCCTGTGCAAATCACTCAGGTCAGGTCTCTGGAGACTCACAGTGAAAATATGACATAAATATATCATAAGTGTTCCTTACTGTTTAATGATCACACCGCCCTCTACGAGCCCAGGACATCGGCCTCATAAAATACCTTTCTATCACTTTACCTACTTCTGCTTCACAGCTCCAGGCAGGTCTGTAAATGCAAACAGCGGTTATAGCAGCAAGAAGCAGCCGCAGAGATACATTTGTTATGAGGTCCATATCACATAAGTGATTCTGTTTTAGGCAACCCCTTGTCCGGTACCGAAACACAGAAACTTGATTTACATCATCCTAGAAATCTGCTTTTTTGTGTCTGAAGCCTCGTACACACGGGTGGGAATCCCGTCAAAATAAAAAACCTTGGTTTTCTCGACGGGATTCCTGGCAAGCTTGTCTTGCCAAGCCCTGTGTACACACGCGCCATTCAAAAGAACCGCCATTCTTTTGAATGGCAAGAACGTGGTGACGTCATCGACTACGACGAGCCTGCGCTCGTCACATTCGATGCCGTCGCCGCCATCTTGCTACACCCTACACTACCCTTGTATGCTACCACACATGCGTCAAAGTCTTTTCGAGCATGCGCGGGTTTGCCTGGACAAGGTAAGCATACAGACGACTGGGTTTCTCAGCAGGAAAACTCTGCCGAGAATCCCAACGAGAAAATAGAGAGCAGGTTCTCTAATTTTCTAGTTGAGATTCCCGGCAGAAACCATACACACAAACGGTTTTCTCAGCAAAAAGCTCTCCCAGCAGTTTTCTTGCCGAGAAAAACGGTTGTGTGTACGAGGCTTTAGTCAGCGTCATTGGGATTTGTTGCTGCTCTATTGCATTCATTATTCTGCTCCTCTGGGGTGGGGGCTCCAAGGGTACTTGAGGGGTCACTCTAGTCTGGGTCTCTCTGGTCTGGGGGATTCCTAAAGTATTCATCAGGAGCTGCACACAGCTAAAGTCAGGATCATAACAACACTACTGTATATATGAGCTTGTTGGGGATCCAATTCAAAAACCATAACCATTAATAAGGAGTTGGCCTCCCTTGTAGCCTCCACTCTTCTGGGAAGACTTTCCACAAGATTATGGAGTTGGTCTGTGGGAATTGTGCCCATTTTTGAGGTCAGGTACTGATGTTGAATGAGAAGACCTGCCTCACAATCAGTGTTACAATTCATCCCAAAGGTGTTCAGTAGGGTTGAGGTCAGGACTATGTGCAGGTCACTTGAGTTCTTCCATACCAAACTGGTCAACCTAGGGCTTTTTTTCAGGTGGAACTTGGTGGAACTCAGTTCCACCACCTCTGGCTCAGACCCTTTGGTGCCTGCTCACCATAATCACTTGTAAACACAGAAGTCCGGTTTCTGTGTTTACAAGTGACAGCTCTGCACTCTGTGTGCAACCCTCCTGAACTCTGCACTCTGTATGTAATGCAATCCTGGTATTTAATGCCCCTTTAAGACCCTCCTACTGTTTGTAAGGTGTGTGTGTGTGTGGGGGTGGGGGGGGGGGGTTGTGGTTGAGTTCCAGCACCTTTTGTTCGAGAAAAAAAGCCCTGGGTCAACCCATGTCTTTATGGAGCTGGCCTTGTACACAGGGGCACAGTCATGCTGGAACAGGAAAGGATCTTCCCCAAACTGTTACCACAAGGTTGGAAGAGCACACTTGTCTAAAATGTCTTTGTATGCTGTAGTATTAGGCCTGGTTCACACCTATGCATTTTTAGTGCTTTTTGCATCTTGCAGATTTGCACTACAGAACGTGTTCCATAGGAAACCATGTTAAATGGACTGCAGTGCAAATCTGCAAAATGCAAAAAGCATTAAAAAAGCATAGGTGTGATTCAGGCCTTACAGGACCATTCACTGAAAGAAACCTTTAGCAAAACCATAACGGGCCCCCTGCTTCTTCATCCTCCATCTCAAAGGCCATTCCTCTCATCATGCAAAAAGCTATCTGCTTTCATAGTAATCCTATGGAAATTCCAAGACTTTAGATTTACTTTACCCAAATGTATATGACAAATGCTACCTCTGCCCTCATAAATTACTGTGTAGCCAGACAGTGCTGGGCATTGTGAATGTGAATATGTGAATACTTGCTGTTGCGTGCTGTTTTTGATCTTGGCGAGAACAATCGGAAGTCCAGCTACCCTCCTCCCTCCCTCCGCCGCCAGGCCATTCAGAAAGCGCAGCGCACTTCGCGCCTGCGCAGTAGGCAACCGGCTGAGAAGCCTCAAGGCTTCCCTTACAGGCAATGGTGGTGGAAGCACCCGAGAGCCGTAGAAGAACTAAGTTCCTCTCGACTTTCTCCCCCATCTGCAATGTCACTGCAGTCGGGCCCCACCTGCAGTGGAGAAAATAGACTGCACCTGCCTACAAGCTGGAACACACAAAAGTTGGTGGAGACGCCCAAATATCCGAGGTGGGCATGCACAGAATCAAGAATTAGGGACAGGAGTATTCAAGACACATAAGATTTCAGGAACTGACTTAGCCCACCAAGCATTATCTATACCTAAAACATCACTTTTAGATGGAGCGACCCTTTAACCTGTCCAACATTGGCCTAAAACTGATAGTTTCGTTTGGGGGGGGTGATCAGCCCTTTAACACATTGGAAATGATAACTATATTGATCGATTCCCAGGCTAATGCTGGATTTTGTGTCCAGCCGTCCATTATGCAGCCATTAGCATACATAGATTTGCCCTGGGGTGAATAATCCACCACCCACCCAGTGTAGTAAAGGTGGGGGTCCTGTGCAGTTAGCAGAGGGTGGTGTCCAGGCCTGGCACACCAGCTGTGTTCTGCAGATATCTTATTTCTTCATATGTTGAAGTTTTTATGTCTGAATAAAGCTGATCAAATATAATACATATGAAAATCAAACATTTACTGACACAAAGCACGCCCCCTGCCACGGCACTGCACAATTCCCCGGAATGAACCACATTAGCTGTGCAAAATCTAGTGCTAGAAACTGAAATTATAGAATGGAAGCAGATGTAAAGATGGCAACATGTATCAATCTGCGATCGATCTAGGTATAAGTGATCGCAAACACTTGATTAATCGTTAATTAACTGGTTCCCGACCGGCTCACGCAGATTTACTGTGGCAGAATTGCTCTCCTGGGCAAAATCCCATAAATATACAGCTTTGCCCAGGAGAGCCACCATAGGAGCGCATGAGCGGTGCCGGAGGCACGCCCGCTGCACAGTGGGGAACCTGTTGCGCGATTGCCGCCGGCCACGCACGATCGCGTGCACAAGCGGCAGCACGGGGGTTTGTGTGTGTAAACACACAAATCCCCATGCTGTCAGAGGAGAGAAGACAGATCATGTGTTTCTACAAAGTAGAAACAGATATCTGTCATCTCTCCTAGTTAGTCCCATCCCCCCACAATTAGAACACACAATAGGGAACACAGTTAACCCCTTGATCGCCCGCTAGTGTTAACCCCTTCCCTGGCAGTGACATTTACATAGTAATCAGTGCATTTTTATAGCACTTATCGCTCTGTAAATGCCAATGGTCCCAAAATTGTGTCAAAATTGTGTCAAAAGTGTCCAACCAACGTCACAATACTGCTAAAAATCACCGCCATTACTAGTAAAAAAAATAATAATAATAAAAACACTATATAAATGACATAAATCTTTCCCATAGTTTTTAGACACTATAACTTTTGCGCAAACCAATCAATATACGCTTATTGCGATTTTTTTTACAAAAATTATGTAGAAGACAAATATGAGAAATAAAAATATATATATTTTTTTTAAAATTGGGATATTTACTATAGCAAAAAGTAATGGATCTTGTGTTTTTTTCAAAATTTACGCTCTTCTTTTGTTTACAGCGCAAAAAATAAAGACCACAGAGGTGATCAAATACCACCAAAAGAAAGCTCTATTTGTGGAAAAAAAGGTTGTTTGGGTACAGCATCGCACGACCGCGCAATTGTCAGTTAAAGTGACGCAGTGCCGTATTGCAAAAATTGGCCCAGTCATTGAGTAGTCAAATCTTCCGGGGCTGAAGTGGTAAAGTTATGGAACAATGCAGTACATACGGTACTGATTGAAAATATCATTTATCAGAGACGATCTATTAAAATTAATTAAACAATCATTTATGCGATCTGTATTACAAGTAGCTATCTGACACACATGCAGATATTTCAGTCGATCAGAAACAATAGACTTAATTTCACCATGTCAGCATCGAAATAACGTGTCAGCTCACTAAAGCAATCAAATGGAGGGTCAAAGCGTTGTCACAGGAAGTGCCTGAACAAGGATGGTCATGGCAGGATCATCAAGGATTATTTTAAAGATCCAGTTTTGAAAATACTGAAACCAACATTTGAAATGACATGATCATGGTATGAGATTTTAGTCTTTAGGTTTACATCTACTTTACCGGTTTGTTTAACAGATGTTCATCTAAAGAGCAAATCACAGAAGAGGAATCCTTATCTGGATTGTCCCGTTTCCTCTGTGATACACACATGGGGTCACAGGAATTTGGTTATAACAGACAGACAAATCTACAGCCACATGGAGTAGAAAACAATAAATAATTCTGTGCGGGGAAATCATGACGAATGGAAACAATGGGGTGTTACAAACACAAAACAAAGATGTCATATTCCAACTGGCACTATATTTCCAGGCAGGATACATCACACACTGCCTACATGTGCTCCCCAAAGACTTCAATGGTGAGATTTCTCCTCCAGAATTCTCAGTCCCATCCAAGAACTGTGGTCACTGCAAAGTCTAACGATGATGTCACCCTCCGCTCATATCTGCAGATACCCAGTGCCAGGACAAGGCCAAGGGCAAAGATGCCAAACTGCGCCCCCCTTTCCTTAGGCTTAGGGTCAGGGCACCCACATCCCTGCAATAAACCTTTGCGCCCAGGGCAGTTGTCCCTTTTGCCCACTACTTGTCCCGGCCCTGCAGAAACCACATGGCTAAATGAACGACTCAAGGAAAACTTACTACCGGAGATAAAACCCACCATCCGCCCATCTACAGCTATCGGTTTTGGGCAGAGTTGGTCTTTCATGCCAGGTTAAAATTAATTTGTCTGGACTTTTACTGGCACAAGCCTTTTATGTGATACGTCAGCTGTAATATAATATCCTCCTCTCCCTATGTATAGAATAACGAGACGTAAGAATGAAACCGCTCAGTTTATAGGAATAGGAAACTGTTTACATCTAAATGAAAAGGTTTAATGACAGTATACATCAGGGGTGCTCAACCTTTTGAAGAGCGAGGCACACTTAAGTGATTTGGTAACCAGTCGTGGGCCACAATGAACTATGGGGTTTTACTGCCCCCCAAACCGCAAATGTAAACAAGCCCTTACTGTCCTGAGCCCCCTACAAGGCTGCTTTCACACTGGTGCTCTGCGGTTTACAACAGTGTTCCTGCGGCTTTCCTGCGGATTAGCTGCACTGAGCCATAGACTTCTATTACATTTTGCGAGTGTGGTGCACTTTTTGAAAGCACACCAAACCCGCAAGTCTACGGCTCAGTGCAGCTAACCCGCAGGAAAGCCACAGGTGCACTGCGCTGTGGATCGGTGTGAAAGCAGTCTAATGCCGCGTACACACGATCGGGATTTCCGACAACAAATGTTCGATGTGAGCTTTTGGTCGGATATTCCGACCGTGTGTAGGCTCCATCGGACATTTGCTGTCGGAATTTCCAACAACAAATGTTTGAGAGCTGGTTCTCTATTTTTCCGACGGCAAAAGTTCCTGTCGGAAATTCTGATCGTGTGTATCCAATTCCGACGCACAAAAATCCTACGTATGCTCGGAATCAATTTGACGCATGCTCTGAATCATTGAACTTCATTTTTCTCGGCTCGTTGTAGTCACCGCGTAGTCACCGCGTTCTTGACGGTCGGAATATCCGACCACATTTGTGTAACTGTGTGTATGCAAGACAAGTTTGAGCGAATGTCGAAAAAAAAAACTGCGGTTTTGTTGTCGGAATGTCCGACATGTACGCGGCATAAGAACCCTTTTTTATAAGTGCTAACATGCGCATTGCATGTGATGTTTAATACATGGACCTTTTCCTCTTCCAGCTCTTGTGGCATCACTCTCCAGTAGTGATGAGCCGAACACCCCCGGGTTCGGTTCGCACCAGAACCCGCGAACGGACCGAAAGTTCGAACGAACATTAGAACCCTATTAAATACAATGGATGCGAACGTTCGAATTCTAAAGTGCTAATTATAACAACTATTATGCATGTTATTGTCCTAAAAAGGGTTTGGGAACCCGGGTTCTGCACCAGGGGACATGTATCAATGCAAAAATAAGTTTTAAAAACGGTCGTTTTCCGGGAGCAGTCATTTTAATGATGCATAAAGTGAAAAAAAAAAAGTCAAATATTCCTTTAAATATCGTACCTGGGGGGTGTCTAAAGTATGCCTGTGAAGTGCCACGTGTTTCCCGTGTTTAGAACTGTCCCTGCACAAAATGACACTTCTAAAGGAAAAAAAAGCCATTTAAAACTGCTTGCGGCTTTAATGTAATGTCTGGTCCCGGTAATATGGATGAAAATCTTTAAGAAAAATGGCATAGCTACCCCATGACCCCCCCCCTACCCCAGCCCATTACCAGCCCCTTTGGGTCTTGTATGGATATTAAGGGGAACCCCGCACATAAAATAAAAAAGGCCCTATATACTCTGAACAGCCGTATACAGGCGGTGCATACAAGACAGGGACTGTAGGTTTGTTCTTATGTAGAATCTGTTTGTAATTTTGAACAGGTACATTGTTGAAGTGTAGCTCCAGACCAAAAATCTATTTTTAAACTTTTTGGAAAACATAGGTAAGGGTTATCACCCCTGTAACATTTGTTTTGCTGTCTGTGCCCCTGTTCAGAACATTTCACCTCACTTTCCGTCCTAATGACAACTGTTTTTGAAATGTGGTGTTTTTCTTGAAACAAGGATTGCTGATAAAGCATCAGTACAGAGGAGACACCTTTCTCCCATATTTATTCTTACAGGAGAGAATTTTCCTTCCTAGTGGTAGATTTCCTCTCACTTCCTGTTGTCTTCTTGCGTTTGCAAGTAGGAGTCGTTTGTAAGTTGGATGTTTGAAAGTAGGGACCTGCCGTATATACTCTGCAGAAATAGGCCCCTTAGTTGTTGGTGTTGGCACAACACTGTAAGCACTCACAGTTACTCTTGGTTGGTGCTGGAACGCCCTGCTGTCAACTATTATATCAGGAATTTTAATTACATATAATTGTTGAACAGTGGTAGTAAAAATTGGGCCTTTGATGGTGGTGCTGGTGCCACAACACTGTAAGCCCTGACAGTTACTCTTGGTGGGTGCAGCAATGGGCCCTGCTGTGAATTATTAGATCAAGAATTGTAATTACATGCCCCTGTTGAACAGGGGCTGAAAAATTGGGCCTTAGGCACTGGTGGCACAACACTGCAACCCTTCACAGATACTGTACTTGGAGCACAGCAATGAGCCCTGTTGCAAAGTATTGCTTCAAAAATTGTAATGACACGCCCCTGTTAAACAGGGGCTGAAAAATTGGGCCTTAGGCACTGGTGGCACAACACTGCAACTCCTCACAGATACTGTACTTGGAGCACAGCAATGAGCCCTGTTGCAAAGTATTGCTTCAAAAATTGTAATTACACGCCCCTGTTAAACAGGGGCTGAAAAATTGGGCGTTAGGCACTGGTGGCGGCACCCATAAACAAAAATGATCTTCCAAGCTATCATCATCAATCGTATCATTGAGGACTCGGAGGAGGAGGATAGCCAGTCAACATAACAGCACAGGCACTCAGCATCAGCATCAGTCTTGAAGGGATGTGACATTTTAAAATCAATTAGTCTGTTATATCAGCATCAGGTGTGTGGTAGCTGGTGGTGATCCAAGACTGGTTCATCTTGATGAAAGTCAGTCGATCAACCGAGTCGGTGGACAGGCGCACCCTGTGATCCGTGACAAATCCTCCAGCAGCACTGAATGTGCGTTCCGAAAGAACGCTGGATGCAGGACAGGCCAGTAGCTCAATTGCATACTGTGCAAGCTCTGGCCAGTGATCCATCCTCAAGACCCAGTAAGCCAGAGGATTTTCGGTGGGGAAGGTGTCCAAGTCTGACCTTGCCCCTAGATATTCCTGCACCATGTTTATCAGACGCTGGCGATGGTTGCTGGAACCGATCATACTTTGGGGCTGCGGACTAAAGAATTGTCTGAACGCATCGGTCAGACGGCCACCTTCCCCACCGCTCCTTCTTTGACTGGCCGAAGCCTCAGCAACTCGTTGTCCAGGACCAGGAGTTTGCAACCTCCCAGTCTCTGGGAACGCGTTGCACAGACCTTTCTGCAAGGCCTCCCGGAGTTGTCTCATCCTCTGCTCCCTCTGCGACGGTAACATAAGGTCCGCAACCTTACCCTTGTACCGTGGATCAAGGAGAGTGGCCAGCCAGTAATGGTCCCTCTCCTTGATCCGAAGAATACGAGGATCCTTCCGCAGACTTTGCAGGATCAGGGAGGCCATGCAGCGTAGGTTTGCTGAGGCATTCGCTCCGGAGTCCTCTGGGTCACTAAGGACGACATGATCCGCAGCCACCTCCTCCCAGCCACGTACAAGTCCACTGGTTTCTTGGGACTGTAAATCATCCCTAAAAGACTGCTGCTGATGATGCTGAGTGCCAGCCTCCACCTCCATGCTGACACAATCCTCCTCCTCCTCCTCCTCCTCCTCCTCCTCCTCCTCTTCCTGTGCGATGGGTGGGACAGAAGGAACACTGTCTGGGTAAAGGGGGCCTTGAGAGGCAAGGAAGTCCTCCTCTTCCTGCCTCTGTTCTGCCTCAAGTGCCCTGTCCATTATTCCACGCAGCGTGTGCTCCAACAGGTGGACAAGAGGTACAGTGTCACTGATGCATGCACTGTCACTGCTCACCATCCTCGTGGCCTCCTCAAATGGTGCCAGGACAGTGCATGCATCCCTGATCATGCCCCACTGGCGTGGAGAAAAAAAACCAAGCTCCCCTGACCCTGTCCTGGTGCCGTAGTCGCACAGGTACTCATTGATGGCCCTCTGCTGCGTGTGCAGCCGCTGCAGCATGGCCAACGTTGAGTTCCACCTGGTGGGCATGTCACATATAAGGCGGTTCTTGGGCAGGTTCAACTCCTTTTGCAGCTCAGCCAGGCGAGCACTGGCATTATAAGATCTGCGGAAATGCACACAGACTTTCCTGGCCTGCCTCAGGACATCCTGTAAGCCCGGGTACCTGCCCAAGAAGCGCTGCACCACCAGGTTAAGGACGTGAGCCACACAGGGCACATGGGTCAGTTGTCCCTGTCGGAGGGCGGAGAGGAGGTTGGTGCCATTGTCGCAAACCACCATTCCTGGCTTAAGCTGGCGTGGCGTCAACCACCTCTCGGCCTGGCCCTGCAGAGCAGACAGGACCTCTGCCCCAGTGTGGCTTCTGTCCCCCAAACACACCAGCGCAAGCACGGCATGGCATCTTTTTGCCTGCGTACTTGCGTAGCCCCGTGAACGGCTACGGAGCACCGCTGGTTCATAGGACAAACCACAGGAAGAGGCCATGGAGGAAGAAGAAGAGGAGGGGGTGGAGGAGAGAGGTGTGTCACAACCAGTAGTAGCATTTTGGAGGCGTGGCGGTGGGACAACCTCCAACACTACTGCACCTTGTCCTGAATCCTTCCCAGCTGCCAAAAGAGTGACCCAATGGGCCGTGAAAGAAAGGTAACGTCCCTGTCCATGCCTGCTGGACCATGAGTCAGCGGTAATATGCACCTTACCGCTGACCGCCCTGTCCAGCGAGGCCAAGACATTGCCTTCCACATGCCGGTAGAGAGCCGGAATAGCCTTCCGTGAGAAAAAGTGGCGTTTGGGAACCTGCCACTGAGGAACCGCACATTGCACAAACTCACGGAAGGGGGCCGAGTCTACCAACTGAAAAGGCAGCAGTTGAAGCGCTAGCAATTTAGCCAAGCTAGCATTCAACCGCTGGGCATGTGGATGGCTGGGAGTGAACTTCTTTCGACGGTCCAGCAGCTGGGGCAGGGAAATTTGCCTGCTAGAATCGGACGTCGGTGTACTGCTAGCAGAGTGGGCGCAAGTACTTGGCTGTGACACACCTAATTCTACACCTTCATTCCTCTCAGTGCATGTTTCAGAGAGGACTGAAGTTATAGTGGGGTTGGAGATCCCAGCTGATGCGGTGCAAGGAGAGGTCCGCTTTGTTCTTTGGTGTGGGTCTTTGAGGTAGGCTTGCCAACGAGCTGCATGGCAGGTCAACATATGTCTGGTCAGGCATGTGGTACCCAAGCGGCTGATGTTTTGGCCACGCGATATACGCTTGAGACATATGTTGCAAACAGCAGCTGTGCGATCTGATGCACTAGCCTCAAAAAAGGCCCACACCAAAGAACTTTTTGAATGACGGGCAGAGGCAGCGCCCTGCACAGGCGGAGCTCTGCGGTGTGATTCCGTCGGTGTACTGCCCTTACGCTGGCCACCAAAGGGCATCCTGCCTCGTTGGAGATGTGCCTCCTCCTCATCCTCCTCCTCCTCCTCTCTCCTATTAGGCACCCACGTGGAGTCATTGACCTCATCATCCCCTCCCTCCTCATCACTGGAGCCAATCTGGCAGTATGCTGCAGCTGCTGGAACATGACTGCCAGATTGGTGTCCTTCTTGAGCATCCCCTCTGTCTGCTCTCACGCTACTGCCTTCCTCTAGCTGGGTTTCATCATCAGACCCTTCGAAACGCTGGGCATCCTCCTGGAGCATGTACCCAACACTGTGCTGAAACAGTTCGGGGGACTCCTCAGGAGGAGGACATGGTGGGTCTAGGGAAGGAGTGACTGATGATTTGTCTGACATTGATACCAGGGAAGACGACGCTTTGGCAGCTGCTTTTCCAGTACCCTGAGCCTGGGTGAGAGAGGATGAGGAGGAGGAGGAGGGCTTGGTCATCCACTCTACCAAGTCTTCGGCATGATGTGGCTCAACATGTCCAGCTGCCGAAAAGAAGGACAAGCGTGTCCCATGGCCATGTGCTGATGACAATGCACCGCGTCCACGACCAGCACTGTTGCCCCCAGACACAGAGCCTGCTTGCCCTCTTTTATTGCCTCCTGACTGTCTGCCTCTCCTTGTTTGCCTTCCAGACATTCTAATAGATGGCCTGCAGGGAGATGGGAAAAAAGCAATAAGGGCTACCTTCAGGTGTCCTTCTCTGTCCCTTGAAACAAGGACTTTCACAGTGAAAGAAACTGACACTGTCCCTACCTAGAGTTTTCTGTCCCTAGAATAAATGTTTTTTTTAAGCACAATATAGCACAAGGACAATTAACTCACTGTCCTTACAGGTCCCTGGAAACAAGGACTTGCAGAGTGAAAGAAAAAAAACACTCTCCCTACCTACAGTTTTCTGTCCCTAGAAAAAATGTTTTTTTTAAGCACAATATAGCACAAGGACAATTAACTCACTGTCCTTACAGGTCCCTGGAAACAAGGACTTGCAGAGTGAAAGAAAAAAAACACTCTCCCTACCTACAGTTTTCTGTCCCTAGAAAAAATGTTTTTTTTAATCACAATATAGCACAAGGAAAATTAACTCACTGTCCTTACAGGTCCCTGGAAACAAGGACTTGCAGAGTGAAAGAAAAAAAACACTCTCCCTACCTACAGTTTTCTGTCCCTAGAAAAAATGTTTTTTTTAATCACAATATAGCACAAGGAAAATTAACTCACTGTCCTTACAGGTCCCTGGAAACAAGGACTTGCAGAGTGAAAGAAACTGACACTGTCCCTACCTAGAGTTTTCTGTCCCTAGAATAAATGTTTTTTTTAAGCACAATATAGCACAAGGACAATTAACTCACTGTCCTTACAGGTCCCTGGAAACAAGGACTTGCAGAGTGAAAGAAAAAAAACACTCTCCCTACCTACAGTTTTCTGTCCCTAGAAAAAATGTTTTTTTTAATCACAATATAGCACAAGGAAAATTAACTCACTGTCCTTACAGGTCCCTGGAAACAAGGACTTGCAGAGTGAAAGAAAAAAAACACTCTCCCTACCTACAGTTTTCTGTCCCTAGAAAAAATGTTTTTTTTAATCACAATATAGCACAAGGAAAATTAACTCACTGTCCTTACAGGTCCCTGGAAACAAGGACTTGCAGAGTGAAAGAAACTGACACTGTCCCTACCTAGAGTTTTCTGTCCCTAGAATAAATGTTTTTTTTAATCACAATATAGCACAAGGAAAATTAACTCACTGTCCTTACAGGTCCCTGGAAACAAGGACTTGCAGAGTGAAAGAAACTGACACTGTCCCTACCTAGAGTTTTCTGTCCCTAGAATAAATGTTTTTTTTAAGCACAATATAGCACAAGGACAATTAACTCACTGTCCTTACAGGTCCCTGGAAACAAGGACTTGCAGAGTGAAAGAAAAAAAACACTCTCCCTACCTACAGTTTTCTGTCCCTAGAAAAAATGTTTTTTTTAATCACAATATAGCACAAGGAAAATTAACTCACTGTCCTTACAGGTCCCTGGAAACAAGGACTTGCAGAGTGAAAGAAAAAAAACACTCTCCCTACCTACAGTTTTCTGTCCCTAGAAAAAATGTTTTTTTTAATCACAATATAGCACAAGGAAAATTAACTCACTGTCCTTACAGGTCCCTGGAAACAAGGACTTGCAGAGTGAAAGAAACTGACACTGTCCCTACCTAGAGTTTTCTGTCCCTAGAATAAATGTTTTTTTTAATCACAATATAGCACAAGGAAAATTAACTCACTGTCCTTACAGGTCCCTGGAAACAAGGACTTGCAGAGTGAAAGAAACTGACACTGTCCCTACCTAGAGTTTTCTGTCCCTAGAATAAATGTTTTTTTTAATCACAATATAGCACAAGGAAAATTAACTCACTGTCCTTACAGGTCCCTGGAAACAAGGACTTGCAGAGTGAAAGAAACTGACACTGTCCCTACCTAGAGTTTTCTGTCCCTAGAATAAATGTTTTTTTTAAGCACAATATAGCACAAGGACAATTAACTCACTGTCCTTACAGGTCCCTGGAAACAAGGACTTGCAGAGTGAAAGAAAAAAAACACTCTCCCTACCTACAGTTTTCTGTCCCTAGAAAAAATGTTTTTTTTAATCACAATATAGCACAAGGAAAATTAACTCACTGTCCTTACAGGTCCCTGGAAACAAGGACTTGCAGAGTGAAAGAAACTGACACTGTCCCTACCTAGAGTTTTCTGTCCCTAGAATAAATGTTTTTTTTAATCACAATATAGCACAAGGAATATTAACTCACTGTCCTTACAGGTCCCTGGAAACAAGGACTTGCAGAGTGAAAGAAACTGACACTGTCCCTACCTAGAGTTTTCTGTCCCTAGAATAAATGTTTTTTTTAATCACAATATAGCACAAGGAAAATTAACTCACTGTCCTTACAGGTCCCTGGAAACAAGGACTTGCAGAGTGAAAGAAACTGACACTGTCCCTACCTAGAGTTTTCTGTCCCTAGAATAAATGTTTTTTTTAAGCACAATATAGCACAAGGACAATTAACTCACTGTCCTTACAGGTCCCTGGAAACAAGGACTTGCAGAGTGAAAGAAAAAAAACACTCTCCCTACCTACAGTTTTCTGTCCCTAGAAAAAATGTTTTTTTTAATCACAATATAGCACAAGGAAAATTAACTCACTGTCCTTACAGGTCCCTGGAAACAAGGACTTGCAGAGTGAAAGAAACTGACACTGTCCCTACCTAGAGTTTTCTGTCCCTAGAATAAATGTTTTTTTTAATCACAATATAGCACAAGGACAATTAACTCACTGTCCTTACAGGTCCCTGGAAACAAGGACTTGCAGAGTGAAAGAAACTGACACTGTCCCTACCTAGAGTTTTCTGTCCCTAGAATAAATGTTTTTTTTAAGCACAATATAGCACAAGGACAATTAACTCACTGTCCTTACAGGTCCCTGGAAACAAGGACTTGCAGAGTGAAAGAAACTGACACTGTCCCTACCTAGAGTTTTCTGTCCCTAGAATAAATGTTTTTTTTAAGCACACTATAGCAGAAGCACAAAACACACTGACACTCTCCCTACCTATCCTTCTCTTTCCCTAAACTAAAGGAATCCAGGTTAAGCAAGAAAGAAATAACAGTCACTGTCCCTGCCTATGCTACTCTATCCCTGCTCCGGAACACACTACACTAGGCCGCCGTGCTGGCGGCCTTTTATAGTGTGGGGCGTGTACTAAACACCCTCAGCAATAATTGGCCACAGGCATCCTGCCTGTGGCCAATCATTGCTCTCCTCGCTGCCGGCGCTGTGATTGGCCAAGCATGCGGGGTCACAGTGCATGCTTGGCCAATCACAGCGCCTGGATGACACTGCGATGGCGTAGTGCATTGTGGGCCGTTCGCGTCACTCGAATTTGGCGCGAACGGCCCAAATCGTTCGATCTTCGTCGAACGATCGAACAGCCAATGTTCGAGTCGAACGTATGTTCGACTCGAACACGAAGCTCATCCCTACTCTCCAGGCTGATAGAAAGGTCCCAGGTGAAGTGCACTTTGTATCACCCGCCTTAGACAGGAGTCAGCTTCACAGAGAAAGCATCGCTCCTACTTCCTCCGCTGCCTGTGATGGCTCCATGCACTCTGATGCTGTGGGATGGCGGGTCAGCAACCCCTTGATCACAATCTAAGCTTGTCGACCCTCCTAGAGCATGGGCATGAGCTTCCCTGGTTTGAGGTTTGGGACCACATCAAAGGCCACATGTCGAGCTCCCCTGGTATACATTAGGCTTGTGCAATTCGTTTCGTAACGAATCGAAATTCGTCCGAATTTAGCAACTTTCGGACATTCGGAAGCATTCGAATTTCCGAACAAAGCAATTACGAATAAAACCGAGTCCGAAATAAATTATATCGCAAATAGCGAATGCCCGAATGTCTTCGGCATAATTCGTTATGAAAAAAGTTACGAATGTACGAATCCATTGGAAGCACAATAACACTCTGCTCTGCTCTCTGCTTCTCCCTCACCGTGCTGAACTCCCTCTCAAAATGGTGTACAGGGGCGGAGGCTATAGCCGCATGTAAAAAACGAAAGTAAAATACGAGATTTCGAATCGTTACAAATAACCGCTATGTATTTAGAAAAGTACAAATCCATTCGAAGCACATTAGGCATAAAAGGCAGCGTCGTTGTGAGGGAGACACGAAAAATTATGAATCAACTAACCCAAAAAAAGTTAAGAAAGTAGGAGTTGTGTCCAGAATCAACGAAAAACAACGTACCCTACCGAAAAAACGAATTATAAATCAACTAAAAATAAGGTTTACAATAATACGAATCATTCTGATTCAACGAAAATGGCGAAAATACGATTTAGTCTGAACACGAAAAATCCCGTCTAGCAAAATTACGAACGATTACGAATCAACAGGACCGAAAAGAAACGAACCGAAACGAAACAAATTTTTCCGTTGTGCACAAGAAACAAACCGAAACTAAACGATTTTTTCCGTTGTGCACAAGTCTAGTATACATGATTAAATGTATTTTAAAATCCAGCTAATATAAGTACCAACATCTGTTTTAGCTCTTGCTTCTGGAAGGGGTGAGCACTCAGGGCTCTATTGCTTTGCATAGTGCTGGCAGAACGTTTACAGGAGGAAAGAGCAGAGGGATGACCTCATCAAAGTGCAGCAGCTCCCTTATCCTGCAGGCAGGGGGTGTGTCCTGGACCAAGCTTTATCGCTTTACTGCAATAAGGAAAAGTGAGGTCTTTGGCTCGGATGTGCTGTCTGGCAAGCACAAGACCTGCTGAACACAACTACTAATCCTTTTGTAGGTGACACAGTTTTCGACCTGTGACAGGGCAGCTCGTGTGCATGTTGGGACTTTTAGTTCCACAACAGCTGGAGTGGCATATGTTACAAATAGCTGCATGAAAGGATCTTAACTTTCCGCCTCTCTTGTTCATTGTGTCCTATGTATGTGATAAAAATGGTCTCAGCGGTCTCTTACACAACAATGTCCCTTAAAACAGGACCATTTCCTGCCATTTCCTTATCACGCTCCGCTCAGGAAGCCTTGCTCCTGCAGATAGGCACGCTCGTCAACTTCACAAAAGTTTGTCACATCTGTACAAGAAGTCAGAACAATTGACTGTCCAGCTAAACAAACACTGCATATAATTCCAGTGATATCACTAATCATAGACTATATATAATGCCGCGTACACACGGCCGTTTTTCTCGTCGAGAAAAACGACATTTTTTCCATTCGACGAGAAAAACGATAGTCTGTGGGCTTTCTGTCGTTTTTTTCGACGAGAAAAACGGCATTAAAAACTACGAGAAAAATTAGAACATGTTCTAATTTTTCTCGTCGTTTTTTTCGACATGTTTTCCGCGGCAGTGTTTCCCATAGGGAAACACTGCCGTGGAGCCCACAGACGGTCGTTTTTCTCGACAAGAGAAAAAACTACCGTGTGTGGGGAACAAGCCGTTCCCTCGTTTTTAATGACATTATTCACGGCGGTTTTTTAACCGCCGTGAATAATGATCGTGTGTACGCAGCATCAGGGATATGTTTTTAGGCGGCCCCTCTATCTTTACTGGGCACCCCTCAAAGGCAAAGATCAAAAAACTTTAAGGCTGAGCTCCAGCCTTCCCTTCGGTCTTGCACAGTTGTACCGGCTCCTCTCCTGTACAGGAATTGCTTCCTCTGATTTGACAGCACACTGTGAGCTTCTCACAATGTGCATTAAAAGATGCAGCAAGTCAGATAGAGCCTGCTTCATTTCCTGGCTAAAAAAACTAAAATGATTCTTGTCATGTGACCTATTGTAATGTAGAGTTACGGTACGAAAATAATATCTTTAAAGGGGAGTTCCAGGCTTTTTTTATGTTTATTAAAAGTCAGCAGCTACAAAAAGTGTAGCTGCTGGCTTTTAATAAACATACACTTACCTGTTCCACTGTCCAGCGATGCGACGCCCGGAGCTTCGCTCCTCTCCCCCTCTTCTCTTCTGGCGCCTCCATTCATAGTGTGGGCACTCCGCTGTGACAGCTTTCGGCTTCACGGCCGGGCACTCACTGCGCATGCGTGAACGGCGCAGCGCTCTGTGAGTGGACAGGCGATCGCCTGGGACCTGTCACGTCCCAGGTGATCGCCTTCAGGGAGGGGCCGCCAAAAGGCGATATGACGTGTCACCTAGGCAGCCCCAGGGCGGAAGGAGGAAGTGGGACAGGAAGTCCCACTCCTACTGAAGCCCCCACTCCCCCCCCCCAAAAAATGACATGCCAAATGTGGCATGTAAGGGGGCGAGGAGTGGATTAAGCGGAAGTTCCAAATTTGGGTGGAACTCCGCTTTAACATTATTATTATTATACAGGATATATATTGCGCCAGCAGTTTACGTAGCACTTTACAACGTTAAGGCAGACCGTACAGTTACAATATAATTTAATACAGGAGAAATCAGAGGGCCCTGCTCCGTAGAGCTTACAATCTAACATCTCCTAAAAACGTCTGATTGTGGCTCTGACACTGCAGAACAAAGGACGGAATTTTGCATATTATTTGACTTTTCATTTGTAAATCTGAACCGCTCCTAACGCACCGATCACCACAAATGCTCACATGACCAGTGTGTCCTAATGGCGATAAGAAATCATTAAAGGCAATTAAATAGGGGGCAATCATTTGGGGAGGGGGGGGGGTTGTGGAATTTTGCCAAATACAACAAAACAACATCAAATATCAGAAGGAGCTCTTCATGTTGTCCAAGAATAGTAACAAAAATGTTCTCAGCATTGATGACGTCACCATGCCGTCTCAGTCTCATCCCGCTACAAGAATCTGTGAGAATTTCCCAGGAAGGAAAAATGACAGAATTCCTCTAAGCAGTCTTTCTATGTAAATGGACGCTGAACACAACTCTGTAATGATTTAGACAACAATATCACTGTCTATGGAAAAAAATAAAAAATTTTATGGGGAATTTAAAGCAAGCCATTCCATTTCACAGTGTTAACATGTTTTCTTCATAATCCGCTCCGTCAGCTGTTTCCACGCCTCCTATAACATGATCAAAATGTGCAGAATAAACACTGCTGTCCTTTTATGCAATTTTAGACTTTTTTCAGAAGTCAACAACTAAGCCCTCCTCTCTATCTGTAGCCACTCCCCAATGCTGATGACATATGCAGAGAGCAGTGACATGACTGTTATCGGAAGGGTAGAGGTGTCTATAACATGGGCTATGATTGACAGCCTAACTCCACTTTCTCTATGTTGTCAGAGAGCCAATAGGGCTAAAGTTGGGTGTCTTGAGAATGAATGAAGCAAAGTTTTGTTCACTGATTTATACTGGTGAGATGTTTATAACCTGAAAAATTCATACTGGGCAGCTGTTTCTATAGATATCGGCAAAGGATGTTAAGTTATACAGTATCTCACAAAAGTGAGTACACCCCTCACATTTTTGTCAATATTTTATTATATCTTTTCATGTGACAACACTGAAGAAATGACACTTTGCTACAATGTAAAGTAGTGAGTGTACAGCTTGTATAAGGCCCCATGCACACGAGACGCTGTTATTTGCTGTTGAACGCGTGTTCAGAGGCAGTTGGACGCTTTTTTCAACTGCCCCTGAACCCATTCAATGTTATCCTATGTGTCCATGCACACACTCTCGTTTTTTGGCATTTACAAGCAGTTGCGTTTAACCTCGTTTTTCCAGAAGCAAAAAAATGGGTTCAGACGCAAAAGTTTTCCACGTTTCAGACGCTAAACGCCGCTAAACGCGGGTAAACGCGGCTAAACGCGGTACCGGCGTTTTGCCGCGTTTGCCTTTATAAGCGTTTTTAAAGGTGACCTATTTTTTAACATTAGAAATCTCAAAAATGATGGCAAATGATGAAAAACTATTAAAAAATATAAAAGAAAACTGTAATTGCTTGCATTGCATTGTGGACAATCCACAACTTGTGGCAGGTAACATGGCAAGTGGACAATCAACAACTTGTGTCAGGTGACGTGGCCAGGTGACGTGGCCAGTGGACAATCCACAACTTGTGGCAGGTGACGTGGCCAGGTGATGTGGCCAGTGGACAATCCACAACTTGTGGCAGGTGACGTGGCCAGGTGACGTGGCCAGGTGACGTGGCCAGGTGATGTGGCCAGTGGACAATCCACAACTTGTGGCAGGTGACGTGGCCAGGTGATGTGGCCAGTGGACAATCAACAACTTGTGTCAGGTGACGTGGCCAGGTGACGTGGCCAGTGGACAATCCACAACTTGTGGCAGGTGACGTGGCCAGGTGATGTGGCCAGCGGACAATCCACAACTTGTGGCAGGTGACCTGGCCAGGTGACGTGGCCAGGTGACGTGGCCAGGTGATGTGGCCAGTGGACAATCCACAACTTGTGGCAGGTGACGTGGCCAGGTGATGTGGCCAGTGGACAATCCACAACTTGTGGCAGGTGACATGGCCAGGTGACGTGGCAGGTAACGTGACCAGGTGACGTGGCACGTGATGTGGCCAGGTGACGTGGCCAGTGGACAATCCACAACTTGTGGCAGGAGACATGGCCAGGTGATGTGGCAGGTAACGTGGCCAGGTGACGTGGCACGTGACGTGGCCAGGTGACGTGGCCAGTGGACAATCCACAACTTGTGGCAGGTGACATGGCCAGGTGACATGGCAGGTAATGTGGCCAGGTGACGTGGCACATGATGTGGCCAGGTGACGTGGCAAGTGGACAATCCACAACTTGTGGCAGGTGACGTGGCTAGGTGACGTGGCAGGTAACGTGGCCAGGTGACATGGCAGGTGACGTGGCAGGTGACGTGGCAAGTGGACAATCCACAACTTGTGGCAGGCGACATGGCCAGGTGACGTGGCAGGTAACGTGGCCAGGTGACGTGGCACGTGACGTGGCCAGGTGACGTGGCCAGTGGACAATCCACAACTTGTGGCAGGTGACCTGGCCAGGTGACGTGGCCAGTGGACAATCCACAACTTGTGGCAGGTGACATGGCCAGGTGACATGGCAGGTAATGTGGCCAGGTGACGTGGCACATGATGTGGCCAGGTGACGTGGCAAGTGGACAATCCACAACTTGTGGCAGGTGATGTGGCTAGGTGACGTGGCAGGTAATGTGGCCAGGTGACGTGGCCAGGTGACATGGCAGGTGACGTGGCAGGTGACGTGGCAAGTGGACAATCCACAACTTGTGGCAGGTGACGTGGCTAGGTGACGTGACAGGTGACGTGGCCAGGTGACATGGCAGGTGACGTGGCAGGTCACGTGGCAAGTGGACAATCCACAACTTGTGGCAGGTGACGTGGCTAGGTGACGTGGCAGGTAACGTGGCCAGGTGACGTGGCACGTAATGTGGCCAGGTGACGTGGCCAGTGGACAATCCACAACTTGTGGCAGGTGACCTGGCCAGGTGACGTGGCAGGTAACGTGGCCAGGTGACGTGGCACGTGATGTGGCCAGGTGACGTGGCAAGTGGACAATCCACAACTTGTGGCAGGTGACGTGGCCAGGTGACGTGGCAGGTAACGTGGCCAGGTGACGTGACAGGTAACGTGGCCAGGTGACGTGGCCAGTGGACAATCCACAACTTGTGGCAGGTGACGTGGCCAGGTGACATGGCACGTGATGTGGCCAGGTGACATGGCAAGTGGACAATCCACAACTTGTGGCAGGTGACGTGGCTAGGTGATGTGGCAGGTAACGTGGCAGGTGATGTGGCAGGTGACGTGGCAAGTGGACAATCCACAACTTGTGGTAGGTGATGTGGCAAGTGATACGCTAAATACAAGTACACTGCTGCTCTCTCAGCTGCTGCTACTCACTCTGGTCTCACAAACTGGCTGAAATGGTTAAAATTTACTGTTTTTTGAGCTTAGGGAGGGTCTTATGATGAAACGCTTATAAACGCAAACGCGGCTAAACGCGGCCGCAAACGCGGCAAAACGCGCGTTTTTAAACGCCGGTTTCAGCGTTTAAAAATGTGTGTTCAGCAGAGTTTGCACCTGCGTCTCGTGTGCATGGGGCCTTACAGTGTAAATTTGCTGTCCCCTCAAAATAACTCAACACACAGCCATTAATGTCTAAACCGCTGGCAACAAAAGTGAGTACACCCCTAAGTGAAAATGTCCAAATTGGGCCCAATTAGCCATTTTCCCTCCCCGGTGTCATGAAACTCGTTAGTGTTACAAGGTCTCAGGTGTGAATGGGGAGCAGGTGTGTTAAATTTGGTGTTATCGCTCTCACTCTCTCATACTGGTCACTGGAAGTTCAACATGGCACCTCATGGCAAAGAACTCTCTGAGAATCTGAAAAAAATTTTTTTTTGCTCTACATAAAGATGGCCTAGGCCAGTGATGGTGAACCTTGGTATCCCAGATGTTTTGTAACTACTTTTCCCATGATGCTCAACTATACTGCATAGTGCATGAGCCTCATGGGAAATGTAGTTCCAAAACATCTGGGGTGCCAAGGTTCACCATCACTGGCCTAGGCTATAAGAAAATTGCCAAGACCCTGAAACTGACCTGCAGCATGGTGGCCAAGACCATACAGCGGTTCAACAGGACAGGTTCCACTCAGAACAGGCACAAGAAAGCCTGCAAACAGTTTGCTGAAAACAAGCAGACTAAGGACATGAATTACTGGAACCATGTCCTGTGGTCTGATGAGACCAAGATAAACTTATTTGGTTCAGATGGTGTCAAGCGTGTGTGGGGGCAACCAGGTGAGGAGTACCAAGACCAGTGTGTCTTGCCTACAGTCAAGCATGGTGGTGGGAGTGTCATGGTCTTGGGCTGCATGAGTGCTGCCGGCACTGGGGAGCTACAGTTCATTAACCACTTAAGGACCGCCGCACGACGATATACGTCGACAGAATGGCACGGCTGGGCATAAGGGCATACAGGTACGTCCCCTTTAAGATGCGAGCCGTGGGTTGCGCGCGTGCCGCCGGCGGCGGCATTACATGACTGACCTAAAGATAAGCTGTGCAATGCAGGCAGATCATGGCTGGTGGGAGGGTCGACAGCCCCCTGCCTCAGTACTCCTCTCAAGAGCCCTCAGCCCTGATGCAAGCCATGGGCTGATCCTTGGGAGGAGTTATACAAAGATCAAAATGCCCCAATGGATGGATATCAGTCTAGTATACTGGGTTTTCCTGGGCAGGCAGTATTTGCATGCAGACTGCCCTAGGTGACAACCACACGCGATACTGAGTCACTACGATAGAAAGAGATAAAATCCAATGAATGAAAGGGGTGGACCAGGGACAGTCAGGCCTCGTCAGGAAAAAACTCGTTGTTTTTCTTGACAAGATTCTTGGACAAGAAACTTGTCCCGGCCGAGTGTACACACGCTCAATTCAAAGAACCGCGGTTCTTTGAATGGAGCGAACGCGGTGACGTCATCGACTACGACGAGCGTGCACTCGTCACATTCGATGCCGTCGCCGCCATCTTGCTACACCCTACCTATGCCTAGGAAGCTACCGCGCATGCGTCAAAGTCATTTCGAGCATGCGCGGGTTTCCACGGCGACAGGTAAGTGTACACACACTCACTTTTCTCGTCGAGAAACAGGCCGACGAGAAACCCGACGAGAAAATAGAGAGCAGGTTCTCTATTTTTCTCGTCGAGATTCTTGACGGTTTTCTTGACGAGAAAGCTCTGCCAGCAAGTTTCTTGCTGGTTCTTGCCGAGAAACTCGGTCGTGTGTACGAGGCTTTAGGCTGGGGAGGAAAGCGCTAGATGATGCTGGATGTCCTCTAGCAAGGAAATGAGGTGAGCTCTGACTTGGTGAAGCTTCCAATGTACATTGTGAGAAGCTCACAGTGTGCAGTGAATTCTGAGTAAGTAATTTCAGTACAGGAGAAATGTAATTTCATGGTACTCTTATAAACCACCTTAACTTTACCTTCCACGTTTCACCATATTTTGCTGATTTTTTTATGGGAATTTGGCAAAACCTTCCAGTTTCATTCATCCTATTAGGCCTCCTGCACCCACATTATAAAAGACAAAAGCAAAACTAACATTTTTCACAATGGGTTGTAATTTTTGTTTATCTTTGTTTATTTCTTTTTTGTAACTTTTTAACAAATCTGTGAAGTCCAGCGGTATTATTTGTAGTTGATATACATGTGGAGATGCCTGGCGGCCTCTTCTCCTGCGTTGACCCTTCCCGCTGTGGATTTCAAGGCTGGGCTCCAGGGAGGCGATTGTCCTCAGACTCGGAGTGAAGTTGGTGTTTGAGGATGTCAGGTCCCTGGGGGGTGTCAAGGACTTTCTTCAGACGCTTCCTGCTCCTCCTGAGTATTGTCTTCGCCCTTTCCTGCTCCGCTAACAAGATGTGAAGAGACAGGGATGGGTGAGGGACGGAGGGAGGCCATGCCGCAAGGATGACGCTGCGGGGAGCCGTACACCATGAAATCCTCTTGTGGAAATCACCGGCTAAGACACGGTCTGAGTTCCAGGCATTAAAGGAAATGCTGAGAAGAATCCACAGCAGACATTTCTGATTTTCTTCTGGAGAATGCTAGCTGCCTGGCTGTCATCTTTACGGGCCCATTTACTTTATTGCGTTACGTTAACATGCAATAACATGTGTTGCATTAAAGTGATTGTAAAGGTTGTATTTTTTTTAAATAACAAAGAGGTTATACTGCTCTGTGTAATCTTTTTGCACAGGGCAGCCCCAATCCTCTTTTTGTTGGGGTCCCCCACTGGCAGTCCTGGCTACTCTCCCCTGCAGCTTGCCATGGGGGCACTTGAGCAGGCTCGCTCCTGAGCCCCGCTCCTGTGAATGGTCATTGTGCATTTACACACGAAGTGCCGCTTGGCTCCACCCCCACTCTCTCCTTATTGGCTCACTGGCTGTAATTCACAGCAGCAGGAGCCAATGAGGAGAGAGGGACACGCTGCTCTCATGCACATCGCTGGATTGAGATGGGGCTCAGGAACGTATAAGAGGGGGGGGGGGGCTGCATACTGAAGTTTTTTTTTACCTTAAAGTGCTGAAGATTTTTTAACTTCATGCATTCTATGTATGAATATAAAAAAAAACTTCTGTATGTAGACCTCCCCCCCAATCCTTACCTGAGCCCCCTTTGATCCAGCGGTGTTCACGATAGCATCGGCTGTATGGGGACTCTCCCCCTCATTGGCTGAGAAAGCAGCAGGCGCTCATTGGCTCCCACTGCTGTCAATCTCAGCCAGTGAGCCAATGAGGAGAGAGAGTGAGGGGGGGGGGCTGAGCCTCGGCTCTGTGTGTCTTAAGGATGCATAGAGAACCGGCTCGGGAGCGAGCACGTAGCAGTGTCCCCAAGGGCAAGAGGCTTTCTCTGGGGGCACTGCTCAAGGGGGAGGAGCCAGGAGCACCAGTGGGGAACCCAAAAAGAAGAGGATCAGAGCTGCTCTGTGCAAACAAGGCATTTCCCTGTTCTACCTAGTGACAGGACACTGATCTACTGCTCCCTGTGATCGGGAGCAGTGATCAATGTCGTGTCACATGTAGCCCAGCCCCCACACAATTAGAATCACTCCCTAGGACACACTTAACCCCTTCCTTGCCCCCTAGTGATTAACCCCTTTCCTGCCAGTGTCATTTACACAGTAATCAGTGCATTTTTATAGCACTGATCGCTGAATAAATGACAATGGTCCCAAAATAGTGTCAAAAGTGTCCGATGTGTCTGCCATAATGTCGCAGTCACGATAAAAATCGCAGATCGCCGCCATTTCTAAAAAAAAAAAAAAAAATTATAATAAAAATGCCATAAAACTATCCCCTATTTTGTAGACGCTATAACTTTTGCGCAAACCAATCAATATACGCTTATTGTGTTTTTTTTTACCAAAAATATGTAGAAGAATACGTATCGGCCTAAACTGAGGGAAAAAATTGTTTTTTTATATATTTTTTAGGGATATTTATTATAGCAAAAAGTAAAAAATATTGCTTTTTTTTTCAAAATGTATTGCTTTTTTTTCAAAATTTTTGCTCTTTTTTTGTTTATAGCGCAAAATATAAAAACCGCAGAGGTGATCAAAGACCAGAAAAAGAAAGCTCTATTTGTGGGGGGGAAAATTACGTCAATTTTGTTTGGGAGCCACATCGCACGACCGCGCAATTGTCAGCTAAAGTGACGCAGTGCCGAACCGCAAAAAATGGCCCAGTCATTGGGCAGCCAAATCCTCCGGGGTTGAAGGGGTTAAACCATAGAATCCATTAAGGTAAAAAATCATCTAGCTTTAGAACCATTTTAAGGCAGTTAATTGAATTAAATGGACTACCAAAGCACCCTAATGTGGCAAAAATCGGACTAGACCTAAATTTTGTAATGCAACGTGATACCATGTGTTTCTGAGCAATATGCCATACTGCAACTTTGGTACGTTGTCTAGATGTGTTGGGGTGCCATTCAAATGCATTTTGATTACAGCAATTGTAGCACTCTGGAGGTACTTGTACATGGTCAGTTGAAAGTGCAAGGGAGCTCTAGTGTTAGACCCTATACACACTATTAAGCCTCGTACACACGGTCGAACTTCAAACAAACTTTTCCGTGGATTTTTGTCCGAAGGGAGTTGGCTGGGCACACCCATAGCATACACATGGCAGGACTTTTCTGCAAACTTTCCCAAAACTTTCCAAACATCAAGTGGTTTTTCTGCTCTTTACCGCCACCCTTTGGTCAACTTCTGCTATTGTTGGTTGATTTTAACATTGGTTCTGGGCATGCGTATTTGTACCTCGGACAAAAGTCCGATGGATTTCTGTACACACGATAGGACTTTGCACCATCGGACTTTTGTTGCCAAAAAGTTTGTCCGTTTGCAGAGCGAACTTTTGTCCGATGAAAACCGAAAAATTTTGTCCAACGGAGCGTACACACGGTCGGATATTTTTAAAAACTTGCTAATTTTGAAGTTTGTTGGCAAAAAGTCCGACCGTGTGTACGGGCCTTCTGAGTTTCTGCAGATTTTTGTCTTCAGATTTACCCAAACCATATAATATGAGGTCAAACCTTAAGAGTTGTAATTTGTATGCAATCAAGCAGGCCCTTGCACTACATGGTTTTGGTAAATCTGAAGACAAAAATCTGCAGAAAATCTAATAGTGTGTATGGGGCTTTACACTCTCGGTTTGCATCAGTGTTTACCCATGTATGTATGTATGACTTTTGCATTACAGAAATAAGCCATACACGCATGCGCACTGTATTGGGGTGATTCACCTCAATAGAAGATGCGTTTTATTAAGTCCACACCAGTCCGAATTGTAGTTTTTAGAGCTTGCCACCTTTATTTAATAAAAAAATTAAAGTTCAAAAAGCGGTTGCCCATGCAGAGTATTTTGATCAACACAATATATAATGAAAATACTAAGCCACCTGGCTCATTCTTCAGCAACACCGCTGCTCCTTTTCCTGGTCCCTCAGACCATCTCACCCAGTTCTCCTGGCTCACTCAGCCTGTAGTTACATTGCTGTACAGGCCCATACATAGGGTGTCCACGTGTCCCGCATTTTGCAGGTCTGTCCCGGGCACATTCATTCCAGGGCAATACAGTGTCCTGGAATGAAACTGACACAGCCACCCCCTGGGCCAATCTGATGCCCCCAAAAAAGGCCGCCACATCACCGCTTTACTCACTGACAGTACTTGTCCTGGCCGGGAATGCCTGGAGGAGCACAATCCCGCCCCCTGCTTGTGATTGGAGAAATCATAAATCCCGCCTCCTGTGTCCAATCACTGTGCTGTGATTCGTTACAGCACAAGCTGATTTTTGGGAAGGGGGGGGGGGGGTGTCCCTGAATGGTAGTTTGAAAATGTGGTCACCCTACCCATACATACCTCCCAACATTTTGAGATGGGAGTGAGGGACACCTACTAACAAATTTATGTAGTCATAGGACACGCTCCCTGCCACACCCCCTTAAAGGAGAATTAAACAAAAAATAGGTTAATTAAATCCACAAGAATTTTTTTTTTACCACTACTTTTTCTTTATATTGGCTTTTAAAATGTACAAATGCAGCAATTTAGAAATTGGATGAAAGGTTTAGCACTGCAAAACACTTTTTGATAGATAAAAAGTGCATTTTATATACAACTATATAGATCATACCAAAATGAGGGACAAATGAGGAGGAAAGAGGGACAGAGGGACATTGTTCCAAATCAGGGACAGTCCCTCAAAATCTTCTCAATATGGGATCTCCTGGCACCCCAGGCTCTCTCGCTCCTCCAAGACTTACAGATTCCTTCAGTTCCCTGGACTCACCCAGTCACCTCAGAATTCCCAGTCCTCCAGACTCACTCAGCTGTCCTGACTCTTTCAGTCCTGTGGGCAACGAATCTCTAATTCAACACGGAGTGCTGTCTCCTGAGTGGAGCACCTCTCCTAATGGGAATACATCTGTCTCCTGACAGGAGCCCTTGACTGCTGAGGCACAATGGACCCAGGTATAAATTAAATGTAACATAAATGGGTAGAAACCCTCATCCTTGCCCCCTCACCCCATTAAATAAACACACATAAAACCATTAGGTTGGAAAGGGCAAGGCCACAGCTTTATTTAAAATCCAACACATAACATGTAAACAACTTTTAAACCGGTGCCAGTCACAGTTGTACTGTGAGCACGCAATTCCAAAAGGTGGCCGGTTCTTACCATAAGTGCTGGCCCATTACAGATACTTTTATGCTGGCAAGGTCAAGAAATCGCAGCAAGCTGTGACATACCATAAGAAAAAAGGGGCAGGAGGGTGGACAGCTCTTCCAGCCACGTTCCTCAAAAGACACAGAATTCCCTGGGGCAATACTTTCCTAAGCTCAGGCCCAGTCCATCCCCCATAGTTCGACCAATCCTTGGTGACCACTCAGCCACCTTGTCCTGCACCTGGCCATGCCCCCATCAGCCAAGGCTCTCTTTCCCTAAAGGGGCTCAAGAGGCCTTCAGCACTATAGTCAGGTCTTTGCTTATAAAGAGTGTGCACACATACCGACACACTCACAGATCCTGGATTAAAGGCTTCATCCCACCCAAAACACTTTTAAACCTTCGTACTTTGGACCTTGATCCGGAATTGCACAATCTGGAGAATACTGACACCACACAGACACAATACTCTACAGCCCTGCACCCTGCATTAGTGAGAATCCTGTGCTTCTTTTCCCTATACCCACGCAGTGGCAGGGCCTAGCACTGACACAGCAGGTAAATACTGATGTAAAAGGGCATGTGCGGGTAAAGACCCATTGCATGTAGCCTCTTATAGGCCTATTGCCCTGTTGAACACTGACATGAAGATCCTAGCAAAGGTTTTGGCGGCCAGATTAAATAGGGTGATATCAAAACGTATTCACCCCGACCAGTCGGGTTTTATCCCTGGAAGAATAACTAGTGTTAATATAAGGCAGCTATATTTGAATCTCCAGGTCCCGACAAATGAGGATGGGGAGAGGGCTATCCTGTCTCTGGATGCCGCCAAGGCCTTCGACAGTTTAGAGTGGAAGTACCCGTGGAAGGCCATGGAAATGGCCCAATTGGGCCCGGGCTTCATCAACTGGGTAAAAATGCTTTATAGAGCACCAGAGGCTAGAGTAAGGGTGAATGGATAGCAGTCCGATAAGTTTGGACTGGGAAGAGGGACGAGACAGGGTTGCCCCCTGTCACCCTGACTCTTTGCCATTGCAATCGAACCCCTGGCCATTGCTCTTACATCATCTGACCAGGTGAGGGGCTTTAGAAGAGGTGATCTGGAAGAAAAAGTTGCATTATATGGAGACGATCTTCTGCTCTTCCTTGGAGATACACAGGATTCCCTTCGGAAGGCCATGAATATCATTAACAGTTTTGGCCAAATCTCTGGACTAAAGATAAACCGGGCAAAGTCCAGTCTGTTACCAGTGGACCCTTTGATGGGTTCTTTACCTGAGGAGGTAGCCCAGATCCCAGTTGTGAACAAATTTAAATATCTAGGTATAAACATTTCTAAAGACCTTCAACAATACACCGCAAATAATATCGACCCCCTGCTGATTAAATTCAGGGGTAAAATAAAAGTCTGGAAACGCTTGCCAATACGGTATCTGTGGCAGGTCGGTGTCATCTGATCAAAATGATTTGTATGCCCCAGCTCCTTTATGTATTACATAACTCGCCAATTTGGCTCTATAAAAAATGGTTTCAAAGGATAGAGACTCTGTTCAGGGAAATGATATGGAAAGGTGGTCCAGCAAGAATCTGGTTAAGTACCCTGCAACTCCAGAAACAGGAAAGAGGAGTAGCACATCCCTATAGTTATTTTTTGGCATCTCAACTTCAGTATTTAGGGGGAAGTAATATTCCTGGCCAAGAAATAGGAAGAAAGATTCTCCTCCAAAATACTTCACATGAATCCATACCTGAAGCTCTAGAGGCAGGATCCTTTTCCCCAAAACTCCCAGCTCTGAACTTAATGACGAGGGTTTGGGACACAGTAAAAACTATACTGGATTATAGAGGATTTACGGAATTTACTCCATTATGGGATAACAGTAAATTAGGAGAGCTCCAGAAAATAGGGACAATGAGGGAATGGGAGAGATACGGAATAAAATTTATTGCACAGCTATATCAAGATGGTATCTTGAAAACTTTTCAGGAATTGAGGGTCCATCACGCCTTACCGAACAAATCTTTTTTCAAATAATCTACAGGTTAGGCATGCACTAGAGGAACAATTCAGAGGACAGACTCTAGAATGGACCACAATTCCGGTACTCAAAAAACTAATTAATACAGACTCAGTGAAAGGTTTAATATCAAAAGTATATCCTTATATTAATAAAGGGAGATTGAGTAGGCTAGAACCCCCCTTATACAAAACGAAATGGGAAAAAGATGTAGGAGCTATTCCTGATACCCAGTGGAATAGGATCCTCGAACTAGCCCCACTGGTCTCGCTGTCTCCCTCACAGAGGATGTCACATCTTTTCTTATTGTATAGAACTTATTACACCACATATAGACTGTTTCAGTTTGGTCGTCGGCCAGACCCTAGTTGTCCCAGATGCAGGGATCTGCTTCACATGTTCTGAAGGTGCCCAAAGCTATCCCGGTACTGGACGGAGGTGGTAAAAACTATTGATAGGGTGTTTGGGATTTCCATCGAGCCAAGGCCGAAGCAATGCCTACTGGGACTAGTGGGGGAAGGTGGTAAACCAGGGAACCCCCAAATAGCAGCTATGAGATGCCTATTCCAAGCAAGGATTCTGATTGCCCGTAGATGGCAGTCAGAACTGCCTCCGTCCAGTGAGGAATGGCAGAATAGTATGAACGGGTAATCCTTAAAGAGAAATCAGTATATACAAAGCAAGGTGTTCCAACGACATATGATAAGATTTGGAAACCCTGGTGGGTAGCAAGAGGGATCAGTATGTAATTCTTAATAAGTGCAAGATAAAACACTTAAACGATGAGTAATGGCCCAAGAGAAACTTTTGGATAAGGGAGTGGAAGTTGAGGAATGATAGGGAAGAATGAAGTTGTGAATGGGCATGAATTTTAGTATTAGAACAGTAGAATTTACAGATAACCCCATGCCCCCCCCCCCCCCCCCTCACCACGTATAGCACCGGAGTTGGAGGGTTGGGACACTATGGGGAATATTGCATATTAATTGTTTGTAAACTGTGAAAAAATGTAATAAAGAAATAAAGTTAAAAAAAAAAAAAAGGGCATGGGCGTTTACATGAGTATGGGCACGTACAGCCATGCGCTTCTATGGCCAGCTGTATGCGCTACCTTTGGATCATTGAGCATAGCAGAACATCAGGAGTTTTACTCCCTTGAGCTTGTTATGGTACATGTGCATGTGCCCTCAGAGTTCTGCAATGGCTGTTGTCCCAAAGCCTCTGTCCCAGTTGGGTCTGTCACAGCTGTAATGCACACAACATGCATTTGAATGGCTCTCCAACACATTAAGGCCACGCGCCTGTGTTAGCGCGTCCCAATGCCCAGCAGTGGTGTGATAAGATTTAGGTCATGTTGATTTTTGGCACATTAAGGTGTGTTGGCAGCTCTTTCATTTCAATAGGTTGTCTTAATACAATGCATGTAAGGCTACCGGGGTGCAGGAAAATGCCAGGAGTTTTCTGCTAGAGCTCCCTGGCGCATAAATGTCCATCTCCATGTGTTCTGGGTGGGCCCTAATACATTCTAAATGACTGACCTGGAACAAGAATTCAACCAGTGAAGCCATCACACCAGCATACTGTTTATGGGTGAGTGATTGATGAAATCTTGGCTGAGTTATCAGCAGGCCAGCCAGAGAACAGGCATTTCCAGAAAGATGGCAACAGCCTACATCTTTGTCACAGCACAGATTTCCTTTAAAGATACACACATTACATTTTGGCATCAAAGCACTCCCAGGGGGTTTCCTCCACCATCCAGGTGACTCTGCATTTTCCAACCCCGAGTGCCGGCCTAGTCTGGCTAAATGGAGAGTGCAGGCCTGGACATCAGGCAGAAGATTGAAGCACTTAACCGCAGTCATTCGGAAAAGTATGTGTAGCAAGGTGTTACCTTTGCAAGCATCTTAAAGGACTGCAATCTGTGCTGTGAATAAGTTTGGCTCCCTTCGGTGTTTATTTCATGCTAGTTAGTTACAACTTGTTTTGATTCAGTTATCGAGAGATAAAGACTCCATTACCATAAGTAGCACAGAGACTACATTGCCCACAAGGCCACTGTGCTACCATGGGGGTGTGTACTGCGTAAAGCTCGATGGGAGGAGCTATTTAAGGGAAGTGCGCGGAATAGCACGCTCTCTCGGGATGCCATCTTTAAGCCGGCTGGAGGCCTGTGTTGAGGCCTGCGGTGAGTGTACCTAGGCCCGAGAAGCTCGGGCCTATTGGGATTGAGAGCGGATCGCCTATCCAGAGGGATTCCTATGGAGAGTCTCGCTGTTCAACCGGATCGGTCTGCAGCCTGCAGCATCCAGAGCCTTTTATCCACTGTTATCCAGAGAACGGCCGGGTGAAGAACCAGGGGCCTCGTGTCACAGAAAGACGGACCATTGAAAGAGGGCTCCGGACTGAGAGGAAAAGCAGCAAAACAAGGCCTCATCTGGTGAGCGGGCATTTGCCCATCAATTTAGTTAACTGACTGCCAGGAGTGTGACTATCACAAGCTTTGCTTGTGCTGGCTGGCGTTTGCACCTCCGCACTTAGGAACTCAATGCCTTGGGGAAATTAGTACCCCCTTGTACTGTTAGTTTGTGTGACTCAAATAGCAGTTTCAGTCTTCACCCAATCTTTTGGATTACAAATGTTTATGTGCACCAACGTGGCTAGCTGAAGATTGACTGACTCTTAAAGGAACAATCATCTATTTTCTATCCTTGAAAGTGGTTGCTATAGGACACGCACCAGTTGAACTGTCCATTAGGGGGAGCCATAGAGTTGTGATTCTGCATGATTAATGATAACTGTTTGTGTCGGCCCGTGTTTTCTACTGTTTCCGTGAGACTTGGTGGAGTGGTGCCCCAGTGTTGATAATACTGCACTGGGAGATTCCTCCACCATACCCTCGCTTCGGTCTGGCCCTCAGGTTACGGTATTAGGGTCGGATTTCAGAGGTATTTTGAACTGGTGGTATTTCATTCATTGATTTATACAGGGAGCTGTATGTATTGAATGCCTATTGTATAACCATTATTTCATTCTTCTACCAAGTAAATATATCCCCATTGGTTAAGATACAATTTGTGTGGGACTATGTCTTTGCAGCTAATTGGCAGGTGAACAACATCAAGGTAACACCCTTTTATTGCATTTATTATTGTGTGTGTATCATTGAGGACCCTTACAGCCAATTGGGGTCCTCAATCATATTATTGTCCATTTGTGCCAGAGGGGATTTGAGACAAATTCTGGGGGTTGATAGGCAGAGTGCAGGCCCAAAACTAAACCAGCAGCTCCTACGGGGGTAGTGCTACATATATTAATAGAAGGTTCAGGAGTTTATCACATAAAAACAGGGAATCTGCTTAATCAGCAAGAAGGGTCACTAATCCAAAGATCAGTCGGACCGGCCCCTGCTACTGCTGGGTGCAGATCTCCAGGGGCCACTGAACTGCCAAACACGGCAGGGTCACCGGCAGCGCAGACTCGGCACACATGAAACACACAAACTAGTCTATTTAGAAACTGTTTCTCTTTACCATGTGGATTTCTCCTTATTCCTTGCGAATTAAAGGATGCACAATGTAAGCTTTATACTTTTCACTTAGACCACTTTCACACTGAGGCGCTTTTCAGGCGCTTTCACTCAAAAAAAAGCGCCTGAAAACTTATTTCCATTAAAATCAATGAATGCTTTCATACTGGGGCAGTGCGCTGAAAAAACGCCCCTCTCCATTGAAATGAATTGAAAGCGCTTCAAAAGCACCTGAAAAGTGCTTCAAAAGCGCTCAGTGTTTTACTGGCAGTTTTTCAAGCGCCTCAGTGTGAAAGTGGCCTAAGGGCTTGTTCACACTTGCTCAAATTACTGACGCTTAACAAACACACCTCTAGCTTTTGCAAGTTGTTCTTTGAGTTTGACATGCATTGAATGGGCATTTAAAATTAACTAACCCTTAACATGCTGCAAACGCATGCTAACACGTTTTTGCTGCATTACCATAGACTTGAATGGAAAGTAGAAAAGCTTCAACTCCTTCCAAACTCCACATGAAGCTTAATTTTTTGAAGCACAGGAACGTGATGCAACGCAAACGCTTAATGATTTGTTAATGTGAACAGTACTATGTGCTATCCATATTATCAGTTGCAGACTGATTTACTTGGAGTTTGGGGAGAGTTCAAAACTTGCCTCAAACTTCTGCTTTTAATGCAAGTGTGAACAGGGTCTTTCAGTAATTGAGCCCCACCTGCTGTATTCTATTGTACAGCATGCTGGTAGACAGGCTGCTTAAGTAAGGCCCCTTTCACACCTGTGGATCCCGTGAGGATCCGTTTTTAAACATCCGCTTGCTTAGCGGGGATCGTTCTGTTGATCCCCGCTGAGCCGGCAGATGACAGGGCGGTCCCTGCACACTGTGCAGGGACCGGCCTATCAGATCTCCGCTCTCCTCTATGGGGGATCAGATGAAAACGAACCGTCTGTTCGTTTTCACCCGATCCGGTCCGTCAGACGGATGCAAAATAGGGTTTGTATCCGTCACATTTTAGCAGAGAGGATCGGATCGGGGCTGATCGGGTGTCAACGGACATGTCACCGCTGACATCTGACGCTCCATAGAGATACATGGAGCCCGTTCAGATCCACCTGAAAAAACTGACAGGCGGATCTGAACGGTCCGCAGGTGTGAAAGGGGCCTTAAGGTTTGATTTAAAAAATAAATAAAAAATAACAAACATGTCATACTTACCTCAACTGTGCAGCTAGTAGAACTGAGGAGCTGTCACAGGCACTCATCAAGAGAGCCCAATTATTATGCCCACCCCTTCTGCCCAGCTACCCCATTCATAGATGCCATTCTACAACTATAAATGAAACAATCTATAAATGGGTGGATGACTAAAAGGTACGCCATCTCCTTTCACACCCACCTGGATGTGCTGACAGACCTAAATTTGGTCTTTAAATTGGAACTTCAGCCCCTGTTTTTGGTGGCTTTGTCCCCTTCTGCGCCATCATTGTGGCACATGCACAGATCCGCTGAAGTGCTTTGCCCGCCTGTCACATCTTGACAGAGCACTTTGATACATTTGCAAACGCACAGGATATTTCCTTCACATGTGCAGAGACAGCAAATTTTGGGACTTCTGCTTTTATGAATGTTCGGGAGAAAGCACAGATGTACCACAGGGCTATCATGACCTGGAAGCTCTACGGCACATCTGCGCACAGAACGTCTGCAGTCTCTGACCATCTCCTGTATCATGTCTGCAGTCTCTGACCATCTCCTGTATCATGTCTGCAGTCTCTGATCATCTCCTGTATCATGTCTGCAGTCTCTGACCATCTCCTGCATCATGTCTGCAGTCTCTGATCATCTCCTGTGCCATGTCTGCAGTCTCTGACCATCTCCTGTATCATGTCTGCAGTCTCTGACCATCTCTTGTAGCATGTCCCCAGTTTTTGACAATCTCCTGTAGTATGTCAGCTGTCTCTAACCTCTTGTAGCATTTCCCTAGTCTCTGACCATCTCCTGTTTCATATCTGCAGTCTCTATCTCCTGTAGTATGTCTCTAGCGTCTAATCATCTTTTGTAGCATGCCCCAATTCTCTGACTATCTCCTGTTGTGTAGCTGCAGTCTCTTACAACTTTCTATAGCAATTGATACACATAATATGTCTGGACCTTTTGGCAATGTGAGTTAAACACCACTGGTGTAATGTGACTGTTAGTAAAAACAATGAAATTAGGAAATCTTTAGAAATTTAAAGTTTGTAACTTATTAAATGAGATTCTGCCAAGTGGAGTTTTATTTATGACTTTATCTGCACAAATAATTTAGCACAGAAAATTTCTGTCGCTTTGGCGAAGAATATCTGTCACTGGTTCAGAACATATCCTTACATAATGGACAACAACGCCACCAAACAACGCACATCCCACTGACAGGGAAAACAGTAACACATTGTAGTCAGGCTCAGCTCCTGTCGTCCTCTTGCGCCTTTTTTTCCCAGGAAAAGAAAATGACGTTGACTGTGAGATCGTTGGCCTGTGATTAATTCTGAGCGACATCTCTTTATATTGCGGACCGAGTTTAATGAGTCGGTTTGTCACTGCGGCTGCCTACCAGCGCGGCCGAGGGCTCATTAAGGGCTGGAGACTAATGATTAAATGGAGGTTAATTAAAGGTTAGGTTACCACGGGTTAATATGTGTGAGCGTGGTGTAATAATCTTTTGGCAGGATTTCCTAAGAATCCGTATGGATTACCGCCCATAAAGTAAGCACAGTTCTTGGCTGGAAAGTGTCAATAATTTAACACGTGATTCCCAAGGTATTTAAAGTGTATCTTAACCCGAGAACACAAATGTATTATATGCTTAGCAGTCCTTAGATGTGGTGACTACATAATTTAGATTTTTTTTATGATTTCTATTATCACCTGGTAATCCTGCCAGTAACACATGTCCTGTCCTAGGGTAACAACGCTCACTGTACTGTATCCAGTGTTGCCAACTCCCCGTATTTTTGCGGGGAGCCAATAAAAACAAGGCACTTTTCTCCCTGCCCGTATATGCCCGTAATAGGCTAAAAGTGGCAGTAAAAAATAGCCATGTCTGGGACGGCTTGGAACTGCACATGCGCAGATCTGGAGCTTTCCAAGTAGGGCTGCAACTAACGATTATTTTCATAATCGATTAGTTGGCCGATTATTGTTTCGATTAATCGACTAATCGGTTAATGACCAAAAAAAAAAAGGTAATTTTGCTGCGATTTGCATTTTTAAATTTTTTTGGGCCAATTTGTTGTTGGACAGATTACAAAACACAAATTGCCGCAAAAACACATTACATGTTTTTCTGCAGCTTCTCCATTGAAGTATATTAAACCAAAAAACTAAAATAGCACCATTTTGCGTTAAAAAAAGTCCTTGCCCTTTCCAAATACGCAGCAGCTGAAAAAAATCATGGATGTGAACGTGTCCCATAGAAACCATGTAAATGAACTGTAGTGTGTTTCTGCAAAAAGCACCAAAAAACAGAGGTGTGACCCAGGCCTGAGATGTTTAGTAACATGGGTTTAAAAAAAAAAAATTGTACAAAAAGAGCAAATAATCGCTACTGTAAGGGGGTTCCTTTTTTACTGTGGGACAGTGAAAGTAAAATTTACTGTAGCAATTTGCTCTTTTTGTACTATAAAGGGTTAATTTTTTTTTTCTAACCTCATTATGTTACTGGCCGATTAATCGATTATGAAAATTGTAATCGATTAATTTCATAATCGATTAGTTGTCGATTAATCGATTAGTTGTTTCGGCCCTATTTCCAAGCAAAGCCGAACCAATTGTGTATTCGGCCAGCCGGCGGGGCCGCTATGGAGGGAACCCTATCAATAAGTTGGCACCCTAGAATAGGACTACAAACATTTAATTTTCAATACCCATTTACTATAGTACCTCTTCAGCATACATATCAACCCCACTTATAACACATTGAGATATTTTTCTTGCTTACATTGCTAGTACCTGTAGGTACTTAGTACACTTCTAATTCCATTTCACCATTTTCTTCCCTTTTTTTAGGTTGGTTTTTTGGTACTTCCCTACCACAGCCATGTACTTTCTTGTGCCACCCTATTGGTTTTCCCATTGGATGTCTTAGTCCCCTTCCACTACTCCCGTGTCAGACATTCAGCAGCGGTCGCCATTTGGAGGCGCTATGTTTTATCAAGTTCCAAGCTGGTTTGTAAGTTCTTTTTTAGAACATCAATATGCAGGGTGTTGGCACCCCCGCTATTCTAGGTAGTGCTTTAATACAATTTATGTATCTGTTTTTTAGCATAGAGTTCTGTTGTTGGAGGCATCTACTCCTGAAGAAGTGAAAGTATTCACGAAACGCGTCGAGTTACAAGACGCATGCCTCTCCTATATTGCATTTATCTTTGTTGTGTAAAACATGCATTTGAAAATATACCAGCTTGATATACATTATATATCATTACGTGTAACCTATTGGCTTCATATGCCAAACATTTTTTATGTGTGCAATATACATTTATGTGTTAAATCCTTGTACAATAAATTTATATTTTATGACTTTTGCATTTATGACTCATTTAAAGTTCCATGGGCCATTATTGTTTGTGTGTATGTTATATGTCAGGATGGAGGCATGATACGATAGGCACCTGGTTGCATTTATTTTCTAAAAGCGATATGTAAACCAATGACTGGTTCTCTTTAACCAGTTCTGGACCCCCCTACGTAGAAATACTGTGGCAGGGCTGCCGTCCTGCGCAAAATCACGTACCTGAACGTGATTTCGTACACGGGGTCTAGGGTGCGCATGCGCCCCTGGCGACCCACTCCCGCTGTGGTTGGACACAGCGGGAGCCAATCAGTGGGTGTGGCAGATGCGATTTTCACTGGGCCTCACCAATCATTCTAAGGAGAGGCCGAACTGTGGTCTGCCTATGTAAACAAAGCACATCACCGTTCTGCGGAGGGGAACATGGAGATCTTGTGTTTTTGCTAAGCAGAAACATGGATCCCTGTTTCCCCCAGTCAAAGCAGCCCCCCCCCCACAGTTAGAAAGCACCCCCTAGGGACAAACTTAACCCTTTGATCGCCCCTGATGTTAACCCCTTCCCTGCCAGTGTCATTGGTAAAATGACAGTGCATTTTTTTCTAGAACTGATCACTGTAATAATGTCACTGGTCCCCAAAAAGTGTCAAAAATGTCAGTTAGGTGTCCGATTTTGTACGCTGCAATGTCGCAGTCCCATTTAAAATCGCTGATCGCCACCATTATTAGTAAAAAAAAAAAAAATTCAATAAGAAATATCCCATAGTTTATAGACGCTATAACTTTTGCGCAAACCAATCAATATACGCTTATTGGGATTTTTGTTACCAAAAATATGTGTCAGGATACATATTGGCCTAAATTGATAAAGAAATTATATTTTTGTAAAAAAAAAAAAAATATATATTGGATATGTTTTATAGCAGAAAGTAAAAAACATTGTTTATTTTTCAAAATTTACAGTTTTTCTTTGTTTATAACGCAAAAAAATAAAAACTGCAGAGGTGATCAAACACCACCAAAAGAGAGCTCTATTTGTGGGGGGAAAAAACGATTTTATTTGGGTACAGCGTCGCACGACCGTGCAATTGTCAGTTAAAGTAAAGTAGTGCCGTATCGCAAAAAATGGCCTTGTCATGAAGGGGGGGGGGGGGTGAACCTTCCGGGGATGAAGTGGTTAACAAGCAGAATTACCTCTAGCACAATCAGAGATACACATACCAAATAGATACCATTTGTCCCGGATTTGCTGGGATAGCCCCACATCTTGTCCCACTGATGCTGTGTCCTGGGCCATGTCCCAGGATCATCATATCATCCACCTTATCTGAGTTCCTGCACATGCGCAGTAACTTAACAAGGCATTTTAGGAATCAAGGCTGAGTGGGCGGGTGCCTGCATATTTAGAGGAGGGGTGTGGGCAGGACCAACCTGTAAAGTGGGCATAATTTAAACCCAGAAAGTGAGCATAAGTAGGGTTAACGATGTCCCAGGATCCAGGAAGCATAATGTTTGTAAGTATGATACCACAAGGTGAGAAAAAAGAATAGCGGGCAATCAGATCTACTAATAGGCGTGACACCATGATAGCCAGTGTAGGCACGCCCACTGTCAGCCTTGATATATGAAATGTCATACAGTGTGTAGGGAGGATAAAGGTTTAATATAAAATAGGATTACAACTGGTGACTGCAGGCAGCACAGATAAAAAATACGATTTTGCAATGAGCATATACATGGATCACATAAAACGTGGTTTATATTTTATAGAAGATCCGATTTCAGTGTTGGACGTATACATGGAACGTATGGAGTTCGGGGAATTTTGAGACTTGCACATTAGCAAGAAAGGATAAACACAAATAGAGGAGATTGCTGGGGGCAGCTGCTGTTCTCAAGAGATACACGGATCACATTAGCTGAGAATTAGCTGTAAGATTTTATCGTATCGCTGACCTGATTCCAGACAGTCGCCACCATTGAATATTTCTTAGCTGTAAAACGCAGACAGATGGGCTGAGAGGAGATTGTGAGATGTCCAGGAAAAGACTGAGATGGTATTAGCAACAGAAGGGGTAGACGGTTGCTAGTGTTTGATGGGCCAGAAATAAGGCCGACTCCATCCAAATATGATTTTTCTTTTGAGTTCACAAGACGTGGCCAGCTTCTTCAGTAGCAAGATATCGTAGTAGTTTGTGTCTCTGCCCCTCCCACAATGGTGAGCAGGCCCGGACTGGGACAAAAAATAGGCCCGGGCATTTTAGACTGAGCAGCCCGGGGGGGCGCGGCGGCGGCGCTTCGCGGCGACGGTTAATAATGGGATGTGGGGTTCCAGCACCTTGTACCTCTGGACCCCTTTACATTACACAGCACCCTGGACCCCTTTACATTACATAGCACCGCACCTCTGGACCTTTTTACATTACACAGCACCCTGCACCTCTGGACCCCTTTACATTACATAGCACTGCCCCTCTGGACCCCTTTACATGACACAGCCCCCCACAGTTTGTTACACAGACACCCCCTAACAGTTCTGGACCCCCTGCATGTTACACAGACCTCCCTACAGTGCAGACCCCCTCCCTACAGTACAGACCCCCCTACAGTACAGACCCCCTCTACAATACAGACCCCCCTACATTACAGCCCCCCTCTACAATACAGACCCCCCCCTACATTACAGACCCCCCCTACAGTACAGACCCCCTCCCTACAGTACAGAACCCCCCCTACATTACAGACTCCCCTACAATACAGAACCCCCCTACATTTTAGACCACCCCTACAATACAGAAACCCCCCCTACAATACAGACCCCCCTTCAGACCTATAATGTACCTCAGATCAGCACGGGACTGCATGTTGGGTCCCCTCCCCCTGTGTGGACATAAAGGAGGAGGGGGAGGCGGCTTCACTCTGCTCGGCTGTGTGAGACAGCCGAGCCGAGACTGATCAGATCATCAGTGCCGCGGCCACCTTGCCAGAGAGAAGAGGATCGTTGCGGGTCCCGGCCCCCTGATGTGCCGACGGGTGTCACTGTCACTCGAGTGCGGCTCCGACTCGCAGCTGAGAGTGCACTGGGGCAGTGGCGTAACTAGTGTTGGTGTCACCTGGTGCGGCAAAACATGGTGTCACCCCCTCCTGTCTATCCTGCCCAGCGCCCTGCAGGCAGCGCACGGTCACGAGGCGCACCCCCAAATTACCCCTGTAAATTAAAGTATAGGGTGGTATTGGGCCGGCTGGGGCGATATAGGGCAGGTTGGGGTAACATAGGGCAGGTTGCGGTGATATAGGGCAGGCTGGGGTGGCATAGGTAGGTTGGGGTTGTATAGGGCAGGCTTGGGTGGTATAGAGCAGGTTTGGGTGGTATAGGGCAGTTTGCGGTGGTATATGGCAGGCTGGGTGGCATAGGGCAGGTTGGGGTGGCATAGGGCAAGTTGGGGTGGTATAGAGCAGTTTGCAGTGGCATAGTGCAGGTTGGGGTGGTATAGAGCAGTTTGCGGTGGCATAGGGCAGGTTGCGGTGGCATAGGGCAGGCTGGGGTGGTATAGGGCAGTTTGCAGTGGTATAGGGCAGGTTGCGGTGGCATAGGGCAGGTTGGGGTGGTATAGGGCAGTTTGCGGTGGCATAGGGCAGGTTGGGGTGGTATAGAGCAGTTTGCGGTGGCATAGGGCAGGTTGCGGTGGCATAGGTTAGGTTGCGGTGGCATAGGGTAGGGTGCGGTGGCAAAAGGCAGGGTGCGGTGGCACGCATAGGGCAGGGTGCGGTGGCATAGGGCAGGCTGGGGTGGTATGGTGCCAGGTTAGGAATCTATGTAGTGACATGTGCAGCAGTGCAGTAACTTACAGCATGCCTGGAGATGAAGACACTCTGGCTGCTGTGGCCTTGTTTCTTTCTCCTTCAGCTGTGGGATCAGCCAGAGCAGTGGCGGCTGGTGCTCAAAATTTTTGGGGGGGCGCAAACAAACTGAAAAAAAAAAAAACATCTATTGCCGCCACTGTGCCCATTAAACGCAGCCACTGTGCCCAAAGGCCACCAGTTTGCCCCCTCAAATGCAGCCAGTTTCCCCCCAAATGCAGCCAGTTTGTCGCCAAATGCAGCCAGTTTCCCCCCAAATACAGCCAGTTTGTCCCCATATACAGCCAGTTTGACCCCAAGTACAGCCAGTTTGTCCCCAAGTACAGCCAGTTTGTCCCCATTTACAGCCAGTTTGTCCCCATATACAGCCAGTTTGTCCCCATATGCAGCCAGTTTGTCCCCAAGTACAGCCAGTTTGTCCCCATTTACAGCCAGTTTGTCCCCATATACAGCAAGTTTGTCCCCATATGCAGCCAGTTTGTCCCCATATGCAGCCAGTTTGTCCCCAAATGCAGCCAGTTTGTCCCCAAATGCAGCCAGTTTGTCCCCAAATACAGCCAGTTTGTCCCCATATACAGCCAGTTTGTCCCCAAATGCAGCCAGTTTGTCTCCATATACAGCCAGTTTGTCCCCAAATGCAGCCAGTTTGTCCCCATATACAGACAGTTTTTCCCCAAATGCAGCCAGTTTTTCCCCAAATGCAGCCAGTTTGTCCCCATATACAGCCAGTTTGTCCCAAAATACAGCCAGTTTGTCCCCAAATGCAGCCAGTTTGTCTCCATATACAGCCAGTTTGTCCCCAAATGCAGCCAGTTTGTCCCCATATACAGCCAGTTTTCCCCCAAATGCAGCCAGTTTTTCCCCAAATGCAGCCAGTTTGTCCCCAAATGCAGCCAGTTTGTCCCCATATGCAGCCAGTTTGTCCCTAAATGCAGCCAGTTTGTCCCCAAATAAAGCCAGTTTGTCCCCAAATAAAGCCAGTTTGTCCCCAAATGCAGCCAGTTTGTCCCCAAATACAGCAAGTTTGTCCCCAAATGCAGCCAGTTTGTCCCCATATACAGCCAGTTTGTCCCCAAATGCAGCCAGTTTGTCCCCATATACAGCCAGTTTCCCCCCAAATACAGCCAGTTTGTCCCAAATGCAGACAGTTTGTCCCCCCCAGCCCTGCACTTACCTTCCTCGGGTCAGCGCCGTCCTTCTTCCGTCCTCGATGTCTTCTCCCGCCCTCGATGTCGCTTCAGCCAATCAGGTTACCGGTAACCAGACCCGGTGAACCTGATTGGCTGAAACGCCTGTCAGTGTTAACCAGGGAACGCACCCCCTGTGCGTCCTCTGGTTAGCTATTTGGAAGCCGATTACAGCCCTCAGGCTGTAATCGGGAAGCCTATCAGAGCCGCTGGCTTTGATAGACACTTCCAAACACCAACCAGCAGCTGTTATTCAGATGGCCGGCCATCTGAATAGTGGGCGGCAGCGGCGGCGACAATTCATAGGTTCATGCAATGCATGAACCTATGTATTGTTGTGAGTGACGGGCGCAGGAGCGAGAGGGGGCGGCGCTCCTGCGCCCACTATGGATGCACCGCCACTGAGCCAGAGTGAACGAGTCTGTGGGAGGAGTGGAGCGGGCAGCCACACCCCCAGCTCCGCCCACCAACTCCGGCTGCCTCCGGAGACATTGGAGATGATGGGGAAAACGTGACATGCAGTCCGGCGACCCGTGGCCCACTGGGCATTTGCCCGGTATGCCCTATGGCCAGTCCGGGCCTGATGGTGAGAGTTCCTGCAGTAGTTTGTGTCTCTGCCCCTCCCACAATGGTGAGATTTCCTGCAGTAGTTTGTGTCTCTGCCCCTCCCACAATGGTGAGAGTTCCTGCAGTAGTTTGTGTCTCTGCCCCTCCCACAATGGTGAGATTTCCTGTAGTAGTTTGTGTCTCTGCCCCTCCCACAATGGTGAGATTTCCTGCAGTAGTTTGTGTCTCTGCCCCTCCCACAATGAGGAGATTTCCTGCAGTAGTTTGTGTCTCTGCCCCTCCCACAATGGTGAGATTTCCTGCAGTAGTTTGTGTCTCTGCCCCTCCCACAATGAGGAGATTTCCTGCAGTAGTTTGTGTCTCTGCCCCTCCCACAATGGGGAGATTTCCTGCAGTAGTTTGTGTCTCTGCCCCTCCCACAATGGGGAGATTTCCTGCTGTATTTTGTGTCTCTGCCCCTCCCACAATGAGGAGATTTCCTGCAGTAGTTTGTGTCTCTGCCCCTCCCACAATGGTGAGATTTCCTGCAGTAGTTTGTGTCTCTGCCCCTCCCACAATGAGGAGATTTCCTGCAGTAGTTTGTGTCTCTGCCCCTCCCACAATGGTGAGATTTCCTGCAGTAGTTTGTGTCTCTGCCCCTCCCACAATGGGGAGATTTCCTGCTGTATTTTGTGTCTCTGCCCCTCCCACAATGGTGAGATTTCCTGCAGTAGTTTGTGTCTCTGCCCCTCCCACAATGGCGAGAGTTCCTGCAGTAGTTTGTGTCTCTGCCCCTCCCACAATGGTGAGATTTCCTGCAGTAGTTTGTGTCTCTGCCCCTCCCACAATGGTGAGATCTCCCTGCAGTAGTTTGTGTCTCTGCCCCTCCCACAATAGTGAGATTTCCCTGCAGTCTTTCATGTTTTAACATATGTTGTGTTAGGATAGCATGTTCCATTAAATGGAGCGCCAAACGCATCAAAATGCACACCATAAATAGGTGCAATTTTGTTTTGAATTCCACACACTGAAACGCACAATAATGCCTTACCATGTGTTGTGCGCTGCAATACAAGTCTGTTGGCAATTTGCATTGGGGTGCCATTAAGAATGAATGGCACTACAGCACTCCAACATGTCTATTTTTGCATGTACGTTCCTGTAGCGCAAAAGTGTGAGCGCAGCCTTAAAGTATATGTGAACCTTCACCTTGAAAACAACCCATTAATTTTAAAATAGAAATGAAAGGCAACACATTTGTGTATAGATATAAAAAAAAACATCATAAATATATATTTTCGCTGTATTATAAATGATCACAAAATCTCTGTTCTCGGCTTCATAAGGAGTTTAGAGAGCTGGGGGAGGAGAAACAGCAGCAAACTGGTCTTTACAGTGAATGGCTGTGCAGGGGGTGTGTCATGACAAGACTGATCATTGGAGGAGAGCAGGCTGAGTTCCCAGCACAGTTACAAAATTGTCCACATTATGCTCTCATGCCTACTGTGGTCAATTTTTTAATAGGAAAGCAGAGGGACTGGCAGGAACACCAGGGATTTCACATTTTGGAAGCAATACAAAGAGAACAGAATACTTTGTCATACAAGTTCATGGTACATGGTACAAGGAAATGCTGGGTTTTAGAGCTGCACAAATAATCGTTAAGAATCAAGATCGCGATTCTTCCTCCCTCGCGATCCTAACAAAGCATTTTCCTGATTCTATGCAGAGTTCTCTGCTCAAGCTGACAGCTGTCAAAAAAACAAAAAACGGCAGTCTGCCAAGTTTCACAACATTCGCTGAGCTAACTATAAACATTGTAACGTTTTGTTCTTTAGATCAAGGAATAAACTTCAGTCTGTAAATAAGGGAAGTTAAAATCATTATTTTTTGCTAAAAAATTACTTAGAACCTCCAAACATTATATATATATATATATATATATATATATATATATATATATATATATATATTCTTTTAGCAAAGACCCTAGAGAATAAAATGGTGGTTGTTGCAATATTTTATTTAATTTCTTTATTTATCTATTTTATCCAACATACAGGGGAAATAATCAAAATAACACGTTTACTGTTTCAGTTTGAACCAATAGATACCCCACGGGTCCAAACCATATACCACATTCTTGTGACCTTAAATACAACATGAATCTAATTCTATTGAAATATTCCTTCTCCTTTTCCTTTAATTCTTCCCCTCCTAGAACCCCAAACCCCTCCATTTTCCCTCCACCTTCTGAAAAACTTCAGTTACCTCACCCCAGAGAGAAAAAAAAAATTATTTTATATAAAAATTATCTCGGATCGGACAGGGAGGTAGAGGAGCCCTAGCTCCCCCCTCCTCTTCTTAAGTTACAAAAGAGGGACTTCCCTTCTTCCGAATATTTAAATGTGTTCCATTGTGCCCAAGTTTTAGAATAGATCTCATGTCGGTTTTGACGTGAAAATGTCAAATCCTCCATCTTATTTACTTCTTCAATTCTGTTAAACCATGAGAAAATTGTTGGGGGATTCATATCTCTCCACTGCCGAGCAATACATGCTCTAGCTCTAGCTCCGTTAATAAGATGCCGTACAATTGATTTACTGTATGTTTCCCATGGTATTTCAGATACGTGCAGCAAAAATAAGGCCGGATCTTCTGGGATATTATAATCGGTAAATTTTTGTGCTATCTGACGTACCTCCCTCCAGAAATGTACTAGCTTCGAGCATGACCAAAACACATGGAGTAATGTCCCTCTTTCTTCTTGGCATCTCCAACATTTATCCGGAATCTCCGGCAAATATTTATTAAGCAATGAGGGTGTTTGGTACCATCTTGTCATAATTTTAAAGTTCGTTTCTTGAGTCCTCGTACAAATAGAGGAATTTAACGCCAAGATTATAATCTGCTTATGTTGTACCTGAGTAAATGTCCTGTCCAATATTATTTCCCACTTCCTTATGTATGGGGGGACATAGTCTTCTGAGGGGGCAATCAATAATCCATATATTTTCGAAAGTGTATAACAAGGGCCTGTTTCTTCACACAACTTTTCTAAGGGGGTCAATGATCTTAGAAAACCCTCCAAGGGTGGTAAAGTATTAAAAAAATGTCTCAGTTGTGCTCCACTCCAGAAATCCAGGCAAAAGCGATCATTAGATGACGTTAATTCCATCAATGAGGGCCAATTACGCATCATTCCTTGCGCAAAATGCGAAGCCTGAAATATCTGTGAGTCTAAAAGTCTTCTCCATGGTCCATCCTGTAGTCCCATAGGGAAGCGTGGGTTCCCCACAATGGGGTACAGGGGGGAGTTGGCTGATGATAGTCCGGTAGTGGTGCATATTCGAGAGCAAATCCGCAGGGTAGGGCCCAAAGTTGGGTGCTTTTTGAGGTCAGAACTAAGGTCTCTAAAGCACCAAACCGCTCGACGCAATGGGACTCTGCACTGTGATTGCTCGATCTTTGGCCATATTTTAAGACTTGTATGCCTACACCAGTCTATTAATCTCACCATATGGGCCGCTTAATAATATTTCTGAATATCAGGAACTGCTACCCCCCCGAATTGTTTGGGCATAGTCAATATTCAACGTTGTAATCTTGGCCTCTTATGCCCCCATACAAAATCTACTATCAAAGCATTCGTCCGTTTAAAAAATTCTGAAGGTACATGGATTGGCAATGTTTGATATAGGTATACTAATTTAGGCAAGATTGACATTTTAATTATGTTACATCTGCCAAACCACGAGAAGGTACCCTTATCCCATTTAGCCAATAGAGTTTTAACTTTACTTAATAGTGGTAAAAAATTCAGCTCAAAAATGTGATCCAATTTAGTTGGCATATAGGTACCCAGGTATTTAATAGCCGTTGAGGACCATCTAAATTTAAAATTTGCTTTCAAGGTCCTAGTTTGTAATGATGACATAGATACCCCCATTGCTTCTGATTTTGTCATATTAATTTTAAAATTAGATATGGCACCATATCGATCCAATTCTCCCACCAGATTCGGCATTAATATTGTTGGTTTTGTCAAAGAAAACATAAGGTCATCCGCATAAGCGGAGACCTTATAGTCCGTATCTCCAGTTCTTACCCCCGATATATCGGGGTTTTGCCTTACTTTACAAAGTAGGGGTTCAAGCGAAAGCGCGAAAAGGAGGGGTGATAGGGGGCACCCCTGTCGGGTACCATTAGAGATAGAAAAGGGATCGGATATGAATCCATTTACTTTCATTTGTGCCTCTAGTCTTGTGTATAGACTCGATATCCATCCAACCATCCTCTCTCCCATACCAACATATCGTAAAACTGAGAACACAAAAGGCCAGCTAACCCGGTCAAATGCCTTTTCGGCATCTGTTCCTAAGAACACAGTGGGCATGTTGGAGAGGTCGGCTACATGGATAAGGTTCAAGGTTTTAATGGTATTATCTCGAGCCTCTTGACTAGGAATAAAACCTACCTGGTCTGGGTGTATTAAATCTGTTAGATGTGGTTGAATACGGGTGGCCAATATTTTAGTAAAGATTTTTAAGTCTACATTTAGTAGAGAGATAGGGCGATAACTACCACATACTGATGGATCCTTATCCTCCTTCGGTATAAGAATGATATGTGATTTCAACGTTTCTAATGTAAACCTTGTCCCCTGTCCTATTACATTAAATATTTGTACCATCTGCTTGCCCAGAAGGGGAAAAAATTTCTGATAATATTTATATGTAAATCCATCTGGACCCGGGGCTTTACCTGGTTTGGCTGACTTAATGGCCTCTTGCAATTCCTCTAATGTAATAGGCGCTTCCATGTCGTTTATCTGTTCTGATAATTGGGGGATACCTGACGAGGCTATATATTCTTTTCTTCTATCTTATTTTTATTATTTTGGGGTTGCATTGTAATAGGTAAATTGTACAGAGACTGGTAAAACTTACGAAAAGTCATAGCAATCTGAGTAGGGAGATATATCTTTTTCCACTTCGAATCCACCAAATAAGAGATATATGATTGGGTTTTCTGTTCTTGTATAGCTCTAGCCAATGTGCGGCCACATTTGTCTCCTGATTCATAATAGTATCTCCGACATCTCTGTACTGCTGCCTTAGCTCTATAATGCAATAGATCAGTCACTTGTCTGCGTAGGGCTAAAAGTTCCCTCTCTCCCGTTCCTCCCAAGTCTTGTTTGTGTTTGGTCTCCAGTACTTGTATATCTGTAAGTAGTTTATTCAGTTGCTTTTCTCTGTCCTTCTTTATCCTGGAGCCATGCTTAATAAGGATCCCTCTTATTACGGTTCTATGCGCCTCCCATGTTATCCCTGCGTCTATCTCTGAAATAGAGTTATATTGAAAGTAATATTCTATTTCTCTCATTACCTCTTGAACCGTTACCTCATCCTCAAGTAGATTCTCGTTTAATCGCCACTGTCTCATCTTTCCCTCCGACTGTTTATTCATACTCAGTATCTTGGTGATCGGGGCATGGTCAGACCATGTGATACTCCCTATCTCTATTTCTTTAATCTCCATTACCATGCTATGTGGGACAATAAATAAATCAATCCGAGAGTAACACTTATGTGGGGTTGAATAAAAGGTATAGTCCTTTTCATCTGGATGGTATATCGGTAAGTTGAGATTTATGGAAGGTCTGCAAGACCCTCTTACGAAGGCCTTTAGCTACCGAAGATCTTCCTGCTGAGGTATCCATTTTAGGATCTAGGGGAGATTAAAGTCTCCCCCAAGGAGTAATTTCCCTTCTGTGAATTTCATAAGTTTATTAAGGGTGGAGCAAATGAATTGATCTTGATTAGTATTAGGTGCATATATCGTAGCCAAGGTCACCTTATTGCCCTCAATCATGCCTTTAAGAAACAAAAATCTACCCTCAGTGTCTATTCTTTGATCTATTAATTTCCAATGTACTTGTCTCGCTATTAATATAGACACCCCTCGGGATTTACTTGCCCTATTAAAGGCGTGGTATGCCAAGGGAAAAAGATTATTTTTCAAAATTGGTGCTTTACCCTCTCTAAAGTGTGTTTCTTGGATATATGCCACATCCGACTTTAATCGTTTCAAGTCTTGGAGGAGCATCCTCCTTTTTTCTGGGGTATTAAGCCCCTTAGAGTTTAGGGAGATAACTCTTAGCTCCTCCATCTCCCCTGACGAGCCGAGAGAAAAAAAAAAAAAAGGCCAGAAGAAGAAAAAAAAAAGAGAGAAAACAAAAGGGTTCTAACAACCCTAATGTGTTACGGTGGGTAAGAACACCCCCGTATCGCCCTTTAAAGAATGGGGGGATTCAAATTGAAAGTTTCTTTTTTTGTACTCACATTGGGTTTACCGCTTAAGTGAGTACTTACCTAAGTGGGGGTTCAGTCAAGAATATGCGGGTGAGATCCCTCCCCCTCCCTTCCCTTTCCCTCCCCGCCAATCCCATCAACATTATTATTATCTGCCCTATTGCAAACAGCTTATCTTCCGGTTGTTGCAATATTTTATGTCAAACTGTATTTGTACAGCGGTCTTTCAAATGCTATTTTTATGGAAAAAAAATACACTTTAATGAATGTAAAAAAAAACACTAAACAGTAAAGTTAGCCCAATTTTTTTGTATAATGTGAAAGATAAAGTTACACCACGAGAATCGTGTTATCTTTATTCTAAGCAAAAAAAAAATTGTGATTCTAATTTTTCCCAGAATCGTGCAGCTCTAGTGGGTTTACATATTCTTTAAAGAGGAAGTAAACCCCCCCTGAAAAAACGCAATAAAATAAGACCCTGCATAGTAGGGTTGTCCCGATACCTATACTAGTATCGGTATCGGTACCGATACCGAGCATTTGCCTGAGTGCTTGTACTTGGGCAAATGCTCCCGATGCTTCACCCGATACTTGTACAGTCAGCGGTGATCGTGTGTGGGGGAGTTACAAGCACCGATCACCGCTGTATAGATTTAAAAGTCGTTTCTCCGCTTCTCTCTTCCCCCGCGCGGCTTTCAGCTGCTTTAAAATCAGCGGTGATCGGTGCTTGTAACTCCCCCACACACGATCACAGCTGATTGTCCCCATATCCTCCTCCAGCCCCCTCCGTTTTGCTGCTGTCTCCCTCCCTCCGTGTCCCCCTCCATGCTGCCGTCCCCCTCTGTGCTGCTGTCCCCCTCCGTTCTCCTCCTCAACCCCCTCAATCTGGCAGGATGGAGAGCGGAGGTAGGAGTCGGTAAATCCGACTCCTTACTGTTCGGAATGTACAGAATCAGTGATCACTGACTCTGTACATTCACATAACTGAAACATCGTAAACTTTGTTTACAATGTTTCAGTTTATGAATGGAGAGAGAAGCCGCTGGCTTCTCTCCATTCATTTTCAGCGCAGTGCAGCGCAGCTGAGAAAGGGACTGGGGTATCTGTGTCCCTAGTCCCTTTCTCTGTCTCAAAGGGGAGATGTCAGAGGTCTGTTAAGACCCCTGATATCTCACCAAAGCCCCCCAACAGGGCTGATACAAAAAAAGAAAAAGAAAAGAATAAATTAAAAATAAAATAAAAATTTATTGTAAAAAATAATAAAAGATAAAAGGAAAAACACACTGAACACTGACACTGTCCACCCCACCCCCCCTTAAAAAAATAAAGCATTATAAAAAAATAAAAAAAAAAATTGTAAAAAATAAAACTACTGACACATGAGATTTTAAAAAAGTATCGGTATTCAGTATCGGCGAGTACTTGAAAAAAGTATCGGTACTTGTACTCGGTCTTAAAAAAGTGGTATCGGGACAACCCTACTGCATAGCATACTAGCTCATTATGTGGCACTTACCTGAAATCGAAGCCCCCAAAGTCCTACTCGTTCCCCTCCGCCACTGCCGCCATGTCCCCTCGGAGCTTCTTCCTGGTATCGCCGCTCCGGCGCTGTGATTGGCCAGAGCGGCGATGATGTCACACGCACACGCGCGGGGCCGGCATTCGCCCATTTAGAAAACCTGCGATCCCAGCATGTCCCATTCATTATGCCGGGACGCTCAGTGCGCCTGCGCCGTTGTCTATCAGTGCAGTGTTTTCTGTTTTCCGTGTAGGTTAAGGAGATATTTCTTGCCCCTACAGGTAAGCCTTAATCTAGGCTTACCTGTAGGTGCAAGTTGTCAAAGTGGGTTTACAACCACTTTAAGGATAAGTCTGACCCATAGAAACTAAGAAGATTGATGGTAGAAAACGACCATGTAGTGAGCGTTTGCCCCTTTTTTTGCATCTGTCTAAGGACAGACCTATGTTTATTCCAAGCATATTTAAAATAACTTTCTGTGGATTGGCTCCTCACTTCTCCCGAATGTTGGAAGGAAATAGGCGCAGTGGACATTACATGTAGTGGAAATAATAAAACTAAAGCCCACCATGCAAACAGAGGGAAGATTTCATGCATTAAGAATTTGTTAAATTGTAACACCTCGCCGGTCTGAGAAGAAGACAAAGCGTAACGCAGGTACAGCTGTGGCGCAACTCGCTAAAAGTCCCCCGGGGAACGCAGAAAGTGCGACACCCACAATATAAGCACGGACAGATACCCAAACTGGCTGATCATATCCGACGCTGGAGAATAAAAGCTGTAAAAAGCTTCTGAGAGCAAACTGTGAGTTTGTACATGGCGACATTTTATTGTGTAATTAATTCTTCACAGGAGAGAAATGTCTCGAAATCTGGTGACATTTTCACAGATTGTCATTGTGAGGGATAAAACCCCCCGAGAACTGACAGTGTTTTCTTTTCTGTATATTTAATGGAACTCTGTAATGAGGCAAACACACTTCCATGGCCACCGTCCCTATAAAAGTGCTAATTGTCTGGATGTCTCTGGCTTGAATATTTTGTAAGTCGCTGATAAGAAGCTAGCATGCCTCAAGCAAAATTGGACAACTGGTCTGACTACTTGTCCTGGGATAGAGATACAGAATAAACTGAAGCCATTGGATCAGTATGACAGCCAGGCTGTTAGCATGTTAAGACGCAAGCAATAGCATTCTTTAGGCTGGGTTCACACCATTGTGAATTGGGTGTGGGTTCCCCGCATCCAAATCGCAATAGCAGGAGATTTTGACTGGCTCTCTATGGAGCCGGTTCACACATCTCTGCTGCATCTCCGAAGCGAATTTGCACAGGAGCTCTGTGCGTCTTCTGGTCCGTGTCAGGTCCAAATTCAGCCCAAAATTACGTCTGAAATCGGACCTGAAATGGTGAACAGGGACGCACCGGACCCCTGCTGGGATCCGCATGTGGCCATGGTGTGAACCCAGCCTTAAAGCGGAGTTCCGCAGAATTTTTTTATTTCAAAAGTCAGCAGCTTCAAATACTGTAGCTGCTGACTTTTAAAATAAGAACACTTAAGCCGTGTACACACGATCGGATATCCTATGGATTCTAATCCGATGGTTTTTTCCATCGGAAATCCAATGAAACTGTCTTCCATCAGTCTTGCCCACACACCATCAGTCAAAAAACGGAGCGTTTCAAACGCGGTGACGTAAAACACTCCGATGAGCCGAGAAAAATTAGGTTCAATGCTTCTGAGCATGCGTCGACTTGATTCTGAGCATGCTTGGGTTTTTTATCCGATGGATTTCCACACAGACGATCGGATTTTGCTATCGTTTTTTTTCCCATCGGATAAATTTAAAACATGTTCTATTTTTTCACACCGATGGAAAAAAGACCGATGGAGCCCATACACGATCGGTTCGTCCGATGAAAACAGTCCATCGGACTGTTTTCATCTGTAAAACCAATCGTGTGTACACGGCTTTACCTGTCCAGGGCGATAGCGATGTCGGCACCCGAAGCCGATCTGTCCCCCGCCATCTTCGGTAAGGGAATCAGGAAGTGAAGCCTTGCGGCTTCACTCCCTGTTTCCCTACTGCGCATGCGCGACTCACACTGCGCGATCCCACTGGTCCCTGCTGTCTTCTGGGATCTGTGTCTCCCAGAAGACATCGGGGGGGGGGCAGAGAAGGCGCCGGAAGTGGCGTAGATACCCGCGGGTGGCTCAGGTATCTATGCCCGGAAGTGGGAGCAAAATACCTGTATTAGACAGGTATCTGCTCCCCCCTCCCCCTGAAAGGTGCCAAATGTGACACCGGAGGGGGGAGGAATCCGAAAAGCGGAAGTTCTATTTTTGGGTGGAACTCCACTTTAAGGTCTGTTCATATAATTTGCATTGAGTTGCACTAGACTAACCTTTTTCAACCAGGGTGCCTTGAGGTTTCTTCAGGGGTGCCTTGGCAAAATGCCTAAAAATTGCCCCAAAATTGTATACAAGCTGGCGTGTGGATAAAGCCAGCCTTTTAGGGCACATTAGCTGAGTCATGGAGAAAAATTGAGGGAGAAGAGAAACATTGAAATACTAGTCAGTACCAGTTTTACATTTTAGAATGGAGTGCCTCAAGACTGTCTATAATTTTCAAAGGGTGCCGTGACTGAAAAAAGGTTGAGAAACACTGCACTAGACAAACGCAGTCCTAACGCACAGACAAGACAATTTACCTTGAGTCCAATGAGTTCAGTTCACACCACTGCGCTGCTGTAGAATGTGCTGTACTTTTTCTCAGCACAGCCTGTTGCAATGCAGTACACCACATTGCAGCCCACTGCAGTTAACAAACATGAATTAAATGTCCCTCTGTGAAATTTGAATAAAGCTGTGGAAAAAACATTGCAATGCGCTATTTACAAAGCATCCACTCTGCTTCAGCTCCCAGTATAATGTGGCTGCTGGTGTTACCAAACCCCATAAAGTGTATGTCAGGCCACAAAACTTTTTTTCTAAGTTTCAGAAAGTGTAGGTAAGGATTAGAACCCTTATTTGGTTTTTATGGCTATTCGGGGCTCCGTTAGAGACATTTCCCCTCACTTCCTGTCTCAGTGACAACATTTTACCAGACAGGAAGTAAGGGGAACTCTCTATAAGGGAAACTGAGAGAATTAAAAATCTGAAAGGGGTCCTATTATTTGCTTACTCTACTAAAGAAAATCATTTTTTCCATCTGTGTTGCTGTTGGAGAGCTTTCCCCACCTCTTATATGGTAAAGTGTCAGCAGGGCAGGAAGTGAGGGGAATTCTCTCTAACAGAGCCCCAGATAGCAGTAAAAAATAGATCAGTTCTAATACTTCCCCACTCTGTCCAACGCTAAGATTTTAATCTTTGCTGACATTTCTATAAAAATCTCAGTGGGTAGGGCAAAATGAATAATGTGTAGTTCATTTTATTCTATTTTTGTTTTTTGCTTTTAACTTTTGTATGTGTATATATATATATATATATATATATATATATATATATATTTGTTTTTTTATTAGTCAGCCAGCTTGAGCCATGGCTTTGTTTATAAACAAGGGTTGTAGGTTGACTCTGTTTACAAACAAAGCCACTGATATGGCTATATATGGTAATACATTTTGTTAGAAAACTATGTATTTTTTTTTAATGCAAATTTTGACGCTGATTTTAACAACATTTTGTCAAATGCAAAATCTGTAATTTTGCCACAAAGTCCAATTCTTAAAATCACCCGCTCATCCCTATTGAACAGTGATAGATACAACGGTTTTGTAATATTCAGAAAAGTGACAGCATTGCAGGATATTTTGGTGGAATTGCTGATTTCCACGTTGTGCATTATTCACCCATAGCCCCCGCTGTATGGCCCTGACATCTCCTGTTCTTTATTCCATAAGACAGCGCCGTCATACCCATCCGCTCACTTCACTCTGTCAGGTCTGATACTGCTCTGCGGACAGAATTCTGCTCCTGTACAGTCTGCGCCTCCAGGTTAGATGGGAACTCTATAGAGATGTCACTAAAAGGAACTGCAGAGTAACTCCGAACCGTTATATGGAAGTAAGGCTAGTGTGAGAAATATTTATATTCATAGTGCTGTCAGAGAATCCTGGGATGTACCTCCACCAAACCCAGAGCCAATGGAGAACTGGAAGAAAAAAACGGAGAGGACCAGGAGACAGAGAGAGAACAGATAGAACGAAATAAAGGAGAGAGAGAGAGCGAGAGAAAAAAAAAACAATTAACAGGTAGATGGGAGGTGAGAGAGTAGGGAGAGAGAGATAAAGGAGAACAGGTAGCGAGAGAAATAAAGGAGAGAGAGAGAGAAAAAAAAAACAATAAGCAGGTAGATGGGGGTGAGAGAGTAGGGAGAGATATAAAAGAAGAGAGAACAGGTAGAGAGAAATAAAGGAGAGAGAGAAAACAATTAGCTGGCAGATGGGGATAAGAGAGTAGGTAGAGAGAAAAAAGAGCAGGGGTGGGTAGAGAGAGAAAGATCAGGTATAGAGAGAGAGATCAGATATAGAGAGAGATCAGGTAAAGGGAGAGAGATCAGGTATAAAGAGAGAGAGAGAGAGATCAGGTAAAGGGAGAGAGATCAGGTATAAAGAGAGAGAGAGAGAGATCAGGTAAAGGGAGAGAAATCAGGTATAGAGAGAGATCAGGTATAGAGAGAGAGATCAGGTAAAGGGAGAGAAATCAGGTATATATATATAGAGAGAGAGAGAGATCAGATATAGAGAGAGAGAGAGAGAGAGAGAGAGAGAGAGAGAGAGAGATCAGGTATAGAGAGAGAGATCAGGTAAAGGGAGAGAAATCAGGTATAGAGAGAGAGAGATCAGATATATAGAGAGAGAGAGAGAGAGAGATCAGGTAAAGGGAGAGAGATCAGGTAAAGGGAGAGAAATCAGGTATAGAGAGAGAAATCAGGTATAGAGAGAGAAATCAGGTATAGAGAGAGAAATCAGATATAGAGAGAGAGAGAGATCAGGTAAAGGGAGAGAGATCAGGCATAGAGAGAGAGAGGTCGGGTAAAGGAAGAGAGATCAGGTAGAGAGAGAGAGAGAGATCACATATAGAGAGAGAGAGATCAGGTATAAAGAGAGAGAGAGATTGGGTAAAGGGAGAGAAATCAGGTATAGAGAGAGAGATCAGGTAAAGGGAGAGAGATCAGGTAAAGAGAGAGAGATCAGGTATAAAGAGAGAGAGAGAGAGATCAGGTAAAGGGAGAGAGATCAGATATAGAGAGAGATCAGATAGAGAGAGAGAGATCAGGTAAAGGGAGAGAGATCAGGTATAGAGAGAGAGATCAGGTAAAGGGAGAGAGATCAGGTATAAAGAGAGAGAGAGATCAGGTAAAGGGAGAGAGATCAGGTATACAGAGAGAGATAGATCAGGTAAAGGGAGAGAGATCAGATATAGAGAGAGAGAGAGATCAGGTAAAGGGAGAGAGATCAGATATAGAGAGAGAGAGAGATCAGGTAAAGGGAGAGAGATCGGGTATAAAGAGAGAGAAAGATCAGGTAAAGGGAGAGAGATCAGATATAGAGAGAGTGATCAGGTAAAGGGAGAGAGATCAGATATCGAGAGAGAGATCAGATAGAGAGAGATCAGGTATAGAGAGAGAGATCAGGTATAGAGAGAGAGATCAGGTAAAGGGAGAGAGATCAGGTATAGAGAGAGAGATCAGGTAAAGGGAGAGAGATCAGGTATAGAGAGAGAGATCAGGTAAAGGGAGAGAGATCAGGTATAGAGAGAGAGATCAGGTAAAGGGAGAGAGATCAGATATATATATATAGAGAGAGAGAGAGAGAGAGAGAGAGAGATCAGATATATATAGAGAGAGATCAGGTAAAGGGAGAGAGATCATATATATATATATATATATATAGAGAGAGAGAGAGATCAGGTAAAGGGAGAGAGATCAGGTATAAAGAGAGAGAGATCAGGTAAAGGGAGAGAGATCAGATATAGAGAGAGTGATCAGGTAAAGGGAGAGAGATCAGATATAGAGAGAGAGAGAGAGATCAGGTAAAGGGAGAGAGATCAGATAGAGAGAGAGAGATCAGGTAAAGGGAGAGAGATCAGGTATAGAGAGAGAGATCAGATAGAGAGAGATCAGGTAAAGGGAGAGAGATCAGATATAGAGAGAGAGAGAGATCAGGTAAAGGAAGAGAGATCAGATAGAGAGAGAGAGAGAGATCAGGTAAAGGGAGAGAGATCAGGTATAGAGAGAGAGATCAGATAGAGAGAGAGATCAGATAGAGAGAGATCAGGTAAAGGGAGAGAGATCAGATATAGAAAGAGTGATCAAGTAAAGGGAGAGAGATCAGATATAGAGAGAGAGATCAGGTAGAAAGAGAGAGAAGAGAAGGAGCAGGTATAGAAAGATGGCAGGTAGACAGAGAGAGCAAACAGAAAGAGAGAGAGATAGCAGGTATAGTGGAGTGAGTAGGTAGAGAGAGAGGGCGTGAGTATATCCACTTGTCCCCCGCCCACTGTCAATACACGGCGGGTGGAGGATACTCTCGTTCTGGGAGGACGTCATATGACGTCCTCCCTTTAAAACGAGCTAGGAGGCGCGCGCGCGCCCGCCGCGTTCACAAGGCCCCGGTGCGCGTGTCCGACGGCCGTGATTGCCGCCGGGCACCCGCGATTGCCCGGGAAACGAGCAGGAAAGTGGATCTCTGTGTGTAAACACAGAGATCCACGTCCTGTGAGGGAGAGGGGACCGATGGTGTGTCCCTTGTACATAGGGACTAGTGATGAGCCGAACACCCCCGGGTTCGGTTCGCACCAGAACCCGCGAACGGACCGAAAGTTCGAACGAACATTAGAACCCTATTAAATACAATGGATGCGAACGTTCGAATTCTAAAGTGCTAATTATAACAACTATTATGCATGTTATTGTCATAAATAGGGTTTGGGAACCCGGGTTCTGCACCAGGGGACATGTATCAATGCAAAAAGAAGTTTTAAAAACGGTCGTTTTTCGGGAGCAGTCATTTTAATGATGCATAAAGTGAAAAAAAAAAGTCAAATATTCCTTTAAATATCGTACCTGGGGGGTGTCTAAAGTATGCCTGTGAAGTGCCACGTGTTTCCCGTGTTTAGAACTGTCCCTGCACAAAATGACACTTCTAAAGGAAAAAAAAGCCATTTAAAACTGCTTGCGGCTTTAATGTAATGTCTGGTCCCGGTAATATGGATGAAATTCTTTAAGAAAAATGGCATAGCTACCCCATGACCCCCCCCCCCTACCCCAGCCCATTACCAGCCCCTTTGGGTCTTGTATGGATATTAAGGGGAACCCCGCACATAAAATAAAAAAGGCCCTATATACTCTGAACAGCCGTATACAGGCGGTGCATACAAGACAGGGACTGTAGGTTTGTTCTTATGTAGAATCTGTTTGTAATTTTGAACAGGTACATTGTTGAAGTGTAGCTCCAGCCCAAAAATCTATTTTTAAACTTTTTGGGAAACATAGGTAAGGGTTATCACCCCTGTAACATTTGTTTTGCTGTCTGTGCCCCTGTTCAGAACATTTCACCTCACTTTCCGTCCCAATGACAACTGTTTTTGAAATGTGGTGTTTTTCTTGAAACAAGGATTGCTGATAAAGCATCAGTACAGATGAGACCCCTTTCTCCCATATTTATTCTTACAGGAGAGAATTTTCCTTCCTAGGGGTAGATTTCCTCTCACTTCCTGTTGTCTTCTTTCGTTTGCAAGTAGGAGTCGTTTGTAAGTTGGATGTTTGAAAGTAGGGACCTGCCGTATATACTCTGCAGAAATAGGCCCCTTAGTTGTTGGTGTTGGCACAACACTGTAAGCACTCAGTTACTCTTGGTTGGTGCTGGAACGCCCTGCTGTCAACTATTATATCAGGAATTTTAATTACATATAATTGTTGAACAGTGGTAGTAAAAATTGGGGCTTTGATGGTGGTGCTGGTGCCACAACACTGTAAGCCCTGACAGTTACTCTTGGTGGGTGCAGCAATGGGCCCTGCTGTGAATTATTAGATCAAGAATTGTAATTACATGCCCCTTTTGAACAGGGGCTGAAAAATTGGGCCTTTCGTGGTGGTGGTGGTGGTGGCGTTGCCACAAGACTGTAAGCCCTCAGAGTTACTCTTGGTGGGTGCAGCAATGGACCCTGCTGTGAATTATTAGATCAAGAATTGTAATTGCATGCCCCTGTTGAACAGGGGCTGAAAAATTGGGCCTTAGGCACTGGTGGCACAACACTACAACCCCTCACAGATACTGTACTTGGAGCACAGCAATGAGCCCTGTTGCAAAGTATTGCTTCAAAAATTGTAATGACACGCCCCTGTTAAACAGGGGCTGAAAAATTGGGCCTTAGGCACTGGTGCCACAACACTCCAACCCCTCACAGATACTGTACTTGGAGCACAGCAATGAGCCCTATGGCAAATTATTGCTAAAAAAATTGTAATTACACGCCCCTGTAAAACAGGGGCTGAAAAATTGGGCCTTAGCCACTGGTGGCGGCACCCATAAACAAAAATGATCTTCCAAGCTATCATCATCAATCGTATCATTGAGGACTCGGAGGAGGAGGATAGCCAGTCAACATAACAGCACAGGCACTCAGCATCAGCATCAGTCTTGAAGGGATGTGACATGTTAAAATCAATTAGTCTGTTATATCAGCATCAGGTGTGTGGTAGCTGGTGGTGATCCAAGACTGGTTCATCTTGATGAAAGTCAGTCGATCAACCGAGTCGGTGGACAGGCGCACCCTGTGATCCGTGACAAATCCTCCAGCAGCACTGAATGTGCGTTCCGAAAGAACGCTGGATGCAGGACAGGCCAGTAGCTCAATTGCATACTGTGCAAGCTCTGGCCAGTGATCCATCCTCAAGACCCAGTAAGCCAGAGGATTTTCGGTGGGGAAGGTGTCCAAGTCTGACCTTGCCCCTAGATATTCCTGCACCATGTTTATCAGACGCTGGCGATGGTTGCTGGAACCGATCATACTTTGGGGCTGCGGACTAAAGAATTGTCTGAACGCATCGGTCAGACGGCCACCTTCCCCACCGCTCCTTCTTTGACTGGCCGAAGCCTCAGCAACTCGTTGTCCAGGACCAGGAGTTTGTAACCTCCCAGTCTCTGGGAACGCGTTGCACAGACCTTTCTGCAAGGCCTCCCGGAGTTGTCTCATCCTCTGCTCCCTCTGCGACGGTAACATAAGGTCCGCAACCTTACCCTTGTACCGTGGATCAAGGAGAGTGGCCAGCCAGTAATGGTCCCTCTCCTTGATCCGAAGAATACGAGGATCCTTCCGCAGACTTTGCAGGATCAGGGAGGCCATGCAGCGTAGGTTTGCTGAGGCATTCGCTCCGGAGTCCTCTGGGTCACTAAGGACGACATGATCCGCAGCCACCTCCTCCCAGCCACGTACAAGTCCACTGGTTTCTTGGGACTGTAAATCATCCCTAAAAGACTGCTGCTGATGATGCTGAGTGCCAGCCTCCACCTCCATGCTGACACAATCCTCCTCCTCCTCCTCCTCCTCCTCCTCCTCCTCCTCTTCCTGTGCGATGGGTGGGACAGAAGGAACACTGTCTGGGTAAAGGGGGCCCTGAGAGGCAAGGAAGTCCTCCTCTTCCTGCCTCTGTTCTGCCTCAAGTGCCCTGTCCATTATTCCACGCAGCGTGTGCTCCAACAGGTGGACAAGAGGTACAGTGTCACTGATGCATGCACTGTCACTGCTCACCATCCTCGTGGCCTCCTCAAATGGTGCCAGGACAGTGCATGCATCCCTGATCATGCCCCACTGGCGTGGAGAAAAAAAACCAAGCTCCCCTGACACTGTCCTGGTGCCGTAGTCGCACAGGTACTCATTGATGGCCCTCTGCTGCGTGTGCAGCCGCTGCAGCATGGCCAACGTTGAGTTCCACCTGGTGGGCATGTCACATATAAGGCGGTTCTTGGGCAGGTTCAACTCCTTTTGCAGCTCAGCCAGGCGAGCACTGGCATTATAAGATCTGCGGAAATGCACACAGACTTTCCTGGCCTGCCTCAGGACATCCTGTAAGCCCGGGTACCTGCCCAAGAACCGCTGCACCACCAGGTTAAGGACGTGAGCCACACAGGGCACATGGGTCAGTTGTCCCTGTCGGAGGGCGGAGAGGAGGTTTGTGCCATTGTCGCAAACCACCATTCCTGGCTTAAGCTGGCGTGGCGTCAACCACCTCTCGGCCTGGCTCTGCAGAGCAGACAGGACCTCTGCCCCAGTGTGGCTTCTGTCCCCCAAACACACCAGCGCAAGCACGGCATGGCATCTTTTTGCCTGCGTACTTGCGTAGCCCCGTGAACGGCTACGGAGCACCGCTGGTTCATAGGACAAACCACAGGAAGAGGCCATGGAGGAAGAAGAAGAGGAGGGGGTGGAGGAGAGGGGTGTGTCACAACCAGTAGTACCATTTTGGAGGCGTGGCGGTGGGACAACCTCCAACACTACTGCACCTTGTCCTGCATCCTTCCCAGCTGCCAAAAGAGTGACCCAATGGGCCGTGAAAGAAAGGTAACGTCCCTGTCCATGCCTGCTGGACCATGAGTCAGCGGTAATATGCACCTTACCGCTGACCGCCCTGTCCAGCGAGGCCAAGACATTGCCTTCCACATGCCGGTAGAGAGCCGGAATAGCCTTCCGTGAGAAAAAGTGGCGCTTGGGAACCTGCCACTGAGGAACCGCACATTGCACAAACTCACGGAAGGGGGCCGAGTCTACCAACTGAAAAGGCAGCAGTTGAAGCGCTAGCAATTTAGCCAAGCTAGCATTCAACCGCTGGGCATGTGGATGGCTGGGAGTGAACTTCTTTCGACGGTCCAGCAGCTGGGGCAGGGAAATTTGCCTGCTAGAATCGGACGTCGGTGTACTGCTAGCAGAGTGCCCGCAAGTACTTGGCTGTGACACACCTAATTCTACACCTTCATTCCTCTCAGTGCATGTTTCAGAGAGGACTGAAGTTATAGTGGGGTTGGAGATCCCAGCTGATGCGGTGCAAGGAGAGGTCCGCTTTGTTCTTTGGTGTGGGTCTTTGAGGTAGGCTTGCCAACGAGCTGCATGGCAGGTCAACATATGTCTGGTCAGGCATGTGGTACCCAAGCGGCTGATGTTTTGGCCACGCGATATACGCTTGAGACATATGTTGCAAACAGCAGCTGTGCGATCTGATGCACTAGCCTCAAAAAAGGCCCACACCAAAGAACTTTTTGAATGACGGGCAGAGGCAGCGCCCTGCACAGGCGGAGCTCTGCGGTGTGATTCCGTCGGTGTACTGCCCTTACGCTGGCCACCAAAGGGCATCCTGCCTCATTGGAGATGTGCCTCCTCCTCATCCTCCTCCTCCTCCTCTCTCCTATTAGGCACCCACGTGGAGTCAGTGACCTCATCATCACCTCCCTCCTCATCACTGGAGCCAATCTGGCAGTATGCTGCAGCTGCTGGAACATGACTGCCAGATTGGTGTCCTTCTTGAGCATCCCCTCTGTCTGCTCTCACGCTACTGCCTTCCTGTAGCTGGGTTTCATCATCAGACCCTTCGAAACGCTGGGCATCCTCCTGGAGCATGTACCCAACACTGTGCTGAAACAGTTCGGGGGACTCCTCAGGAGGAGGACATGGTGGGTCTAGGGAAGGAGTGACTGATGATGAGTCTGACATTGATACCAGGGAAGAGGACGCTTTGGCAGCTGCTTTTCCAGTACCCTGAGCCTGGGTGAGAGAGGATGAGGAGGAGGAGGAGGGCTTGGTCATCCACTCTACCAAGTCTTCAGCATGATGTGGCTCAACATGTCCAGCTGCGGAAAAGAAGGACAAGCGTGTCCCATGGCCATGTGCTGATGACAATGCACCGCGTCCACGACCAGCACTGTTGCCCCCAGACACAGAGCCTGCTTGCCCTCTTTTATTGCCTCCTGACTGTCTGCCTCTCCTTGTTTGCCTTCCAGACATTCTAATAGATGGCCTGCAGGGAGATGGGAAAAAAGCAATAAGGGCTACCTTCAGGTGTCCTTCTCTGTCCCTTGAAACAAGGACTTTGACAGTGAAAGAAACTGACACACTCTCCCTACCTACAGTTTTCTGTCCCTAGAAAAAATGTTTTTTTTAAGCACAATTTAGCACAAGGAGAATTCACTCACTGTCCTTCCAGGTCCCTGGAAACAAGGACTTTGACAGTGAAAGAAACTGACACACTCTCCCTACCTACAGTTTTCTGTCCCTAGAAAAAATGTTTTTTTTAAGCACAATTTAGCACAAGGAGAATTCACTCACTGTCCTTCCAGGTCCCTGGAAACAAGGACTTTGACAGTGAAAGAAACTGACACACTCTCCCTACCTACAGTTTTCTGTCCCTAGAAAAAATGTTTTTTTAAGCACAATTTAGCACAAGGAGAATTCACTCACTGTCCTTCCAGGTCCCTGGAAACAAGGACTTTGACAGTGAAAGAAACTGACACACTCTCCCTACCTACAGTTTTCTGTCCCTAGAAAAAATGTTTTTTTTAAGCACAATTTAGCACAAGGAGAATTCACTCACTGTCCTTCCAGGTCCCTGGAAACAAGGACTTTGACAGTGAAAGAAACTGACACACTCTCCCTACCTACAGTTTTCTGTCCCTAGAAAAAATGTTTTTTTTAAGCACAATTTAGCACAAGGAGAATTCACTCACTGTCCTTCCAGGTCCCTGGAAACAAGGACTTTGACAGTGAAAGAAACTGACACACTCTCCCTACCTACAGTTTTCTGTCCCTAGAAAAAATGTTTTTTTTAAGCACAATTTAGCACAAGGAGAATTCACTCACTGTCCTTCCAGGTCCCTGGAAACAAGGACTTTGACAGTGAAAGAAACTGACACACTCTCCCTACCTACAGTTTTCTGTCCCTAGAAAAAATGTTTTTTTTAAGCACAATTTAGCACAAGGAGAATTCACTCACTGTCCTTCCAGGTCCCTGGAAACAAGGACTTTGACAGTGAAAGAAACTGACACACTCTCCCTACCTACAGTTTTCTGTCCCTAGAAAAAATGTTTTTTTTAAGCACAATTTAGCACAAGGAGAATTCACTCACTGTCCTTCCAGGTCCCTGGAAACAAGGACTTTGACAGTGAAAGAAACTGACACACTCTCCCTACCTACAGTTTTCTGTCCCTAGAAAAAATGTTTTTTTTAAGCACAATTTAGCACAAGGAGAATTCACTCACTGTCCTTCCAGGTCCCTGGAAACAAGGACTTTGACAGTGAAAGAAACTGACACACTCTCCCTACCTACAGTTTTCTGTCCCTAGAAAAAATGTTTTTTTTAAGCACAATTTAGCACAAGGAGAATTCACTCACTGTCCTTCCAGGTCCCTGGAAACAAGGACTTTGACAGTGAAAGAAACTGACACACTCTCCCTACCTACAGTTTTCTGTCCCTAGAAAAAATGTTTTTTTTAAGCACAATTTAGCACAAGGAGAATTCACTCACTGTCCTTCCAGGTCCCTGGAAACAAGGACTTTGACAGTGAAAGAAACTGACACACTCTCCCTACCTACAGTTTTCTGTCCCTAGAAAAAATGTTTTTTTTTAAGCACAATTTAGCACAAGGAGAATTCACTCACTGTCCTTCCAGGTCCCTGGAAACAAGGACTTTGACAGTGAAAGAAACTGACACACTCTCCCTACCTACAGTTTTCTGTCCCTAGAAAAAATGTTTTTTTTTAAGCACAATTTAGCACAAGGAGAATTCACTCACTGTCCTTCCAGGTCCCTGGAAACAAGGACTTTGACAGTGAAAGAAACTGACACACTCTCCCTACCTACAGTTTTCTGTCCCTAGAAAAAATGTTTTTTTTAAGCACAATATAGCACAAGCACAAAACACACTGACACTCTCCCTACCTATCCTTCTCTTTCCCTAAACTAAAGGAATCCAGGTTAAGCAAGAAAGAAATAAAAGTCACTGTCCCTGCCTATGCTGCTCTATCCCTGCTCCGGAACACACTACACTAGGCCGCCGTGCTGGCGGCCTTTTATAGTGTGGGGCGTGTACTAAACACCCTCAGCAATAATTGGCCACAGGCATCCTGCCTGTGGCCAATCATTGCTCTCCTCGCTGCCGGCGCCGTGATTGGCCAAGCATGCGGGGTCACAGTGCATGCTTGGCCAATCACAGCGCCTGGATGACACTGCGATGGCGTAGTGCATTGTGGGCCGTTCGCGTCACTCGAATTTGGCGCGAACGGCCCAAATCGTTCGATCTTCATCGAACAGCCGATGTTCGAGTCGAACGTATGTTCGACTCGAACACGAAGCTCATCCCTAATAGGGACAACCATCGGTCACCTCCCCCAGTCAGTCCCCTCCCCCCACAGTAAGAACACTTTGAGGGAACATATTTAACCCCTTCCCGCCCCCTAGTGGATAACCCCTTCCCTGCCAATCACATTTATACAGTAATCAATGCATTTTTATAGCAGGGATCGCTGTATAAATGTGAATGGTCCCAAAAATGTGTCAAAAGTGTCCGATGTGTCCGCCGCAATATCGCAGTCACAATAAAAAATCGCAGATCGCTGCCATTACTAATAAAAAAAAAAAAAATGCTATAAATCTATCCCCTATTTTGTAGACGCTATAACTTTTGCGCAAACCAATCAATACGCGCTTATTGCGTTTTTTTTTTTTTTACCAAAAATATGTAGAAGAATATGTATCGGCCTAAACTGAGGAAAATTTTATTTAAAAAAAAAAATGGGTATTTATTATAGCAAAAAGTAAAAAATAGTGTTTTTTTTCCAAACTGGTCGCTCTTCTTTTGTTTATAGCGCAAAAAATAAAAACCGCAGAGGTGATCAAATACCACCAAAAGAAAGCTCTATTTTTGTGGGAAAAAAAGGACGCAAATTTCGTTTGGGAGCCACGTCGCACGACTGCGCAATTGTCATTCAAAGTGTGACAGCGCTGAAAGCTGAAAAATGGCTTGGGCAGGAAGGGGGTTTTCGTGCCCAGTAGAGAAGTGGATATATATATATACTGTATATGCAGATAGAGAGAGCAGGTTGAAAGCAACAGAGTAGCTAGATATGGCAGCTGAACAATGGGTAAGTTTAGAGTTTACAGATACAGTTTTAGGCAGGTGTGAAAAAATACTGTAAATTAAGAATGCTTTCATAAATCGGAAAGAAAAGTGGGTTGTTCCAAACATCTTGGAGAACTAACCACAGATCTTCTGTGGATGTAGGCTGCCTTAAACCCTTCTGTCTCTTCATGGAATCCAAGAAAGACTGGATGATGTTGAGATCAGGGCTCTTTGGGGTCCAAACCATCACTTCCAGGACTCTTTGTTCTTTTTGATATGTTTTTGTTAAATGTTCGCTTAGCCTTGTTTGCATGTCCGATGCATGAATACATGGGAACTGGGGTGCAGAAAAATGGCAGCAGGTGCTCTGGACTGATGAGTCAAAATGTGAAATATTTGGCTGTAGCAGGAGGCAGTTTGTTGGTGAAGGGCTGGAGAGCGATACAATAATGAGTGTCTGCAGGCAACTGTGAAGCATGGTGAAGGGTCCCTACAAGTTTGGGGGCTGCATTTCTGCAAATGAAGCTGAAGATTTGTTCAGGATCAATGGTGTCCTCAATGGTGAGAAATACAGACAGATACTTATCCATCATGTCATACCATCAGGGAGGTGTGTGGTGGGCCCCAAATTTATTCTGCAGCAGGACAACGATCCCAAACATACAGCCAATGTCATTAAGAACTATCTTCAGTGTAAAGAAGAACAAGGAGTTCTGGAAGTGATGTTTTGGCCCCCACAGAGCCCTGATCTCAACATCATGGAGTCTGTCTGGGATTACATGAAGAGACAGAAGGATCTGAGGCATCCTACATCTACAGAACATCTGTGGTTAGTTCTCAGAGATGTTTGGAACAACCTACCTACAGAGTTCCTTCAAAAACTGTGTGCAAATGTGCCTAGAAGAATTGATGCTGTTTGAAGACAAAGGGTTGTCACACCAATATTGATTTGGATTTCTCGTCTGTTCATTTACTTTACATTTTGTTAATTGATAGAAAAAAAAATAGGATTTTTATAACAGCTTACCTGTAAAATCCTTTTCTTGGAGTACATCACGGGACACAGAGCGACATAGTCATTACTAATGGGTTATATAGATACCTTCAGGTGCTGGCACTGGCAACTTCCAAAACCGGAAGTACCCTCCCCTATATAAGCCCCTCCCATCCGGGAGCACCTCAGTTTTGTAGCAAAGCAATAAGTGTCCCCAAAGAGGGGTGGGAGCTCTGTGTCCCGTGATGTACTCCAAGAAAAGGATTTTACAGGTAAGCTGTTATAAAAATCCTATTTTCTTTCTCGTACATCACGGGACACAGAGCGACATAGTCATTACTAATGGGATGTCCTAAAGCAATTCCCAACGAGGGGGGGGGATACACCATATATAAGCTGAGCGCTATCAGACATGAGGATCTTTTGCGGCCTGCAACACACTGCGCCCAAAGGCGACATCCTCCTGACTTCTAACGTCCACCTGGTAGAACCTAGTAAACGTGTGTACTGAAGACCATGTTGCGGCCTTACAGATTTGAGCCAGGGAGGCCTGGTGATGCACTGCCCATGAAGTTCCAACTGCTCTCGTGGAGTGCGCCCTAACTTTGAACGGAGGCGGTCTCCTTCTCAAGCCATAGGCTTGCATTATGACCTGTCGAATCCACTTGGCTAAAGTAGATTTTGACGCTGCCTGACCCCTTCTGGGGCCTTCCGGCAGAATAAACAAAGTATCCGTTCTGCGAATCTGAGCAGTGGCTTTTAGATAAGCTTTAACTGCTCTTACTACATCCAAAGAATGCAATAACTTTTCCTCTACCGAAGTAGGTTTGGGGAAAAAAGAAGGAAGAACCACATCTTGGTTCAAATGAAACCTCGATACCACCTTAGGAAGAAAGGCTGGATGAGGACGTAACACTACTCTGTCCTTATGGATAACCAGATATGGCTCCCTACAGGACATAGCTGCTAATTCCGACACTCTTTTAGCCGAACAAATGGCTACTAGAAAAATCCATTTCCTGGTGAGAAGAACCAGGGAAATATGCTGTAATGGTTCAAATGGTTGTTTCTGTAGAACCGACAGAACCAAGTTTAGATCCCATGGACATATGGGAATATTAACCGGAGGACTAATACGCATCACTCCTTGTATAAAGGCTTTGACTAGTGAATGCGAAGCCAAGGGCCTTTGAAAAAATATTGACAAGGCCGAAATCTGACCCTTGATAGTACTCAAGGCAAGCTTCCTATCTACAGCCCATTGTAGGAAGTCCAGAATCCTACCTATTACGTATTTACGTGGATGCCATTTCTTGGCCTCACACCAGGCGATGTACGCCTTCCAGATTCTATAGTAGATCTGCCTGGATACCGGCTTCCTGGCATTGATCATGGTAGATACCACAGCATTAGAGAGCCCTCTCTTTTTTAGAATGTGGGCTTCAATAGCCAGGCCATCAAACCTAGGGCTGGTAAGGAAGGGTGGTATATCGGTCCTTGCGAAAGCAGGTCCGGACGATGTGGGAAGGTCCAAGGACTCCCCACAGACATCTTTACAATCTCCGCGTACCATGCTCTTCGAGGCCACGCTGGAGCCACCAGAATCACTGGTTTCTTTTCTACCCTGATTCTGCGGAGTAATCGAGGTAACAATTGTGGCGGTGGGAATGCATATATCAGCTTGAACTGATCCCAAGGGAACACTAGGGCATCCGAGCCGCAAGCTAGGGGATCCCTTGTCCAAGAGACAAACCTGTCCACTTTTGCGTTGAATCTGGATGCTAGCAGATCTACATCCGGTGTTCCCCACCGCTGACATATTGTCCGGAAAACCTCGGGATGAAGGGACCATTCCCCTGGGCATAATTGTTGGCGACTTAGAAAGTCCGCCTTCCAATTCTCCACTCCTGGAATGAATACCGCAGATATGGCTGGGACATATCTTTCTGCCCATCTCAGGATGTAATTTACTTCCCTCTGGGCTGCACGACTCCTGGTGCCCCCCTGATGATTGATATATGCCACTGCTGTGGCATTGTCTGATTGAATTCTGACAGGGGACCCTTGAAGTTTGGATGTCCATGCTACTAGGGCATACCGGGCTGCTCGTATCTCTAAGAGATTGATGGGCAGGGCCTTTTCCGCATCCGACCATCTGCCCTGGAGAGACCATTGCTCCAGTACTGCTCCCCAGCCTATAAGGCTGGCATCTGTAGTGACCACCTTCCAAGAAATCGGACTGAAGGATTTCCCTCTTTCCAGATTCTGGGGAACCAACCACCAGCGGAGGCTCTTGCGAACGGAAGGGGACAAGGACATTGGTAAGTCCAGAGCCTGAACTTTTTTGTTCCAGGCTGACAGTATGGCCCTTTGCAAATTTCTTGAATGGAATTGACCGTAGGGTACTGCTTCAAATGATGCCACCATTTTTCCCAGCAGCCTCATGCACAGGCGTATGGATGGCTGTCTTTTTGAACCCACTAAGTGGATCAAATCTCTCAAAGACGACCCCTTTTCTTGAGGCAAGAAAATTTTTCTCTGGTCTGAATCCAGCCTTAGCCCCAAGTATTCCAGACTTTTGACTGGTTTTAGGGCTGACTTGTCTCGGTTGATAATCCAACCGTGATATTCCAGATACTTGATTGTCTCGTGAACAACCACTTCTAGTTTTTCCACTGAGTGGTCTATCAGCAACAAGTCGTCTAGATATGCCATTATCGTTACACCTCGTGTTCTTAGATTGGCCAATAATGGGGCCAGAATTTTTGTGAACACTCGTGGTGCTGTGGCCAGACCGAAGGGTAAGGCTCTGAACTGAAAATGGCGCCCTTCTACCGCAAAGCGTAGAAATTTTTGGTGGGCTGGAAAGATGGGAATGTGCAAATAAGCATCTTTGATGTCGATCGAGGCTAACCATTCCTCCCCTTGTAGGGCAGTGGCCACCGACCGGATCGACTCCATCCGGAAAGTCCTGATATGTAGGAATTTGTTTAGCCCTTTTAGATTTAATATGGGCCTCACGTCCCCGTTTGGCTTCGGGACTGTAAAGAGGTTTGAGTAAAACCCGAACCCCCATTCTTCCAGGGGAACCTCTATAATTACTGCTTGGAGCAATAATTGTTCTAGTGCCAACAGGAGGGATCCTCTCTTCTGGGGATCCCTTGGCACGTTTGACCTTATAAAGTGGGAAGGAGGGGAGTCTTTTAACTCCAATTTGTATCCCAGATTTACTGCGGAGAGCACCCATCTGTTTTTGATCATGTCCCGCCAGGTCTCTGCGAACAACTGAAGTCTTCCCCCCACCCGATTGAGTGGGGGCAACCCTTCATGCATTTGACTTTGGGGGAGGTTTTGTACCTCTCCTGCTCCAGGGCTTCTTGTTACCCTGCAATTGTCCCTGATTTTTACCTCCGGGATTTGACCGAGGAGGCCGTCGGAACTGTTTCACAGCCGATGTCCTAGGGACTGGAGAAGCAGGCCTCTTAAAAGAGGGACCTCTAACTCTGTTTTTAACCGGCAAAAGTGTACTTTTACCGCTGGAAATTCTCTGGATATATTTGTCCAGGTCTTCCCCGAATAAGCGTTCACCATGAAATGGGAAGCTGACCAGCAATTTTTTACAGGGAGCTTCAGCAGACCAGTTTTTGAGCCATAAAAGCCTGCGCATATGTACTACAGACAGCGTAAGGCGGGAGGCCTGATGGATTGAATCCTTTATAGCGTCCACCGCAAAGCATAAGGCTCTAGGTAGATCAGCTAGGGCAAGAGCCTGCTGATCTGGCAAGTCCCTTAAGACCTGTTTCAACTGATCCTTCACTGCTTGTTAGACCCCAATAGCTGCCACTGCTGGTTGTGTCACCAATCCTGCTGTAGAAAAAGTAGATTTTAATAAGGACTCTAATTTTTTATCTATTGGGTCCTTGAACATTTGGACATTATCCACTGGATATGTCAGTGATTTATTCACACAAGAGATGGCTGCGTCCACTGTAGGGACCCTCCATTTTTTGATGAACTTATCCTCCATGGGATAGACCACTTGAAATCTCTTGGGAGGAGTAAATATTTTATCAGGATGCTCCCAATCCTGGTAAATGAGCCCTTCCAGTAAAGGATGGATCGGAAAGGAACAAACAGTCTGGGGAGCTTTTAGCGACCCCAACGAGGAGACAGAAGTGGATGATGGCTCCGCAAGGGGCATTTTAAATGCTGATCGGACCATATTAGTCAGGGACTGAACCCATAACCTTTCAGCATGTGATGCTGAGAATGGCTCTTCCAGTGTTGATTCCTCTACAACAGAATCGACCTCATCCTGATCCCCTTCAGGCAGGTCGATCCCTGTATGGGACTGTTGCTCTGCTAACAGGCACTCTGAGGGAGGAGACGGAGATCGAGCGCTTTTTTCCTGTGACAGGGAAGCAGCGATCAATGCTGACAATCTCTCTTCCAGCCCTCCCAGAGCTGAGGAAAAAACCTCCTCTGTTACATACACAGGAGCAGGTGAACTGAGGACAGCCACAGTACCAGGTACTCCTGAGGGTGCTCTACGGTCACTAACCTCTGATTCTTCAGGGGAGACTGGTGCAGCCGAAGCATGCCCAAGATCCTCAGAGCCCGATGGAGACCCCCTATGCTTCCTGGAATTTTTAGTCCCGGAGTTTTTTGACGGCATTATTTCTAAGCCCAAAGCTGAGGTATTCCAGCCGAAATACACCACTTACTGACAATAGTCTAGCACAAATGCTGCTATAAAACCAGTTGGTGTCTACTAATGTGCCTTTCTATGGGGATGCCTGCATCAACCGCTTGCTGTATGCCTTTTTTAAATGTTGCCAGCTCTGTCTCTGCACTCCATAGCCAGCTCACAACACATAATTGTGGTTTTTAACATGCTGGGACGCCCGCACATGCGCAGAAGCGCTGCGGCGCGCACAGAGCGTCATCCCCCAAGCTCCGCCCCCTTTTCCGGCTCACCTCTATATATAGAGGCGCGTGCACGCGCACGGCCACGTGCGCCTTCGGCGCTAATTTTGAAAAGGAAACCAGGGACAAGAGCCAGGGCCCCTTTTGCCGCAGGCCGGGGGGTGGACGAGCATTGCAACATGGCAGAGGAAGCAGTTTCCCACAAGAGAACTCACCATCTGCCTGGACTTGCTCTGATAAAAAGAAACTAGTCCACATGACAAGAAACGTTCCACAGCGGCCTCTAGTGGATTAACACAGGTACCGCAGTCTAATATATTAAATATATATATATATATATATTTTTTTTTTTTCTTGACCACTATTAAAATTATTAAATTTTTTAGTAGTTACAGGCATGCACAGATATTAGCGGGAATACCGTTAGGTAACAGACAGAAAGACAAATTAGGCTTGGGGGTCCCCCAATAGAACCAAGTTCCTGGGGGCCCCCACTTACCTGTTCCCCGCCGCAGGACTTTGTTTGGTCCACAGAAGCCCAAACTTCACCTATCACGGCAGGCATTGTAATTAAACCTTCAGGGACCGGGTTCCCAAGGATTCCACTCCCCTGGACCTGTATAGCACCCTGCACAGAAAACATCTTGGTCATGGGTATGACCAGAGCTCTGGATCCCAGGGTCCAGCTCTCCTAAGAGAAGCATTACAGGCAAAACCTTGCTCTTCTCTGCAAGGCCCGGGTACCGACCGTTTAGCTATGAAGCTTTTTTGGTCGGATCCGGAATAGCTTACTGAGGCCCAAAAGAACCTGTACGCAAGCTCAGTGAAAAACACATGTTTCTTCTTGGCCAACACCTTAGACACTGGCAAAAAAACTGAGGTGCTCCCGGATGGGAGGGGCTTATATAGGGGAGGGTACTTCCGGTTTTGGAAGTTGCCAGTGCCAGCACCTGAAGGTATCTATATAACCCATTAGTAATGACTATGTCGCTCTGTGTCCCGTGATGTACGAGAAAGAAATTCTGAATATAAAAACGATTTCTGAAAGCAATCTACATTTACTTTTTCACACCTGTCTAAGACTTTTGCACAGTACTGTATATGGGCAGGATGGATATATCACTTGAGGGAAGAGGTTGAGACTTGAGTTCAGTGCATAATGAGGATATAAGCTTCTTATAATCCTTTTCAGACATACGTATGGGAAAAATAAATAAAAAGACACAGACCTGACATAGAACACACTGGTACAACTGGATCATTCAGCTGTTCATACACGGCACCCTTGGTTTATAGTTTGTTTTTGCATTTTTTTTTTTGCCTTACTTTTTCCTTGTTTTGCCACTTTTTAGTGCCTTATACTAGTCTTGCCTATGCCTTGCTTTGATGTCATCAGCCCTATAGTACTGTCATTGACCCACCGGTCATGGCAGAAGTTCATAAGCAACCTTATATTGTTGATCTATCATGTCTGTTGTCCTCTCAGTCTGTCATGTATGTTTCTGGAATTTGTATGACAGTGTTGTTCTGTACTAATGTTGTATAATATTATATTGTCTGGTGACTTCTAAATTTTTGTCTATGAGCTACAAAATTCCCAATAAAATTTTTTAAGAAAGAAGGAGAGAGAGAGAGATAAGGTAGAGAGAGAGAGAGAGAGAGAGAGAGAGAGTGTGTAGGTACAGAGAAAGAGAGAGAGTAGAGAAATATAGAGAGAGAGAGAGGGGGGAGAGAGAGAGAGGGAGAAAGCGGGTGTGTAGGTACAGAGAGAGGGAGAGAGTGGGGGGAGAGTAGGCACAGAGAGTGAGGGGGAGATGAGAGAGTGTGTAGGGGGAGAGAGAGAGAGAGGATTTACAGAGAGAGAGAGAGAGAGAGAGAGAGTAGAAAGGGTAGAGAGAGAGAGAGAAGGTATAGAGAGGGGGGATAGGAGAGAGAGATTGTGTAGGGCGAGAGAGAGTAGGTAGAGAGAGAGAGAGTAGGTACACAGATAGAGAGAAAGGTAGAGAGAGAATGTACACAGAGAGAGAGAGAGAGAGTGTTCAGAGAGAGAGAGAGAGAGGAGGCAGAAAGAGTGGGTACAGAGAGAGAAAGTAGGTACAGAGAAAGAGAGAGAGTACAGATATAGAGAGAGAGAGAGAGAGTAGGTACAGAGAGAATGAGAGGGTAGAGAGAGAGAGAGAGTAGGTACAGAGAGAGAGAGAGAAAGAGAGAGAGTAGGTACAGAGAGAGGGTAGAGAGAGAAGGTAGAGAGAGAGAGAGAGGGGGAGAGGAGAGAGTAAGTAGGTAGAGAGAGAGTAGGTACACAGAGAGAGAATGTACAGAGAGAGAGAGAGGAGGCAGAGAGAGTGGGTACAGAGAGAGAGTGAGAGAGAGAGTACAGATAGAAAGATAGAGTAGGTACAAAGAGAGAGAGAGAGAGGGGAGAGGAGAGAGAGAGGAGGCAGAGAGAGTGGGTACAGAGAGAGAGAGAGAGAAAAGGTACAGATAGAAAGAGAGAGTAGGTACAAAGAGAGAGAGAGAGGGAGGAGAGAGAGAGAGAGTGTAGGGAGAGAGAGTAGGTAGAGAGAGAGAGAGTGGGTACAGAGAGAGAGAGAGAAGGTACAGATAGAGTACGTGCAAAGAGAGAGAAGGAGAGGAGAGAGGGTGTAGGGGGGGGGAGAGTAGGTACAGAGAGAGAGAGAAGGTACAGGGAGAGAGAGAGTGAAGGTACAGATAGAGAGAGTAGGTGCAAAGAGTGAGAGAGAGAGGGGGAGAGGAGGGAGAGAGTGTAGGGAGAGAGAGAAGGTACAAAGAGAGAGAGAGAGAGGGTACAGGGAAAGAGAGTGATGGTACAGATAGAGAGAGTAGGTACAATAAGAGAGAGACAGGGGAGAGGAGAGAGAGAGTGTAGGGAGAGAGAGAGTAGGTACAGAGAGAGAGAGAGAGAGAGTAGGTACAGAGAGAGAGAGAGAGAGAGGGTACAGGGAAAGAGAGTGATGGTACAGATAGAGAGAGTAGGTACAATAAGAGAGAGAGAGAGGGGGAGAGGAGAGAGAGAGTGTGGGGAGAGAGAGTAGGTACAGAGAGAGAGAGAGAGAGAGAGAGTAGAGAGAGAGAGAGTAGGTACAGAGAGAGAGAAGGTACAGATAGAGAGAGTAGGTACAAAGAGAGAGAGAGAGAGAGAGAGAGGGGGGAGGAGAGAGAGAGTGTATGGAGAGAGAGAGAGAGTAGGTACAGAGAGAGAGAGAGAGAGAGAGAGTAGGTACAGAGAGAAGGTACAGATATAGAGAGTAGGTACAAAGAGAGAGAGAGAGAGGGGGAGAGGAGAGAGAGCGAGTGTAGGGAGAGAGAGAGAAAGAGTAGGTACATAGAGAGAGAGAGAGAGAGAGAGAGTAGGTACAGAGGGGGAGAGAGAGGCAGAGAGAGTGAGAGTAGGGGGGAGTAGGTACAGAGCGAGAGAGACAGTGAGGGAGAGAGAGAGAGAGTACAGATAGAAAGATAGAGTAGGTACAAAGAGAGAGAGAGAGAGGGGAGAGGAGAGAGAGAGGAGGCAGAGAGAGTGGGTACAGAGAGAGAGAGAGAGAAAAGGTACAGATAGAAAGAGAGAGTAGGTACAAAGAGAGAGAGAGAGGGAGGAGAGAGAGAGAGAGTGTAGGGAGAGAGAGTAGGTAGAGAGAGAGAGAGTGGGTACAGAGAGAGAGAGAGAAGGTACAGATAGAGTACGTGCAAAGAGAGAGAAGGAGAGGAGAGAGGGTGTAGGGGGGGGGAGAGTAGGTACAGAGAGAGAGAGAAGGTACAGGGAGAGAGAGAGTGAAGGTACAGATAGAGAGAGTAGGTGCAAAGAGTGAGAGAGAGAGGGGGAGAGGAGGGAGAGAGTGTAGGGAGAGAGAGAAGGTACAAAGAGAGAGAGAGAGAGGGTACAGGGAAAGAGAGTGATGGTACAGATAGAGAGAGTAGGTACAATAAGAGAGAGACAGGGGGAGAGGAGAGAGAGAGTGTAGGGAGAGAGAGAGTAGGTACAGAGAGAGAGAGAGAGAGTAGGTACAGAGAGAGAGAGAGAGAGAGAGGGTACAGGGAAAGAGAGTGATGGTACAGATAGAGAGAGTAGGTACAATAAGAGAGAGAGAGAGAGGGGGAGAGGAGAGAGAGAGTGTGGGGAGAGAGAGTAGGTACAGAGAGAGAGAGAGAGAGAGAGAGAGTAGAGAGAGAGAGAGTAGGTACAGAGAGAGAGAAGGTACAGATAGAGAGAGTAGGTACAAAGAGAGAGAGAGAGAGAGGGGGAGGAGAGAGAGAGTGTATGGAGAGAGAGAGAGTAGGTACAGAGAGAGAGAGAGAGAGTAGGTACAGAGAGAAGGTACAGATATAGAGAGTAGGTACAAAGAGAGAGAGAGAGAGGGGGAGAGGAGAGAGAGCGAGTGTAGGGAGAGAGAGAGAAAGAGTAGGTACATAGAGAGAGAGAGAGAGAGAGAGAGTAGGTACAGAGGGGGAGAGAGAGGCAGAGAGAGTGAGAGTAGGGGGGAGTAGGTACAGAGCGAGAGAGACAGTGAGGGAGAGAGAGAGAGACAGTGAGGGACAGAGAGAGAGTAGGGGGGGGGAGAGAGAGAGTAGGTACAGAGAGAAAGAAAGAAAGAAAGAAAGAAAGAAAGAAAGAAAGAAAGAAAGAAAGAAAGAAAGAAAGAAAGAAAGAAAGAAAGAAAGAAAGTTCTGCTAATGTTGCAGCTCTCTGGCTGTGGCTGATGATGGAAATAACAATCACAAAGGAAAAACAAACATAAAAGAAATCAGAACTGGTATTTCATGTCTATATTAGGGCACAATGCACTTTACATTTCCTTACATCAGCCCTGTTCGATGAACACAGGATGGAGGGAGGCTGCACACAGAAATAATAAAAAACCAAAAGACAGAATGACAGCAAGAAAAGCACAAAGGGACAAACCGGATGGACGACTCTGAGAAATGAACTGACCCTGTGGGAATATATGTACACCTTTTTTGGGACTAACAATGAATTCTCATATGACATCACAACGTCACATGGCTGAACGGTGAATGCAGGGCGAGGATATCATCTTCTGAAATACTCTGCACTGCTGTGGGTCTTGGCCTTTCCAATGGAACTTGCTGTCCCTCTCTTCTGATTTTCTTCTATTAACCATCCCTAGTCATATTACCACCATGAAACATACCGCTCACCGCCCATATAGGATCATGTACTCATCTCCTTTAATACTCTACACTTCTCTGAACATTCTAATTGTTCTGCTGTTTAGAGGTTCTTCTGCGCTTGCTTGCTTTTCAATTGTAGACCAACCAGACAGTCCCATGGAGGAAAGTGTTTATCACCCTTTATAGGGAAAAATCCAGTTTTGTTTGTTAGAAATGTGATATAACATATACAGTCCATGTGTGAGCCATTCTGCTCTTTAAAGTGGTTGTAAACCCTTACACACCACTTTTCCCTACAGGTAAGCCTATAATAAGTCTTACCTGTAGGTACCGTGAATATCTCCTAAACTTGCATCTTTTAGGAGATATTCACTGTATCGGTCGCTCGTGCCGTTTCTTCAGCTGCATGTGACGTCATCACGGCTTTGGCCAATCACAGCGCCGGAGCCGCGAACCCGGAAATCTAATAAGAGACATGTCGCCGGTCACAGCGGTGTACGGGAACCACTGCACCAGCTTCGATCTAAGGTAAGTATTTCATAATGAGCTAGTATACGATGCATACTAGCTCATTATGCCCTTGTCTTGCAGGTTGTTTTTTTATTTATTTTTTATGGGTTTACAACCACTTTAACCACTTCAATACAGGGCACTTTTACACCCTTCTTGCCCAGGCCAATGTTCAGCTTTTAGTGCTGTTGCACTTTGAATGACAATTGCGCGGTCATGCAAGACTGTACCCATATGAAATTTTAAGCATTTTTTGAGACAGATAGATCTTTCTTTTGGTGGTATTTAATCACCACTGTTTTTTTTTTATATTTGGCTGAACAAACAAAGACTGAAATTTTTTGGGGAAAAGAATGCTTTTTCTCTGTTTTTGTTATAAAATTTTGCTAATAAGTAATTTTAATTTTTCACTGATGGGCGCTGATGAGGCTGCACTGATGGGCACTGATGAGGCTGCACTGATAAGCTACACTGATGAAAAGGCACTGATGAGGCTGCACTAATGGGCACTTATATGTTGCATTGATGGGCACTGATAAGCTGCACTGATATGTTGCAATGATATGCTGCACTGATGGACACTGATTGGGCTGCACTGATAATCAGGGCACTGATGACCAGTGCCCTGATTATCAGTGTAAATTTTGGGTCACAGGTAAGCCAGTTATCAACTATCCTTTCCCCAGACAGCAACAGTGCTGAGGAAAATAAATGCAGATAACCAGAATTGTTTACATGTGATCAGCTGTGATTGGACACAGCTGATCACATGGTAAGGAACCAACTTCATTGGCTCTTTACCCTGATCAGTGATGCACTGTGTCTGAGGGACACGGCTTACCACCGATTGCCACACTGGTGCACATACGGGGCAAGAATGGGAGGATGTTATATGATGTCCTCCCAGAACAACAGTGGTCCCGCCCAGCTGTCATTGTACATTAGGCTGGGTGAGAATCGATTAACGTTATTAAACATGACACCTCCATTTCAGACATGATTTTTGAAAACTGACCAAAAAATTATTTTTCTCCGTCTTACAACTATGGTTCCTGTAATAGTCTCAACGCGTTTCACCCAGAAATTTATACAGAGGTGATATGAAAAGTCTGTTACATGTAATATGGCATCCCCAGGAGGGAAGGCAAAATATAAGCCGATGAAACTTCAACTGGTGAGAACCTTTTACAGAATGTCTGAATGGAGGCAAGTGGTGGGGTGTTGCTAATTACAAACCTGTAATTGATCACATGGCATAGGTGTAAAATGTCCCACTTAGCATTCAGTACTCTGGGATGACCTATCTTAAAATCTACGGAATAGAAGCAGGTGAGAATCTGCAATCCTTTTAAAGTAATCAGCTGACCAGGTAAAGTGTTTCTATCAGGAAGACTGCAGCCTTACTTTAAGTGTGCAATGTATTGTTAATGACCCCCACTGACAAATACTGTCACTCAGTCTGTGACACGGATAGTCCGGGTTGTACGCCATCCAAGTTTTTCTTTTTCACCTGGCAGCGAAGGATGTATATTGTTCCCGGCTGCCTAGATATAGAGACTGGATCCTATTAATAATACAGGCGTGTAATCGGATAGATCTAAAAATAGAAAGCTCTTGACACACACAAGGCACTTCTTCATTCTTCGCGGAGTCCTTCGTCTCTTGGCTCCCTCACTGGCAGGACAAACATCACTTGTGTTCAAACACAGCAACAAGAGAGAAGAGCGGCTCACAGCTGACCATCTTCTGGACAGACAGGTCCTCAGTGACATAATGTGATGATAAAGGAGGCCTCTATCACTGCTCCAGTCCTAACACACCGGGGTGGTGGGACAGAAATTGGGGGGACAATGGAGTGGAAGGAGTGGCAGTGATGTCACTGAAACTCTTGAGCGCCGTCATCACAAAGGTGACAAAAAAGATGCGATTCACTGACAAGAAGGAGGCCAGGAACAAGCTGGGGTCAGCAAAAGCTGGGCAAGACAGTTTCAATATGGCGGGCAGGGATGTCATCCTGAATAGGCCAACTCAGCAACTTGGTGGTGCCAAGCACCTGGATACCATCTAGCCACCAATCCAGTGACATTTATTTAAAAAATTACATTTGTCTAGTGAATCTGCATGTACATTCGGTCTGTGTGAACTTGGCAAAAACGAATGTTGTTTAGGCTATTTCCTGTTCTGAACAAATGTTTATTATGGACAGTAGTAACGTGTTGCATTATGGTCAGTGCCAGGACAAGATCATCCAGTGCCCAGGGTGAGGATGCCAAATTGTGCCCCACCCCCATCATTATGTGTGAGTCCATGAGGAGGAGGGGGAGAGAGAGCACAGCCCGCACCCTTCCCGGGCTCTCTCTTCTGCTTGCCGCTTCCAACACTGGGCTGACAGATGAAGTGATGCTGTCACTACTCCTCCCTGCCTTATAGTAAAAGGAACTTGTGGTGCCTCCATTCCTACAATACACGCTGCCGCCCTTTTTGGCCACCCCTTGTCCCGGCCCTGATAATGGTCACTAGCCATAGCTGAAGGGCATAGGAAATACATATGTTGTAATAAAAGATACAATGTAACCATTCTAGAGAATGCTAGAGGTAATTAGCAAATTAATGCAACCAATGGTAACGTGTGACCAGAAGCGCCAATCGCAGCTACGTTGTAAACCCAGACCAGGACTATAGGGGCTCGAACACTATGGAACTTCCAGGAAAAGTGTAATCTAGCAATACCTCCTTTAGCTTTCAGTGACATGTACCTCAGCCGAAGCTCCAGGGTCCTAAAGACTGAAGTCCAGAGGAATCAAAACAATTCTGGCCCTCAAGCTCTTCTCAAACCTCTCCCAATGGCTCTTTCTGCTCCCATCATTAAACATACGACTCGTACTGGGAACAGAAGTATGTAGTCTCTGACCAGCAGCACATCTTTAGACCGAAGCACACCCGATTGTTTGACACAAACCACGCCCACGTGCAGTTAAATCTCCAGAATAGGAATTATGGAAGTTTATCGATTCCCATAATGACCTGCCAACTTGATCAAATTCTGGCATTCCTGGATCAGTTCTGGCAAGTTCCTAGGTATGGGCACTACTATAAGTGTAGATGTATGCACACTGCAATATGTATACATGGATTCCCCCATGCATGTGCACAGATGCATAACCATTCTGTAGGCAGAACTATGCACATGTGCAGGTCGTCGCTCTGGAATATGGTTATGGCTGACTTGATCACCCTGCTACCCTGTTTGGAAGTCTATTCCCTCTTTCCAGCTAACGCTGGGGGTTTTAGGGATGGAACTATAGCCTAGATCAGGGGTCTCAAAACTTTTCAAACAAAGGGCAACTTTATTGTCCTTCTGACTTTAGGAGGGCCAGATTGTGGCCAGCAGGGGCAGAAAATGTCCCTAACCCTAACCCCTAACCCTAACCCTGGCCCAGCATCAGTGAGAATAAATATGGTCTCAGGGTTGGCGGTCAATAGGAGGAGTATTCCCCCTATTAGTAGGAGGAATAATATTCCATCATTGGTATCGGTGAAAGATATAGTGCCCCATTGTTGGTGTCAGTGGGAGGAATAGTGCCTCATATCAGTGGAAGGAATTTTGCCCCAAGGGCCGCATAAAGGCTAGCAAAGGGCCACACCTGGCCCTCGGGCCGCAATTTAGAGACCCCTGGCCTAGATAATTTGTGCTAATCTCAAGCAATATGTCAGCTACCATATCGACCACCTGAAAACATAAGTTGTCTGTCTGTCTCCGGCCTCAGTTTGTCTTTTTAATACTCTAATGTAAAGACTGGCTCTTCCCCTCCGACAGAAGTGACTCTAAAGAGATTTTCTTTAATAGGTGGAGTAATCCATTTCCCCAAGGAAGATACTATGATTTCAGTGGTGTTCATGAGATGGGAGGTGGTGGTATGATCTGATATGAAGCATGTGTCTCTGCACAGAAAAGTAAAGCCTCGTACACACGATCGGATTTTCGGCGGACAAAGCATAGGACTTTTGTCCGAAGGGCGTTGGCTGTGAACTTGTATTGCATACAAACGGAAAAGAATTGTCGGCCAACAAACACAAAACTACGTGGTTTTTCAGCTCTTTAGTGCCACCCTTTGGGCAACTTCTGCTAATTTTGTGATATGGTTAGCATTGCTTCCGAGCATGCGTGTTTGTACTTTGGATTTTTTCCCGAAGGACTTCTGTACACACGATCGGATAATTCGACAACACACATTTGTTGTCGATAAATTTTAAAGCATGCTATCCAACATTTGTTGGTGGAAAATCTGACAACAATTGTACGATGGAGCATAAAAACAGATTTTCCGACAACAGCCAGTCATCACATAATTCCCGTCGGAAAATCCTATTGTGTGTATGAGGCTTAAGAGTGGATGTCCCAGAACAAGCATGCGCCCAGTGTTGTCATAACTAATTACAGCTGCTGCATAATTGTTGTAGCATTAAAGTGATACTAAACACACACTGTTTAATTTAATTGTCCCTGCTCTTTCTGTATGGGGGTTGATGTAATTATTTTAATAAAAAAAAAACCCATCTAAGTACCTTTTTCCTAATAGATACACAGCTGTCACATGACCCAGCTCTTTCCCAGCCTTTCTGAAGGGAAACATACGCAGGGGGAGCTTCTAGCCCTCTGCTGCTGGTCACATGTTAAAAAAAAAAAAAAAAAAACAGCCTTTGGAATACAGAGTAAAAATAAATCAATAAACTGCTTTAAATTGGCATACAAATATATATTTGAAATCAAATCTTTCTTACTTTTTGTGGAAATTACAGGTTATGTAAATCACAGGCCGTGTCATGCCCCTCCAGCCTGTATCTTAGAAGAAGAGGGTGGTGAGGCCTCCATCAATCTACATGTAATTTCCCAACCCCATTGTGTTTTAGCTGGTTAGTGGGAGGGAGTGGGCGGTCATTTACCACTATGTATACGCCCACATGTGTGACTCTATAGTCACATGGGCTGCTCAGATGTGATAGGGAGGAAATGCTCAGCATTGAATCTCACTGAAAACTGAGCATGAGTTGCCACCACAGCTGCAAATTCTCTAGCTGAATTGGGGACATGAACAGAAGGGGGAGATAGAGAGCAGCAGGATCAATCAGGTTGTTTGCAGAATAAAGAATAGGAATCTCATAGAGGCTGAGTGAGTATAAACAGCGTGTAATACACCATTTATTGATAGTTTTTTATGACGTGGGTTTAGTGACTCTTTAATGCTACTGGATCATCAGCCAGGCAATTCACAATTTCATGTCACCTTCTCATCATTATATTTATAATAATTTATGCCCATCTTAATGCAAGCCTGCTGTTGTAAACCAGCCCTTATAAGTTCTGAATAAGATATGTTAGCTGCTCACCTCCTCCTTTAACCCTTAAAAGTCCACGCCACTACGCCACAACCGCGTGGTTCTGTGTGGCCCCATTCACCTGAATGAGCCACGTTTAGTGGTTGTACTGCTCATCAAACACGACAGAGGGTTTTATTTTTGTGTACCCCCCCCCCCCCAAGCGGCTGCATATTCTTATTTTGGGCGGTCAGGAGTGGGAAAAACTGCGGCTCAACTGCCTGTTTTTATTGCCTCCAGCCACTCATGTGAGCTGGACCTTAGGAAAACATTATTTTTAAATCTAAGAATACGAAAAACAATGAAATACAAAACATTAAGGCTTCTTTTACACTTGCGGCGGTGTTTATTGCTTCCCTGAAAAGCGATCTACGGTGGGTCGCTTAGTAGAGGATGGAAAAGGGTGTTTTGCTGGAGTTCAGGGGCCGATACTGCCTCCTTTTTTTCCTCTTTTTTTTTTTTCTAATGCTGAATAATTTTGCATTGTAGGACTGCGCCACAATAGTGAGCCAATCGTTTTGCATGTGGTTGCAGCGCGGCCCCATTCACTTACGTGGGAGAGTTAGATAGGTGGTGCCACTTGTCCAGCTTGGCATGCAGCTCTAAAATTGCTTTACTGCAATGCAAAGCATTTAGGATACAGTGATGTGTACTCATCTGAGCTTGTAGGAGGACAATAAGAATGCGGATCAACCACCTGATTTTACCTCCCCCTGTTAACCTGTGTGAAACCGAAGAAATGCAGAGAAATGAAAAGAAATAAAAACGCAGCAATTAAAATCAGAATGGAAACATAAAACCAGTGTGAAGCGATTATTATATCATTATTACAGACATCCCCCCCCCCCTGCGAAGAAAACAACTCTCCGTGGAACTTGTGTGACCACATAAAAGAGGTTTGTCAGACATATTGGAGTGTTAATGCTATAAGATCTCAGAACAGCCTGGCATCCATTGGCATCTAGAGTGCTAAGGAGCCCGCTGTGAGCTGTGCCGGCCTCAGCCGCCATAATCTGTTTAGGAATTAAGGGATCCGGGCTGATTTTATCCGATGACTTCGCCCCGTAAGATTAAAATGATTAAACTCTGTAACGGCGGAAGGGAAATTAAACCGCGGCAGATGATCTTGAAACAGTCGCTGACACAGTTTGGGTCCAGCTGTTCAGGAACTATAGGAAACAATGGAACTTGTAGTTCCTGCTGAACCAAAAAACGTTTTTTTCCATTTTGGATAGAGTAGGGGAGAGGGGGGGGTGGGTTATAATCCCTGTCAGTGTTTTTTTTTTTTTCTGTGTCCTATTGGAGAGATTTCCCTTCACTTCCTGTCTCATAGCCAGAACAGGAAGTGAGAGGAAAACCCTCCAAAGTAAGAGACTCCCTTGTTGTCACCAGAACTAGTGTCCCCATTGGACCTCCAAAAATGTGTTGTTTTTTTTCACTTTCACTCTAACTCAATAACTAACTCAATAAACAGGACAAAAAGCATTCGAACCCTCCCTCTGATCGTTGTGCTTTATATGGAGAATGAGAGAGGAAGCTCTCAGTCAGACTTTTATAAAGCTAAACAGGTCCTATGGGTGGATATAGGGGCGGAGCTATATCATATGTATGCGGCCATGTATTGGCGTCAGGAAAGGAAAATTATGGTAAGTATTTGATACAATTTTCCATTTACCTGACGCCAACGTGGCAGCATACGTATGATACATAATGAGCGTTTGAAAGGGAGGGTTTAATGCTGCAAACTTTATTTGACAATAGACATAGAAGCTTGGATAGTTTTCCTCCCAAACTCTACTGTAGTAATAGCTGCTGGATCCACCTGTAGTGTATAATGTGATGACCAGCTAGCCGCTTTGGAGACTGTCTCCAGAGTAAGGTGACCAGATTTTTAAAATGAATTCCGGGGACATATTTTTTTTTTTACTAGTAATGGTGGCAATCAGCGACTCTCTGCCCGTCGTCGCCGCCGCCCACCTCACAGTCTGCCAAGTCTTGCTCTCCAGGCCCCGGCTACTACTGGGTGGGGAGCGGAGGAAGATCACTCCGCCAGGGAAGGCAAGGAGATAAGCAGGCAGGCGGCTGGCTGGGACTTGAGCCAAGACAGGACAACATGCGAGCGGAGCTGAATGGGCACCCGAAACTGAAGAAATATTCCCTCCGCTCCGACCAGCACATGATCATCAGAAAGGGGCAAAAATACACCCTCCCTAATATAGTAGGAGCAGTGGAGTGGGGGGTGTGTAATTCAGATTTTTTTTTTTTAAATCCTGCACTGACTGTCTTTGAAATTGCCCCAGCCCCTGTTCAAATCCAATCCGGGGACAAAACCGGGGACAGACTTGGCCCGGGGACAGTGTCCTCAATACGGGGACTGTCCCCGGAAACTGGGGATGTCTGGTCACCCTACTCCAGAGACACTCTTGCCCGTGCCGCCCAAGAAGAAGACATGGTCCTGGTTGAGTGAGCTCTAACCACCACCGGAGGATCCTTCCCAGGCCGCTCTATATGCCCGGTGAATAGTTTTTACTATCCAGGCCTAGGTGGTTCTGGCCGAGGCCTCTTTCCCTTTAAATTTTCCGGTAGATATGATGAAAAGTCTGTCAGAACGTCTGAATGTAGAAGTAGCCTGGAGATAGGCTTTGAGGACTTTTAGAATGTCCAACTCGTGCAAATCAGCATCTGATTCCGCTGGGAAGGCTGGAAGCACCCATTCACTGGAGAGATGAAATATCAATGCCACTTTTGGGACAAAGTGATCCAATGGTCTCAGCACAACCCTGTCTGGAAAGAACATGGAATAAGGTCCGGCTGTCCCCAATTCTTGGAGTTCCGACACCCTTCCCCCTGAAGTTATGGCTATTAGGAAAGCCCTTTTTAAGGTGATATCCCATAATGAACAGTCTTCTGTCGGAGCACAAGGAGGGTTTGCTAGAAAATTGAGGACTACTGCCAGGTCCCATTGAGGAAATCTATTTCTCTTGGGAGGGCATAGTCTAAGTTCCGCTCTCATGAAGTGCTCCACCAGCAGGTTTGCTGCCCATTTCTTTTGGGTAACCGCCGAGAAGGCTGAAATTTGCACCTTAAAGCGGAGCTCCGCCGTAAAAAAAATATTAAAAGCCAGCAGCTACAAATACAGCAGCTGCTGACTTTTAATATTAGGACACTTACCTGTCCTGGAGTCCAGCGACGTCGGCAGCAGAAGACGAGAAATCGCTCGTCTCTCGGCTGCCCCCACCGGCATCATGGGTGAGGGAATCAGGAAGTGAAGCGTTGCGGCTTCACTGCCCGGTTCCCTACTGCGCATGCGCGAGCAGCGCTGCATGTCTTTCACTGGTCCCCGCTGTGTCCTGGGAGCCGTGCGTTTCCCAGAACACAACGGGGGGGGGGACTGGGAAGTGACGCACTACCTGCAGTCTACCCGCAGTGTGTATTCCCAGAAGTGGGTGCAAATATCTGCACCCCCCTCCCCTTAAAGGGGGCCAATTGTGGCACCGGAAGGGGGGAGGAATCCGATGAGCGGAAGTTCCACTTTAGGGTGGAGCTCCGCTTTAAGCGAATTTAGGCTGAGCCCCAAATCCAATCTGGATTGCAGGAAAGACAGGATTTGAGATACATTTGGGCCACTAGGGTCAAACTGATGTCCATCTGCAAAGCTCCTGAACCTTTTCCATGTTCTGGAGTAGATGGCATTGGTTAACCCTTTTCTGGAACTCTGGAGAACATCCTAACTCTTGTAACCCCTGTCTTTCAATCTCCAGGCCGCTAAGGCCAGTTGTGATGGTTGCGGATGTAGGATATCTTCTTTGCGACAGGAGATGAGGAGTCACCGGCAAAGTGTTCGGTGGGCACACGCTGAGATCCAAGGGGGGTGCCGCAGCTGCAGGAGAGGTGTGAGGGCCACATGAACTGGCTTGGATGGCCCAATTTGGCCCACGAGCCTTGTGTTTGAGACATGTGATCTAGACACAGCGAGCATTAACCCTTGCAGTGCAGTAACCTTGCAGTTTCCTCAAATTGGGCTTTAAATAAAATAAAACAGAATATTCTGTGCTTCTTGGTTGGCACAACTGTGGATTAAAAAAAAATCTTTAACCTTCCAGTCTACTCTGCAACACTGTATCACTGTACAGCTACTATATGTTATGCAGAGCTCTGCAGACCACCAATGAGCATTAATCAGTCGCCGTGAATGGTGAGGGTCTCCTTGTTGACAGGTAATATAAAATATTTATCTGAAATTGGGAAATACTGTAGTGTATAGCATAATGCCGCGTACACACGACCGTTTTTAATGTCATTGTAAAAAACAATGTTTTTCTCGATGTGATTCTTCTCAAACCTGCCTTGCCTACACACTATCGTGAAAACAAATGCTCGAGCAAAGCGCGGTGACGTACAACACGTACGATGGCACTATAAAGGGGAAGTTCCATTCGGATGGCGCCACCTTTTTGGGCTGCTTTTGCTGATCCTCGTGTTAGTAAAGTTTGGTGAGAGACGATTCGCGCTTTTCAGCCTCATGCTCTTCAGCCCGTTACAGCGTGACGAATGTTCTATCTCCATTATGAACGCTAGTTTTACCAGAACGAGCGTTCCCGTCTCATAACTTGCTTTTGAGCATGTGCGTTTTTTTCACGTCGTTAAAGCGTACACACGGCCGTTTTTCACGACGAGAAAAACGACAACGTGAAAAATGACGTGAAAAAATAGAGCATGTTCAAAATCTTTAATGCCAATTGTTCACGTCGCAAAAAATGCTCTGGAGCCCACACACAATAGTTTTTAATTACCAATTAAAAAAATGGCATTTTTCTTATCATGAAAAACGGTCGTGTGTACGCGGCATGAGAGTATATAGGCAGAGCAGTGTATAGAGGAAATCTCCCATCACCTTTCTGGCCTAAAACAAGCATGCAGCCAATAAAATCCCTGGAATTCTGTATCTCTAGATTTTTTCAAGATCAGCTTCTGGATAGTGATGCTTTATCTGGGCAATGGGCATTTTCACAAGAAGATCTGCAGTGCCAACCAACACATTTCTAGTTCTATTTAACCACTTCAGCCCGGATGACCTAAGAAGAATACGGGAGATTGTTGTCACATGTACCACACAGCCAGTACTTTCCAGATATTCCTGCAGCTCCTTTATTGTTGCTGTAGGCCTCTTGGCAGCCCCTGACCAGTTTTCTTCTTGTCTTTTGGAGGGACGTCCAGTTCTTGGTAATGTCACTGTTGTGCCATATTTTCTCCACTTGATGACGACTGTCTTCACTGTGTTTCATGGTATATCTAATGCCTTTTGTACCCTTCTCCTGACTGATACCTTTTAACAATGAGATCCCTCTAAAGCTTTGGAAACTCTCTGTGGACCATGGCTTTTGCTGTAGGATGCGACTAAGAAAATGTCAGGAAAGACCTACTAGAACAGCTGAACGTCATTTGGGGTTAATCAGAGGCACTTTAACCACTTAAGACCCGGACCAATATGCAGCATAAGGACCAGGCCTCTTTTTGCGATTCGGCACTGCGTCGCTTTAACTGATAATTGCGCGGTCATGCGACGTGGCTCCCAAACAAAGTTGGCGTTCTTTTTTTCCCCACAAATAGAGCTTTCTTTTGGTGGTATCTGATCACCTCTGCTGTTTTTATTTTTTGCGCTATAAACAAAAATAGAGCAACAATTTTGAAAAAAACTAAATATTTTTTACTTTTTGCTATAAGAAACATCCCCCAAAAATATCTAAAAAAAAAATTTTTCCTCAGTTTAGGCCGATACGTATTGTTCTACATATTTTTGGTAAAAAAAAATCGCAATAAGCGTTTACTGATTGGTTTGCGCAAAAGTTATAGCGTTTACAAAATAGGGGGTAGTTTTATGGCATTTTTTATTTTTTTTACTAGTAATGGCGGCGATCAGTGATTTTTTTCGTGACTGCGACATTATGGCGGACACATCGGACACTTTTGACACTATTTTGGGACCATTGTCATTTTTACAGCGATCAGTGCTATAAAAATGCACTGGTTACTGTAAAAATGACACTGGCAGTGAAGAGGTTAACCAGGAGGGGGCGCTGTAGGGGTTAAGTGTGCCCTGATTTGTGTTTCTTACTGTGGGGGGGGCGTGGCATAGCGTGTGACGTCACTGATCGTCGTTCCCTATTACAGGGAACAGACGATCAGTGACAGGCTCACTAGGAAGCACGGGGAGAGGTTTGTTTACACAAATTAATGGTCGAAATGCATTGGGGTATTCTGTGGATATCAATATTGTATATTTTAATTGGCAAACCATGTTTTTATCTGGGATGTTCTTTGCCCTAAGTGATGCTGTATGATGTCATGTGTGCTCTCAACCAGAGTATGTAAATTTTATTGTATATCTCCACTTCATAATTTTTTTTGTTTGGATCAATAAAATATATTTTTTATACTATTACTCTTTATATAACTTCTTGCTGCCTTTGAAAAACCCCTGGGGAACCTTCCTTGTTTTGTTTTTTTAGGTTTGTTTACACTTACCTCTCCCCGTTCTTCCTCTCTGTGACCCGATCGCGGGACACCAGCGGTGATCGGGTCCGCTGTTCCCGTGGGGACGGTCACGGAGAAGAGGACCGGGTCGCGAGCGCGCCACCGTCGGCGCGCTCGCGACCGACGCCTGGGCTCTTAAAGGGGACGTACCTGTACGTCCATGTGCCCAGCCGTGCCATTCTGCCGACACACATCGGCGTGCGGCGGTCCTCAAGCGGTTAAATGATGGCAGGTGTGTACTGACTCCTATTTAACATGAGTTTGAATGTGATTGCTTAATTCTGAACACAGCTACATCCCCAGTTATGCAACCACATTATTTTTTATTTTTACCCCCCCCCCAAAAAAAAAGTTTGTTTTTTAATTGAGTCGTACAGTTTATAGTTCACATTAAAAGTTCTGAAATGATTTATCTTTGTCTAATTTTTTTACATCACAGAAACCTGACGTTTGAACAGGGATGTGTAAACTTTTTATATCTGTTGTATTTACAGGCCAAAGCTGTTGATTTTCAGCTTCTGATTTTAAAATGTTAAAAAGATCTTTACATTATTCCAATCTTTCCAGAATAATATGATCTTTTCCAACATGACAGAATAAGGGACAGGGGAATGACAAAATGTTTTTTTGATGAAGATATGTAATAATCTTTCTTTTTTGTAAATTAAAATAAAATAAAAAAATAAAATAAAATACCTGTCAGGTTTTTATTGCAATTGAGGAAAGTAAAAAATAATAATAATAATGCTGGACCTGTAAGGTTATATTATTGGTACTGCTATCTTTGAGTAGTTATGGAAGAGCCCTGGGCATTTTATCTCAGAATTTTGTCTTTTTTTTTTTTTTATGATGGCCCCAGGGCTCTTCCATAAGTAGTTAGTTGAGTTATACACACACACATATTATTTTTGGATATATTTTACTAATATTTATATATTTATTCTCATTAGGTAAATTTTAAAACGTAATGTATTATTTTAATAATTATTAACATTACTATTGTTATCTTTACTTGCTTTATTTGTATTACTACTGTTTTACCCCGTTAATGAACTGAAGCCCTTTTTATTATTTATATTCTCAAATTTGTCCGAGTTATTATTATTATTATTATACAGGATTTATATAGCGCCAACAGTTTACGCAGAGCTTTACAATATAGTTATTTGTACATTTATTATTCATTCCATGTTACCTGACTTTTTTTTATAACATTCAATACTATTGGTTATTGGGTTTTAATGACCCTGAAGAGGGAATATTGTATTGATATGGAGATATCTTTTATTTTTCCTGATTTTTTTTAGCTATGATGGACCCCTGAAATGAGTTGGCTTCTATTAAGACTGTCCCCCTGACTTTTAATAAATGAAAGTTGTATATGGACCTCTTAGCGGTGGTATGGCACTTAAAATCCCATTATGAATAGAGGTCTTTTTTGCTCCCTGTGTCCCTGTCAGGGACATTCACCTCTTTATTTGTCTTGATGACTGTTATCAGTGAAAGTAAGAGAAAATCCCAACACAGGAATCCCAAAATAGGAAGAGAGGGGAAATCTTCCAGCAGGGACACTAGTTCTGGTGACAACCAGGGATTTCCTTTTACTATGGAGGGATTTCAATTTGCTTCCTGTTGAGGCTATCGGACAGGAAGTGAAGGGAAATTCTCCCCAATGGGACACAGAAGTCTAAAAAAAAAAAAACTGACAGGGGTTATAACCCTCTCTTACTCTATCCAAAATTAACAGAATCAGAATACTTTATTAATCCCAAAGGGAAATTATTAACCACTTCCGGACCGCCTGCCGTCGTTATACGTCGCTACTTTGAAGAGGAATACCTAAGTTATGGTAGCAGCTAGTTACCATAACCCCAGTACCCTCTTCAAGGGTGGGCAGTTCTCTTTCAGATAAAAGTGGTCTCTGTGGCAGATACACTGCAAGATCATTTTATTGGTGGCGGGAGAGAGGGCCCCCCCCTCCCGCCGCTCTCCGGTGCCCTCCGCCGCTTACCGGAGCCGTCAGCAGCGGCGTAGGCGATCGGGTCCTCTTAAGTCAGTGGCCTGGAGACGAGTGAGGGGAAGATGGCCCCCACCCGTCTCCATACCACTGCACGGTGTGACAAAAAGTATTGCAACAACAGCCATTTTATTCTCTAGGGTGTTTGAAAAATATATATATATAATGTTTGGGGGTTCTAAGTATTTTCTAGCAAAAAAATTAGTTTTTAACTTGTAAACACCAAATCTCAGAAAGAGGCTTGGTCCTTAAGTGGTTAAATAATCCCAAAGAGAAAAAAAAGTTTTGTCATTCGTTCTGCTTTAAAGAGGCTGCGTAATGCATATATGCTGTGGCAGGAAAGGTGGGCTTTACCACTCAGATGTAACATATATGCGTCCACGGATGCCATAGCGGAGAGGGTGCCCACTGCGCGTTCCCGTCACACTGACCAAGCTGTAATTGGCTGAAGTATTTTTAAAAAAGAGGTAAATAAGTAATAGGAAAAAATTATATTGCAAGGTGGTGTGTGTTTGGGGGGGGGGGGGGCTCGATTCCACTAGGATAAAGAATATTATTGGTATAAAAGGTCCGCTTTAATAAAAAAAAAAAAAAAAAAAAGTCTTGTTACAGCGCCGTGATTTAAAAAAATAAAAAAAATCAGTATCCTTCAATCCTACTATAAAACATTGTTTTACAGCTACTATATAGCATGCAGAGCGCTGCCAACCACCAATGAGCATGAATCCGTCTCCGTGAATCGTAAAGGGGCTCCTTGTTGACAGATGATATAAAATATTTATCTGAAATGGGGAAATATAGGCTGGAAGAGCGTATAGGCAGAGCAGCGTGTGTTGAGAAAATCTCCCATCGCCTTTCTCACGACCCCCAGGGCCAAAAGCAGCTCCATCCTCCTGGGATTAGGAATCTGGAGATGTGACATTTCTGCAGCACTATTTGGCTGAGTTACAGAGGCCGTTGTACCAAGCTGGGGGAAAATGTAACCCGTTTATGGATTGTCATTGCACGAATGTTTCATTACATCCTCAACACGATCTGAACGTCGCAGGAATCCGATGGAGGATACAAGATATTTGCAGCTGGACCATCGCATATTACATGTTGTATTCTATAACCACTTGACCTCTGGAAGATTTACCCCCCTTCATGACTAGGCCATTTTTTGCGATAGGGCACTGCGTTAGTTTAACTGACAATTGCCACGCTGTACACAAATAAAATTGATGTCCTTTTTTCCCCATAAATAGAACTTTCTTTTGTTGGTATTTGATCCCCACTGTGTTTTTTTTTTTTTTTTATGCTATAAACAAAAAAAAAGACCGACAATTTTGAAAAAAAAAAGCAATATTTTTTACTTTCTGCTATAAAACATATCCAATAAAAATTTTTATTTTTTCATCAATTTAGGCCAATATGTATTCTGTTACATATTTTTGGTAAATAAAAATCCCAATAAGCGTATATTGATTGGTTTGCACAAAAGTTATAGTATCTACAAACTATGATTTATGTCATTTTTTTACTATAATGGCGGCGATCAGCGACTTATCGCAGCACTGCAATATTGCGGTGTACATTCAGACACTGACACTTTACCACATTTTGGGGACCAGTTACACCAATACATTGATCAGTGTATATCAGCATATAAAAATATTCACTGTCACTATACTAATGACACTGGCTGGGAGAGGGTTAAGATCAGGGGCAATCAAGGGGTTAGCCAGTGTTTTTACTAGGGCAAGAGATAAAATCCCTTCCCTCCTGTCAGAAGGGCAATCTGCCTTGTTTACATAGGCAGATTGCAGTTCTGTCTTTCTGTCTGAGGATCCGCGGGTGCCGGAGGACAGTGGGTACCGTGCACCTGTCAATCGGCTTCCACTGTGTGTTCTCACAGCGGAAGTAAGCCACCCCCTAACCAGGAAGTGTCAGATCACGTGTATATATATGTATATATATATATGTGTGTGTATATATATATATATATATATATATATATATATATATATATATTGTGACAGCAGGAAGGTAAAGTCACCTGGTTGCATCCAGGGGGGTAGATATATTTCGCCCAGATTCAGGCTTTACGCCAACTTATACAGCTAGGTGGAGAGTTGTATAAGCCCAGCTGAGGCTAGTGGGCTCATGGATGACTCATACCTCTAGGGAGAGTGTGGGGCGTCGTGCAGACAGGGAGTTGATGAGACCAGCTGAAGCTTGTCAGCTCATTTAGGCCTCTATAAGAACTCCCAGATTCATTAGGTGTTTGCTCATGCCTGGAACCAGACCTGTGTGGACTGTCTAGGGAGAGTGAACCCCTGTGCGGTGAGACAAAGCCTGTGTGGCTATTTGCTTGGACATTTAAAACCAGGGACTTAGGGACTAGGACAGCACTAGGCTGATCCCAGTTGTTAGTTAGGAAACCTGTATGTTTAGTCAGAGGTCAAGTTGACCAGGATTTATTTTGTTTATGTTTCTTTTGCTTTGCTGTGTTTTGTCACTGTAAATAGAAAATAAACCGCACCTTTTTGATTTTGAAAACCACAACCTCCGTTTGCTGGGCCTGTTTTGTGTGGGGAGCCCATCCCGGGGGTCACACACACCCGCTGCCGAGCTAACCCCCTGACAATATATATATATATATAGCGGGGTATTGCCCTTTAATCCCTCAGAGACTACATTACCCAGTACACACACCCGCTGCCGAGCTAACCCCCTCACAGTTGGTGGAGAACCAGTGGCAGTTTTTTTTTAAGCCAGCATGGAGGAGATACTGAAGCAGCTGGCTCTAGCAAATGCCAATCAACAGCAGACAAATGCAGGTTTGCAAAGGAGCCTTGCAGCCCAGCAGCAAGCTCATCAACAGAGCCTTGCAGCCCAGCAGCAGACAAACGCAACTTTGCAACAGAGTCTGGAGGCTCAGCAACAAGCCCAGCAGCAATCTGAGGCCCGCTTCATAGACCTGTTGCAGAAGCAAGAGCAGAGACTACAACAACAGATGGAAGCAGTAATGCAGCAACGTCCGCAGACCAGTGAGGAAAGCCGTCCCACTAATACCGCGTCCTTTGGGGTGAGTCGTTTATTGACAAAAATGACTGGAGTGGATGATCCAGAGGTATTTTTGACCACATCTGAAAGGACCGCTGAAAGAGAAAAGTGGCCTGAGGAGCAGTGGGCTGGACTGGTGGCTCCTCTGTTAACTGGTGAATCGCAGAAAGCTTACTATGACCTAGAGCCTAACCAAGCAAAAGACTATGTGATGCTAAAAGCTGAAATATTGGCAAGGCTGGGTGTCACCCAGGCTGTCCGGGCTCAGCGTGTGCATAACTGGACTTTCCAGCTTGGAAAACCCCCCAGGTCTCAAATGTATGATCTCATTCACCTGAGCAGAAAGTGGCTACAGCCAGAGACTTTGTCCGCACCAAAGATTGTGGAACGTGTTGTAAGGGATCGATTTTTGAGAGCTCTTCCTACTGCCATCCAAAAGTGGGTAAGCCATGGAGACCCAGAGACGGCCGATGGTCTTGTGGATCGTGTGGAGAAATACTTGGCTACAGAGAACCTGACGGCCTCTTCCAGAGACACTCGGACTTTCCACCCTAAGACCAGACCATCCCCAGGGGCGGATAAGAGGATTCCAAGGTGTGAGGGTGGAGAGAGTGAGAGGGTGGGAGCTCTACCCCAAGTTTGGCGAGAACAGCCTGGGAAATCAGCGGCTCAAGAGGCGGCAAGAAGGATCGTTTGCTACCGCTGCCGGCAAGCGGGACATATTGCAGCCAATTGCCCGGTTGTGGAGGAACCCATGCAGTGTGACTTTCTGACGGGCAGACATCAGTCGCTGTGTGCGACAGTCGCATGCACTGCCATTCGAGGAACTGAGAAACATTTATGCAAAATGTGTGTTAATGGTAGAAATGTTGTGGTATTGCTGGATTCAGGTAGCCTTGTGACCCTGATAAAGGCTGAGTTAGTTAAAACAGAGGTCTCTGGGAATAGCAAGGTAGCTGTTATTTGTGTGCATGGGGACGCCCGAGAGTATCCAGTGACTACAGTGTGTTTCGAGACCCCCAAAGGTACCCTCTCTCATCCAGTGGGCTTAGTATCTCAGTTACCGCATGACGCCATTGTGGGAAGGGATTTTCCGAAGTTCTGGGAACTGTGGGATGATCCTGAGCCCCCCACTGGTGCCCCTATGTACCAGGAATGTGATAGCCAGAACTCCCCTGAGAGTGGTGAGGACTCTCCGGAATTTCCCTTATCAGTATTGGCAGGGGAGACTCAAGAAACTGGAGAGGAGCCCACCTCCTCAGACGAAAACCTACCGTCTGTGGAGTTTTCTGATCTTGAGGTTCACAGGGAAAACTTTGCCACAGAACAGTTGAGAGACCCCGCCCTAATAAAGGCACGGGAAAACGTAGTGAAAATAGATGGCGAGTTAGTGAACCCAGATAATACCTGCACTTACCCATACTTCAGCGTAGAGAAGGACCTACTGTATCGGGTGGCAAAAAGGGCAGAAGAAACCGTTGAGCAGCTTGTGGTGCCCAAACCTTACAGGAAGTTGGTGTTGGAGTTGGCCCATGGGCACATTCTTGGAGGTCATCTGGGGACAGAGAAAACCCGAGAGAGGGTATTACAGAGATTCTATTGGCCGGGGGTGATGAAGGACATAGAAAATTATTGTTCCTCCTGCCCTGTGTGTCAGAGGTTGGCCCCGATGCCACATTTCCGTAGCCCGCTGGTCCCTCTACCCATCATTGAGGTCCCGTTTGAGAGGATCGCCATGGATTTGGTAGGTCCTATAATCAAGTCCGCTAGGGGGCACCAGTACATATTAGTTATAATGGACTATGCCACCCGTTATCCAGAAGCGATCCCTCTCCGAAATACCTCGGCCAAAACCATAGCCAAAGAGCTATCTCTTGTGTTTAGCCGGGTGGGTATTTGTAAAGAACTGCTTACGGACCAAGGTACACCCTTTATGTCCCGGGTTATGAAGGAGCTGTGTAAATTGTTCAAAGTGACGCAATTACGTACATCTGTGTATCACCCCCAAACCGATGGGCTGGTTGAAAGATTCAACAAAACCCTAAAACAAATGTTGAAGAAAGTGGTGGATAGAGATGGAAAGGATTGGGACTGTCTACTTCCTTATCTGATGTTTGCTATTAGGGAGGTGCCCCAATCCTCTACGGGATTCTCCCCCTTTGAGTTACTGTATGGGAGACACCCAAGAGGGCTGTTGGATATTGCCAAGGAAACTTGGGAAAGTGAGAGTTCTCCCCACAGGAGTGTGATTGAGCATGTCGCCCTGATGCAAGACCGAATTGCACAGGTAATGCCCATCGTGAAGGAACATTTGGCCCAAGCGCAGTTAGCACAGCAGAGAGTGTACAACCGTGGAGCCAAGACCCGTACCTTTTCCCCGGGGGATAGGATACTGGTACTTGTCCCTACGGTTGAAAGTAAATTCCTTGCCAAATGGCAAGGCCCCTATGAGATAATGGAAAAAGTGAGCGAAGTGAATTACAAGGTCAGACAACCAGGAAGGCGAAAGCCCGAACAGATCTATCACGTTAATCTGTTGAAAGCCTGGAGGGATAGAGAGTCCCTAGTCGCAGACACTTGGTCACCAGCTCAAACTGGTTGCGTGATTCCTGAGGTTGGAATAGCAGCCACCTTGTCACAACCCCAACAACAGGAGGTTAAGGAGTTTGTGCTTCGCAACAAGGAGGTATTCTCTGAGCTGCCGGGACAAACATCTGGGGTAGAGCATGACATCATTACCCCACCCGGTGAAAGGGTGAAGTTAAAACCCTATCGGATCCCAGAGGCCCGACGGGAGGCAATACGGGAGGAAGTACAGAAAATGCTGAACTTAGGGGTGATAGAGGAGTCCCAAAGTGATTGGTCTAGTCCCATTGTGTTGGTGCCTAAACCGGATGGGAGCTGGCGATTTTGTAACGATTTTCGTCAGTTGAACAAAGTTACAAAATTTGACACCTACCCCATGCCACGTATTGATGAGTTGATCGACCGGCTGGGAACAGCCCGATACATGACGACTCTTGACCTCACAAAAGGGTATTGGCAAATCCCCCTGGCCAAGTCGGCCAAAGAGAAAACCGCATTTGTAACCCCAGACGGGGCGTTCCAATATAAAAGAATGCCGTTCGGGTTACAGAATGCGCCGGCCACATTCCAGCGGAAAATGGACCAGATGCTGAGGCCCCATCGGAAGTATGCTGCGGCTTACCTGGATGACGTAATTGTCCATAGCACAGATTGGGCCTCACATCTGCCAAAAGTGCAAGCAGTCCTGGACTCTGTTCGGGAAGCGGGGTTTACGGCTAACCCCAAGAAGTGTACCATTGGGCAGGAGGAGGCCAAATATCTTGGGTACACCATTGGGAGGGGAGTAATAAAACCCCAACTCAACAAAATCGAGGCCATCCAGAGTTGGCCACGTCCCAACAGCAAGAAGCAGGTACGAGCCTTTCTGGGAATCGCTGGGTATTATCGGCGATTCATTCCCCACTTTGCTTCTAAGGCTGTGCCCCTAACCAACCTGACGAAGGGGAAAGGGTCGGTCATGATTAAATGGACCCCCGAGGCTGAGGCAGCATTCCAATTCTTGAAACAAGCCTTATGTAGCCAGCCAGTGTTGTACTCACCCGACTTCTCTAAAGACTTTGTCGTACAAAGTGATGCGTCAGATGTGGGGTTAGGAGCAGTATTGTCCCAGGTCTGGAACGGGGAAGAGCACCCAGTCATTTACCTCAGCAGGAAGTTGAAGTCCCATGAGGTAAATTACGCCACCGTTGAAAAGGAGTGTTTAGCGGTGAAGTGGGCTCTAGATTCCCTTCGGTACTACCTGCTAGGTAGGCACTTTGACATGGTTACGGATCACGCTCCGTTAAAGTGGATGGCTCAAAACAAGGAAACAAATAGAAGAGTGAATAGGTGGTTCCTGGCCCTCCAGGAATTCAACTTCACAGTAAAGCATCGCCCTGGCGTTCAAATGGGGAATGTGGATGCTTTGTCTCGAGTACATGAATGCCTGATTGCTGGTGTTCCAACCCCGAGGTTAAAACAAGAGGGGGGGTATGTGACAGCAGGAAGGTAAAGTCACCTGGTTGCATCCAGGGGGGTAGATATATTTAGCCCAGATTCAGGCTTTACGCCGACTTATACAACTAGGTGGAGAGTTGTATAAGCCCAGCTGAGGCTAGTGGGCTCATGGATGACTCATACCTCTAGGGAGAGTGTGGGGCGTCGTGCAGACAGGGAGTTGATGAGACCAGCTGAAGCTTGTCAGCTCATTTAGGCCTCTATAAGAACTCCCAGATTCATTAGGTGTTTGCTCATGCCTGGAACCAGACCTGTGTGGACTGTCTAGGGAGAGTGAACCCCTGTGCGGTGAGACAAAGCCTGTGTGGCTATTTGCTTGGACATTTAAAACCAGGGACTTAGGGACTAGGACAGCACTAGGCTGATCCCAGTTGTTAGTTAGGAAACCTGTATGTTTAGTCAGAGGTCAAGTTGACCAGGATTTATTTTGTTTATGTTTCTTTTGCTTTGCTGTGTTTTGTCACTGTAAATAGAAAATAAACCGCACCTTTTTGATTTTGAAAACCACAACCTCCGTTTGCTGGGCCTGTTTTGTGTGGGGAGCCCATCCCGGGGGTCACACACACCCGCTGCCGAGCTAACCCCCTCACAATATATATATATATATATATAGCGGGGTATTGCCCTTTAATCCCTCAGAGACTACATTACCCAGTACACTTTAAAGCACCCAGGGTGCATTGCCCCGCGCAAGGACTGCTGGGGTGGACTTTATAAGGGAGGGGCGGAGCCCAGTCTTTCAATTTGGACACTGCCTGCCCAGCAAGTTGAACTGCTGCTTGAGCTCCTGTGACTTTAGGCCAGAAGCCTGGGCCTTTTCTCCAAACAGCCTTCTGCTCGCACCGAGGAACCGAGGAACCTGAGGGACGTCTCTCCTTTGATACTGCACCTTTGCCAGGAGGACCAAAGACCCGGATGACGAGGGATCGATGTACTTAGACACCGCAGCGTAAGAAACGGACGCAGACTGGTCCGGTTGGGTGAGAGAGCACCTGCTCATAGACAAATTCTATTCTTCAAGTGCACCACCGTTGCTAGCGAAGATTTTCCTACAGAACTTCTCTTTAGTTCAGTCAGGCCTGACAGTGTAGCGTAGACATTCCTGGGCGCCATTTTGTCCACGAGGGGAAATAGCTGAAAAAGGGACTGTTAGAGTTGCATAGCATATTATACTTGTCTGCTCATTTGAACACTGTTTATTGCAGGACATGACATGTACACTCCTGTTTTATTGCTTACCCACTAGTCTAAGTAAAAATACAAGGGTTAAGTATATTGGTGTCTGTATCCTTTACTTACAGAAGAGACAGGTAAAGAAAGCTTTAATATATTGCTGTGTGTGCTTGTCATAGGACTGTGCCGCTGTGAGTTACAGTCCTCACAGTCCTATTAGCCCCCCCCCCCCCACCTGTGCCAAGGGAGGTTAGAGCCGATTGCCAGGGGTTGACAGCGGTGCACTACAGGGCCCAAAAAAATCATACAGGCAGCCCTCTTAACTGGGGGTATTGCTACATATATATATATATATATATATATATATATATATATGTGTGTGTGTGTGTGTGTGTGATCTGGCGCACAGGTGCTGCCCTATAGCAGTAAAACTGCTATAGGGTGGACCCGAAGCGGTTAATGTGTTATGTAAGAAAATAGGTCTAGTAAAATAGCTGTACACCAGCTGAAATTTTTAAAAAGGCTCATTGCTGGGAGTGACTTCTCTGCTGAGAACAAGGGGTGAGTGACACAGATCTCGTGATGAAGAAAAAGATGAAATAGCTGCATACTCAATAAGTGATTAAATCAGCTTCTGAAAGTGCTACAAAATCTAAGAATATAACTTTAAGGAGATATTTATCAGGAATTAGCAGCATTTTTAAATAGACACTTGCAATTCAACATCTCTTAGTTGTCACTGATGAGCACTGATTGGCAGCACTGGTGGGCACTGTTGGGACTGCACTGATAATCAGGGCCCTGATTATCAGTATTGATGTCCTTTTTACACAAGCCAGTTATCAGCACTGGGATCCTTGGTTTGTGTCCCAGACAGGACATGATCTGCATGGAGTTTGCATGTTCTCCTTCTACTTGCACGTGTTTCCTCGCTCACTCCAAAGACTTGCTGGTAGAAAAATTGGCTCCGGTCTAAACTGGCCCTGGTATACATGTGACATAAGGATAGGGTTGCCAATTTTTCTTCAAGCCAAACCTGAACACTTTAGAAGCGCAGAGCAAAAACATTTTTTTTTAGCATACACTACAGTATTGTAGTAGACCTGGGACACCTTTGGGGCGTTTCAAAGAGAATGGTAATGCAACTTGCATAGTGCCCCCCTCACCCTCCTACCAGGCCCTGTTCTAAATCACATTCCTGTCTGAATATTGTGTCCAGGTTTCAGGCGGACTGAAATCCGGACACATGTTTCAAATCCCGAACTGTCCGGGTGAATCCCGGGCAGGTGGCAACCCTCCATAAGGACCTTAGATTGTATGATCTTTGAGACCATGGACTGATGTGAATATAAAATGCTGTGAAAATTATCAGCACGAATATAAATACCTGTAATAAATTTAATAAGATGGTCACTCCCAATTTTGAACATGAATAATAGGAGATCCAGCACCACAGGTCCCAGCATGCCCTGTGCAGCAGTCACCAAACAGCTGGACAGCCCCAGGTGACATGAACTTATTCTGAACATAATCCTCTCATACACGTATCACCCTGGTAACTAATCTCTCACAAACAGCAAAGTCCAGGATAGAAACCTGAAAGCAGCACCACCCCAGATCGTTGCTCGTTGCACACATGCCGACACAAAGCCGCCAACAAACTTTGATCAGACAGGCGAGAGAAATCCGCTAAATGAAATTTCCCACTTCAGTAACCTGCAAGTCTCAGTGTACTAACAGCAAAGTGAGTTTAATTCTGTCCCATGTTAGATCCACAATACTTCCCATCATAACTAATAAAGGATCTTCTTCCAGCCCTCCGCATTGGAAGCTTGCTGTGAGATCCACTGCACTAAAGTGGACCTGTCACAAGATATATTTTTGCACCGTGCTCAGTAATGTGTCAGCGTAACATTTCCAGGTATGTATTCCCTCCCGCAGAGATCATTCATCTGCTTTTCCCAAGAAGAACAGCATCATCTTTGTTCAGGCATCATCCAGGGTCACTATCTACTTCCTGAATGGAGATGCTGGCTGAAAGATGACACAACCACATAAATCCTGGTGCCTGTGCAGTTCTTGGCCATGTTCACAAATGCCTGTGGGTCAGCTCCTGCTGCAGCCTCTTACCTTCTGACTTGTTCCAAAGTTACAATGTACAGTCTGATCACTGGAGATGGGAGAGGAGACTAAAGCCTCGTACACACGGTCGGACTTCCATCTGACTTTTCCGTGGATTTTTGTCCGAACGGAGTTGGGCGGGAACACCCATAGCATACACACCACAGGACTTTTCTGCAAACTTTCCCAAAACTTTTTGCAACATCACGTGGTTTTTCTGCTCTTTTCTGCTCTTTACCGCCACCCTTTGGTCAACTTCTGCTATTGTTGGTTGATTTTAACATTAGTTGTTTTGTCCATCGGACAAAAGTCCTATGGTTTTCTGTACACAGGGTAGGACTTTGCTCCATCGGACTTTTGTTGGGCAAAAGTTTGTCCGTTCGCAGACCCAACTTTTGTCCGATGAAAACAAAACCAAACGAAAAAAAGTTTGTCCGATGGAGCGTACACACGGTCGGATTGTTGGTCCAACTTGCTTAAAACGAAGTTTGTTGGGCAAAAGTCCAACCGTGTGTACAGGGCTTTTGTAAAAAGCTTCCTCCAGCCTGCAACATGTTGGGGACTTTAACCGGACGGCTGAGCAACTCCCTGCGGAGCTCCGGGAACAAAGTTACAATGTACAGTTTGATCACTGGAGGGGGGAGAGGAGACTGAGTAAAATGCTTCCTCCAGCCTGCAACAGACTGATAACATTATCTCAGCCTAGGCAAAGTCACTGGCTTGGAGCATAAATATGGCTTTCCTGACCTGCCGCAGTACATATACTTCAGCGGGGCAGCTTGGACAGGCACTGTAACGTATCTGTACATTGCGGCCTTCTCCCAAGTTCAGGGCGTGCGCCCTGCCTGCCGGGTCTGCTGTGATTGAACACAGTGGGACTTAAGCCTCATACACACGGTCAGACTTCAAACAAACTTTTCCGTGGATTTTTGTCCGAAGGGAGTTGGCCGGGCACACCCATAGCATACACACGGCAGGACTTATCTGCAAACTTTCCCAAAACTTTTCCAACATCACGTGGTTTTTCTGCTCTTTTCTGCTTTTTACCGCCACCCTTTGGTCAACTTCTGCTATTGTTGGTTGATTTTAACATTGGTTCTGGGCATGCTTATTTGTCCATCGGACAAAAGTCCGATGGATTTCTGTACACACGGTCGGACTTTGCTCCATCTGACTTTTGTTGGTGAAAAGTTTGTCTGTTTGCAGACCGAACATTTGTCCGATGAAAACCAAAAAAGTTTGTCCGATGGAGCGTACACACGGTCAGATTTTTTGTCAAACTTGCTCATTTTGAAGTTTGTTGGCAAAAAGTCTGACCGTGTGTACGAGGCTTTAGTCAGCACATCCCGGCCAATGATTCATGGCTGGGACCTGCTGATCGGCTGTGTCCAATCACAGCCCAGAGCCCTGTGTAGACAATCAACACAGGGCTCTGTACAGAGGGAATGATCTCTCTGTTTCTTATCCCTGCAAAGCAGAGATATGAAGAGAAAAACAGCACACATTACACATTGTTAGGCACACATTTAACCTCTTGATCACCCAAGATGTTAACTTCTTCCCAGCCAGTGTTATTAGTACAGTGACAGTGTATGGTATTAGCACTGATCACTGTATTAGTGTCACTGGTGATGTCAGTGGCAGTTAGCCAGTTCCCACAAAGTGTCAGATTGCCCGCCCCAACCCCCCCCCCCCCCCCAGTCCCACTATAAGTTGCTCATTACCACCATTAGACATGTACAGTAGCAGAATACATTTTGGCCTAAATTTATGAAGAGATTTGATTTTATCAGATATGTTTTATAACAGAAAATAGAAAATATCAGGTTTTTTTTCAAAATCTTTGGTCTTTTTTCGTTTATATAATAAAAAATTAAAAACCCAGTGGTGATCAAATACCACCAAAAGAAAGCTTTATGTGTGTGAAAAAAAAAATTATATAAATTTCATGTGGGTACGACCGTGCAATCATGCAACATACCGTATATACTCGAGTATAAGCCGACCCGAATATAAGCTGAGGCACCTAATTTTACCATAAAAACTGGGAAAACGTATTGACTCGAGTATAAGCCTAGGGTGTCCATCTGCATGCCTCACTGTGCCTCACTGTGTCCATGTGCATGCCTCACTGTGTCCATGCCTCACTGTGCCTTACTGTGCCCATGCCTCACTGTGTCCAATCTCCCTACCTGATCTCCGGCGCTGTGTGACTAGACTGACGTTTAACATGGGAGTCTATGGAAGGGGTGCCCGGCTTTAAAAAATAGGTTCCCCCCCGGCCGTAGGTCCCCCGGACAACAAACTTTGCACACTTGTAGAGGAAGAGTGGGGCTACGTGTGCCAAGTTTGGGGTCCAGGGGTCTTACGGCTGGCCAGAATCAGGCGCACAAAGTTGAAGATGGACACAGACTCAAGTATAAGCCGAGGGGGGCATTTTCAGCACAAAAAAATGTGCTGAAAAACTCAGCTTATACTCTAGTATATACGGTACATCATGTATATTCTTCCTCTTGGTGTGCTTTGCGGATTTCTTCCAGATCTGTGCAGTAATCCGGTGTGTGCAGGATCTACCTGTGATAAAAACCGGTCACTGCTGCTCTCTCTCCTTGTGCAGGGTGACTGGTCTTGTCTCCGCCCCTCCTGTCATTTTGTGCAGGTAGCCTGTAGTGGGTGGAGCCTGCTGGGTCCCTCCCACAGCTCTGCTCTCTGCATAGGCTATGTACTGCACAGTGATGATGTCACTGCTACTTTTACACGGCAATAACAGGATTTGCAAAGGTGTTTGGTGCTCACAAAGTGAATTTATATCCTTTGTTGCTATTGAGGATTGTATCTGAATTAACATTTTATTTCTAGAGTTCGTAATTTAAACAAATATATCTATATCAGTTGATCAGAAATGTGGGGGTCATTAGGTGCTCTGGACTCCAACTCGGGTAGGTCTCAGTTTCATGAGGATCTAGAGCAGGGGGTAGGCAACCTGGGACCCTCCAGCTGTTGCAGAACTACAAGCCCCATCATGCCTCTGGGAGTAATTGTAACTGCCAGCCTTGCAATGCCTCGTGGGAAATGTAGTTCCACAACAGCTGGAGGGCCGCAGGTTGCCTACCCCTGATCTAGAGACATCTCAGAGACTCTGGCTCTTTGTTCCTGTACATTGTAACTAGATCTTTGTCATACTGAGCCTAGAGATTCCATGCAGACACATCCTATCCTCAGCGTGTCAGGGCGGCCAATAAGCAGCGCTCAGTAGTTAATGGAAAGAAATCAGAGCGAATTAGAGTGATGTCTTAAGATTAGGGGTCATTAACTCCGAAGTTCCTGTAAACAGTTGGCCGGACTAAGCTGCTCATTACTCGGACACTGATGTCCTCCGGCTCAAGTCCTTAATGAAATTCCCTCCTCCCTGCATTTATCTCCTTACTGCCGATTCAAAGCTGAAAGGTCAGTGATTTCTCGTGTGACATAACACAACACTGCAACTGTACTCATAGGGAACAGGGGTACTCCCAGCACAGGCGGTGCCTCTGGCAGTATCTCCTCCAATAAGGGACCATTACCCAGGCCTGCCATAGAACTGGGGCCAGGAGATCCGGAATGTTTGGCAAAGTCAGGTAGCTGATGTTGTAAAATACAGACTTATGCCGCGTACAGACGATCGGACATTCCGACAACAAATCCGTGGATTTTTTTCCGACGGATGTTGGCTCAAACTTGTCTTGCATACACACGGTCACACAAATGTTGTTGGAAATTCCGAACATCAAGAACGCGGTGACGTGCAACACTACGAAGAGCCGAGAAAAATTAAGTTCAATGATTCAGAGCATGCGTCTAATTGATTCCGAACATGCGTAGGATTTTTGTGTGCCGGAATTGCATACAGACGATCAGAATTTCCGACAAGCACTTTTGTTGTCGGAAAAATTGAGAACCAGCTCTCAAATATTTGTTGTCAAAAATTCCGACAGCAAATGTCCGATGGAGCCTACACACGGTCGGAATATCCGACCAAAAGCTCACATCGAACATTTGTTGTCGGAAATTCCGATCGTGTGTACGCGGCATAACAGATTACTCATGTTTTACAGTACCAGAATTCTGGATTGGTATTCTTCTAAGCCCCCTATCTGCATGGAGTCTGTATGATCCCCCTGTGTTTGCAAGTTGCCTTCTACAAACAAAAAACAAATAGATAATCAGTTTCCATGCAAACTGGCCGCAGGGCTGGGACAAGGGGTGGGCAGAAGGGACGGCTGGTTTACTATAGGGATGGGGGCGCCTTCCTTCAGTTACAAGGCTGACAGGAGTAATGACAACAGATTCACTACTCCTGTCAGACCAGCGCTGGGAGCAGCAAAGAGAGAGCTGGGAGGCGGTGCGGGCTGTGTTCTCCTTCCTTCCAGTGCAGTGCTCCTGTATTAACAAGTAGGTGGCGCTGTTCACAGTCACACAGGAGCTCTACTAGCAGGAAGGATGAGTAGGAGAGAGAGCACAGCCTGCACCACAGAGCATAGACATCCAGGAGAGAGACGCAAACGGAGGATAGAGTCGCAAACAGAGAAGAGAGCTGTGAGTGGAGGACAAACCCATCAACACAAGCATGTGCTCAATATTAAAACTAAGATGCACAGTGATTTTTGACAAGTGATTGACTGCTGGGTGTAGGATCCCCTAAGCTTGCACATCATGAATGAATGGGGGGGGGGTGCAGTTTGGCATCTTTGCCCTGGGCGCTGGATTACCTTGTCCCGGCACTGACTGGCCATACAGTGTATATATAACTGTGATAGGAATATTAGATTGTAAGCTTCTGTGGGGGAAAGGGATTTATATAAGTGGTTCAGCCATTGCTGTAGATCACTCGAGTGTATGCTCAGACTATATTAATGACTCAAATAATAAATGAGATCCCATCTTGGCTCCAAATATCCGTATTTTAGTGTCCTCTTTAAGGCTGGGTTCACAGATCTTCACATTCGGCTCCCAGAGTCCTCATTCACCGTTTCAGGTCCCATTTCAGCCCGAATTTTTTGCTGAATTCGGACCTGAAACAGACCAAAAGACGCACAGGGCTTCGGTGCAAATTTGCACCGGAGCCACAGCAGAGATATGTAAACCGGCTCCATAGAAAGCCGGTCAAAATCTCCTGCTATTATGAATTGGATGAGGGGAACCCAGCCTAACGAATATGTTACCCCAACATTTATATATGTGTATATTGTATTGCCTCCTTTATGTGAAATATCTGGTGAGCTTGCCTATCCCCGTTTTCCAATATCAAACTGACCATGCTAGGCATAGAAGGACATCCCTCCCAGCATGGTCAGTTTTCTGGCTGTGCTGGGAGAACAGCCTGTCTGTCCTCCAATTGTCAGATGCCTGCTGACACGCCCCCCTGCACAGCCATTCACTGAGAAGATCAGTATGCTGCTGTTTTCATATCCCCAGCTCTTTAAGCCCCACATGCAACTCAGAACAGAAAGTATGTGATCATCTTATAAAAAAGGAAAAAGGTGGTTATAATGTTTTTTTTTTTTTTTTTAATCTATACCCTTGCCTTTCATTTCTATTTTAAACCGGTTGTGTTGTTTTACAAGGTGAGGGTTCACATGTATACCTAAAAGTAGGACTAAGGGAAGGTTATCTCTGTGTCCCATTGGGGAGAATTTCCTTCATTTCCTGTCTCATAGTCAAACAGGAAGTGAGAGGAAATCTCTCCAAAGTAAGAGAATCCCGGGGTGTCACCAGAACTAGTGTCCCTATGATAAGATTTCTCTATTACCGTACTTTTCTGGTGACAACCCACAATTTGGAATTTTCTTTCACTTTCAATGATAATGGTAAACTGGACAATCAGAGAGGGTGAATATACCTAACAGGGGCACAGACAGCAATAAAAAACTGACAGGGGTTCCAGTCCCTCTCCACTCTATCCAAAAAGGAAAAAAAATTCCTAGGGTTAACTCACACCCACTGCAATGACTGACTGCCCGTTTTCCAGCTCAGACTCCATCAGATATTAGATGTGTGAGGGGGTTAGCTCGGCCGCGGGTGTGTGTGACCCCCGGGATGGGCTCCCCACACAAAAACAGGCCCAGCAAACGGAGGTTGTGGTTTTCAAAATCAAAAAGGTGCGGTTTATTTTCTATTTACAGTGACAAAACACAGCAAAGCAAAAGAAACATAAACAAAATAAATCCTGGTCAACTTGACCTCTGACTAAACATACAGGTTTCCTAACTAACAACTGGGATCAGCCTAGTGCTGTCCTAGTCCCTAAGTCCCTGGTTTTAAATGTCCAAGCAAATAGCCACACAGGCTTTGTCTCACCGCACAGGGGTTCACTCTCCCTAGACAGTCCACACAGGTCTGGGTCCAGGCATGAGCTAACATCTAATGAAGCTGGGAGTTCTTATAGAGGCCTAAATGAGCTGACAAGCTTCAGCTGGTCTCATCAACTCCCTGTCTGCACGACGCCCCACACTCTCCCTAGAGGTATGAGTCATCCATGAGCCCACTAGCCCCAGCTGGGCTTATACAACTCTCCACCTAGTTGTATAAGTCGGCGTAAAGCCTGAATCTGGGCGAAATATATCTACCCCCCTGGATGCAACCAGGTGACTTTACCTTCCTGCTGTCACATACCCCCCCCCTCTTGTTTTAACCTCGGGGTTGGAACACCAGCAATCAGGCATTCATGTACTCGAGACAAAGCATCCACATTCCCCATTTGAACGCCAGGGCGATGCTTTACTGTGAAGTTGAATTCCTGGAGGGCCAGGAACCACCTATTCACTCTTCTATTTGTTTCCTTGTTTTGAGCCATCCACTTTAACGGAGCGTGATCCGTAACCAAGTCAAAGTGCCTACCTAGCAGGTAGTACCGAAGGGAATCTAGAGCCCACTTCACCGCTAAACACTCCTTTTCAACGGTGGCGTAATTTACCTCATGGGACTTCAACTTCCTGCTGAGGTAAATGACTGGGTGCTCTTCCCCGTTCCAGACCTGGGACAATACTGCTCCTAACCCCACATCTGACGCATCACTTTGTACGACAAAGTCTTTAGAGAAGTCGGGTGAGTACAACACTGGCTGGCTACATAAGGCTTGTTTCAAGAATTGGAATGCTGCCTCAGCCTCGGGGGTCCATTTAATCATGACCGACCCTTTCCCCTTCGTCAGGTTGGTTAGGGGCACAGCCTTAGAAGCAAAGTGGGGAATGAATCGCCGATAATACCCAGCGATTCCCAGAAAGGCTCGTACCTGCTTCTTGCTGTTGGGACGTGGCCAACTCTGGATGGCCTCGACTTTGTTGAGTTGGGGTTTTATTACTCCCCTCCCAATGGTGTACCCAAGATATTTGGCCTCTTCCTGCCCAATGGTACACTTCTTGGGGTTAGCCGTAAACCCCGCTTCCCGAACAGAGTCCAGGACTGCTTGCACTTTTGGCAGATGTGAGGCCCAATCTGTGCTATGGACAATTACGTCATCCAGGTAAGCCGCAGCATACTTCCGATGGGGCCTCAGCATCTGGTCCATTTTCCGCTGGAATGTGGCCGGCGCATTCTGTAACCCGAACGGCATTCTTTTATATTGGAACGCCCCGTCTGGGGTTACAAATGCGTTTTTCTCTTTGGCCGACTTGGCCAGGGGGATTTGCCAATACCCTTTTGTGAGGTCAAGAGTCGTCATGTATCGGGCTGTTCCCAGCCGGTCGATCAACTCATCTATACGTGGCATGGGGTAGGTGTCAAATTTTGTAACTTTGTTCAACTGACGAAAATCGTTACAAAATCGCCAGCTCCCATCCGGTTTAGGCACCAACACAATGGGACTAGACCAATCACTTTGGGACTCCTCTATCACCCCTAAGTTCAGCATTTTCTGTACTTCCTCCCGTATTGCCTCCCGTCGGGCCTCTGGGATCCGATAGGGTTTTAACTTCACCCTTTCACCGGGCGGGGTAATGATGTCATGCTCTACCCCAGATGTTTGTCCCGGCAGCTCAGAGAATACCTCCTTGTTGCGAAGCACAAACTCCTTAACCTCCTGTTGTTGGGGTTGTGACAAGGTGGCTGCTATTCCAACCTCAGGAATCACGCAACCAGTTTGAGCTGGTGACCAAGTGTCTGCGACTAGGGACTCTCTATCCCTCCAGGCTTTCAACAGATTAACGTGATAGATCTGTTCGGGCTTTCGCCTTCCTGGTTGTCTGACCTTGTAATTCACTTCGCTCACTTTTTCCATTATCTCGTAGGGGCCTTGCCATTTGGCAAGGAATTTACTTTCAACCGTAGGGACAAGTACCAGTATCCTATCCCCCGGGGAAAAGGTACGGGTCTTGGCTCCACGGTTGTACACTCTCTGCTGTGCTAACTGCGCTTGGGCCAAATGTTCCTTCACGATGGGCATTACCTGTGCAATTCGGTCTTGCATCAGGGCGACATGCTCAATCACACTCCTGTGGGGAGAACTCTCACTTTCCCAAGTTTCCTTGGCAATATCCAACAGCCCTCTTGGGTGTCTCCCATACAGTAACTCAAAGGGGGAGAATCCCGTAGAGGATTGGGGCACCTCCCTAATAGCAAACATCAGATAAGGAAGTAGACAGTCCCAATCCTTTCCATCTCTATCCACCACTTTCTTCAACATTTGTTTTAGGGTTTTGTTGAATCTTTCAACCAGCCCATCGGTTTGGGGGTGATACACAGATGTACGTAATTGCGTCACTTTGAACAATTTACACAGCTCCTTCATAACCCGGGACATAAAGGGTGTACCTTGGTCCGTAAGCAGTTCTTTACAAATACCCACCCGGCTAAACACAAGAGATAGCTCTTTGGCTATGGTTTTGGCCGAGGTATTTCGGAGAGGGATCGCTTCTGGATAACGGGTGGCATAGTCCATTATAACTAATATGTACTGGTGCCCCCTAGCAGACTTGATTATAGGACCTACCAAATCCATGGCGATCCTCTCAAACGGGACCTCAATGATGGGTAGAGGGACCAGCGGGCTACGGAAATGTGGCATCGGGGCCGACCTCTGACACACAGGGCAGGAGGAACAATAATTTTCTATGTCCTTCATCACCCCCGGCCAATAGAATCTCTGTAATACCCTCTCTCGGGTTTTCTCTGTCCCCAGATGACCTCCAAGAATGTGCCCATGGGCCAACTCCAACACCAACTTCCTGTAAGGTTTGGGCACCACAAGCTGCTCAACGGTTTCTTCTGCCCTTTTTGCCACCCGATACAGTAGGTCCTTCTCTACGCTGAAGTATGGGTAAGTGCAGGTATTATCTGGGTTCACTAACTCGCCATCTATTTTCACTACGTTTTCCCGTGCCTTTATTAGGGCGGGGTCTTTCAACTGTTCTGTGGCAAAGTTTTCCCTGTGAACCTCAAGATCAGAAAACTCCACAGACGGTAGGTTTTCGTCTGAGGAGGTGGGCTCCTCTCCAGTTTCTTGAGTCTCCCCTGCCAATACTGATAAGGGAAATTCCGGAGAGTCCTCACCACTCTCAGGGGAGTTCTGGCTATCACATTCCTGGTACATAGGGGCACCAGTGGGGGGCTCAGGATCATCCCACAGTTCCCAGAACTTCGGAAAATCCCTTCCCACAATGGCGTCATGCGGTAACTGAGATACTAAGCCCACTGGATGAAAGAGGGTACCTTTGGGGGTCTCGAAACACACTGTAGTCACTGGATACTCTCGGGTGTCCCCATGCACACAAATAACAGCTACCTTGCTATTCCCAGAGACCTCTGTTTTAACTAACTCAGCCTTTATCAGGGTCACAAGGCTACCTGAATCCAGCAATACCACAACATTTCTACCATTAACACACATTTTGCATAAATGTTTCTCAGTTCCTCGAATGGCAGTGCATGCGACTGTCGCACACAGCGACTGACGTCTGCCCGTCAGAAAGTCACACTGCATGGGTTCCTCCACAACCGGGCAATTGGCTGCAATATGTCCCGCTTGCCGGCAGCGGTAGCAAACGATCCTTCTTGCCGCCTCTTGAGCCGCTGATTTCCCAGGCTGTTCTCGCCAAACTTGGGGTAGAGCTCCCACCCTCTCACTCTCTCCACCCTCACCCCTTGGAATCCTCTTATCCGCCCCTGGGGATGGTCTGGTCTTAGGGTGGAAAGTCCGAGTGTCTCTGGAAGAGGCCGTCAGGTTCTCTGTAGCCAAGTATTTCTCCACACGATCCACAAGACCATCGGCCGTCTCTGGGTCTCCATGGCTTACCCACTTTTGGATGGCAGTAGGAAGAGCTCTCAAAAACCGATCCATTACAACACGTTCCACAATCTTTGGTGCGGACAAAGTCTCTGGCTGTAGCCACTTTCTGCTCAGGTGAATGAGATCATACATTTGAGACCTGGGGGGTTTTCCAAGCTGGAAAGTCCAGTTATGCACACGCTGAGCCCGGACAGCCAGGGTGACACCCAGCCTTGCCAATATTTCAGCTTTTAGCATCACATAGTCTTTTGCTTGGTTAGGCTCTAGGTCATAGTAAGCTTTCTGTGATTCACCAGTTAACAGAGGAGCCACCAGTCCAGCCCACTGCTCCTCAGGCCACTTTTCTCTTTCAGCGGTCCTTTCAAATGTGGTCAAAAATACCTCTGGATCATCCTCTCCAGTCATTTTTGTCAATAAACGACTCACCCCAAAGGACGCGGTATTAGTGGGACGGCTTTCCTCACTGGTCTGCGGACGTTGCTGCATTACTGCTTCCATCTGTTGTTGTAGTCTCTGCTCTTGCTTCTGCAACAGGTCTATGAAGCGGGCCTCAGATTGCTGCTGGGCTTGCGAAGTTCTGTTGTTGAGCTGCAAGGCTCTGTTGATGAGCTGCAAGGCTCTTTTGCAAACCTGCATTTGTCTGCTGTTGATTGGTATTTGCTAGAGCCAGCTGTTTCAGTATCTCCTCCATGCTGGCTTAAAAAAAAACTGCCACTGGTTCTCCACCAACTGTGAGGGGGTTAGCTCGGCCGCGGGTGTGTGTGACCCCCGGGATGGGCTCCCCACACAAAAACAGGCCCAGCAAACGGAGGTTGTGGTTTTCAAAATCAAAAAGGTGCGGTTTATTTTCTATTTACAGTGACAAAACACAGCAAAGCAAAAGAAACATAAACAAAATAAATCCTGGTCAACTTGACCTCTGACTAAACATACAGGTTTCCTAACTAACAACTGGGATCAGCCTAGTGCTGTCCTAGTCCCTAAGTCCCTGGTTTTAAATGTCCAAGCAAATAGCCACACAGGCTTTGTCTCACCGCACAGGGGTTCACTCTCCCTAGACAGTCCACACAGGTCTGGGTCCAGGCATGAGCTAACATCTAATGAAGCTGGGAGTTCTTATAGAGGCCTAAATGAGCTGACAAGCTTCAGCTGGTCTCATCAACTCCCTGTCTGCACGACGCCCCACACTCTCCCTAGAGGTATGAGTCATCCATGAGCCCACTAGCCCCAGCTGGGCTTATACAACTCTCCACCTAGTTGTATAAGTCGGCGTAAAGCCTGAATCTGGGCGAAATATATCTACCCCCCTGGATGCAACCAGGTGACTTTACCTTCCTGCTGTCACAGATGTTACAGGGATGCTGAGGATTAAAAGAAAGCCGCCCAGCTTCCCTGCAGTGTGCCGTGCTTCCCTGAGCTGCTCTCAGTCATCCTAACACAAGAGAAGAGCCTCACAGACACTAAATCTCTAAGGGTGTCAGACTGCTAAATAGAAGATTAAAACTGTAGATTAGGGATGAGCTCGGTGTTCGAGTCGAACATACGTTCGACTCGAACATCGGCTGTTCGATCGTTCGAAGAAGATCGAACGATTTGGGCCGTTCGCGCCTAATTCGAGTGACGCGAACGGCCCACAATGCACTACGCCATCGCAGTGTCATCCAGGCGCTGTGATTGGCCAAGCATGCACTGTGACCCCGCATGCTTGGCCAATCACAGCGCCGGCAGCGAGGAGAGCAATGATTGGCCACAGGCAGGATGCCTGTGGCCAATTATTGCTGAGGGTGTTTAGTACACGCCCCACACTATAAAAGGCCGCCAGCACGGCGGCCTAGTGTAGTGTGTTCCGGAGCAGGGAAAGAGCAGCATAGGCAGGGACAGTGACATTTATTTTTTCTTGCTTAACCTGGATTCCTTTAGTTTAGGGAAAGAGAAGGATAGGTAGGGAGAGTGTCAGTGTGTTTTACTGTGCGAATCCTTGTTTCTAGGGACAGGGAAGGACAGTGAGGGAAATTCTCCTTGTGCTATAGTGTGCTAAAGCATTGATCATCAATCAGCTTTAAAAAAACATTTTTTCTAGGGACAGAAAACTATAGGTAGGAAGAGTGTCAGTTTCTTTCACTGTGATTTTTGAAGCAATACTTTGCAACAGGGCTCATTGCTGTGCTCCAAGTACAGTATCTGTGAGGGGTTGTAGTGTTGTGCCACCAGTGCCTAAGGCCCAATTTTTCAGCCCCTGTTCAACAGGGGCATGTAATTACAATTCTTGATCTAATAATTCACAGCAGGGCCCATTGCTGCACCCACCAAGAGTAACTCTGAGGGCTTACAGTGTTGTGGCAACACCACCACCACCACCACGAAAGGCCCAATTTTTCAGCCCCTGTTCAACAGGGGCATGTAATTACAATTCTTGATCTAATAATTCACAGCAGGGCCCATTGCTGCACCCACCAAGAGTAACTCTGAGGGCTTACAGTGTTGTGGCAACGCCACCACCACCATCACCACGAAAGGCCCAATTTTTCAGCCCCTGTTCAACAGGGGCATGCAATTACAATTCTTGATCTAATAATTCACAGCAGGGCCCATTGCTGCACCCACCAAGAGTAACTGTCAGGGCTTACAGTGTTGTGGCACCAGCACCACCATCAAAGGCCCAATTTTTACTACCACTGTTCAACAATTATATGTAATTACAATTCCTGATATAATAGTTGACAGCAGGGCGTTCCAGCACCAACCAAGAGTAACTGTGAGTGCTTACAGTGTTGTGCCAACACCAACAACTAAGGGGCCTATTTCTGCAGAGTATATACGGCAGGTCCCTACTTTCAAACATCCAACTTACAAACGACTCCTACTTGCAAACGCAAGAAGACAACAGGAAGTGAGAGGAAATCTACCACTAGGAAGGAAAATTCTCTCCTGTAAGAATAAATATGGGAGAAAGGTGTCTCCTCTGTACTGATGCTTTATCAGCAATCCTTGTTTCAAGAAAAACACCACATTTCAAAAACAGTTGTCATTGGGACGGAAAGTGAGGTGAAATGTTCTGAACAGGGGCACAGACAGCAAAACAAATGTTACAGGGGTGATAACCCTTACCTATGTTTTCCAAAAAGTTTAAAAATAGATTTTTGGGCTGGAGCTACACTTCAACAATGTACCTGTTCAAAATTACAAACAGATTCTACATAAGAACAAACCTACAGTCCCTGTCTTGTATGCACCGCCTGTATACGGCTGTTCAGAGTATATAGGGCCTTTTTTATTTTATGTGCGGGGTTCCCCTTAATATCCATACAAGACCCAAAGGGGCTGGTAATGGGCTGGGGTAGGGGGTCATGGGGTAGCTATGCCATTTTTCTTAAAGATTTTCATCCATATTACTGGGACCAGACATTACATTAAAGCCGCAAGCAGTTTTAAATGGCTTTTTTTTCCTTTAGAAGTGTCATTTTGTGCAGGGACAGTTCTAAACACGGGAAACACGTGGCACTTCACAGGCATACTTTAGACACCCCCCAGGTACGATATTTAAAGGAATATTTGACTTTTTTTTTTTCACTTTATGCATCATTAAAATGACTGCTCCCGAAAAACGACCGTTTTTAAAACTTCTTTTTGCATTGATACATGTCCCCTGGTGCACAACCCGGGTTCCCAAACCCTTTTTAGGACAATAACATGCATAATAGTCGTTATAATTAGCACTTTAGAATTCGAACGTTCGCATCCATTGTATTTAATAGGGTTCTAATGTTCGTACGAACTTTCGGTCCGTTCGCGGGTTCTGGTGCGAACCGAACCCGGGGGTGTTCGGCTCATCACTACTGTAGATTAATCTGCTTCTGTTTTGCCTTCCATTGTTCCCTCAACAACAAACTATATACATTGTTAAGTACTTCCGGGCCGCCCACCGTACATATACTGCGGCCCGGCTGCGTGACACAACGCACCTGTACGTTGTCCACACTCCCTGGTCTGGGGCGCGTGCACGTGCCACTGGCGACCCACTCCCGCTGTGATTGGACACAGCGGGAGCCAATCAGTGGTACCGGTAGCCACCGGTCACCCGCAATCTTTGGGGGGGGGGGAATGACAAAACAGCGATCTGCCTATGTAAACAAGGCAAACCGTCGTTCTGTCACAGAGGAAGAGAGAGAATTGTGACTCCTACTAATCAGGAACACAGATCTCTCTCTTTGTCTAGTGTCAGCATCCCCTACACAGTTAGAAAGAACTCCCAGGGAACACATTTAAACTTTTGATTGCCCCTGATGTTAACCGCTTCCCTGCCAGTGTAATTTATACAGTGTCAGTGCATTTTTTTTTTAGCACCGATTACTGTATTGGTGTCACTGGTCCCCAAAAAGTGTCACTTAGTGTCCAATTTGTCCACCGCAATGTCGCAGTCCCGCTAAAATTCGCTGATCGCTGCCATTACTAGTAAAAAATAAAAAAGTCCCTAAATCTATCCCATAGTTTGTAGACGCAATAACTTTTGCGCAAACCAATCAATATACACTTATTGAGATTTTTTTTACCAAAAATATGTACAGTAGGTAGACCTCACATTAGATGTTAACCCTGAATATACGTTTAATTTGCTCTAAACTCTGTATATTATAAACATTTGCCATTTCTTTAAATTGAATCTTTATTTCTCAGTTTTTTCATCATTTGTTGCAGCTCTGTATTGCTGATCTCCTGCAGCCTCTTTGCATCTACTTTCTGTCTACATGCACCCCAGCCATGTCTGCATGCCATTTCTCAGGACGGGTTTCCTGACGGAGATAGCAGTAGACCTGTCCTCCATCCATTTGATAGGGTGACAATGCAGGAGCACAATTAGGAGACATGGACAGAGCATTGTCATCCTATAACTGGAAGTGCCTTAAAGTGTTACTAAACCCACAACAGAAAAATAAGTCTGTATGCAGTAAAGCATGCTTGTTATACTCAAGTTATACCTAAGGGGCTAATCCTGTGTATTGTGTAAAAAGGCTGTTTGATCCTGTCTTCTCTGATTCTCCCCTTCCACTGTCCCCAATCCATCTCCTGATAGCACAGAACATAGGGGACAAGCTGCACATGCTCAGTTTGGTGTGTATTGCTAAAGAGTTTTTTTTTTCCCTTGGGAGAGTGCATGTGATCAGCTAAGGGCTAATCAGCACTGCTCAGGCAGAGGGTCAGGGATCCTGCAGCCTCATAGGGCAGTCAGAGTAGAACAAAATCTCCTCCTACAAGCTTTAACCAGAAACTAATAGATGTCACAAGACTGCTATATACTGCTGATAAGAAAAAGCATTTAGCAGTTTATATTTACTAAAACTATTGCATTTCCATGTTCTGTGCACTGCGGGAGACCAGATATAGTGAATGCAGGCTCCTGGGTTTAGTAACACTTTAAGAAAGACCTGCACAGGAGGACCACCAGGGATTATTTCAAGATTTCAAACTACAATTAAAATAACATTACTAAGGTAAAGCTTATATCAGATATTAGTAACGGTTTTTCCAACTACTTTAAGCCATGGTTGGCTCATTGGGGGCTATAAGCAGGTAATGTGGAGGTACGGGACAAAAATCACAGCAGTTCACAAACTTTATCCAAAATCACAAATCGAAAAATAAAAACCCAGAAAACGTTACATTGTCAGAGCCTGAAAGAAAAATGAGAATAGCATCCTCATAAATAACAAGCATGTCCTTGGGTCAACAAAGACCCAAAATAAACCTACAACAACATTCCAAAGAGCGGTACATGGCAACACTGAGACATATACTGTGACATCACAGAACGCACTTTCCCATAATGACCCTCTTCATCGCAAAATTTAGCTGAACCTTCAACATGACCAACAAACATGTGCTGAACAGATTACAGATATTACTAACAATGCTGAAAAGGTTTTCCTAGCAGCCAAAATGTGTAGGAGAGGAGTGCAAAGGGAATGACAGTGGGCAGTATGTGTAGGAGAGGAGTGCAAAGGGAATGACAGTGGGCATTATGTGTAGGACAGGAGTGCAAAGGGAATGACAGTGGGCAGTATGTGTAGGAGAGGAGTGCAAAGGGAATGACAGTGGGCAGTATGTGTAGGAGAGGAGTGCAAAGGGAATGACAGTGGGCAGTATGTGTAGGAGAGGAGTGCAAAGGGAATGACAGTGGGCAGTATGTGTAGGAGAGGAGTGCAAAGGGAATGACAGTGGGCAGTATGTGTAGGAGAGGAGTGCAAAGGGAATGACAGTGGGCAGTATGTGTAGGAGAGGAGTGCAAAGGGAATGACAGTGGGCAGTATGTGTAGGAGAGGAGTGCAAAGGGAATGACAGTGGGCAGTATGTGTAGGAGAGGAGTGCAGAAGGTTTATTAGTGGACAGTATGTGTAGAAGAGGAGTGTGAAGGGTATGATGGTGGGCAGTATGTATAGGAAAGGAGTGTGAAGGGTATGATGGTAAGGTATAGTAGTTGGCAGTATGTGTAGGAGAGAAGTGTGAAAGGTTTAATAGTAGTGGACAGTATGTAAAAGGAGAGGTGTGTGAAGGGTAAGCACCTGAACGACCACAACATACAGAGATATACAATGTAATACTGACATATAAATCACACACATAGGTTGGACTTGATGGACTTGTGTCTTTTTTCAACCTCGCCTACTATGTAACACTATGTAACTATGATGGTGGGAAATATGTGTAGAAGATAGTGGAAAGTATAATAGCGGGCAGTGTGTGCAAAAGAAGAGCGCAGAGGGTATGACTGTGGCAGAAGAGTGCAGAAGGTATAGTAGTGGGGAGTATGTGTAGGAGAGGAGTGTGAAGGGTATGATGGTGGGCAGTATGTACAGTATAGGAGAGGAGTGTGCAGGGTATGATGGTGGGCAGTATGTATAGGAGAGGAGTGTGAAGGGTATGATGGTGGGCAGTATGTATAGGAGAGGAGCGTGAAGGGTATGATGGTGGGCAGTATGTATAGGAGAGGAGCGTGAAGGGTATGATGGTGGGCAGTATGTATAGGAGAGGAGCGTGAAGGGTATGATGGTGGGCCGTATGTGTAGAAAATAGCCAAAGGTATAATAGTGGGCAGGATGTGCAAAAGAGGAGTTCAGAGGATATGACTCTGGTAAGTTTGTATAGGAAAGGAGTGTGAAGGGTATGATGGTGGGCAGTATGTGTAGAAGATAGTCGAAGGTATAATAGTGGGCAGTATGTGCAAAAGAGGAGTGCAGAGAATATGACTGTGGGAAGTTTGTGTAGGAGAGGAGTGTGGAGGGTACGATGGAGGGCAGTATATGTAGAAGAGGAGTGTGGAGGGTATGACAGTGGGTAGTACATGGAGGAGAGGAGTGTAGAAGGTATAATGGTTGGCAGTACGTGCAGGAGCATGTGGAAGGTATAACAGTGGACAGTATTTTTAGGAGAGGAGTGCAGAGGGTATGATGGTGGGCAGCATGTGTAGGAGAGTAGTGTGGAGGGTATAACAGGGGGCTGTATATACAGGAGAGGATTGTGTAGGGTACAACACTGGGCAGTACTGTACATGCAGGATAAGAGTACAGAGGGTATGACTGTGGGAAGTTTGTGTAGGAGAGGAGTGCAGAGGGTATAATGGAGGGCAGTATATGTAGAAGATGAGTGTGGAGGGTACAACAGTGGGCAGTATGTACAGAGATGGAGTGTAGAGGGTATGGTGGGACAGTATGTGTAAGAAAGGAGTGTCAAGAGTATGATAGTGGACAGTATGTACAAGGGTGGAGTGGGGAGGGTGTATTGGTGGGCAGTATGTACAAGGGTGGAGTGGGGAGGGTGTATTGGTGGGCACTATGTGTAGGGGAGTGTTGAGGGTTGAATGTGTGGGAGAGGAGCCCCAAAAGCAGAGAAAACAGAGAGAGCACTTCTATGTAAATCTGTGCAGAAATTTATGCCAGTCTATGAAGAGAAGTGAGTAACAACTGCAACCAATAGTATCATCAGGAGCAGAATCAGATTACATGCAATCGGTTCACTTTGAGTTTGTTCCTCTTCTGATGCACTTCGGCAGATTGAATGATCTTCCTGTGTAGGAAAGGCAGTAAAGTGATTTACAGATTGTATGAGCGAAGGCTGATATACAATTCATGTAGGGAGAAAAGCGATGCCTTGTTCATTGACAATCGCTGTACATCCACATGCGCTGTTCATCTCTCTGGCCCATAGACAAACAGTTCAGAAAGGTTATAGAGGTAAAACCTGCGTACAAACTGCTCCATTCCTCACAATAAAAAACACATTAACCAAATTTTATGTTTGCATAACAAGGCAGTAATGTCCGATTTATTACCGGTGAATAGAATGCTCCAGAAAATTCCAAGTGCCCGTCTTGTGGAACCAGAAACATGGTTGATAATTAATTAGCATGATTAGAAATAAAGTGGATTGATTGTGTAATTATAATGGCATAAAAACTGAGCTTATCTATAGTCTGCTGATAGTGTCGTGTTGCTATGCTAAAATGATATTTATATGGGGCTGCATTTTACAAATACAAACACAAACTATGAGATTAAACCGGAAAACTAAGAATCACAATCCAAAAATATACAATCCAGTGAACCATCCTGAGAGGAGGACCTCTGTATCTAAACTTCCTTCCCCCAACTCCTATGACCCCTCCAACACCCCCCTAACACACCCTTAGCTTCCCTCCTAGCTTCTAGAAATCCTCCTCCATACCTGACCTCCCTACAGTTCCTATAGCATTTCCTCTGCATCTATCCCTCCCAAACCCTATAACCCCTCTTCTACGCCTGATACCCCATCTCTTATAACCCATACTCTTTACCTAAATCTGCATCTCCTATAACCCCTGCTCCGCATCGAACCCTCCTAAACCCTATAATCCCTCTTCTACGCCTGATACCCCATCTCTTATAACCCATACTCTTTACCTAAATCTGCATCTCCTATAACCCCTCCTCCGCATCTAACCCTCCCAAACCCTATAACCCCTCTTCTACGCCTGATACCCCATCTCTTATAACCCATACTCTTTACCTAAATCTGCATCTCCTATAACCCCTCCTCCGCATCTAACCCTCCCAAACCCTATAATCCCTCTTCTACACGTAAAACCTTTCTCTACTAAAACCCTACTCTTTATCTAAATCCCCATGTTTTATAACCTGTCCTATGCACCTAAAGCCCGATCTCCTATAATCCCTCATCCACATCCAACCCTCCTAAATCCTATAACCCCTTTTCTACAACTAACACCTCCATCTCTTATAACCCCTACCCTTTACCTAAATCCCCATCTCTTATGACTCCTCCTCTGCACCTAACCCCCCCAAACCCTATAATCCCTTTTCTATGCCTAATACCTCCATCTCCTATATCCCCTAGTTTTCATCTAAATCCCTATTTCTTATAACCTGTCCTCTGTACCTAATGCCCCATCACCTACAACTCCTCCACTTTGTCCAACCTGCCTAAATTCTATAACCCCTTCTACACCTAATACCCCATCCCCTATAATCCCTACCCTTTACCTAATTCCCCATAACTCTTTCTCCGCACCTAATACCCTGTCCCCTATAAACCCTACCCTTCACCTATATTCCCATCTCCTATAACCTGTCCTCCTAATATACTATCTCCTGATACCCCTCGCCCACACTTATTACATCATTTTCTATAGCCCCACCACCTCCCTCCTACCTAATTTCCTATATTCCCTCCTTCACGCCTATATCCCCATCTTTAATAAGCTTGCAACCCCCCCCCCCATCCAATACTCCATCACCTACAACCCCTCTCCCACACCTAATATCTTATCTATTATAACCCCTCTCCCCCATTAGCTTCAGTTCCTCTACTTGCAGAGTATACACCTCCAAGGAATTTTTTTTAGCCAAATACTCAACTTGATGGGTTTGAATTTGGCATAGTAGACCCTTCAGGTACCCAGGAACAGGGGCAGAGCTACCTCTCCTACCCCTAATCCTCATTCTCAATGGAGGCTACGCTCAACACTGATAACACATGTCTGATATCAGCCTAAGTGCCCTCACATTGGTTGCCACAACTGCAAGGAGCTGTGAATACCAATGTAAGGATCTTGTAATTTGAGACCGCAACATATACAAGAAGCAATTGGCTGATTGAACCTGATGCCACTGAAAAGTTCAACCCTTTACCAGTCTATTAAATATCATCCTAAAGTGCACCTTTTACCAGAAAATGGACATTGAAGTACAGTGGAATCTCGGATTGCGAGCAACGCGGTTAACGAGCGTTTCGCAATACGAGCACTGTATTTTGAAAAATCCTAACTTGCTTTGCGAGTGTTGTCTCGCAAAATTAGCAGGATTAAGGCCAAAGCGGTGTGCAGTACCGCGTTTGGCCTGAGGTGGGTGGGGCCCCGGAGCCGTTCGGAAAGACTTGGAAATACTACGTTCCAGAGCCTTTCCAAGGTTTGCCGAGGTCAGCCGAGCTGTCCTCGGGCCTTTCCGGCTGTTTACGAGGCTCTCCGGCGCCCCCGCCTCTGGCCGCATGCGGTATTGCATGCCATTGAAGTCAATGCAGAACAAAATATTTTAGTTTGCATTGACTTCAATGGGGAAACTCGCTTTGATATGCGAGTACTTTGGATTACGAGCATTCTCCTGGAACGGATTATGCTCGTAATCCGAGGTTCCACTGTATTTACATATTCTTTAAGTAGAACTGTGGCTTCCTATTAAAAAAAATATACGTGCTATAACACATAATTATATGTGTATCTGCATTTATAGTTTTCTCTTGGTCCTTCGAGCACCTGATCCTGCCAGTGAAGTCCACCTAATGCAGTTTCTTGTGATAGGGTGACAACTATGCTGTGCTACTCCTGAATTCAGAGCAGAGTTGTCACTCTCATGTAGCCGGTGCCTGCTTACACTACAGTGGGAGGAGAAGATGTTGCAGGGGGTGTGGCTATTAGTATTGTCACTGCTAATTCATTATCCTATAGCTTGTCAGTCAGCGACCTGGCCATACCTAGTCCTGCCCTCTGCTTTCTGGATTGGCAGCACTGCCTCTGTTTCTGAAACCTCCCCCTGTGATCTGCAGTGTCTGGGAGGGGGAGCTCATGAGACACAAATGAAAGAGAACTTGGCTCAGTCATGGGAGGTAAATTAAGTTTTTGTCTACTTTATGAGGCTTCTGCTTTGCATAGTATCTAGATTTAGGACTTGTTTATACTGTACAGGAGTCTTTAGCTGTACTTTAACAAGCATTAAAATATATCTAAAAGAAAAGTATGGGCAAAGCTGTTTTGGCCATACTTATTTTCTGGGTCACAGGACGGAATTTACATTTTTACTCTTGTGACCCAGAGTCAGCTCATAGCAGTCTAAAGCCTGCTGTCGGCTGACATCACAGAGCCGCTTCCGGCTATGGAATGATCTCAACCATATTGGCGGGATCCACCTAGCTACCTGATTGACAGCTGGCTCAGCCTCTCAGGGTGCAGCTAAAAACCTGAAGCCAGCTGTGCTTGCCCCCTCTCCAGCCTGGCCCACCAGAGAGTGCTGGCGGGGCAGAGCAGAGAGCAGGAACTAACAGTCACTGCTCTCCATACTGAGAAGAACGAAAACTGAGTAATTAGCAGTCATGTGATTGCTCAGTTCTCAGACTTAGAGCTGACAGGGGACAGCTGCAGCATCAGACTGATGCTGCAGCGTAGAGGTGATTATAGATGTTTGTGTTATTAAATACCCCAAAGTTCTTTAAAGCTGAACTTCGGGCAAAAAAAACCCCTGGGAAACTCCTTGTTTTTGTCTAGGGGATTGGAGAACAGAGATATACAGTCCTTACCTAATCCTCTGATCCCCCCCCACACAAGACTGGTTCCTGTGGCTCCTGCCCCTGTAGTCTAGCGGTCTTGTGCAGTAGACTGTTCCTGATGTCATCATGCCCGTAGACCCGCTCGGGACATGAGCATGTCAGGAACAGTCCACTCCTGGATTGTGGGGGAGTGTCATTTGCAGGTGGAGCAGAGGATCAGGTGAGTATAAGCTTTCTCCAATCCCCTAGACCAGTGATGGTGAACCTTGGCACCCCAGATGTTTTATAACTACATTTCCCATGATGCTCATGCACTCTGCAGTGTAGTTGAGCATCATGGGAAATGTAGTTCCAAAACATCTGGGGTGCCAAGGTTCGCCATCACTGCCCTAGACTAAAAAGATCAGTTGACCTGTGCAGTGCGGGCACAGCCCCACTGCATGGGGAAAACTTTTTTTTTTTGCCCGGAGTTGGGCTTTAAAACAAGCCCTCATTTACCTCCCTAGCTGCTTATAATGATCATAACTAAGACTCTAGAGTTGGATTTCAGTTAGTTTCTAACAGCTTAGAGTCACCTGCTGAGTCTTTACATTAGAGAACTGGTAAGCTTTTTTTTTTTTTTTTCCTTCCTTACATCTCAGAGCTGCTGATCTCCTGCAGTCACTTCCCTTCTACATGCACTCCAGCAATGGCGATTCTCATGGTGGGTTTCCTGATGGTGACAACAGTGGGCCATGCCTGTGTAATGTGTGTTGAAACAATCACTTACATTCTCCATCAGAAGCAGCATGGCAACACAGCAGCAAACTGGAAGGCAGGGACAAAGTGTTGTCAACCTATAACAGGAAGTGCCTTAAAAAGGACCTTCATGACAGGATCACCCGCCCCCTGCACAGCCATTCACTTGGAAGCTCAGTGTGCTGTAGTTTCTCTTTCCCCAGCTCTTATGCAACTGAGAACAGAGGGAATTTTATTACTTCTGAAAAAGGAAAAAATGTATTTATAATGTTTTTATATCTATACACAAATGTTTTGCCTTTCACTTCTATTTAAACTGAATGAGTTGTGATCCTTTACAACTTTGTTTAATTGGCATGAATGGTCAAATACAGGTCAATGTGCCTTTTCACAAGAAACGGCAGTGCAAGGCATTGGAGTAAATAGGTCCAACTGATAGTAATTATTATTATTATTATACAGGATTTATTTAGCGCCAACAGTTTGCTCAGCAAAATGAAGGCAGACTATACAGTTACAATACAATTTGGTACAAGAGGAATGAGAGGGCCCTACTAATAATGTATTTTCTCTTTCCAGGATCTGAAAATTGAATGGTGAACGTTCACTGTGGACAACCCCATAAGGCAACGTGAGAAATCTTAATTTCAGTGAAGATGATAGGATTTGATTTTTTTAGACATCGTATACTTACAGCAAAGCACTGTAACCTACGAGTGTCACAGGAAAAAACAATCAATCAGACACAGGCTGACATATCGGAGAGCTGTGATTGTTTCAAAGATTTGAGTCTCAATTCACAAAGCCAACATGCCAGGATATGGATTTTTTTTTTTTTTTATGAAGTGACATTTTTTTTCAGCCACAATGAAATTTGAAAATTATAGTCACATGGCTAAAATTAAGATCCTTGTGCTTAAGCTTTTTGAATCGTGCCCATGTAGTTGGTCAGGGATAAAAAAGACACAAGTCCATTAAGTTCAACCAATAGAAAAAAAATCGGAATAATTAATGAATAGGACATTGATCTACAATCTATATACTGAAATTGTGAGAATATCACTAGCAGAGCACGCAACAGGGGGACAAAAGACAAGACCACCTGGCAGGAGGTTCAGTCCGCGGTCTTTTCTGATTTCACCTGTTTATGGCGGTCAGCCGCCATTGCCTAATATAACCGTCCACTTCTGCTTTGAGATGTTTATGGGAAAGCTTGAATCTTTCTCATTCTAATGAATACTGACATCTCTATAGAACGAACCTTCCCTATCCCATATCCCAGGCTACATTATTACTCCTTTAAAGTTTCAGGATCGTTCTTACAATTCTTTATACCGATAGTCCTCCCCGATGGAGTGAGCGTGCCCAGTACAAGTGCCAGGGAACTATTATTTGTCTATGGTATTTATCAGATTAGCTATGACATTTGTCTGTTTCTTCTATGAGTCTAAGTTCTTTATAATGGAGACTTATTCCAGAATAATGTCACCTCTTTCCATAATGACATTGTTTGAATGAACCTGCAAACTCATCACACACACATTACAATCTGATTGTACAATCTCCTCTAGATCTACCTACAACTATGTAATGCAAGAACCAGCCTGATTGGATACAAATTGATTGGCTAGATTAGGTAGGTCCTCCTATTGCATAGTTTTGGTAAATCTAAAGTCGATTGCACAAAGATTGTACGGTTAGATCAGCCATTCCCAACTACGGTTCCTTCAGAGGTTGTGAGGGGTTCCTTGAGCTGTAGATGATTGAGCCATTAATGATGCCTTTATAGATTCAGGCCCATCACCCCCTGGCCAGCAGTACGAGACCATTTATCTATAACAGTAGTCTCCAAACTGTGGCCCTTTGCTTGTCTTTATCTGGCCCTTAAGGGCACTGTTCCTCCCACTGATACAAGACACTATTCCTCCCACTGACACCAATGATGGGGCACCACTTTTCCTACTGACACCAATAATGGGGTGCTATTCTTCCTACTGACACCAATAATGGGTTGCTATTCTTCCTACGGACACCAATGATGGGGTGCTATTCTTCCTACGGACACCAATGATGGGGTGCTATTCTTCCTATGGACACCAATGATGGGGTGCTATTCTTCCTACGGACACCAATGATGGGGTGCTATTCTTTCTATGGACACCAATGATGGGGTGCTATTCCTCCTACTGACACCAATAATGGGGTGCTATTATTCCTACTGACACCAATAATGGGGTGCTATTATTCCTACTGACACCAATAATGGGGTGCTATTCTTCCTACGGACACCAATGATGGGGTGCTATTCTTCCTACGAACACCAATGATGGGGTGCTATTCTTCCTACTGACACCAATGATGGGGTACTATTCCTCCTACTGACACCAATAATGGGTTGCTATTCTTCCTACGGACACCAATGATGGTGACTATTCTTCCTACGGACACCAATGATGGGGTGCTATTCTTCCTACGGACACCAATGATGGGGTGCTATTCTTTCTATGGACACCAATGATGGGGTGCTATTCCTCCTACTGACACCAATAATGGGGTGCTATTCCTCCTACTGACACCAATAATGGGGTGCTATTATTCCTACTGACACCAATAATGGGGTGCTATTATTCCTACTGACACCAATAATGGGGTGTTATTCTTCCTACGGACACCAATGATGGGGTGCTATTCTTCCTACGAACACCAATGATGGGGTGCTATTCTTCCTACTGACACCAATGATGGGGTACTATTCCTCCTACTGACACCAATAATGGGTTGCTATTCTTCCTACGGACACCAATGATGGTGACTATTCTTCCTACGGACACCAATGATGGGGTGCTATTCTTCCTACGGACACCAATGATGGGGTGCTATTCTTTCTATGGACACCAATGATGGGGTGCTATTCCTCCTACTGACACCAATAATGGGGTGCTATTATTCCTACTGACACCAATGATTGGGTACTATTCCTCCTACTGACACCAATAATGGGGTGCTATTCTTCCTACGGACACCAATGATGGGGTGCTATTCTTCCTACGAACACCAATGATGGGGTGCTATTCTTCCTAAGAACACCAATGATTGGGTACTATTCCTCCTACTGACACCAATAATGGGGTGCTATTCTTCCTACTGACACCAATAATGGGGTGCTATTCCTCCTACTGACACCAATAATGGGGTGCTATTCTTCCTACGGACACCAATAATGGGGTGCTATTCTTCCTACTGACACCAATGAATGGGTACTATTCCTCCTACGGACACCAATAATGGGGTGCTATTCTTCCTACGGACACCAATAATGGGGTGCTATTCTTCCTACTGACACCGATAATGGGGTAATATTCTTCCTACTGACACCCATGATGGAATACTTTTTCTTTCCACTGACACTACTGATGGGGCACTGTTCCTCCCACTAACAGTGATTAGGTACTTTAGCTCCCACTGACACCAATAACAGGACACTATTCCTCCTAGCGATACCAACGATGAGGTACTATTCCTCCCACTGAAACCAACATCCGACCCCCTAAAATCTGAAGGACAGTAAACTGGCCCTTTGTTTAGAAAGTTTGGAGACCCCTAATTAATAAAGCTGGGATGGGGGGGGGGTGAATTCTTCCCACTGACCATCAATGTAAGGGTCTTTTTCCTAGAGATCTTCAATGCACTAATCTTACCAGGGGTTCCCTGAGATACAAAAATGATTTCAAGGGTTCCTCTGGGGTAAAAAGTTTGAGAAAGACTGGGTTAGATTGTAACGTGTATGGTGACCCTTTGTCTGCCAGTAAGAACAGATATCACTCCTAGGTTTGTTTTTTAAACATTTAACATTTGGTTTTTAAAGGATACAATCTGTTTCATTGTATCTTTTTGGAATCTTACATAATCATATAACTAGTTCCATCATATAACATGAGTTATTTTTATCTGTATCTGGAATCTTACATAATTATAAAAGTAGTTCCATCGTATAATATGAGTAGATGTTATTTTCTTCTGTATCTAAAATCGGTAAATTATTATTATTATACAGGATTTATATAGCGCCAACAGTTTACGCAGCGCCTTACAATAAATTAGTGTCTTTAGAGCGATAATGTAACATACAAGGACTGTCATATTGTCCCTTTCGCTCTCGATCACGTAACTTTAATAAAATGTTGTTTTATTTGATCAGTTTTGGTCTAACGTTGACCTTTAATTCCCAGTCTAATCCCTCCTTAGTGATCTAGATTATATTACGGTATGATTTGGTACTCACCCAGAAGGAGAAGAGTGCCCAGCGCCACCAGCCAGCGTCCCCCTGCTGTCACTGTACTCCTCATGCTGGATTCCCCTGCGCTGTCAGCTCCTCTGGAGTAATTCTTCTTTCTGTGCAGCTGCTGTAATGTAATCCAAAGTGGGCCAGTGGGTGGAGGGGTAAGGGGACACCTGCAGCATGCACACTGCACTGGCTGAGCAGCTCCAGGGTATATATCCAGCACACAGTGTCAGCTCTGCAGGTCACACCCAGCACTGGTGAGAACTCAATGGCTCAACTCAGACCAGAGTCTGGCCAAGTCTATGGGCTTGGAGCCTACCTGCACTGAGAGGGGAGTGCTGGCTCCACCTGGAGGATGAAGAGGGCAGTGCAGGGGGACAGGGAGCAGGTGCTGAATGTGGAGCCTGCAGCGCAGAGGAAGAAGCAAATCCTACTCAGACACTGCTCAGATCCTTCCAGTGAGGAAGCTTCAAGCTTCCTGTGCCTCATATGCAAAATGCCATTTATATGCTGGGTGACGCCCACTTCAGTTAACCCCAGCCTTGATCCTGAACTCATCTCCAGCCTATCTGGAACAAGAGGACCACTGAGGCATAAGGCACAGAGTGTCTCATGCATTGCAGCTATGGTAGCTCTCACAATTACTTTGGGACCCAATCCCCCCCCCCTTATCTCTTACAGCAGAGATCTGTATAAATGAATGTACTATTTGTAGACCACATTTCTGCAGGGTGCTCTAGGCTTTGCATCCAGCCTTTAAATGATTGCATTACTTATTTTGCAAATGATAGCAGAAAGCAAAAACAGTAGTGTGGATGAGTTTTAATGTTTTTTCGTTTTTTCTTTTTGTCTGTTGTAGTCATGTATTAAAATGTGTGTCTTGTTAAATAGATATAAACCTCACATACATTACATTTCATTTGTTCTGTGTGCCGTGAATCAAAAGTATTTGCCGTTTTCTTTTTTTATTATTTCCCCTCTTTTTTTCACCTTTTGTTACATCTACTGCAACCTCTTTGCAGCCACATCCTGTCTATGTGCACTCCAGAGATGGCGATGTAAGGACCGGTTTCCTATGGTGATAACATTGGTCCGGTGGCGGCTGGTGGAAATTGTTTTTGGGGGGGCGGCGAACAGTATGCCACCCTACCCCTCCCCAACCCCCCCTCCCGTCGGTCAGTAGCACTTATCCCATCACTGGCGACTTCCCCCTGCTCGGCGGCCTCCCGTTCTCCATCACCGGGAGCTTCCGTTTTCGCCCTCCTTGGCGGCCAATCGAGAGTCTTCTCTTTTCGGCCAATCGGAAAATGGGTCTCACACTGCTTCTGATTGGCCAGATTGAGAATCAGTGTTTCAACAGCGAATGTTCATTCGTTGTTGTAACACACCTGGGTGGGCTCCAGGTCGCATGCTCTGTGACCCGAGCCCACCCTAATTTGAAGCCTATTAGAGCCTATGGCCTATGGCTCTAATCAGGTGCTTAAAAAAAATCCCCCACCGCTGTAATTCGTGCGCCCGGGGACCCAAAAGCGGCCGGATGCATGAATAGGGGGTGGCCACGACAGCCATGAATAGATTCACGCTATTCATGAATCTATCCATTACCATATAGGGGGTGGCCTGGAGAGAGGGGGCAGCGCCAGGGCGCCCCTAATGGACGGGCCGCTACTGAATTGGACTATGTCTGTGTAATGTGTGTGGAAATGGTCACTTGTAGACTCCATCAGAGGTCTGTGTGACAGGGTGACAACGCAGAAGAGAGACGAGGCAGAGCATTGTCATCCTATAACAACAAGTGTCTGAACAACAAGGACCTTCATGGCAGAACCACCAGAGATTTATGTTTTTAAAGCTACAGATTGAAAAATATTGAAAGCCATGTTTGAAATGACACTAAAGCCCTGTACACACGATCGGATTTCCAATGGAATAAAATCCGATGGATTTTTCCATCGGATTTCCGATGAAGCTGACCTCCATCAGTCTTGCCTACACACAATCAGTCGAAAATCCGACCGTTCCAAACGCCGTGATGTAAAACACTCTGACGAGCCGAGAAAAATTAAGTTCAATGCTTCTGAGCATGCGTCGACTTGATTCTGAGCATGCGTGGGTTTTTTATCCGATGGAGTTCCACACAGACGATCGGAATTTGCTATCGTTTTTTTTTTCCATCGGATAAATTTAAAACATGTTCTATTTTTAATCACCGATGGGAAAAAGACCGATGGGGCCACACACGATCGGTTTGTCCGATGAAAAAAGTCCATCGGACTGTTTTCATCGGTAAAACCGATCGTGTGTACACGGCTTTACACTTTAAAGCTGATATGATATTTTAGTGATTGGGTTTATATCTACTTTAAAGGAGCACTATACCTTTTTTTTTTTTTGCTTAAAAATAACAAACATGTTATACTTACCTCCACTGTGCAGCTCGTTTTGCACACAGTGGCCCCGATCCTGGTCTTCTGGGGTCCCTCGGCGGCTGTCTTGGCTCCTCCCCGCAAGGACTCCACACCTTAATGCGAGTGAGCTCGCATGGTGTGGAGTGATTGCGGGCGCGCTCCCGTGATACAGCGGCGGCCATAGCCGCCGACTGTATCACTCGGCCCCGCCCCCCGGCGTGCCGCGTCATTGGATGTGATTGACAGCAGCGCCAGCCAATGGCTGCGCTGCTTTCAATCTATCCAGTGTAGCCAATCGGCGGCCAGGCAGAAAAACGAAGAGGATGACGGGGACGAGCATGGGACTTTCGAGGGGCCAGGTAAGAAAAACGGGGGCTCGGGGGGGGGGCGGTATTGTCGAATGTTTTTTCACCTTAATGCATAGGATGCATTAAGGTGAAAAAACATGTAACTTTACTACTCCTTTAACCACTTCAACACCGGGCACTTTCACACACCCCCTTCTTGCCCAAGCAAATTTTCAGATTTCAATGCTGTCGCACTTTGAATGACAATTGCGCGGTCATGCTAAACTGAACCCAAATGAAAATGTTATAATAGATAGATCTTTCTTTTGGTGGTATTTAATCATCACTGGGTTTTTATTTTTTGCTAAACAAATGAAAAAAGGCCTGAAAAAAAAAAAAAGTCTTTCTTAGTTTCTGTTATAAACTTTTGCAAATAAGTAACTTTTTTCCGTCACTGATGGGCACTGATAACCTCCACTGATGGGCAGTATCAGGACACGGTCATCTAGAGCCCTGCGGGGGGGGGGGATGCCAAACTGCACCCCCCCAAGATTTATGAGCATCCCCCCCCCACAAAAACACTGAGCACTAATCTGAATGCTTACCCCCTAACCATAAATTCCCCCTTCTCCCAGTACAAATCCACCCCCCTGCTGAAATCCCCCCTCTCAGCACAAATCTTTGCCCCCCCATCCCCCAAATCCCCTTGGTTCAAATGACCCCCCAAAAAATTCACCTCTTCTAGCACAAATCCTCTACCCCTAAAATTTCCCCTCCTAGTACACAACTTCTCCCCCTATCCCCCTCCCAAGACAAATCCCCCTAGATCACCACTCTTAGCATCCCCCCTATATTTCTCCTCCTAGAACAAGACATACCCTGCTGCCCCCCAAATTTCTCCTTCCAACACAAATCATCCCCCCCTCCCAATCTCCTTTGTCGTGCTCAGGGCAGCCGCCTCTCCTGCCCACCCATTGTTCCGGCCCTGCTGATGGGCACTGATGGGGCTGCACTGATAATCAGGGTACTGATTATCAGTGTAAACAATGTACTCACTGTGCCCTGTCAGCCTTACCAGTTATTGGCTCTTCTTTCCTCACACAGAGACAGCACATGAGGAAAGAAATGCCAATAACCAGCAAGTCTGTTAACGTGATCAGTTGTGATTGGACACAGCTGATCACATGGTAAAGGGCATGGTAAAGGGCATAAACATGTCATACTTACCTGCTCTGTGTGATGGTTTTGCACAGAGAAGCCTGATCCTCTTTTTCTCAGGTCCCCTGACGGCACTACCGACTACTCCCCCTCTCTGAGTGCCCACCGTAGCAAGCCGCTTGCTATAGGGGCACTCATGCGGGTTCACTCCTGAGCCGGCTCTGTGTGTCTATTGATACACAGTGTGGCTCGGCCCCACCCCTGCTCCCTCATTGGCTGTGATTGACAGCAGTGGGAACCAATCGCTCCCGCTGCTGTCTCTGAGCCTATAAGGAGGGAGAGAGACGCTTCTCTCCCGCACAGCATTGGATTGAGACCGGGCTCATGTAAGTATAAGTGGGGGCTGGGAGGGGGGGAACTGCATGCAGAAGATTTTTTTATCTTAATGCAGAGAATGCTTTAAGGTAAAAAAAAAAACTTCTGCCTTTACAATCACTTTAAGGCAGTCTATTTAAATGGATCGGCTGCCAATACATCAAAACATCCAAAATAATCTATTTGCACTATTTTTGGCAATGCAGCACAACACAACACACAGTAATGCATTGATCTGTGAGAATCTGCAGCGCATGCTTGCTTGCTCTGAATTTCCTTGGTGCATTGGAGTGCCATTCAAAAAGAAAGGCACTGCATTCATCTAATACACCTAACTTGTGCATGGCAGTGGTGTGCTCGCAACAAAATGACATTTTGTTTTCTCTGCCATATTTTTTTTTTTTTTTTTTTTATAGAATCCTTGTTCTTAACTTTTACATCCTTTGTTACATCTCAGTGCTGCTAATTTTCAGCCGCCTCTTTGCAGAAACTTCCTGTCTACATGCACTCCAATGATGGCTGCATGGTATTTCTCAGGGTGGGTTTCCCAATGACAATAACAGTGCGTTGGCAAGGCCTCTTGTAATTAGAAGCCAGTGTGACAATGCAGGAGCATGCTTGGGACACTGGGACAGAGAGTTCCCAAAAACAAGAGGTGTCTGAACAAGGACCTTCATGGCAGGAAGATCAGGGATGAATTAGTTGAAAGCTGCAATATTGAACATGAATTTCAAAGTCGCTTTAAAAATGATAAAACTTCTATGAGATTTTACTGATTGGGTTAAATGTACTTTACGTGGAACTGCGTTAACCTACCTGCATGTTTTTGGATTATATGAAGCAGTGAGGACAGACTGGGTGAGACTCCAGCACTGCAAGAAACACTACTAACCATTGACTACTCCGAACCCTTTCTACATCATCATGTCTGAATATATGATCATGGAAGGGAACATTTCAGTTATTTTATGGATTTTCTTTGCTTTATTTATTTATTTAAACTTAGAATTATTCTTTCCCTGTATAAGTTGACCATTCATGTGATTTTGGCTGAGAAAAACACAGGAAATCTTTTATTATTAGGAAAGACATCTTTGTCTTGAGAACAAAACAGGAACCGCCTTGGAAATGAGTCTGGTACTTAAATAATTCTTATCTCAAGTGCCTTGACTTCCTCCAAGACGGTTTCCTTCCATTGAACGCACAGGCTGCCTCTCCCAGAGCGAATATTACTCGCAGGAAGTTAATCTGCAGTCCTTGGGATGGAAATAGACTCAAATGTATGCAAGTTTTACACGTGGATAGGCTCAGCAAAATTAGATTGTATTCAGATTTCAGGGAAAAATATCATTTAATGTAAATCTGAGTTACCCTAAACTAGTCATAATCAACCAGAGTTCCTCCAGAGGGTCATAGGGATTCCTTGAGCTGTAGCTGATTGACCTCTCAGTTTATGATGTCTCCATAGTTCTGGGGCCAAAGCCTTTTGTCACAGTCAGCTGCAATTAACTTTTTAGTTGTCGGTAAGGGGAGTATTCTTCCCACTGACCACCAATGGAAGGAGTATTCTTCCCGCTGACCACCAATGGAAGGAGTATTCTTCCCACTGACCACCAATGAAAGTAGTATTCTTCCCACTGACCACCAATGGAAGGAGTATTCTTCCCACTGACCACCAATGAAAGTAGTATTCTTCCCACTGACCACCAATGAAAGGAGTATTCTTCCCACTGACCACCAATGGAAGGAGTATTCTTTCCACTGACCACCAATGGAAGGAGTATTCTTTCCACTGACCACCAATATAAGGATAGTTATTCCCACTTACCACAATTATAAGGAGCGATCTTCACAATGACCCCCAATGTAAGGAGCATTCTTCCCACTGATCACCAATGTAAGGAGCATTCTTCCCACTGACCACCAGCGTAAGGAGCATTCTTCCCACTGATCACCAGTGTAAGGAGCATTCTTCCCACTGATCACCAGTGTAAGGAGCATTCTTCCCACTGATCACCAATGTAAGGGACATTCTTCTCACTGATCACCAATGTAAGGAACATTCTTCCCACTGATCACCAATGTAAGGAGCATTCTTCCCACTGATCACCAATGTAAGGGGCATTCTTCCCACTGACCACCAATGTAAGGAACATTCTTCCCACTAATCACCAATGTAAGGAACATTCTTCTCACTGATCACCAATGTAAGGAACATTCTTCCCACTGATCACTAATGTAAGGAGCATTCTTCCCACTGGTCACCAATGTAAGGAGCATTCTTCTCACTGATCACCAATGTAAGGGACATTCTTCTCACTGATCACCAATGTAAGGGACATTCTTCTCACTGATCACCAATGTAAGGGACATTCTTCCCACTGATCACCAATGTAAGAAGCATTCTTCCCACTGACCACCAATGTAAGGGACATTCTTCTCACTGATCACCAATGTAAGGGACATTCTTCTCACTGATCACCAATGTAAGGGACATTCTTCTCACTGATCACCAATGTAAGGAGCATTCTTCCCACTGATCACCAATGTAAGGAGCATTCTTCCCACTGATCACCAATGTAAGGAGCATTCTTCCCACTGATCACCAATGTAAGGAACATTCTTCCCACTGATCACTAATGTAAGGAGCATTCTTCCCACTGATCACCAATGTAAGGAGCATTCTTCCCACTGATCACCAATGTAAGGGGCATTCTTCCCACTGACCACCAATGTAAGGAACATTCTTCCCACTGACCACCAATGTAAGGAACATTCTTCCCACTGATCACCAATGTAAGGGACATTCTTCTCACTGATCACCAATGTAAGGAACATTCTTCCCACTGATCACCAATGTAAGAAGCATTCTTCCCACTGACCACCAATGTAAGGGACATTCTTCTCACTGATCACCAATGTAAGGGACATTCTTCTCACTGATCACCAATGTAAGGGACATTCTTCTCACTGATCACCAATGTAAGGGACATTCTTCTCACTGATCACCAATGTAAGGAGCATTCTTCCCACTGATCACCAATGTAAGGAGCATTCTTCCCACTGATCACCAGTGTAAGGAACATTCTTCCCACTGATCACTAATGTAAGGAGCATTCTTCCCACTGATCACCAATGTAAGGAGCATTCTTCCCACTGATCACCAATGTAAGGAACATTCTTCCCACTGATCACTAATGTAAGGAACATTCTTCCCACTGATCACCAATGTAAGGAACATTCTTCCCACTGATCACTAATGTAAGGAGCATTCTTCCCACTGATCACCAATGTAAGGAGCATTCTTCCCACTGATCACCAATGTAAGGAACATTCTTCCCACTGATCACTAATGTAAGGAACATTCTTCCCACTGATCACCAATGTAAGGAGCATTCTTCCCACTGATCACCAATGTAAGGAGCATTCTTCCCACTGACCACCAATGTAAGGAACATTCTTCCCACTGACCACCAATGTAAGGAACATTCTTCCCACTGATCACCAATGTAAGGGACATTCTTCTCACTGATCACCAATGTAAGGAACATTCTTCCCACTGATCACCAATGTAAGGAGCATTCTTCCCACTGACCACCAATGTAAGGAACATTCTTCCCACTGATCACCAATGTAAGGAACATTCTTCCCACTGATCACCAATGTAAGGGGCATTCTTCCCACTGATCACTAATGTAAGGAGCATTCTTCCCACTGATCACCAATGTAAGGAGCATTCCTCCCACTGATCACCAATGTAAGGAGCATTCTTCCCACTGACCACCAATGTAAGGAGCGATCTTCTCAGGGGTGGCTAGTGTAAGGAGCATTCTTCCCATTGATCACAAGTGTAACAAGCATTCTTCCCACTGACCACCAATGTAAGGAGCATTCTTCCCACTGACCACCAATGTAAGGACCATTCTTCCCACTTACCACCAATATAAGAAGCGTTATCCCTACTTACCACCAATATAAGGAGTATTCTTCACACTGACCCCCAGCGTAAGGAGCGTTCTTCCCACTGATCACCAATGTAAGGTGCATTCTTCCCAATAAATTGGTTTTAGAAGGGGTCCCCTGGGGCCTTAAAAATAATTTTAAGGGACAGAAAGGTTGAGAAAGGCTGTTCTCAGCTAAGGTGGCAGTGGTACAGTAGACAATAAGGTAACAAAAACATATCTTTACTGTAGCAGCTCGACACCACTCCCCCCCCCCCCTCAAAGAAAAAAAGAAATGCAGTCATAACCCCTGGATCACCTGGAGAGAATAAGTACACTCCCTGGTGTTCCTCCAGAGGTTGCTAGAAGTTCCTGTGGCTGGCTGACCACCCATCTTATAGTGTCTACATAGACTCGGGTCCAGCGCCACTTGGCAGAGCCAGCTTCATGATGCCAATGGTCGTTTGCCTTTAAAGGTCGTTTGGTTATAAAGCCTAAACATTTTTTACTCGAATGTATTCCTTGCATTAGGTAACGTGATTGTAGCCGTATTAGTGCAATTGTGACAGAGAAAATTGAGTACTGTCCGTGATAATTTTTTTATTTGCACTAACATACAATTTTTTAGGACAAGCTTTCGGGGTATGTCCCCTTCTTCAAGGTACTGCTTGGACCTACCCCGAAAGCTTTTCCTGAAAAATTGTATGTTAGTGCAAATAAAAAAAGTATCACGGCCAGTACTCAATTTTCTCTTGCATCAGGTAAAAAATGTTTAGGCATCAGCATCCCCCTCTCACCCTTACCTGAGCCCTCATTCGATCCAGCGATTTGCATGTCTGCCGCTCTTCTCTCTCCTCACTTGCTTTGCTGGGGCACCGGGAGCCGTTGGCTCCCAGTGCTGTCATCAAAGCCAGTGATGAGGGAGCAGGGGGAGGGGCCAAGTCCCGCTGTCCGTGTCAATGGACACAGCAGCTGGGCTCAGGAGCGAGCTTGCAGGAGTGCCCAAATGGGAAGCAGATTTCTGTGGGGGCAATGAACAGAGAGGAGGAGCCAGGAGTGCCGGTGAGGGACCCAAGAAGAGGAGGTTTGTGGCACAGAGCAGATAAATCTAGACATGTTTGCTATTTAAAATAAAAAAACATTTTTACCTTTACAATCGCTTTAAGAGTGGTATTACATAGTTACATAATGATTTTTAGCGATTGTAAACCTTCGCTTTAAAAAAAAAAAATAACAAACATTTTATACTTACCTGCTCTGTGCAATCGTTTTGCACAGAGCAGCCCCAATCCTCCTTTTCATGGGGGGCCCCCACGGAAAGCTGCTTTCTATGGGGGCACCCATGCGGGCTCGCTCCCGAGTCCCGCTGCTGCGTCCATTAACACAGACAGTGGGACTCGGTCCCGCTCCCATGTCACAGCTTTTGATTGATGCTGCTATCAGTCTGTCCAATGAGGAGAGCTGGAGTCGCTGCACTCATGCACATCGCTGGATTAGATCGGGCTCAGATAAGAAAAAGGGGTGGTCTGGGGGGGCGCTGCAGCACAGAAGGTTTTTCACCTTGATGCATAGAATGCATCAAGGTGAAAAACCTTAAGGCTTTACAACCACTTTAATAAGGCACAAGACACAAATCCATCTAGATCAACAAAAAAAAACCCATAAACAGAAAACCTTCATATACACAATCCTATACCCAAAGTTGTTACAGAGGAAATAAAAAAATTAAAAAAACAGCAAAGCATGATCCAATTTGCTCCAGTGGGGGAAAATAATCCCTTCCCGATCCCCTAACAGGCAATTGGATATTCTCTGGATCAACTACCACTAACAGTAATTAATTCTCAATATTAGTAATTAGTTATATTTTTTGTATGTAGGAATGCATCCAGCTCTTTTTTTTAAAACAATCTACTGAACTGGCCAGAACCAGTTCTTGAGGGAATCTATTCCACATCTCTTACTTTCCATATGTGAAGGTTAAATCTCTTTTCCTCCTTAAGAGTGCCTTCTTGTCCTCTATGATGACCTTAAAGTGAATAACTCTACTACACCAAGGTCACTATATGGACCACTGTTGATCTTACCACCCCTTAATCTCCTCTTCTCAAGAGTGAATAAACTCAGTTCCTCTAATCGTTCCTCATAGCTGAGCTCCTCCATGCCTCTTATCAGTTTGGTTGCCCTTCTCTGCACTTTCTCCAATTTCCCAATATCCTTTTTGAGAACTGGTGCCCAAAACTGAACTGCAAATTCCAGATGAGGTCTTACTAATGATTTGCACAAAGGCAAAATGATTTCTCTCTTTCTGCAGTCCATACCTCTCTTAATTCAAGAAAGGATTTTGCTTGCTTTGGAAACCGTAGCTTGGCATTGCATGCACCCAGACCCTTCTCCACCATTGACTCCCCCAGCTCTTCTCCTCCTAGTATGTAAGATGCATGCATGTTTTTAACCCCCAAGTGCATAACTTTACATTTACCCAACCTTTTTTGCCACATAGTTGCCCAATTAAATAGTGCAATGAGGTTGGTTTGTACCATCCCTCTGAAGAAGCCACACCCGGTGGCGTAACACGTGAGGAGCTGGTGATGCAGGACATTTGTACAGTTTGGGAAAAAGAACATATCGGAAGTAATTGTAACTATATCGAGCGTATTTGAGTCCTTAAAGTGGTTGTAAACCCACTTTTTCAACTTGCACCTACAGGTAAGCCTAGATTAAGGCTTACCTGTAGGTGCAAGAAATATCTCCTAAACCTACACGGTTTAGGAGATATTTACTAAAATGTCAAGCGCCGCTATCTACGACGCATGCGCGCCGTAGACAACGGCGCATTTATGGGGTTAATCCCATTCACATACTCGGCTACTTCCCAGCAATCGCTGGGCGTAGCCGAGTGGGACGCCTCCCGCGCGCATGCACAGAGTGAGGTCTCCGCCGCTCCGGCCAATCACAGTGCTGTGATTGGCTGGTGCGGCGATACCCGGAAGTAACATTCCGGCTATCGCCGCAGTGATGTCTGCGGCTGGACAGAGGGACGAGGACGGCTTCGGGGGCCCCGATCTAAGGTAAGTGGAACATAATGAGCTATTATGCTAGTCATAATAGCTCATTATGCCTTTCTCTTGCAGGTGGGCCAAAAAAAAAAAAAAAGTGGGTTTACAACCACTTTAAGAAGACAGTAGCAAGCGGTCCATCTACAAGCTGCAGCCTCTAATGGTGGTGCCCCCTGTGGTGTTTAAAGCAGTTAAACATGTGGGTTGTCTGTTGTGCACCAGCATTAGTGTACTTTTATATGTCAGTGTAGTTTTTAATAAATTGATGATTGATATGGAAAGCACTATAAAAGTCTGTATATTTTACTTCTGAGTGACTATGCGTGGAATTGTGGCAGTCATATATATGGTGTAGATCAGGGGTAGGCACCTCGGCTCTCCAGCTGTGGTGAAACAACATATCCCATCATACCTCTGCCTCTAGGAGTCATGCCTGTGATTGTCAGGGTTTTGCAATCTCATGTGACTTGTAGTTTCAAAACAGCTGGAGGGCCGAGGTTGCCTACCCCTGGTGTAGATGGATCCGGAGGAGAGGTGTTTGAGAGTCGGCTACATCTAGTGACATCCCTTAAAGGGATAAGTGCATATGTCCTATTACTCATAGGTCAAAGTGGGAGGTGAGCTGCTATTGGTGGGCGGTGTGTGTGGCACATTGTGTGTTCATTTCACAAAGGCATAATTTTGCAAGCGTTTGAGGAGCTTTTTGAAGAGCACTACACGTGGACTTTTTATAATTTTATATTGGCACTTCACACAGACTTTTCTTTATATATATATGTCACGTTTATCAATTGAATATTATGATTGTTAATCACATTTATTGATTGAATAAGTATTTACGTACACTGGATGAGTAGCGATGTGGCGCTGAGTGTTTTTAATTTTATTTCAGTGTAGCGGATGGTTGCTACTAGTTACTAACATCCACCATATCACCCTACTGCCAGACCTCCATATATCACTCTCAGAGACAATGAATAGTCATTTGCGTTGTTTTGTTTATTTGAGGGATATCACTTGGTTGGGGAAAGGGGATATGGGATGCCCATAGAACAGATCACTTTGCCATCATATTTAAAGAGTTGGTTAATAAATTGAACTTTCGAAGAACTGACAGACTCTAATATTCACAGTCACTTCCTCTGCATAAACTCCTGCAGACCATTGCTCCTCCTCTGCATCAACTCCTGCAGACTGTTAATCCCAAGACTCCTCTTCTCCTTCACAAAACTTCACTGTGAACTACAATGCCGCGTACACATGATAATTTTTCCCGTCTGTAAAAATATATATTTTTTCCTTTGGACAAGAAAAACGATAGTCTGTGGGCTTTTTGTCATTTTTCCCGACGGGAAAAACGGCATTAACCACTTGACAACTGGGCACATAACCCCCTTCCTGCCCAGGCGAAATTTCAGGTTTCAGCGCCGTCACGCTTTGAATGACAATTGCGCGGTCGTGCGACGTGGCTCCCAAACAAAATTGACGTCCTTTTTTTCCCACAAATAGAGCTTTCTTTTGGTGGTCTTTGATCATTTCTGCGGTTTTTATTTTTTGCGCTATGAACAAAAATAGAGCGACAATTTTGAAAAAAAACACAATATTTTTTAATTTTTGCTATAATTATTATCCCATTTTTTTTTTTTTAAAAACTATTTTTTTTCCTCAGTTTAGGCCGATACGTATTCTACATATTTTAGGTAAAAAAAAAAAAAAAAAATCGCAATAAGCGTATAGTGATTGGTTTGCGCAAAAGTTATAGCGCCTACAAAATAGGGAATAGAATTATGATTTTTTTATTATTATTTTTTTACTAGTAATGGCGTCGATCTGCGATTTTTTTTTTTGTGACTGACATTACGGCGGACACATCGGACACATTTTTGGGACCATTCACATTTATACAGCGAGCAGTGCTAAAAATATGCACTGATTACTGTATAAATGTGACTGGCAGGGAAGGGGTTAACCACTAGGGGGCGATCAAGGGGTTAATATGTTCCCTGCTAGATGTTCTTACTGTGGGGGGGAGGGGACTGACTGGGGGAGGTGACTGATGGTTGTCCCTATGTACAAGGGACACACCATCCGTCTCCTCTCCCTCACAGGACGTGGATCTCTGTGTTTACACACAGAGATCCACGTCCCTGGCTCTGTGACAGCCGATCGCTCGTACCTGGCGGACATCGCGGCCGCCAGGCACGCGCATCGGCACTCGCCTGACACGGCGGGCACAGTTTTTCCCCGATGCGCGCCCGCGGTGGCGCGCATCGCGGAAGTAAATAGGAGGACGTCCATAGACGTCCTATCAGCAATTGACGACCGTTTTGCGGACGTCTTTTTCTTATAGCCCGGGCGCGAAGTGGTTAATCACGACGAGAAAAATTAGAACATGCTCTAATTTTTCTCGTCGTGATTCCTGTAATTTTTTCCCACGGCAGTTTTCCCATAGGGAAACACTGCCGCGGAGCCTACACACTGTCGTTTTTCTCGCCAAGAGAAAAAATGACGGGAAAAATGGCCGTGTGTGGGGGAACAAGCCGTTCCCTCGTTTTTCCTGTCGTGATTCACGGTGGTGTTTTCACCGCCGTGAATCTCGATCGTGTGTACGCGGCATTAGTCTTACCGCCTCATCATTTTCACTTTACACCAAGGATTACTCTGAATAGTCCTAGATGCTTGCTGACTTGCTGAACTGTTAATAGGCCCGGGGCCTGCAGTACCTCTCCCCGGCGGCCTAGTTGTTAAGCAGCTTGTATTAGTTGGTGGACTACTGATCCCAGCTAGCCCGACTTGCAAATCCTTTGCCCGCAGGCCACCTCGATTTGACACAAAACCACAGTCTCTCCTCTGGCCTTGCACCCAGCTCCCCTAGCATGCCTCCTCCGGATATCCACTGTGCCTCACTCACCGACCTTCTCCTGCCCTGAGTCCATGGTGAAGAACTTAACTGGACATGCGTTCCAATCACTTCTCTAGCCCCTCTGTCCCAGGACACCTCTTCCATGACTGTGTAAGGACAAGGTAACCTCCCAGCTCCCGGGCTCCTCCGCCGAGGCGTGCACCCGCCCAGATGGGGATGGGCCTCCTGCTGTGATCTAGCACTCCATTCTTCACGTCACCCAGCTGACAACTCCCCTCCAGTGGGCTGGACCTGAGCTTATGAAAGAGGCATCGTGGTCCCAGGCAGGAACTCCATGATGGTGTTTCCAGAAAAAAATAAAGCTAGATCAGCATTGAAGATCAGCATTGAAGTTTAACCCCACAAGCTTTTACTTTGTGTATTCCATGATTAGGTGATTGAAGCATTTAAAAGTTACAGTATAAAAGGGTTTGCTAAGAAAAGCAGCCACTTTCCAAAGTGCTTACGTCTCCGATAAGAGAATTATCTCCATAACTCCCAACAAATGCAAACACTTGGGAAGATTATTCAGACTCATTACAAAATAATAGACGCTTCATTACGCTGATTGAGTCTCAAATTACCCTCCAATGTTTGGAGAACAACATGTCTCGTCTACAGGAGAAAATCACTTCTGTCAATATTTGTTTAGGTACAAATTCAAATCAACTGAAAGATAAATTAACTGAAGAGCAGCGAGGTGAGCGCAGAGATGGGGGCCGATGAATGGCAAAAAATGTACAGAATAGAGGTATGTTTTCAATGGACTTAAAGCTGAACTCTGGGATAAGTAAATATTGTCTGACTACAAGAGTCATGTGTAATCTTCCCTGAATCTTGGTGTGCTGTATATTTCGTCCAGATCTGTGCAGTAATCCAGTGTTAATTATGGCCTCTGTGGAGGAGCTTCCTGTAATAAAGACTGGTCACTGCTGCTCTTTCTCTTATGGTGCAGGGTAACTGGTCTTGTCTCCGCCCCGTCTGCTCATTTTCTGCAGGCAGCCTGGTTTTTGAACAGCTTTAACCAAAGAGCGGCAAAAAGAACAGCGAGATGGGGGCTGGTTAAATGACAAAAAATGTACAGAACAGATGTGTGTGTGGACTTAGAGCAGGGGTAGGCAACCTGGGGCCCTCTAGTTGTTGCAGAACTACACATCCCATAATGCCTGTGGGAGTAATTGTAACTGTCAGCCTTGCAATGCCTCATGGGAAATGTAGTTCCACAACAGCTGGAGGGCCCCAGGTTGCTTACATCTGACTTAGCGTAGTTCCACTTTTGGTGAGAATAATAAACATTCCCCTCTGTGTGATCTATGTACATTTCAAGGATTTTTTTAAAAACGTGGTTACAGATTCCTACCTTTTGTTATTCTGAAGAAATAGTTGTTTGTTTGTCTTTGTCCATGTGCTCAGTGAACCTGTATGGGAGTGGTTTTATAATTATTAATCAGCTGCTGCACTTGCAGGGCTCTAATGAGGAAAGTGGCTACCCTTCAGACATGATTTCCCTTTGGGGCTACCTCACCAAAAATGAAATTTCTGTTGCAGAGGATGCCCAAAATCTGACTTGTATCTTCGTGCAGACTTCTGGGAAAATCAGTGAGCCAATCACACAAGCAGGAAATGACATTTCTTGGTAGCCATATTGCTGCACATTTTACAGAAAATAACAGCTGCCGATTGAAGAAGAAAGGTAATTTTAATAACATTTAATTACAATATGACTTGTGTAGCAATTATATATGATATATAATTTGTATTATTTGCTATTTTTTTCCCATAAAAGCGGAGCTACCTATTAAGGAAGAACTCTAACTGAAAAGCAGGTTACTGTCTCACACAGAGGTTCTGTTGGCATCATTAAAAACAGATGTTTATTGCAGAGCCTGTTTGGGTGGGTGTCTACATGCTTTTAGGTTGTAGGAAGGAATCTATGGACAGAATACAAAACTTCATGAAGATAGTGTCGCCTGACAAGTCGCGCTTCGCTCTATTCAATAGAACCGTTCTAATAGGAGCGACGCAAGTCGCTCCGACTTAGAAAAAGGTTCTTGTACGACTTTGGGGGCGACTTCATTACAGAAGTCATTTTGCAAATCGCCTCTCAAGTCATCTTGAGATCGTCTTACCGAGTCGCCCCCAAAGTCGTGCCGCCCCAGTGTGAACCGGCTCTTATGCTCAACTTTCAAAAAAGTCACAAATTGCAAAAATAAGACCTAATATATGATCACCAACTATAGTGAGATCTCTACGTGACTCTATGGCTGAATGTCAGCAAAGAATTTCTGCAAAGTGTCCAGGATTTTAAAAAAGGAAGAAAAAAGAGCACATAATAACCCAATTTTCCATGCCTAAATACCGCCTCATTATATTTAGGTGAGCAGCCATGCGTGCAGCGAGCGAGGGGCCTGGAAGGAAGGAGTTGAGTGTGGAAGCAGAAGTTGCCTCTGAGGAAGAAGCAGAGGACGTCTCCTTGAAAGAGGTTCCAGAAAAGCGTCACAGTATGAGCACGGGACACGATGTTAAATCTGCAGCTCGTTAGGGATAATCTTGCATGAAAATAATTTGATGGGACTAAACGACCCCACAGAGGGAGGTTATTTTACAGTCTGACATAGAAAGTGAACTACGAAAAAAAATGAGACCCATTCTGATTGGATTCTTCCTTTTGTTGCAATTGAGAGGAATAGTTTTTAAAAGCCTCTTGTTCCCTCAGGAGGATTTATTTTTAAACAGCTCAGCTAAGCAGAATTATTTGCATCTGACAAAGGAAAACCTGATGTAATTCCAGAAAAACACTTTCTGGAGAACGCTCATTTCTGACGGGGGCTACGTAATGCTAACAGGCACACATTTCAAAGGATTAAAAAAAAAAAATTGGAGCTTTTCTCAACCTCTTTGTCCCTCAGGAACCATTTAAATATTGTTCAGGTCTACCAATTTATTGAGGGTCATTGGGAAAAATATCCCATACATTGGTGGCCAGTGGGAAGAATGTCCCTCTCCTTACAGTGGATACTGGTATGGTGTTTGAAGGTGCCAGCATCCTAATATGCAATTGTATTTGGAAAATCCCTCTTTGTTGTGGGACTATGCAGACACAGGCTGACAAATATATATATTTTTTTAAGTGAAAAACTTTTTTTATTTATACTTAAGTATTAAAAACAAGGGTATACATTAGGCTTGTGCAATTCGTTTCGTAACAAAACGAAATTCGTCCGAATTTAGCAACTTTCGGACATTCGGAAGCATTCGAATTTCCGAACAAAGCAATTACGAATAAAACCGAATCCGAAATAAATTATATCGCAAATAGCGAATGCCCGAATGTCTTCGGCATAATTCGTTATGAAAAAAGTTACGAATGTACGAATCCATTGGAAGCACAATAACACTCTTCTCTCTGCTTCTCCCTCACCGTGCTGAACTCCTTCTCAAAATGGTGTACAGGGGCGGAGGCTATAGCCGCATGTCAAAAACGAAAGTAAAATACGAGATTTCGAATCGTTACAAATAACCGCCATGTATTTAGAAAAGTACAAATCCATTCGAAGAACATTAGGCATAATAGGCAGCATCGTTGTGAGAGAGACACGGAAAATTACGAATCAACGAACCCAAAAAAAGTTACAAAAGTAGGAGTTGTGTCCAGAATCAACGGAAAACAATGTACTCTACCGAAAGTACGAATTATAAATCAACAAAAAATAAGGCTTACATTAATACGAATCATTCCGATTCAACTAAAAATGTCGCTTGCGAAAATACGAATTAGTCCGAACACGAAAAATCCCGTCTAGCAAAATTATGAACGATTACGAATCAACAGGACCGAAAAGAAACGAACCGAACCAAATTTTTCCGTTATGCACAAGTCTAGTATACATAGAACCAAAGCAGCTTTACATATAAAATTGCAACCTCTCACAGTATAGAACACAGTGGTGGTCAGAATGCCACCCAAAAATATCATTGGTCTATGCCCCAGTTGAAGTCCGTTTGAGACGAAACACGTCGGGAAGGCATTTTTATTGCTCCCCACATTGCTTTTAACATTGTGATCACATTTTTGCACACATCTGTGACTTGATGTATGTACTTTTTACAATAAATCCCCCTTTTTGACCTGCACCATACGGAGCCTCTTTTTTTTCCATCACTCTTATACTGGTTTGGATGAGAACACCTTTTACCCACTACACATCTCTGGACTGATCCATAACCGGGTTCCAGTTCCATCTAGTTTTGTGCAGATACTAGTGCGATTGACTCACTGCCGCTGGCATGTGTGTCCACTCTGTTCGGTAAGAGTATACATCTATAGTCTTTTGGTGGAAGATGCATTATTTCTGGCGTTTCAACGGCCAACCTCATTTGATACCTCACTTGATTCCACTACTAAAGTGTCATCTCAAGAGTGGATCCTAAGTTTTTCACATTTGTGGACATTTGCTTTAACCACTTCTCCACCGGGCCTATTCTGGCACATCTCTCCTTCATGTAAAAAATCATCATTTTTTTGCTAGAAAATTAATCAGAACCCCCAAACATTATATTTTTTTTTTAGCAGACACCCTAGGGAATAAAATGGCTGTCATTGCAACTTTTTATCTTGGACGGTATTTGCGCAATAATTTTTCAAACGCCTTTTTTTGTGAAAAAAAAAACAGTTTCACAAATTAAAAAAACAACAAAAACAGTAAAGTTAGCCCATTTTTTTTGTATAATGTGAAAGATGCTATTACATAGATACCTAACATGTCGCGCTTTAAAATTGCGCACACTCATGGAATGGCGCCAAACTTCGGTACTTAAAAATCTCCATAGGCGACGTTTTAATTTTTTTTACAGGTTACTATTTTTGAGTTACAGAGGAGGTCTAGTGCTAGAATTGTTACTCGCACTCTACCGCATGCGGCGATACCTCACATGTGGGGTTTGAACGGCGTTTACATATGTGGGGGCGGGACTTACATGCGTGTTTGCTTCTGAGCGCGAGCTACCAGGGACAGGGGCGTTTTACTTTTAATTTTTTTTACTGAATTTTTTTTATTTTGACACTTTTTTTTACATATTTATTTTTTTGATCACTTTTATTCCTATTACAAGGAATGTAAACATCCCTTGTAATAGGAATCATTGTGACAGGTCCTCTTTATGGAGAGATGCGGGGTCAATAAGACTCAACATCTCTCCTCCAGGCTGGAAAGCATGAGATCGGTGAAAAAAAATTCACCGATCTCATGCTGACAGCCGCAATTGCGGCTTTGTTTACTTCTGGGTACCAGGCGTGACGTCGCAACGTCACGCCCGGGACTCCGACGGTCATAGGTCATCGGAAATCTCTATCGTTGTGAGCCGGCGCTGGCCGATTCATTCTCCGGGCCCCCGATGGCACGGGAGAGCCCGGAGAAGCACCGGATGGCGGCGGGAGGGGATGTCCCCTCCTGCCGCCTATAAGAGCGATCAAGCGGTGGAACTGCCGCTTTGATCGTTCTTATGGTGCGCAGAATCGCCGGCATGACAGAATGATATCTGAGTGATGCCTGTAGCTGCAGGCATCATTCAGATATCCCCCCTCAAAGTCAAGGACGTCATATGACATCCTTGGTGGAGAAGTGGTTAATGAATTCACTGATTTTACGTTTACACTGGTTTTAATCACTGGACTTTATTATTAATTCACTGTATACATTATTATTCTTTCTGTATACATTATTATTTCTGTCTACAGATACATTGTATATTATGTTGTTTTTTTTGTGTTTTCAGCGCTACACTGTGTTTTCACATATGCAACTGGCTCTGCCAAGCAACGCTGGCCCCGGGAAACTATGCAGACACCATCAAATGGGAGGTCAACCAGTCACAGCTCAAGGTACCCCTAACAACCTCTGGAGGAACCCTAGGTTTCCAAGAACCCTGATTGAGAATGACCAAGCTAGACAATTTATACTGTTATAGGCTGAACACCGTGAGGCCCTAAAAAAAAAAAAAAAAAAAAATGTTGGGTTGTTCTTCAACCCAATTTAAACGACTTCAATATATCTTTACAATACAGTCCCTGACAAAAGTCTTGTCGCTTGTGTACAAATTGACCTGAAGTGCTGCTAAAATCTATTTCTAATCAAGATTTTGTTACAAGAAATGGGTCATTTTAATCCCAACAGCTTTTGTAATAATGTTTCAGTGCAAAACGAAACTGACAAAAAGTATTCTAATATTCACAGCTTGGTAAAGCCCATGGAGTAAATTTTTTCCAAGACATAAGTGTTGTCGCCTTGTTATATGAGCTTCACCTGTGACTAATAATGGATCAATTAGGTCTCAGGTGTGTATAAAAAGAACACCAGTACACTAGACCTTCTCAACTGCAACTAGACCTCTGCAAACATGCCTAAGATTCACCCGGAGACTAAAGTGTTGATTATCAAGAGGCTGAAGATCAGATCCACTGCTGATGTGGCAGACACCTTCAATGTGTCTCAGCGTCAAGTTCAGAGGATAAAAAAAAAAGATTTGAAGAGACTGGAGACGTTTTGGACAAGGCCGGGTCAGGCCGACCCCGCAAGACAACTGCTCGATTTGTTGGCTCGAAAATCCAAGGCCAGCCCATTTTACACTGCAGCAGAGCTCCATGAGACCTGGTCACCTGAAGTCCCTGTGTCAACCAGAACAGTTTGTCGGATTCTGTCTCGAAATGGCCTCCATGGTCGAATCAGTGCCCATAAGCCAGCACTAAACAAAAGACAATTGAAAAACTGTGTGACATTTGCCAAGGGCCACAGCCTGCTAAAAGGATGGACTCTGGAAAAGTGGCAGAAGGTGGATTTTTCAGATGAATCTTCTGTTGAATTATACCACAGTCGCCGCAAATATTGCAGGAGACCAACTGGAACCCACATGGAGCCGAGATTTACCCAGAAAACAGTGAAGTTTGGTGGAGGAAAAATCATGGTCTGGAGTAACATCCAGTATGGGGGTGGGCGAGGGATCTGCAGGGTGGAAGGCAACATCAATAGTCTAAAATACCAAGAAATCTTAGCTACCTCTTATATTCCCAACCATAAAAAAGGCCAAATTTTGCAGCAGGATGGTGCTCCATCGCATACTTCCATCTCCACATCAAAGTTCCTTAAGGCAAAGAAGATCAAGATGCTCCAGGATTAGCCAGCCCAGTCACCAGACATGAACATCATTGAGCATATGTGGTGTAGGATGAAAAATGAAGCATGGAAGACGAAACCAAAGAATATTGATGAACTCTGGGAGGCATGCAAGACTGTTTTCTTTGCTATTCCTGATGACTTCATCAATAAATTGTATGAATCCTTGCCAAACCGCATGGATGCTGTCCTTCAAGCTCATGGAAGTCATACAAGATATTAAATTTGGATCTCACAGCACCACTACTTAATTTGCTGACATATTTTTGGATTTTCAGTAAAGTTGTTCAATTTCTGTATAGGCGACAAAACTTTTGTCTTGCCAAAATTTGACCTGTCTGTCTTGATTAAATGATAAATCTTTTTTCAGTGAAACTAATTTATTTCAGTGCATTAAACATCATTTGGGAGGGCTTTAGCTTTTCATACGAGCTATTTCTAACACCTATTGATTAATTAAAAGTCAGGTTAATAGCAGGAGTTTCTACAAAATAGAGAAGTGACAAGACTTTTGTCAGGGACTGTAGTCAAGGGTTATTGTGTGTTCCTGAACCCCCCCCCACTCTCCTTCTGGCAATTTATGGCCGTATGTTGCATACCATGTTCTTTCAGAAACTCACAGAACAGAATGACATTGTAGACAAATTTAGAAATACCTGGACTTGTGGATGGACCGTTATCTCCTGCTCACCTTCAATAGAGACTCTTTGATGTTGTAAGCCCATCTTGTTCCTTAGCTCACTATGTTGAGGGGACAGACCACTGTTTGCTACCACCCCCTTCCTATGCCCCCCTGGTACCCCCTTGCCATGCCCCCCTGGTACCCCTTCCCCTGTCATGCCCTCTTTCTGCATTCCTCAATTTGCTCTCTTCACTCTTCCTTACTGGTTACATAGTTAGTAAGGTTGAATAAAGACACCAGTCCATCCAGTTCAACCTGAGTAAGTGTGGGTGCGTGTCTCCAATTCTCCCTATCCCTGTACATTGTGTCGCGTTATATTATTATTTATTTAACCACTTAAGGACCGAGCCTCGTTTTGAGATTTGGTATTTACAAGTTTAAAACAGTTTTTTTTTTTTTTGCTAGAAAATTACTTAGAACCTCCCAAACATTATATATCGTTTTTTTCTAACACCCTAGAGAATAAAATGGCGGTAATTGCAATACTTTTTGTCACATCGTATTTGCGCAGCGGTCTTACAAGCAAACTTTTTTGAATTAAAAAATACAACAATTTACGAGCCGACCTCAATGCTCTGTCTAATTGGGCGACTATGTGGCAGATGAGGTTTAATGTTGATAAATGTAAACTTATGCACTTGGGGGCTAAGAATATGAATGCATCATACATACTAGGGAGAGTAAAACTGGGGGGATCCGTAGTGGAGAAGGATCTGGGGGTTTTGGTAGATCATAAGCTCAATAATGGCATGCAATGCCAAGCTGCGGTTTCCAAAGCGAGAAAAGTCCTTTCTTGTATTGAGAGGTATGGACTCCAGAGAGAGAGATATCATTTTGCCCCTGTTCAAATCATTAGTAAGACCTCATCTGGAATATGCAGTTCAGTTTTGGGCCCCAGTTCTTAAAAAGGATATTGGGGAACTGGAGAAAGTGCAGAGAAGGGCAACCAAACTGATAAGAGGCATGGAGGAGCTCAGCTATGAGGAAAGATTAGAGGAACTGAATTTATTCACTCTTAAGAAGAGGAGATTTAGGGGGGATATGATCAACATGTACAAATATATAAGTGGTCCATATAGTGAACTTGGTGTTGAATTATTCACTTTACGGTCAACACAAAGGACAAGGGGGCACTTTTTACGTCTAGAGGAAAAGAGATTTCACCTCCAAATACAGAAAGGTTTCTACACAGTAAGAGCTGTGAAAATGTGGAATAGACTTCCTGCAGAGGTGGTTCTGGCCAGCTCAGTAGATTGCTTTAAGAAGAGCCTGGATTCTTTCTTAAATGTACATAATATAACATTTATAGGTAAAGTTGATCCGGGGAATATCAGATTGCCTCTCGGGGCATCAGGAAGGAATTTTTTCCCCTGCTGTAGCAAATTGGATCATGCTCTGCTGTTTTTTTTTGCCTTCCTCTGGATCAACTGTGGGTATAGAATTGGGTAGATGGGATTGTACGATAAAAAATATATATATATATATATATATATATATATATATATATATATGTCACCAGCAGAACACTCCTTGACCTCTATGCATTACAGTATGGAATGTGAACTTATACTACATATTAAGTTGTAGCAGTGCTCTCAGATAGTATTCTCCTCCCTTCCTATGTGTGTGTAGTTTGTAAACTTGACAAATGCAATAAAAATTAACTGAACTGAGGAAAACTGAAGTGCTTTATGGCACCAGCCTTCACACATAATGTGGCGACAGGCATTGTAAAACGTCTGTCACTGCAAGGACACACAATTGTTTTCTGTGGGTCCCATTTGCACTGCAATGTTTAATCCTTACTTCTGCACTCTAGCATGTGTGGTCACCCTAGGACAGGAACTGTGTTACTGGCAGGATCACCGGATGTAAATAAGCCTTAAAGTGGCGGGGGGATATTCTCTCCCATTAGCCATAGATTCTTCAGATACATTCTTTATTTTAATTTAGAATTTTTTACATTTTTTATTCTAGATATTACCACGCCATGGCAGTACTATGGAGCTTCTCTTGGTTATTTAATATTCTCAGCTTGTACATTGGCCACAATTACTTGCCTTTTAGTACTATGTTCTTGCCGTATGGCTGTGGACATCATTGCATACAGGAGGTGGTCACTTGTTTCAAGTTCTGGATCTCGCCTGTGAATACTAAGTTGCGCTTTTCCAGGAACTAAATGAAATGAGGACCGCACTGCGCATGTGCGAGGTGTGTACAGTGTCCGTACGGAAGAGACTGGCGGAACCCATTTCTGTGAGGTGAAGGGGCATCTCCCCCATATTGTATGTAAATGGTAGCACCGCCACAGGTGAGACAAATTTTAAATCAGCTGTTCTGGCGCCGTGCGGTGTCACTAGTTAAGCTCATTGTTTTGCCAAGAGCACTAGCAGTGGCATGCTGTTTGGACTTACCTTGACAGGTCTGTGTAACTTTCTTTCAATAATTTTGTATGGCATTCTGCCTAATGCATTATCTGGTTGGCTTCAGTCAGTAGTTGATACAATTGTTTTGAACTTACAGACCGACCAACATGAGAGGCTTAATTCTCTATTAAAGTGGTTGTAAACCCACTTATGCAAATTGCACCTACAGGTAAGCCTAGATTAAGGCTGACCTGTAGGTGCAAGAAATATCTCCTAAACCTACACGGTTTAGGAGATATTTGCAAAAAATTACATGCATCGGAGTCTACGGCGCATGCGCGCCGTACACAACGGCGCATTCATAGGGTTAATCCCATTCACAAATCCGGCTAAGCCAGATTTCGCGTCTCCCGCGCGCATGCGCAGAGTCATGTCTTCGCCGCTCCGGCCAATCACAGCGCCGGAGCGGCACTGTGATTTGCTGGAGCGGCGATACCCGGAAGTAACCTTGCGGCTGGAGAGGGAGACGAGGACAGCTTCGGGGGCCCCGATCCAAGGTAAGTGATGCATAATGAGCTAGTATGCTAGTCATACTAGCTCATTATGAAATAGAAAAAACTTGCGCCACCTAGTGTATATATAAAAAGGCTGCACCTAAAAATTTCAGTGATGGCTGAAAACAATGTGAATAGTGAGAGATAAGGGCGCTCAGTGATAATAACCTAATATTAATCAATAATTAAATTGATATACTTACACCTCCCTAAAATATATAGTGCAATAAACAAATTAATATATATATAATCACAAACTAATAAAAAATCAATGTGCCAGTGATTCCTAAAAGAAACAAATAATGATATATAGTGTATCAAAGTCCAAAGAAATCCACAAAAACGTCCCACAACGATAGTGAACAACGAATATGTTTCTTGCATATGTAATAAATCTTCAATCTTCAATAAACATGGTATTTATAAATAGACTCTTGTGACTGTTCAAATCCACCTTCACCAAAAGCAGTGACACCCGATAGTGCTGAAGTAATGATGGCAGCTTACCCCAACAATATGACCCTTTTACCTAAAAAAGAGGTCAAGCAGGCTTTCTGCAAGTATCAACTTGCCAGATATCAAAGCTATGATGTCCACAGAGCAGGCAGCGGTGGATGATGGGATAAGAACTCCGATATGCAAATTAGGAGAAGAGAAGTAAAAAATAGTGCGATACCATTTATTGCACAGAATAGTTTAAAAGCCAAAAACGCGCTTACTTTAAAAGTGCCCCGACCCGGCACTGAGGCTGTAAAGGCGTGGGTATACGAATGGCAGTCCCAGACCTGTGGATATTGGCGTGCGTTCCACCTCTTCGGAACGAACAGCCAGCGGGACCGGAAGTAACGTCAATTGCGTGACCTGTATTGCGCCTCGACGTACGTTTCGGGTTCTGTCATCAGGAGCGCTATCATGTTTATTGAAGATTGAAGATTTATTACATATGCAAGAAACATATTCGTTGTTCACTATCGTTGTGGGACGTTTTTGTGGATTTCTTTGGACTTTGATACACTATATATCATTATTTGTTTCTTTTAGGAATCACTGGCACATTGATTTTTTATTAGTTTGTGATTATATATATTCATTTGTTTATTGCACTATATATTTTAGGGAGGTGTAAGTATATCAATTTAATTATTGATTAATATTAGGTTATTATCACTGAGCGCCCTTATCTCATACTAGCTCATTATGCCTTTGTCTTGCAGGTTGGTTTAAAAAAATAAAATTTAAGAGCCTGTGCCTGACCAGTATTGGACTTCACTATACGCTGATTAGTGTATCTTTGGTGAGTCGAGGTCTAGGCAATACAGACTATGTTAGTACTAGGATCATTATATATGCCTCTATATGGATGGATCTTTCAATCTGTTTCTTTTGTTTCAAAAGACTGTTACATCTATGTCCTCTGCACCAACAACCATATATACGCTGCAGATAAGCTAAGGTATTTTTGCCTTTCTTTCATTCTCTTTGCAGCTAATTAAACACCACCTGCTGCAATGCTTGATCGTTTTTTAATAACAATCCTTTTTGTATTATTTTTATTGTTTTCACAGTAACTGCTGGTTATTGTCCTGTAGTCTACTTTATGTATGACATTTGAGACCACCTGCTCATGCTTAAAGCTACGGCTCTGCCTAGTGTGTAATAACTATGAGATCTAATGTACTACTTTGATCTATTATTCGTTTTCTTTAGAGGTAATCTCTAATATAAATTCTTTTGATTTTATTTCTGAAGTGATCTGATCATTTCATACACCAGCCAATGGGAGTGGTTATGAGGCATGTCGCGCATTTGAAGGATTCCGATAATTTCAGTAGGTGGTCTCCTTTTTATATGCACTGTACTAGGGATGAGCTTCGTGTTCGACTCGAACATACGTTCGACTCGAACATCGGCTGTTCGATCGTTCGACGAAGATTGAACGATTTGGGCCGTTCGCGCCAAATTCGAGTGAAGCGAACGGCCCACAATGCACTACGCCGTGTCATCCAGGCGCTGTGATTGGCCAAGCATGCACTGTGACCCCGCATGCTTGGCCAATCACAGCGCCGGCAGCGAGGAGAGCAATGATTGGCCACAGGCAGGATGCCTGTGGCCAATTATTGCTGAGGGGGTTTAGTACACGCCCCACACTATAAAAGGCCGCCAGCGCGGCGGCCTTGTGTAGTGTGTTCCGGAGCAGGGAAAGAGAAGCATAGGCAGGGACAGTGTCATTTTTTTCCTTTACTAATCCTGGATTCCTTGTGTTTAGGGACAGAGAAGGATAGGTAGGGAGAGTGTCAGTGTGTCATTATGTGCTAAACCTTGTTTGTAGGGACAGAGAAGGGCAGTGAGGGAAAGTGTCAGTGTGCTATTCCGTGCTAAACCTTGTTTGTAGGGACAGAGAAGGACAGTGAGGGAAACTGTCAGTGTGCTATTCTGTGCTAAACCAATCTTGCTGAAGCATATTGCAAATCCTTGTGTTTAGGGACAGAGAAGGATAGGCAGGGGACAGTGTCAGTGTTTGTTGCTAAGCCTCCTGCACAGTATACACCTGAAGGTAACCCTTATTGCTGTTTTTCCCATCTCCCTGCAGGCCATCCATTAAAATGTCTGGAAGGCAAACAAGGAGAGGCAGACAGTCAGGAGGCAAAAAAAGAGGGCAAGCAGGCTCTGTGTCTGGGGGCAACAGTGCTGGTCGTGGACGCGGTGCATTGTCATCAGCACATGGCCATGGGACACGCTTGTCCTTTTCGGCAGCTGGACATGTTGAGCCACATCATGCCGAAGACTTGGTAGAGTGGATGACCAAGCCCACCTCATCCTCCTCATCCTCTCTCACCCAGGCTCAGGGTACTGGCAAAGCAGCTGCCAAAGCGTCCTCTTCTCTGGTATCAATGTCATCATTAGTCACTCCTTCCCTAGACCCACCATGTCCTCCTCCTGAGGAGTCCCCCGAACTGTTTGAGCACAGTGTTGGGTACATGCTCCAGGAGGATGCCCAGCGTTTCGAAGGATCTGATGATGATACCCAGCTAGAGGAAGGCAGTAGCGTGAGAGCAGAGAGAGGGGATGCTCAAGAAGGACACCAATCTGGCAGTCATGCTCCAGCAGCTGCAGCATACTGCCAGATTGGCTCCAGTGATGAGGAGGGAGGGGATGATGAGGTCACTGACTCCACGTGGGTGCCTAATAGGAGAGAGGAGGAGGAGGAGGATGAGGAGGAGGCACATCTCCAACGAGGCAGGATGCCCTTGGGTGGCCAGCGTATGGGCAGCACACCGACTGAATCACACCGCAGAGCTCCGCCTGTGCAGGGCGCTGCCTCTGCCCGTCATTCAAAAATTTCTTTGGTGTGGGCCTTTTTTTAGGCGAGTGCATCAGATCACACAGCTGCTGTTTGCAACATATGTCTCAAGCGTATATCGCGTGGCCAAAACATCAGCCGCTTGGGCACCACATGCTTGATCAGACATATGTTGACCTGCCATGCAGCTCGTTGGCAAGCCTACCTTAAAGACCCACACCAAAGAACAAAGCGGACCTCTCCTTGCACCGCATCAGCTGGGATCTCCAACCCCACTATACCTTCAGTCCTCTCTGAAACCTGCACTGAGAGGAATGAAGGTGTAGAATTAGGTGTGTCACAGCCAAGTACTTGCGGCCACTCAGCTAGCAGTACACCGACGTCCGATTCTAGCAGGCAAATTTCCCTGCCCCAGCTGCTGGACCGTCGAAAGAAGTTCACTCCCAGCCATCCACATGCCCAGCGGTTGAATGCTAGCTTGGCTAAATTGCTAGCGCTTCAACTGCTGCCTTTTCAGTTGGTAGACTCGGCCCCCTTCCGTGAGTTTGTGCAATGTGCGGTTCCTCAGTGGCAGGTTCCCAAACGCCACTTTTTCTCACGGAAGGCGATTCCGGCTCTCTACAGGCATGTGGAAGGCAATGTCTTGGCCTCGCTGGACAGGGCGGTCAGCGGTAAGGTGCATATTACCGCTGACTCATGGTCCAGCAGGCATGGACAGGGACGTTACCTTTCTTTCACGGCCCATTGGGTCACTCTTTTGGCAGCTGGGAAGGATGCAGGACAAGGTGCAGTAGTGTTGGAGGTTGTTCCACCGCCACGCCTCCAAAATGCTACTGCTGGTTGTGACACACCTCTCTCCTCCACCCCCTCCTCTTCTTCTTCCTCCATGGCCTCTTCCTGTGGTTTGTCCTCGGAACCAGCGGTGCTCCGTAGGCGTTCAAGGGGCTACGCAAGTACGCAGGCAAAAAGATGCCATGCCGTGCTTGCGCTGGTGTGTTTGGGGGACAGGAGCCACACTGGGGCAGAGGTCCTGTCTGCTCTGCAGGGGCAGGCCGAGAGGTGGTTGACACCACGCCAGCTTAAGCCAGGAATGGTGGTTTGCGACAATGGCACCAACCTCCTCTCCGCCCTCCGACAGGGACAACTGACCAATGTGCCCTGTATGGCTCACGTCCTTAACCTGGTGGTGCAGCGGTTCTTGGGCAGGTACCCGGGCTTACAGGATGTCCTGAGGCAGGCCAGGAAAGTCTGTGTGCATTTCCGCAGATCTTATAATGCCAGTGCTCGCCTGGCTGAGCTGCAAAAGGAGTTGAACCTGCCCAAGAACCGCCTTATATGTGACATGCCCACCAGGTGGAACTCAACATTGGCCATGCTGCAGCGGCTGCACACGCAGCAGAGGGCCATCAATGAGTACCTGTGCGACTACGGCACCAGGACAGGGTCAGGTGAGCTTGGTTTTTTTTCACCACGCCAGTGGGGCATGATCAGGGATGCATGCACTGTCCTGGCACCATTTGAGGAGGCCACGAGGATGGTGAGCAGTGACAGTGCATGCATCAGTGACACTGTACCTCTTGTCCACCTGTTGGAGCACACGCTGCGTGGAATAATGGACAGGGCACTTGAGGCAGAACAGAGGCAGGAAGAGGAGGACTTCCTTGCCTCTCAAGGCCCCCTTTACCCAGACAGTGTTCCTTCTGTCCCACCCATCGCACAGGAAGAGGAGGAGGAGGAGGAGGATTGTGTCAGCATGGAGGTGGAGGCTGGCACTCAGCATCATCAGCAGCAGTCTTTTAGGGATGATTTACAGTCCCAAGAAACCAGTGGACTTGTACGTGGCTGGGAGGAGGTGGCTGCGGATCATGTCGTCCTTAGTGACCCAGAGGACTCCGGACTGAATGCCTCAGCTAACCTACGCTGCATGGCCTCCCTGATCCTGCAAAGTCTGCGGAAGGATCCTCGTATTCTTCGGATCAAGGAGAGGGACCATTACTGGCTGGCCACTCTCCTTGATCCACGGTACAAGGGTAAGGTTGCGGACCTTATGTTACCGTCGCAGAGGGAGCAGAGGATGAGACAACTCCGGGAGGCCTTGCAGAAAGGTCTGTGCAACGCGTTCCCAGAGACTGGGAGGTTACAAACTCCTGGTCCTGGACAACGAGTTGCTGAGGCTTCGGGCAGTCAAAGAAGGAGCGGTGGGGAAGGTGGCCGTCTGACCGATGCGTTCAGACAATTCTTTAGTCCGCAGCCCCAAAGTATGATCGGTTCCAGCAACCATCGCCAGCGTCTGATATACATGGTGCAGGAATACCTAGGGGCAAGGTCAGACTTGGACACCTTCCCCACCGAAAATCCTCTGGCTTACTGGGTCTTGAGGATGGATCACTGGCCAGAGCTTGCACAGTATGCAATTGAGCTCCTGGCCTGTCCTGCATCCAGCGTTCTTTCAGAACGCACATTCAGTGCTGCAGGAGGATTTGTCACGGATCACAGGGTGCGCCTGTCCACCGACTCGGTTGATCGACTGACTTTCATCAAGATGAACCAGTCTTGGATCACCACCAGCTACCACACACCTGATGCTGATATAACAGACTAATTGATTTTAAAATGTCACATCCCTTCAAGACTGATGCTGATGCCGAGTGCCTGTGCTGTTATGTTGACTGGCTATCCTCCTCCTCCTCCTCAATGATCCGATTAATGATGATAGCTTGGAAGATCATTTTGGTTTATGGGTGCCGCCACCAGTGGCTAAGGCCCAATTTTTCAGCCCCTGTTTAACAGGGGCGTGTAATTACAATTTTTGATGCAATACTTTGCAACAGGCCTCATTGCTGTGCTCCAAGTACAGTATCTGTGAGGGGTTGCAGTGTTGTGCCACCAGTGCCTAAGGCCCAATTTTTCAGCCCCTGTTCAACAGGGGCATGCAATTATAATTATTGATCTAATAATTCACAGCAGGGCCCATTGCTGCGCCCACCAAGAGTAACGGTCAGGCCTTACAGTGTTGTGTCAACACCACCACCAAAGGCCCAATTTTTCAGCCCCTGTTCAACAGGGGCATGCAATTATAATTATTGATCTAATAATTCACAGCAGGGCCCATTGCTGCACCCATCAAGAGTAACTGTCAGGCCTTACAGTGTTGTGGCACCAGCACCACCATCAAAGGCCCAATTTTTACTACCACTGTTCAACAATTATATGTTATTACAATTCCTGATATAACAGTTGACAGCAGGGCGTTCCAGCACCCACCAAGAGTAACTGAGTGCTTACAGTGTTGTGCCAACACCAACACCTAAGGGGCCAATTTCTGCAGAGTATATACGGCAGGTCCCTACTTTCAAACATTCAACTTACAAACGACTACTACTTGCAAACGGAAGAAGACAACAGGAAGTGAGAGGAAATCTACCCCTTGGAAGGAAAATTCTCTCCTGTAAGAATTAATATGGGAGAAAGGTGTCTCCTCTCTACTGATGCTTTATCACCAATCCTTGTTTCAATAAAAACACCACATTTCAAAAACAGTTGTCATTGGGACGCAAAGTGAGGTGAAATGTTCTGAACAGGGGCACAGACAGCAAAACAAATGTTACAGGGGTGATAACCCTTCCCTATGTTTTCCAAAAAGCTTAAAAATAGGTATTTGGGCTGGAGCTACACTTAAACAATGTAGCTGTTCAAAATTACAAACAGATTCTACATAAGAACAAACCTACAGTCCCTGTCTTGTATGCACCGCCTGTATACGGCTGTTCAGAGTATATAGGGCCTTTTTTATTTTGTGTGCGGGGTTCCCCTTAATATCCATACAAGACCCAAAGGGGCTGGTAATGGGCTGGGGTAGGGGGGGGGGTTGATGGGGTAGCTATGCCATTTTTCTTAAAGATTTTCATCCATATTACCGGGACCAGACATTACATTAAAGCCGCAAGCAGTTTTAAATGGCTTTTTTTCCTTTAGAAATGTAATTTTGTGCAGGGACAGTTCTAAACACGGGAAACACGTGGCACTTCACAGGCATACTTTAGACACCCCCCAGGTACAATATTTAAAGGAATATTTGACTTTTTTTTTTTCACTTTATGCATCATTAAAATGACTACTCCCGGAAAACGTCCGTTTTTAAAACTTCTTTTTGCATTGATACATGTCCCCTGGTGCAGAACCCGGGTTCCCAAACTCTGTTTAGGACAATAACATGGATAATAGTCGTTATAATTAGCACTTTAGAATCCGTTGTATTTAATAGGGTTCTAATGTTCGTGCGAACTTTCAGTCCGTTCGCGGGTTCTGGTGCGAACCGAACCCGGGGGTGTTCGGCTCATCACTACACTGTACCATCAAATATGATCCTGACCCATAGAGTGTACACATATATGCCCACTGTCGTTATATGCATTTGATTATTATTTTTCCTTCTTTACACAGATTCCCTTTTCTCTGATATTTGACAAAAAGTCCTGAGGAAGCAACAAGCGAAACATAGACCAATTTTGTCCTAGATATATCAATAGGGAATTGTCATTTAATGTATGACTCCTAGGGAGAGTAAAAAATCTGGGTGTTTTTAATGCTATTTTTGTAAATCTTTTTTATCAATTTGTATATTAAAATATGTTTTCTATTTTGTGATTTCCTTTTCTGGTACCTTTAACCACTTAAAGTGGTTGTAAACCCTCGGACATAACATTTGTTTAAAAATTAGGCCATAACACAGGCAGCTGATCGCTGCCTGTGAAAGTGTACTCACCCCTGTAATTAGCTGGAAAATCGTATATTTCATTTTGATGACGTCACCGCGCTTCCGCACTTCTGTCCGTCAAAACCGGCATTTCAAGTTTGCCGGGTTTTCATTTTCTTTGTTTCTGGCACTGAATGTGAGCGAGCTTCCCCTCTGTCCGGCCCAGAGGAGAAGTCTTGCGTTGATATAGCCCTTCTCCTGTTCCTGATACTCTCTCCCCCCCCCCCCGTGTGACTGAACAAGACGTCACACAGGGGGAGTGACTGTGACTGCAGCCATGTATCATGGTTGCCGCGGTAACGTCAATCCACATCGAGGCTTGTTACGGCGCTACTGCGCATGCGCGAGATTTAGAACAGGGATTCAGGAAGGGCGGAAGCGACGTCAGATAAGGATTCACTGAGCAGCACTAACAATGGCGATTTATATACCCGGAAGGAGAGAAAAAATCAACGGGTGATAAAAGGCGTTTGTGGTCCTCGTTTTTCACATTCTTATATGTAATATGCATTGCCATGCCCTTGTGCAACTTATTAATTCAAAAATAGAAAAAAAATCAGCCGGGGTTTACTTCCTCTTTAACCACTTCCATACTGGGCCATTGTAAAATGGCCCTGGCAGGAACCCTCTCTCCCTCTGGGTGGGCGTCATATGACGTCCTGGGTTTGAGGGGGGGGATATCTAAATGATGCCTGCAGCTAGAGGCATCATTCATATGCCCTTGTCTTCAGCCGGCGATTCTGCGCACCATAAGAACGATCATAGCGGCGGTTCCGCCGCTTGATCGTTCTTATAGGCGGCGGGAGGGGACACCGCCCCTCCCGCCGCCATCCGGTGCTTCTCCAGGCTCTCCCGTGCCATCGGGGACCCGGAGAGAATCGTCCGGCGCCGGTGGTGGGTCACGTGACGAGCATAGAGATGACCGTCGGAGGCCCGGGCGCGATGTGATGACGTCACGCCCGGGTCCTCAGAGAGATGTGGGGTCTTATTGACCCCGCATCTCTCCATAAAGAGGACCTGTCACACACATTCCTATTACAAGGGATGTTTACATTCCTTGTAATAGGAATAAAAGTGATCAAAAAAAAAAAAGAAGTCTAAAAAAAAAGTCAAAATAAAAAAAATACGTAAAATAAACAAATTATTATATATTTTTTTTAAACGCCCCTGTCCCCAATAGCTCGCGCTTAGAAGCGAACGCACACGCAAGTGCCGCCCGCATATGTAAACGCCGTTCAAACCACATATGTGAGGTATCGCCGCGTGCGTTAGAGCGCGTGCAACAATTCTAGCACTAGACCTCCTCTGTAACTCTAAACTGGTAACCTGTAAAAAATTTCAAAGCGTCGCCTATGGAGATTTTTAAGTACCGAAGTTTGGCACCATTCCATGAGTGTGCGCAATTTTTAAAGCGTGACACGTTAGGTATCTATTTACTCGGCCTAACATAAGCTTTCATATTTTACAGAAAAATTGGGCTGAGTTTACGGTTTTGTTATTTTTTAATTCATGAAACCATTTTTTTCCCCAAAAAAAAGGCGTTTGAAAAATGATTGCGCAAATACCGTGCAAGATAAAAAGTTGCAACGACCGTCATTTTATTCCCTAGGGTGTCTGCTAAAAAAAATATATAATGTTTGGAGGTTCTGAGTAATTTTCTAGCAAAAGAATGATGATTTGTACATGTAGGAGAGAAGTGCCAGAATAGGCCCGTTATGGAAGTGGTATAAAAAGCCCTGTATTGAAAGGGTTAAGGACCGCCTCACGCCGATATACGTCGACAGAATGGCACGGACAGGCACGTTGCCCTTTAAGAGCCCAGCCGTGGGTCGCGCGTGTCGCAACCCGGTCCTGAGCTCCGTGACCGCGATCGGGTCACAGAGCCGAACAACGGGGAGAGGCGAGTGTAAACAAACCTTTCCCCGTTCTTCTCTGTGGCATGTCAGTGATAGTCTGTTCCCTGTCATCGGAACACACGATCAGTGATGTGTAACGTGTAGCCACACCCCCCTACAGTAGGAATCACTTCCTAGGGAACACTTAACCCCTACAGCGCCACCTAGAGGTTAAACCCTTCACTGCCAGTGTAATTTTCACAGTAATCAGTGCATTTTTATAGCACTGATCGCTGTAAAAATGACAATGGCCCCAAAATGGTGCCCGATGTGTCCGCCATAATGTCGCAGTCACGATAAAAAAAAAACGCTGATCGCTGCCATAACTAGTAAAAAAAAAAAATTATTATTAAAAATGCCATAAAACAGTCCCCTATTTTGTAGAAGCTATAACTTTTGCACAAACCAATCAAACGCTTATTGCGATATTTTTTAAACCAAAAATAATGTAGAAGAATACGTATCGGACTAAACTGTGGAAAAAATTTTTTTGTTTTTTTATATATTTTTGGGGGATATTTATTATAGCAAAAAGTAAATATTGCATTTATTTCAAAATTGTCGCTCTATTTTTGTTTATAGCGCAAAAAATGAAAACCACAGAGGTGATCAAATATCACCAAAAGAAAGCTCTATTTTTTGGGAAAAAAAGGACGCCAATTTTGTTTGGGAGCCACGTCGCACGACCGCGCAATTGTCAGTTAAAGCGACGCAGTGCCGAATCGCAAAAAGGGGCCTGGTCCTTTAGCTGCATATTGGTCCAGGGCTTAAATCGTTAAAGTCCGCCCATAAAAGTCCTACTTTTTCAATTTACAGTTCATATGGATGTGGTACCCCCCTGGCCCTTTTTCTTTACATAAGCCTTAAAGTGGTTGTAAACCTCAGACATGAAATATGAACAACGCATATGTCTATAGTGTGTACTTGTGTCAATTAGGAGCACTAAGTGTCATTTCTGTCTGTTGCTTTGTTCCTCTGCTATCTGTATGAATCACTTCTGACAAGAGGAAAAAGGTGACAGGGGAGGGATCTCCAGCTGATTGACAGCCTCAACTCTGTTCCTGTGTGGGGGGGGGGGGCAACGTATGTAGGGGGATTCTTTTTATCTCTATGTACCCCCTGAGGTGATAAAGTGTACAACCACTTTAAAGCCCAACTCCAGCCTGCTTAGAAACTCCCTCTCCTCCAGACTGACATCCACCCATCAAGACATTTTGATATTTGCATAACTCCTCCCCAGAGCCAACCACTGCTTGCATCAGGGCTGAGGGCTCTTGAGAGGAGTACCGAAGCAGGATTCTGGGATGTTTTCAGGAAGCTCTGTACAGCACCCTGCTGGCCCCTCCCACCAGCCATGGTCTGCCTGCATTGCATAGACTAGAGCAGTGTTTCTCAACTCCAGTCCTCAAAGCAGGTCATGTTTTCAGGATTTCCATTATTTTGCACAGGTGATTTGATCAGTTTCACTGCCTTAGTAATTACCACAGCCATTTCATCTGAGGGAAATCCTGAAAACATGACTTGTTGGAGCGCCTTGAGGACTGGAGTTGAGAAACACTGGACTAGAGAAGCACCCAGATGATTTCACTGGATTCGATACAAATTATGTAAAAAAAACACAAACGGTTTTGTTTAAAAATCACAGCCTATTGATGGGAGCAAATCAGGGAAGGTAAAATATAAGCAGATTAAACTTCAGCTTTAAAACCAAAGCGAACTATTAAAGCATTTCATATGGAGGTCATCAGTAGACTAAAGACAGAGCTCAGCACATAGTAATATATTCAGCGTTACATTTGTCAAGATAACAGCTACACAGAAAGTGTTTTATAGGCCTGACAGAGGCATCAATTGTACCCCATGTAACAGCCAAATCTGAGTGTTCCAGATTCCAGGATTTATTTTTGGACATTACAGAAAGCTGGAAGTCTGACAACTTGCGACCCCCTACATTGTTCCTTAGCAGCCCCCTGGTGACCTGCACCCAGGCTAGAGATCGCTATCCCGTGCGCAGCAGTCCCTCGCTTCTGTTGAAGTGATTAGCAGATTACCAAGAAACATTTTACGTACTAAAAAAAATGGAAATGCTTTCATATGATCTAACAGTGGCTAGGAACAAGCATGCAGCCAGTGAGGGTGCCTGTGAACATCAGCAAGCCTATTGTAGGCCAGTGGCACAGAAAGTATGGTTGTTAAAGTGTTAGTAAAGTTACGCATGCCATTTTTACCTACAGGTAAGCTTATAAAAAAAAATGTTCTGTAGGCAAAATGAATATCTCAATGTGCATACTGTGCCCTTCCTTCAGAGGTCTGTGTCGTAAACAGTAACTTCCGCACACGGGAGTGACGTCATCACAGCTCAGACAGACGGACAGACGGAGACCGCGAACCCGGAAGGAAGACTGGGTGAAGATGGAAGCCATGGGTCAGCGGTGACAGCGCGCCGCTGGAGGGCTTAGTTCTAAGGTAAGTTTCTCATGTGCTAGTATGCGATGCAAACTAGCACAATATGACATTGCTGTCCCCCCCACCCTGAGTTTACCACCACTTTAAAAGATCAGCACTGAAAACCCACATTTGTTTTGCCAGAAAAGTTTTCTTTTAAAGCTGAAAGATAGCCAAATGCACAAACTACATATATGGTGGGCGTTTTACCTGCCAAAGGATTTGTAATTCTGTTCCTCCTGTCGCGACATTTACACAGGTCTGTGCCCAGGCTGGACAGGAGACCTGAGTTTTCTCTGCTGTAAGACTCAGGCTCCATTCATATCTATGCATGTAGCTTTTGAGCGTTTCTGCAGTGCTTATTGCTGTGCTTTACAATTTTTTTTTTACCACGGTTTGCATTTTTTGGGGGAAAATTTGTTGTTAAAAATGCAAATCGTGGTAAAAACGCACTACATGCTTTTCTGCAGCTTCTCCATTGAAGTCTATTGAACCAAAAAAAGCAGCATTTAGTGTTCAATAAAAAGTCCTGACCCTTTCCAGAAACACAGAGGAACAAAAATGCATTAATGTGAACATGTTCCATAGGAAACCAAGTTAAAAAAATGTCCTGCATTTCTGCAAAAAGCATGAAAAAAACCCGCATTGGTGTGAATGGAGCCTCACATATCTTGCTCTTCCCCAACCTGTGAATAGACAGTGCAAGGAGAAGTAGCAGATAGATTTGCCCTTCTGTCTCACCCTGCCCTCTCCTCCTATCAGCATGTCCCTTGTTAACCCATGAGCACTGCAGAACACCCGATTGGCTCCTTGTGCTGTTTCTTCCTTCTATAGTCCAAGCTCTGCTTTACAGGGACTGCAATACCAGGTCAGATCACTTTTTTTTTATTTTATTTTTTTACATTTAATGATATGTTACAACGTTGCAATAATTTGTGTCATTTATAAAGGCCTTGAGTAACAGCTTTGATTTAATTTTCCATGATCCCTTTCTTAGGGATGCAGCCTCGAGTTAGGCTGACGTTAAAACCAAACATTTTGAATTCCACTACTTCGCTTTGTATTATTCCTGATCACATGACCCCTTTATGGGTACTAGATAGGCATGTTCTTACCTTCCTCAAGCAATCCAAAAGAAGAAAAAAAAAATATGTGGGACAGAGGGAAATGCAAGCTATTCGCTTCCTCTGTAGCCTCAGGTCACATACAGTTATGTACATGTGAAGAATTTAAGATCCGATTATAATTTGTATTCATCCTATACAAGAGATTTTAATAAAGAAGTATATTTTGTAGAATAGAGTCATTACCATCAGAATTCGATTTCTACCGAAATGCCATCATTTTACATTGCTCAGCCTTTGTCTTCTTTCTTAGGAATCCCACATTAATACAGTATATAGACCAATAGATCATGGGGCATACTAAAAGGCATGTCCCAGCCATGGCCCAGGTTCCATAAAGAGTAATAGGAACAGCAGAATCAAAGAATGAACTCAAAAAACAAGACATACAAAGAAAGAGCTTAAAAAGTAAGCATGCCCTCTAGTGGATATTCATGGGATTTTTACTGCACAATTCCTGTCAAACAGCCTAGCATGGCAGAAGCCTATAGACTCAAAGTGAAACTTCACACCTCCATTCCCCACTCTCTTCCAGTTTGGGAGGTTATTTTTTTTTTTTGGGGGAGAGCGGGTACTTTATTTTAGCAGGTACCCGCTCCCACCGCCTAGGCAATCAGAGGGGAAAGGAAGTTCTCCCCCAAACACAAACTTCTGGGACACATCCCAGAGGACGGCGGGAGCATTCATACAGCACAATGCGGCACAGGCATTAGGAAGCCGGCTGCAAAGCCGCGAGAAGTCACAGCCAGCTTCCTTTAGTAAACATGCCGGTACCAGGGCATTTTTTTTTTTTTTAACGTTAATAGCTACAGTATTTGTAGCTGCTAACTTTTAAATTATTATTAATATTTTATATTTTTAAGACTGAAGATCCTCTTTAAAAGCAGTATTAAACCCAAAAGTAAATATTGATTATATACCCGCTTACCAATTCGTAGATGTGATGCTCAATTGGTTCTTTTTTAGGCTCTCTTTCACCTGGTGATCCAGCAAGCAGGTCTGTTTTTGAAAAGAACAAGCTCTCTTCCAGATACATTGGTTTACAGGGATGAGACAAACCATTTACCACTCATAGGAGTGCTTACAAATGATCAGCTATTATTTATTTATTTATTTTTATCCCAAACGAAGAAAAAATATTTTCTGTAACTGATTATAAGGCGGGAGCGGGGGTTTGGCTTCAATTTGTTGTGTTTACCACCACTTTAAAGACCCCTTTCACACAATGCGCTTTACAGGCGTTACACCCTGTTCCAAACTATTATGCAAATTCTATTTCAGTGTCACAAAGATTAAATATTTTGTTTTTCAGTTTAAAAAAACAAAAAGCATTGTGTCTGAGGCTGGGTTCACACTTGTACGACACGACAGTCATACAACTTTCATCCTACTTTGCTCTGCGACATCAGTCCTACATCGATCCTACATTGGTCCTACAGCCATCCGACTTTCATGAACAGGATACTACTTTGATCCGACTTTGTGATAGTCTGACTTGTCCTTTGACCAATCAAAACAATCCCAGGGTGAGATAAATTCTTTTTACTGCTGCTGTAATCACCATGTCGGATGTCAAAAGTCGGATGGTTAGGACAAGGATCCTACTTTGATCCGACTTCAATGATATTCAATGGGCTGAAGTAGGATCAAAGTCGAAAAAAAGTAGTACAGGGAGCATTTTCAAAGTCGGGCCGACTTGTGTCGGACCAGTTAAGACGGCTCTCAGAGAAACATTGATTTTCACACCTCATGCGACATGAGCTCCCAATGTTGGAGCGTTTGTCGGACAAGTGTGAACCCAGCCTCAGGGCTCTTTTTATCACTGAAAACAATCTCGGACACCTGTGATAATTAGATTGCCAGGTGAGTCCAATTAAAGGAAAAACTACTAAGGGCTCTTTCACACGGGACGGATCCGTGAAGATCCGCCCCGTGAAGCTCCGCTTGCTCAGTGGGGATCGCTCCGTTGATCCCCGCTGAGCCGGCGGATGACTGGGCGGTCCCCGCACACTGTGCAGGGACCGCCCTGTCAGAGCGCCGCTCTCCCCTATGGGGGATCGGATGACGACGGACCGTAGAGTCCGTTGTCATCCGATCCGCTGACGGATGGAAAAATAGGGTTTTCCTCCGTCACACTTTGTCGGAGCGGAGCGGGTCGGATGTCAGCGGACATGTCACCGCTGACATCCGTGGCTCCATAGGACTACATTGAGCATCCGTTCAGGTCCGCCTAAAAAACTGACAGGCAGACCTGAATGGACCGTCCGTGTGAAAGGGGCCTAAAGGAGGGTGTTCCACATTATTAGCCACTTGCCGACCGTCGCACGCCAATATACGTCGGCAAAATGGCACAGGCAGCTGGGCGTACAGGTACGTCCCTTTAAATTTGACGCCCATCGGGCGCGAGTGCGGCCGCGGGTCCCGGGAACTCGATGTTCCCGGGAGTCCCGCGATTGCGGTCGGCAAGGGCAGAACTTTGTAAACAAGGCATTCCCCTATTCTGCCTAGTGACACTGTCACGAATGACCGTTCCCCGGGAACGGTCATCAGTGACGTGTCACGTGTAGCCACGGCCCCTAACAGTAAGAATCACTCCCTTGTACTGACTTAACCCCTACAGCGCCACCTAGTGGTTAACCCCCTCACTGCCAGTGTCATTTTTACAGTAATCAGCGCATTTTTATAGCACTGATCGCTGTAAAAATGACAATGGTCACAAAATGGTGTCAAAAGTGTCAGATGTGTCCGCCATAATGTCACAGTCACGATAAAAAAAAAAAAAAAAAAAAAATAAAAAAAAATCGCTGATCGCCGCCATAACTAGTAAAAAAAAATATTAATAAAAATGCCATAAAACTATCCCCTATTTTGTAGAAGCTATAACTTTTGCGCAAACCAATCAATAAACGCTTATTGCGTTTTTTTTAATCAAAAATATGTAGAAGAATATGTATCGGACTAAACTGGAAAAAAAAAATGTTATACAGGCATACCCCGCTTTAAGTACACTCACTTTACATACACTCGCGAGTAAGGACATACCGGCGAGTGTATGTAGAGTGCCTCACAAGTACTGTACAGACATTTTGCAGCCGCAGTAGGAGCTGAAGCTCTGAGAGCATAGCCCGCCCTGTTCCTGTGTGCCCCTGACACCCCCACTACAGCCCCTGACACCCCCACTACAGCCCCTGACCCCCCACTACACCCTAGATGTGAACAAAACATATTGTTTCACTTTAAGTACATTTTCGTTTTACATACATGCTCTGGTCCCATTGTGTACTTAAAAGTGGGGTATGCCTGTATATTTTTTGGGGATATTTATTATAGCAAAAAGTAAAAAATATTGCATTTTTTTCCAAATTGTCGCTCTGTTTTGTTTGTGAAAAATAAATTTTGAATAACCAAAATAGTAGCGCTCAGTGTCTTACAACACAAATCTAAATATAAACCATATACACTCCGTGAGATAGTGCATAGATGCGAATGTTCATAAATATTACACCCTGTAAAGAAATGTGCATACAATAAACTCATCAAGTGTCCATAACGTTCATGACAGTGATTTAAAACAATTGATATAAAGTGTTTAACTGAAAATTAGTCCATAAAAAAAGTGCACAAAATAAGTCCATAAAAAGTGCATCCAAAAGTGACTTCAAATGAAGATGACAAATAAAACTTTCTTGTGTTATCTTGACAATTTTCACCACACCAATGTGCTCAGTGATTCCACTCCCTAAGGACTTGCACTCACCACAAGAATATGCCTCGCACTCTCATGCTTGGCTAATCAGCTTGATTACCCCCCAGGGTATCACAAACGATTCCAAAATGATGAAATTAGGTCAGTCAAGTCTCCCACATGAAAAAACAAATGCTTCCAATAGTGAAGTATATCAAAACTTAATTAAAATAACACAGCACAAGTGACCATCAATGGTTACACTCACATTTAGACAGATCAAATTGGGCACTTCAAAGCAAACATTTCCAAACGCCAGGCAAGTTTATAGTAGGCTGCCGCGATATATTGTGGTCTCGGCGGACCATATAAGCATGTATGTCTCACCCTCCTTCATGTACGCTTGCCTCTCCACTGCAATCGAATCACCGCAGACTCCCGCCCAAACACCAAACTGTATATTCGACGAGTAGTCGAAAGATCCGAACGCTGCACAACAGGTGACTGTTGTGTAGCTCCTCCCATATTTTGTTTATAGCGCAAAACAAAAAACGCAGGAGGTGATCAAATACCACCAAAAGACAGGTCTATTTGTGGGAAAAAAAAGGACCTCAATTTTGTTTGGGAGCCACGTTGCACGACCGCGTAATTGTCAGTTAAAGCGACGCAGTGCCGAATCGCAAAAAGTGGCCTGGTCTTTGACCACCAAAATGATCCGGGGCTGAAGCGGTTAAGCAGAGCACCATTTTTAAGCAATATGGGGAAGAAAAAGGATCTCTCTGCTGCCGAAAAGAGTGAAATAGTTCAATACCTTGGACGAGGTATGAAAACATTAGATATTTCACGAAAACTTAGGCGTGATCAGCGCACTATTAAGAGATTTGTGGCCGATTCAGAGCACAGACAGGTTTCATGCAGATAAATGCACATTAACCACTTAAGCCCTGGACCATTTTTGCTGGTCAAAGACCAGGCCCCTTTTTGCGATTCGGCACTGCGTCACTTTAACTGACAATTGCGCGGTCGTGCGATGTGGCTCCCAAACAAAATTGACATCATTTTTTCCCACAAATAGAGCTTTCTTTTGGTGGTATTTGATCACCTCTGCGGTTTTTATTTTTTGCTCTATAAACAAAAAATAGAGCGACAATTTTGAAAAAAATTCAATATTTTTTACTTTTTGCTATAATAAATATCCCCAAAAAATATAAAAAAAATATACTTTTTCCTCAGTTTAGGCCGATACGTATTCTTGTACATATTTTTGGTTAAAAAAAATAAAAATAAAAAAAAAATCGCAATCGCCGTTTGATTGGTTTGCGCAAAAGTTATAGCGTTTACAAAAAAGGGGATAGTTTTATGGCATTTTTATTAATTTTTTTTTTTTTACTAGCAATGGCGGCGATCTGCGATTTTTTTGTGACTGCGACATTATGGCGGACGCATCTGACACTTTTGACCCATTTTTGGGACCATTGTAATTTTTTAAGCGATCAGTGCTATAAAAATGCACCATTACTGTAAAAATTACAGTGGTAGTGAAGGGGTTAACCACTAGGTGGCGCTGTAGAGGTCAAGTGTTCCCTGCATTGTGTTTCTAACTGTAGGGGGATGGGCTCTGTGTCACATGACACCGATCTCCTCTCCGAGTACACGGAGCCGAGATCCGTGTCATTGTCACTAGGCAGAGCAGGAAGATACTCGTTTGTTTACACAAGCATCTCCCTGCTCTATACCTCTGTGAGAGGATCACGGGTATCCCCGTGGCGACCGAGTCCGCGGGACCCGCGATCCGACTCACAGGGATGGCGGCAGGGTTGCGAGCGCGACAACGCGGCCAGGCACTTAAAGGGGATGTACAGGTACGTTGATGTGCCTGTCCGTGCCATTCTGCCAAAGTAAATGTACAGGAGGCGGTTGGCAAGTGGTTAAGGAAGATTTCTGCCAGATCCATGCATCGGATCAAGAGAGCAGCTGCTAAAACACCATTACATAGCAGCAAACAGATATTTGAAGCTGCTGGTGCCTCTGGAGTCCCACGGACATCAAGGTGTAGAGTCCTCCAGAGTCTTGCAACTGTGCATAAACCTTCAATTCGGCCACCACTAACCAATGCTCACAAGCAGAAACGGCTGCATTGGACAGAAAAATACATGAAGACTAATTTTCAAACAGTCCTGTTTACTGATGAGTGCCGTGCAACCCTGGAGGGTCCAGATGGATGGAGTAGTGGATGGTCGGTGGATGGCCACCCTGTTCCAACAAGGCTGCAACGTCAGCAAGGCGGTGGTGGAGTCATGTTTTGGCCTGGAATCATGGGAGGAGAGCTGGTTGGCCCCTTTAGGATCCCCGAAGGTGTAAAGATGACCTCTGCAAAGTATGTGGAGTTCCTGACTGACCACTTCCTTCCCTGGTACAGAAGGAAGAACTATGCTTTCCATAATAAAATCATCTACATGCATGACAATGCACCATCTCATGCTGCAAAGAATACCTCTGCATCAATGGCTGCTATGGGGATAAAAGGAGAGAAAGTCATGGTGTGGCCTCCATCCTCCCCTGACCTCAGTCCTATTGAGAACCTTTGGAGCATCCTCAAGCAAAAGATCTATGAAGGTGGGAGGCAGTTGACATCCAAACAGCAGCTCTGGGAGGCTATTCTGACATCTTGAAAACAAATTCAAGCAGAAACTGTCCAAAAACTCACAAGTTCAATGGATGCAAGACTTGTGAAGCTGCTATCAAATAAGGGGTCCTTTATTAAAATGTAACGTGACCTGTTAAAATGTTAAAAAAGTTAAAATGTTGTTCAAAGTTTGATTGAAATAGCTTTTGATTTCAGTAAATATGCTGCCAACACAACAAACGCAAATTTTCAGTTCTTTACAACCTATAAAGTGTTTTGAAACTTACTGTGTGTAATAATTTGGAACCGTGCATTGTAAGTTTTTTATTTTGAAAAAACAAACTGTTATCATTATGTCTGTTCAATAAATTTAGAATTGTACTCTTAACAGTTGATAACATGAGAATTATGCTGACTATTGTTTACATCAATTATTTTTAAGGTAAATGAGAAAAATATCATTGGCATAATAATTTGGAACAGGGTGTAAAAATAGCGCCTGCAAAGCGCCTCCCCTGTCTCTCCGACGTGAAAGCCCGAGGGTTAACCACTTTCCACCAACAGCACACATGTGGGAGCATGGAGGTAGGGCTTATCCCATGTTCATATATATGCAAACCTGGTTTTTGCTGGTAGCATGATCAATCACCCCCCTAGCAATGTGACTGCTGTCACCAACAGCTCCCAGTCCCGCAGCAAGTAGGAGATGATAGGACTGGCTCCCCGATCATGTGATCACTGTGACAAAGTGATCATATGATTGAGAAGCCAAGGAAATGTCTCTAGCGTCTAAAACCAGGCCAGAGGGGTGTGAAAGGACGTTAAAGCCAAACTTCAAGTTGGACTGCCCACCGTAGATATACTGGGACAGGGCAGCCACTCTGCACCAGATCATGTACTTAGTACGTGATCTGCCCTTCTGGGTGTGCAGCGCGCTACTGGCGACCTGCTGTTATCGCACACAGCAGAAGCTCAGCGATTGGTACTGCGGACTCAATGTCTGATGGCACCTGCAGATTGGCGGTCTGCCTATGGAAACAAGGCAGATTTCTGTTGTCAGTAGGGAAGGTATACATCCTGTGTTCCTGCTAGGCAGGGACACAAATCGATGCCTTCCCTTAGTAAAAACATCTCCCCCACAGTACAAAAGTACTGGCTAGGCACACATTTAACCCTTTGATTGCCGATGTTAACCCCTTCCCAGTCAGTGTCAGTAGTGACCGTGCATATTTTTAGCACTGTTCACCATTAGTGACACTGGTCCCCAAAAAGTGTCAGTGTCCAATTTGTCCACCGCAATATCGCAGTCCCGCTATAAAAAAATCGCTGATCGTCACCATTACTCGTAAAAAATAAATATCCCATAGTTTATAACTTTTGTGCAAAACCAATCAATCTACGCTTATTGGGATTTTTTTCCACAAAAAATATGTAGCAGAATACATATTGGCCTAAACTGATGAAGAAATTTGATTTTACATTTTTTTTCCTTGGATGTGTTTTATAGCAGAAAGTAAAAAATTTTTTGTTTAGATCGCAAAAAATATAAAAATACCACCAAAAAAATAGGATTTTTTGTACTCACCGTAAAATCCTTTTCTCGTTCGTCCATGGACGGACACAGCTCCATAAATCTTGACTGTTGGGTATGTTCCGTCTATTAGGAGAGGACTAGGTAGAAACATGTTAGATATGCATATATGTTATTTTAAACAGAGTTGAAACAGCCCCGCCCAGGGGGTGGTCCCTCTCAACATAACCCTCCACCCTGCAGCCAGCAGCCTCAGTTCGTAGAAAGTAGTACAAAACTAAAAAAGGAGGGGTGGGTGCTGCGTCCACCCATGGACGAACGAGAAAAGGATTTTACAGTGAGTACAAAAAAATCCTATTTTCTCTTTTCGTCCATGGACGGACACCGCTCCATAAATCTTGACTGTTGGGACGTCCCAAAGCAGTGTCAAAAAACGAGGGGTGGGCACAGCAATCAAAAAAAACTGTGTTTTATTTGTATGGACAGGAATTTTAATATGTTTTTGTTTATATATCAATGTGTAAGACTAAATGCACAAATCACATGTATGGATTGAGCAAATGAAAAATAAAAGGATTTAAAAAAAAAAAAAAAAAAACGGTTTCACCCCAAACAAGCAGAGCTCCTCAACGGAGGAGTTGCAACCTCAAACAGCCGCCTGCAAAACTTTGCGGCCGAAGCTAGCATCCGCAGATGCACTCACATCAACCTTGACAAAGTGTGCACGGACGACCAGGTCGCCGCCTTACACACTTGTGAGACAGACGCTTTATGTCGGAAAGCCCAAGAGGCACCAATAGCCCTGGTCGAATGCGCTGTAACGGGAAAAGGAGGCGCCTGCCCTTTAAGGGCACAGGCCTGAATGACAATCTGCCTGATCCACCGAGAAATGGTGGCCGACAAGACCGCCAGGCCCTTCTGCGGACCAGACACCGACACAAACAGTGAGTCAGACCTCCGAAACGAAGCCGTGACAGACAGGTACACCCGCAGGGCACGTACCACGTCCAAGGAATGTAGCGCAACCTCCTTGGCATGTGATGGCCGAGGACACAAGGATGGAAGCACAATATCCTCATTCAGGTGAAAGGCCAAAACCACCTTCGGAAGGAAGGAAGGCCGCAGCACCACTTTATCCTTATATAGGACCAAATATGGGGACTTGAAAGACAAGGCCGCCAATTCAGAAACCCTCCTGACGGATGTGATGGCTACCAGGAAGGGCACCTTCTGAGAGAGTGTCAAGAGGAATTAACCTAATGTCCTCAAAAGGGAGGTTTCTGAAGTGCCGAGAGCACCAGATTCAAATCCCACAGAGGTAGTGGTGGTCGCACCGGAGGAGCCACATGTCGGAACCCTTGCACAAACGTATTTACTAATGAATGAGTCGCGGAAAGAAAACAGCCAAGGCTGAAATCTGCCCCTTAATGGTGCTTAAGGCAAGTGTCTGATCCACTCCGTGCTGCAAAGACAGCAGGATCCTGGAAACCGAATAAGTCAGTGGGCGCCATTCCATCTCCTCACACAGAGATGTAGGCTCTCCATGTGCGATGGTAGATCTTCCTAGAAGATTTCCACGCTCTCAACATGGTTGAAATGACCGAATCCGACAGACCTCGGTCCCTCAACAGCTGGCTTTCAATAGCCACGCCGTTGAAGCCAGCGACTGTAAAGCAGGATGAAGAATAGGACCTTGCGAGAGAGGGTCCTCCATCAGTGGTAACCGCCAGGGCACATCCGCCACTAGCCGCATGAGGTCAGCGTACCAGGGATGCCTGGGCCAATCTGGGGCGATTAGAATCACTGGAATTCCTTTGAACTCTACTAGAGGTTGAAGGATATGGGTTTTTCTCTGGCCGATATTTAGAAATCGCTACGGCCAATATATGATGCCGTTTTTTTGGGCCGATATGTTAGGCCGATTTATTTTTAGATTTTATGAGATGAAGGGGAAAAAAAAAAACTAACAGTTGGACCCCTTTCATACTGGGGTGTTTTTCATGCACTTTTGGGTAAAAATAGCACCTGTAAAAGTGGCTGCAAAACAGCTCCCCTGCAGTCTCAGTGTGAAAGCCTGAGTACTTTCACACTGAGGCGGTGCGCTGGCAGGACGTTAAAAAAAAGTCCTGCAAGCAGCATCTTTAGAGCGGTGTATACCGCTCCTGCCTATTGAAATGAATGGGCACTCCTGCCGAAGCGCCTGCAAAGCGCTTCTGCTTCGGTGCTACACGGGCACGTTTAACCTCTTCAATCGGCCGCTAGCTGGGTTATAAGCGCCCCGCTAGCAGCCGAATAGCGCTGCTAAAATGATGGTAAAGCGCCGCTAAAACTAGCTGCGTTTTACCGTTAACACCTGCCCACTTCAGTGTGAAAGCAGCGGAGTTCCGCCGAAAACATAAATATTAAAAGTCAGCAGCTACAAATACTGCAGCTGCTGACTTTTAATTTATGGATACTTACTTGTCCTGGGTGCCTGCAATGTCGGCACCCGAAGCCGATCTCTCCCTCGGCTCTCGGGTGCTGCCGCCGCCATCTTCGGTAAGGGAATTAGGAAGCAGGCACAAAAACAGGTAATCAAAACTGACGTGAAAAAAAAAAAAAAAAACGGGCTAACTTTACTGTTTCGTTTTATTTAAAATTCTTTAAAGTGTATTTTTTCCCCAAAAAATTGTGTTTGAAAGACCGCTACGCAAATACCATGTGACATAAAATATTGCAACAACCGCCATTTTATTCCCTAGGGTCGCTGCTAAAAAAATATATATAATGTTTGGGGGTTCTAAGTGATTTTCTAGCAGAAAATACAGGATTTTTACTTGTAAACTACAAGTGTCAAAAAAGATTTAGTCTTTAAATGGTTAAACTGAGAACTTCTACACAGGGAGTTCAGTTCATTGATAAGTAGAAACATTGTATCTCTTTTCTCACACTTGGCAGGCTGCCCAGAGACAAGTCACTCCACAGGAAACTTCAGGCAACTTGCATTGACTTCTATGATACAGAAGTTATTTGCAAATCTGCTTTTTTTTCTTCCAGCACAATCAGCCGATGACGATTAAAAAAAGTGCCAAAAATTGGCCGATATATCGGTCGACCTCTAAACTCTACCCTGCCGAATAGACAGGGTAGCAACTTCAGTGGGGGGAAAGGCATAAATTAGCCGATACTGACCTCACGGAGCCACCAACGCCCAGGGATCTCTGGACCTGGCTACGAACCTCGACACCTTGTGATTGAGTAGAGAGGCCAGGAGATCCACGTCTAGCGTGCCCACCTCCGGATGCAATGACCATTCCCCGTGGTCCAGCATCTGGCAAATCAGATAGTCCGCCTGCCAGTTTTCCACGCCTGGAATGTAAACAGCCTATAGGGCCGGCACGCTCCTTTCCGCCCACTGTAGGATGTGAGCGACTTCCGACGCTGCAGCTGAACTTCTTGTTCCTCCTTGATGGTTGACGTATGCCACCGCCGTGGCATCGTCTGACTGGATCCTGACCGGACACCCCTGCAGCCTCTGAGACCACTTGGAGAGGCACAGCCTTATCGCCCGGAGTTGCAGAACATTGATCGACAGTTGGGATTCGGTCAGGGACCAGCGGCCCTGGGCCGCTTCAACCCCCCAGACTGGCGTCTGTAGTGATCACCTTCCAATGAAAAAGGGAGGAAGGACTTGCCGGACCGAAGAGCCAGGGATCTCAGCCACCAACTCAGAGAGGACCTGACAAGGTGACTTAACTGAATCTGACGATCCAGAGACAACGGAGATTTGTTCCATTTTGAGAGAATTTCCTTCTGCAAGGCCCGAGTGTGGAATTGGGCATACGGTACTGCCTCGAAGGAGGCCACCATGAGACCCAGAACTCGCATGCAGAAACAGAGGGACGACCATCTGCGGGATGTCAACAACCTGACTGCCGCCTGGAGTGTCTGTAACTTCTCTGAGGGAAGAAAGACTCTGGCCTCCAATGAGTCCAGAATCAGCCCCAGGTACTCTAGGTGCTGGGTCGGTACTAGCACCGACTTCTGGAGGTTCAGTATCCACCCAAACTCCCGGAGGGTCTGACTGACTATGGACACGCCCTCCTCCAAGTCTGAGCTTGAAGCAGCTCTCAGAAGAAGGTCGTCCAAGTAGCCTACGATAGCAATGCTGCGCTGTCTCAGCCAAGCTAGAATCGGGGCGAGCACCTTGGTGAAAACTCTTGGTGCCGATGCTAGGCCAAAAGGCAAGAGCCACAAATTGATAGTGGTTTTCACCGATCGCAAAGCGCAGGAACCTCTGATGCCTGACGCAGATGGAGACATGCAAGTATGCGTCCTTGATATCCAAGGACGCCAGAAACTCCCCCGGATAGAGCGCAGCCACAACCGAACTAATCGATTCCATCCGAAACTTTTGAACCTTTACAAAGGTATTGAGGGCTTTGAGGTCCAAGATAGGATGAACTCCATCCTTCTTTGGGACCACAAACACATTTGAATAAAAACCTTGAAACCTGTCCTGTGGTGGTACAGGTATGATCACCCCGCATCCCAACAAGTCTTGCACTGCCCCCTGGAGAGCAGCTCGACAAACCGGAAGGAGGGACAGATTTGAGGGAAAAAAACCTGTTTGGTGGACAAGACAGGAACTCTATCTTGTACCCCGAGGTGACCGCCTCGCAGACCCACTGGTCAGAGAGCAGGGAAGTCCACTGAGCTGCAAACCCGTGAAGCCGTTCCCCCACCCTGGAGTCGGGCGGGGGCAAAATTTAATGCGGTAGCAGGCTTGCTTGGCGGGCTTACGCATCCAGGGACGAGTCTGTCCCCAAGCTGGACCTTTGTCCGCATGGGAGGGTCTGCCGGCAGGTCCTGACTGACGAAAATACCGCTTCTGTGTAGGAAAGGAGGGCCCCGGCCTACGGCGCGGCTCTTTTCTTTTAGTGGACTGAGGGAGAAGTGTTCTCTTACCTCCAGTGACATCCTTAATGATGTCGTCCAGTGAGGCACCAAAAAGCCTCCCACCCTTGAAAGGCAATTCTGCCAGAGTTTTCTTAGAAGCTTGGTCAGCGGACCAGCATTTCAGCCATAATAGGCGGCGCAATACCACCGCAGATGCTGAGGCTCTGGATATCAAAGGGGCTGCATCCAGGGTCATATCACAGACGTACACAAGTCCTTGTACCAACTATTCGGCCAGTAAACACGCATTCTGGAGGGAGCTGATGCTCCTCCACAGTCTGGTGCAAAATTCTTCGCCCATACCGTAAGTGTCTGGGACACTAAGGTAGCCGCCAAAATAGGCCGCAGTGCTGACCCCAGCACGGTGAACATAGAGCGGGTCCCCGCTTCGGACCTCCTATCAGTAGGGTCCTTAAAGGCAGGGGTCCCTTCCACCGGAATAGTGGTCACTCTATTCAACCGAGAGACCGGGGGGGGGGGGGATCAACAACCGGAGGAGAAGCCCATTTTTTCAAAAGGCTTTCCTCAAATGGATAACGGACCGCCATACACTGAGGGATCGCAAAGGGCCTGTGTGGCCGTTGCCATTCCTTATCTATGAACTTGTCAAAGAATTCAACATAAGGAAAAACCTTAGCCAAGCGGGTCGGTTTGTGCGACCCAAAAGGGACAGACCCTGCTGTGGAAGTCCCAGCTGTATCTTCCAGCTTGAGTGTCCCTCACAGCATTGATAAGTGCACTTACAAGTGCCCTGTCTTGAGCTGACCCGGACGAGGGGTCCTCCTCACAGGGAAGGTCCTGGTCCGCATCATCTGACACACCAGAACAGAGGTCTTGAGCTGCAGCCAGGCCTGAGTCAGAACATTCCCCAGGCGATGGCGGGGGGAGGGAGTGCTTAGTACCCCTTTTACGCCCGCACGCCAATTCCACGCTGGTAACAAATGACTCCAGGACTGCCAACAAAGCTTCCAGAGGAATAGCAGGTGCAGGGGCACCGGTTGCTGCCTCTGGAATGTCTGGGGAAACACCAGCTTCTGACTCCATATTTGCCCACTGACAGCCCTTAGGGACCCAGTCAAAAAACTGACAATGTCCACCCTCCTTGCTGCACTGACCGAGGGGGGGGAATACCCAGGGACCGCTCAGCGCCGCTGCCCGCTCTCTCCGCACACCGCATGTGCCTGAGGAACTGTGTGAGGTAAACCGCGCCGTTCGCACTGTTCAGGAAGCCAGCCTCCACTAGAGGCCAAAACCCACTCTAAAATGGCCGCCGAGTGCCTCAAAGAAAGTGCGGACCAGAAGAAAATGGCCGTCCGCAATCACCCTGGCGCGGCCACGGCAAAATGGCTGCCTGCAATCACCCTGGCGCGGCCACGGCAAAATGTCCGCCAATGGGAAAAACAATTCAATGCACAGGCCCCAAACGAATGTTGCCAGTGCTACAAAAAATGGTGCCCAGCAAGCGAGGTGGACGAGAAGGCCAGGCATAGAGGCGTCACCCAATTTACACCCCCCACACACAGAAAGCGGACCTGGACACCCCCACAGCCCCCCCGCCAAGGTATTTCCTGGTCGCAGCAAGCCCTGCAATGGGGAGAAAAAAAAAACAAAAAAAAAGGGGTGACAGAGGGAGAGGGGTGAGGGCCATAGAACCCTAGCAACCCCCGTAGGAATGCCCAGCTGTTCCATCCCACCGAAGCAGAGGGAACCGTACTTACCCGTCCTGCAAGGACCTGCTGGTGTGCTCCTGACAGACCTACAACCGAGCAGTACGGAGTAGCTGTCGGCCCGGTCCACTGTGACTGAGACAGCAAGCCGCTCGGTCATATGTGAACCCTGGAGCATAGCTCACCGGCCACCCCTGCAGCCATGGGGTAAGTCGTGGCCGACCCCGGACGTAGCTAGGGACTGCTCACGCTCGCTGGCCGGACTGGAAGACTACAAGGATCTATATTGTCCTGCCTGTCATGCCCAGCCGGCAGTTGATAGAAGATTCTAAAAATAAAATAAAAAGTAAAAATTTCTTCAGGACACTGGGCCCAAGGGGAGCCACGTCCTCTGCTAGGCAGAAAAAAAACTGAGGCTGCTGGTTGCAGGGTGGAGGGTTATGTTCAGAGGGACCACCCCCTGGGCGAGGCTGTTTCAACTCTGTTTGAAATAACATGTATGCATATCTAACCTGTTTCTGCCTAGTCGTCTCCTAATAGACGGAACAACCCAACAGTCAAGATTTATGGAGCTGTGTCCGTCCATGGACGAAAAGAGAAAAAAGCGTTGCACGACAACGCAATCAGTACCGTATTGGCAAAAAATGGCCTGTCATTGGGGGGGTTGGGGAGAGAAGATAAATCCTCCAGAGGTCAAGTGGTTAAAAAAAAAAAACACTAAAGTGATTTTAAACTTTTTTTTTTTTTTAAATACAAAGTCAAACATGTTATTCCTACCTGATGTGTAAAATGATTATGCAGAGCAGCCCCGAACCTCCTCTTCTCTGATCCTCTGTTGCCACTTCTGGCTCCTCCCTCTTCTAAGAGTAACCCCCCCAGCGAGCCACTTGCTAAGGGAGTACTCGTGTGGGCTCATTCTCGAACCCCGCCTCCTCGTCAAAGAATTTGACAGCAGCAGGAGACAATGGCACCCACTGCTGTCAATCTGCCCTGGGAGAGCAGCGTTGCTCTAATGCACAGTACCGGATTGAGATCTGGCTCAGGGCTGGGGTAGGCGGGGGTCCTGGACACAGGAGGTTTATTCCCCTAATGCCGAGAATGCATTAAGGTAAAAAACCTTAAGGCTATAGAACCACTTTACATGCAAAAAAGTTTAAACGCAAGTGCTAGAATTCTCACTTCATATCAGCCTCCTGCAATTCCTGTACAGAAGAGGTCAGACTGGGAGTGGAAGAAGCAGCACAAGAAGCCAATCAACTGTGCTCATAAGGGACACATGCCGATGGAGATCCGAGATTAGAGATAGAGAATGTACTGATAGAAGGTGAGAGCAAAATGACAGATGAGCTCATCCAACTGCTAAGGTTTCCTTTTACTGTCCATTCACAGGCTGAAAGAGTGACAAGATCTGTAATTGTTACTGAAATGCAGCAGAGAAATCAGGTAAAACAGCTCCCTTGAAAAGTATTTCTTAGTGCATTGTATTCAGCCTGGAGTTCAGTTTTATGTGTTGAATAATGAAGATATCTGCTTTTACACTTATTAAAAGAGTCAGCAATGCATAACAGGTCCCCTTTAAGTGACAGATACCAACATGTGCTGGGTGAGCCAACAGTAGTAGGCAAAAACGCAACCAATAACTCGTTACACCAGAACACTCAGAACCCATTACATATAAGAAGTTGTTCACTCTTTATTTTGGATGACATTTTATACATTAGCTCTTACAGTGAAAGTTCGGTTACATAGCAACCCGTGAAGCCAATGACGAGAACTGTTGCGGCCCAGGCGGCAGGCGGGCAACATACTGAAACTCGGCAATGTAACATTCTGTCCATAGTAGAGTTCTTTTTTAATTCATATTAAGCCATATTTAAAAGCATTGTCCCGGCACTGAAGCTTAGACAGAACAAAATGAGATATACAACGTATACTGCTTCCATGGTTAATAAAAAAGGGGAGATACTTTATATGTAGAACTAGTAGCAGCTACCTCAAACGCTGAAATACTTTGGACATTGCAAAGACCATCCTTAAAATGAAACTCTACCCAAAACATTTTTTATTTTATTTTGGAGTCATGTGAGGTTGGACTGAACCCTCCAGGGTCCAACACTGTCCATCACCCTGGATGAGGAGAACTCTTTACCCTTGTGGATCCATGCCATCCTTGTTTGCATACCAATGGTTCAGCTCCACCCCGACTCCTTAGGACAAACATTTCTAAGTCTAAAAGGAGGTAAAAAAAAAAAAAAAAAAATCACCTCCTTCCCTGTTTCCATCTGGAATTATGAGAAGACAAGTCAGGAGGGGAAAAAAAAAATATGTATGTATGTGGAATAAATATATTATATATATATATATATATATATATATATATATATATATATATATATATATATATATACACACACACATATATACACATATACACACACACACGTGAGGCAGAGGTGGAAACCATGTCGATTCCTCCTGAGAACAGAAAAGCCTGCGCACCAAGCTGGAGAGCAGAGAGGAAGAGGACGGGGCAGTGATAGTATACCAGGACCACCATTACTTCAGGGAACAAAGCTGGAGAGCAGAGGGGAAAAAAGATGGGGGCAATGATAATATACCAAAGCCACCATACTTCAGGGAACAAAGCTGGAGAGCAGAAAAAAGTAGACAGGGCAATGATAATCTACCAGGACTCCCATACTTCAGGGAACAAAGCTGGAGAGCAAAGAGAGAAGCTGGGGCAATGATAATATACCAGAGCCGCCATACATCAAGGAACAAAGCTGGAAAGCAGAGGAGGAAGGGACACAGGTAATGGAGATATACCAAGACTGCCAAAATCTTAGGAACAAAGCTGAAAAGCCGTGGAGAAAAAGAGAAGAGGCAAAGAGGATATACTGGAGCCATCATGAGACATGCATGTAACCATTGGCCACCATTTGAGGTCAGGCTTGTGTTCACCACCCCAGCACATAGAGGGCACCCTGGATCAAGGAGATTTACTCCTACCTACCAGGTCTTTCACTCAGGTGAGCAACACCTGATGGGGAAAAAAAAAAAAATACTGTGGGGCAGAATATTTTTCCCAAAGTTTTCCTAGCAACACAGAAAAAAACAACACAGAAGGAGGGTGATAAATCTTTATTACATCTGTCTCTTGCCCCTCTGATTCCAGCATTGTTCCTCCAAGTATGGCAGTCCTGTTATATATAGCCCATTACTACAGTCACTTCCCCCTCTGCTTTCCAACTTGGTATTAGGATCTGCTGTACATGAGCGCAGGGTACTTCTGGTTTTCCTAGGTGGCATCTGACATCACTTCTGCACCGGCTTCTCCCTACAGCAAATTTTACCTTCCCTAAATGTCCCATCATGATTTCAGAGGGGAACACAAGGAATGAGGGTTATTTCACCCCAGGAAAGGCATGTCTTAAAGGGTCAGAGCTGGCCCACTGGTATGTGGACACAATGAGGCAGGAAAAAAGGATTCTCAAAAGACAGAGGCAAGGCTTTCAGGGTAGAATCAGGGAGACCAAGACATCGCCTCCCAGGACAGCAATAAAGATCCCCAATGGATCAACCCTACCTTACTGCAAAAAATATGTTTTGGGTGTAGTTTTGCTTTTAAATTCCATATCAAAAAGAATAGATACAACAGCAAAAGAAACAAAGATTATGACAAGTAGTCTGTTAAAGGCTTAGAAAAGACAAAAGTAATATCAGTAGAGGGTTTTATAGAAATGTTTTGGTACACTCAACGAGAACCAGATCCACTTCTCCCAGGCATACAATGTAAGAAGGGCTGCCAAATAGGAAATACAATCAAAACTTTTAAAAATAAGAACAAGTCAAACCCTGTAAATAAAAACAATGGGAAGATCTGTATTTGTCAATTGAAATCTGAGCAGAAAAAGACATAAACCAAAACATAAAAGTTAACACTAAGTTTAAGTCAGTTTAAGTTTTCAAGATCGTTCTACCAATTTGTTGGAAATGGGCAAACTACTAAAGAATTCAGGAGCCTTTTAGCTGAATCCAAGAGCCAAACGGCATGTTATCCCTCATACTTCAGGGATATTGAATTCTGATAGTCCATGATCCAGCATCATCCCAAGTAAAATTCTTGTTTTTGTTGCTTCATTCACCTGATTACAAATCACTTTAAGCCCTCAAAAAGCTTTTAAAGTCAATTTTTTTTCCTATAAAAATAAACATGTAATATATACCTGTCCTGTTGCAGTGGATTTGCACAGAGCAGCCCGGATCCTCCTCTTCCCAGGTCCCTCTTCGCTGCTCCTGGCCAATCCCTCCTTTTCAGTGCCCCCACAGCAAGCAGCTTGCTATGGGGGCACCCGAGCTGAGTCACAGCTTCCTGTGCCCATTCAGACACCGCGCCCTGACCGGACCCCCTCTCTCCCCTGGTTGGCTAGCTGACCTTGATGTGTCTCAGCCAATCAGGAAGGAGAATCTGGATGGCTGAGACACTCGTGGACATCGCTGGACAGAGAGGGTGTTAGAAAACCTTCTGTGTGCAGCAGCCCTCCTATCTTAATGCATAGAATGCATTAAGATAAAAAAAACTTTCTGCCTTTACAACCCCTTTAATTAAATTTTTGGGGCTAAAATGCGTTAACGCACTACTTACCGTGCAATGCAGGTGCGTTGCCTCAGCTCACTGAAGTTCCATTCAGAATGATCAGCATTGCAACACCTGTAACATGCATTATTGTTTTGTATGACCGCTACCCGATTATTTTTTTTGTACTAAAACGCATTTGTTTTTAAGGCTTCATTTGGAGAATATATACAATTTAACACATAATGCTCCAAACGTATGCTTATAACCTTCCACATAATAAAATCACAAGTAGCTAAAAACAAATATGCTTCAGGTTTAACCACTTCCCTACCCAGCCATAGTCAAATGACGTCCACAGATGGGATCTCCCATCCTGGGTGGACGTCATATGACATCCTCGGCTTTGTAGGGGGATATCTGAATGATGCCTGCAGCTAGAGGCATCATTCAGATATCCTTTTGAAGTGCCGGCGATTCTGTGCACAATAAGAACGATCATAGTGGCGGTTCCGCCGCTTGATCGTTCTTATAGGCGGCGGGAGGGGACACCCCCCCCTCCCGCCGCCATCCGGTGCGTCTCCGGGCTCCCCCGTGCGATCGGGGACCCGGAGCGAATCTTCCGGCGTCGTTGGTGGGGTCACGTGATGAGCATAGAGATGACTGGTGACCAGATGGTCACCAGTCATCTCTATGATCGTCGGAGGCCCGGGCGCGATGTGATGACGTCACGCCCGGGTCTCAAATGTAAACAAAGCCGCCATTGCGGCTGTAAGTATGAGATCAGTGAAAAAATGTTCACTGATCTCATGCTTTCCAGCCTGGAGGAGAGATGTGGGGTCTTATTGACCCCGCATCTCTCAATAAAGAGAACCTGTCACACACATTCCTATTACAAGGGATGTTTACATTCCTTGTAATAGGAATAAAAGTGACAAAAAAAAAAAAAAAAGTAAAATCATTGTAAAAAAATTAATAAATAAGTAAAAAAAAAAAAAAAAATAAAAAAAAATTTAAAACGCCCCTGTCCCCGGTAGCTCGCGATCAGAAGCGAATGCACGCGTAAGTCGCCCACATATGTAAACGCCGTTCAAACCACGCATGTGAGGTATCGCCGCGTGCGTTAGAGCGCGTGTAACAATTCTAGCACTAGACCTCCTCTGTAATTCTAACCTGGTAACCTGTAAAAAAAATTAAAGCGTCGTCTATGGAGATTTTTAAGTACCGAAGTTTGGCGCCATTCCATGAGTGTGCGCAATTTTAAAGCGTGACGTTAGGTATCTATTTGCTCGGCGCAACATTATCTTTCATATTTTCCCCAAAAATTGGGCTAACTTTACGGTTTTGTTATTTTTTAATTCATGAAACCATTTTTTTTTTTTTTTTAAAAAGGCGTTTGAAAAATTATTGCGCAAATATTGTGCAAGAAAAAAATGTTGCAATGACCGTCATTTTATTCCCTAGGGTGTCTGCTAAAAAAACATATATAATGTTTGGGGGTTCTGAGTAATTTTCTAGCAAAAGAATGATGATTTGTACATGTAGGAGAGAAGTGCCAGAATAGGCCCGGTATTGAATAGGTACAAAAAGCCCTGTATTGAAGTGGTTAAAGAAGACCCTTTGTGCTTTGTTTTTCCCTCTTATAAACAGCACTAAAAAACGCAACCCCTCCCTCCTCCCCAAGAGTATAGAATAACTGATGAATTGTAGATAAAAAGACTGAACAGGGCTCAGAAAATATATTCCTTCTTTACTGATCAAGTTTTAAAAAAAAACTATTAAAAATAAAGTAAAATTAATCTGTTACATGTACCTGATAAACATACGGGCATCTCCATCAATAAGAATGGCTAATATTAAGTGCCAAGGAAGTGAAAGATGTAAACGCCTCCTGCTTAAGTTTGCAATTACGGGCAGTTGCGTTTTTACAAAATACAGCCCAAAAAAAAAATAGAAAAAAGCAAAATTCCAGGTTCCCCCCTCCCCCCAGATGCCTTTTGTGTTTTTAACTTTTTTAATTGTCTTCAGGTCATGTTATTCCCCTCCCCCCATGCCTTTGCTGCAAGCTAGGTGGTCCTTAGTGATATAGTGAGCAGCACTGACATAATGACCCCAACGCTGCTCTGCACAATTACATAGTGAATGCACAGTGCCACGGTGATGACCTGTACTCACCATTCAAATGGTCAGAGCCCACAAACCTGGAAGGAAGACCAGGTGAAGGTGAAATCCATGTCTGCGTTGACAGCGCACCTCTGGAGGGCTTTGTTTTAAGGTGCGATGTATACTAGTACATTATGACATCCTGCAGAGGCCCAATTATTATTTTTTATGGTTTACTACCACTTTAAAAGTAGTGTTCCGGGAAAAAAATAAAAAAATAAAAGCCAGCAGCTACACATACTGCAGCTGCTGGCTTTTAATAAATGGACACTTGGCTGTCCTGGAGTCCCTCGATGTCGGCACCGCAGCTGTTTCCATCAGCTGTCGGGTGCTGCCGCCGCCATTGCGGGTAAGGGAACCTGGCAGTGTAGCCTTACGGCTTCACGCCTGGGAACCCTACTGCGCATGTGCGAGGCCCCGCTCCTCTCTCCTGTTGGGCCGGGGGAGGAGGGAGCCCGGCGGTGATGTCACAGGCCGCTGCTGGACTCCCGGAAGTGGGAAAGGATACCTGTCATAGACAGGTATCCTGTTCCCCTTCCCCCCCAAAAAGGTGCCAATTGTGGCACCGGAGGGGGGGAGGAATCAGATGAGTGGAAGTTCCACTTTAGGGTGGAGCTCCGCTTTAAGGAGAGCTAGCCTTTGGGTCGCAGATGTCAAAGTAGTTCAATACAATCAGTCCTACAGCCTGGGATACAGCACTGCAGAAGGTGGATTCATCTGCACACATCCCAGCAACTTTACTTCCCCCAACTACTAGGCAAAGAGGGTATAGGGCAGACTTAAATTTCAGTAAGAAGGCCTATTTGACAAGTAAAACTGACTGGTTCCCTTAAATAAATCTGCCTTTGACCAAAAAAAAAAGAAGGACAATGCAGCAAATGTGATTTATTGATCAGTGTGCATTTACCAATTTGGTGCAGTGAAGCACGAAGGGCGCCGCCCTATGATCAGCACCTCATGGTTGCAGCTTTCAGACTTTTGAGAAGTCTTCCCCCACCAGCCTCAGATCTGAATGAAGGTAGGGATCTGCTGGAGGAAGTGCAGCTAAAACCACGGAAAAGGGGAGGTGAGATTGCCAGCACATTATTATTACACAGGATTTATATAGCGCCAAAAGTTTATGCAGCGCTTTACAACTTGAGGGTAGACAGTACAAATACACTTTAATACAGTAGGAATCAGAGCACAATGTGCATAGTCTCCCTGCTGTAGTGGCACTTGCAATAACGGTTTACAATCCCAGGCTGGACAATGCGGTCTTGTGTAGAGCCACACTAAAATCAATAAATACCAGACTTCTGCAGGAGGAAGCACCCCGATATTCAGGTAAGAAAGGGAGTAGGTGTAACATCACAAATGTGGACTTGGCTTTAAAAATCTGCTTACTGCCTCCTAGATTGGACTCCTGAATTCTTCAGATAGCTTGCCGACTCCTATGCTGCTAACATAACACAATAACAAGAGTAAACAATAGTTTAAGTACAAAAAAATATGAATGTTAAGATTTTAGGTTTTTCGTTTAAACGGCCTTTTAACATACACACAACTCACGCTTCTGGATTTACAGTTCATAGGCTCTTAGTATCGGTTTATAATAGTAGTTAAAATTCATGTTTAACTTCAGTTTAAATAAAAAAAATCTTATCCAGTATGGTAGGTACTCAGGACAATATATGTAGTGAAAAAAGGCACTGGGATCAATGTCTGGTTTGCAAGTGTTATACATAAAAAGGTATTGAAAGGATTTCTTTTCTTTGCAAATATTCTTCAAAAGAAGGAGATTACAGCTACATGTATGATGGCTTCTGTTCTCCCACTGCCGCCGCTCTTTATGTATAAAAAAAAAAAAAAAAAAGGGGGGAGAAAGATGCAGTAGAGTAGGACTTGAATAGATAAAAACAGTTCCTTATAAGAACCACTGTCACCACTGAACACCTGACTAAATCAGAAACCGACCATAGACAACGAGTGGCGGGTCACGCTCATCTATGGTGCTTTTTTTTCCCTATTTCAGCAGATCTAAAATTAAAGTGCTGCATCAGATTGGTAGTCCAGATACAATTCTATTCTAGTATAGTGTCAGATAAAAGGTCAAAAAGGGAAGCCAATGCGCTTCTCGTAGGGCCAAGAAAAGCCTCCATCATTATGGCTTGCAATGGAAAACAATGTACATGGACTGAACAGTTCATAGTAATTTTAGTTGTTCTACCAGTCACAGGTCTCAGCAGAAGCTGGTTTAGCTAAACCTGGTTAAGTTCATATACAATGGGGGGGTTATTTGCGAAAGGCAAACACACTTTGCACTACAAGTGCAAACTACAAGTGCACTTGAAAGTGCAGTCGCTGTAAATCCGAGGGGGACATGCAAGGAAAATAAAAAACTGCATTTTAGCTTGCACATGATTGGATGATAAAATTAGCAGAGCTTCTCCTCATTTCAGATCTTCCCGTCAGATTTACAGCGACTGCACTTCCAAGTGCACTTTCAGTGCAATTTCAAGTGCACTTTGCACTTGTAGTGCAAAGTGGATTTGCCTTTCGTAAATAACCCCCCTAGTTTTTCATTTAAAGCCCTGATGAAAGTCAGCATATTTTTGGACACCCCAAACTCATTGAGGTTGATTTACCAAAAGGCAAATATAATATGAAGTGCACTGCAAGTGAGGTCGCTCTAGATCAGAGGGGAAGCTCTAAAATGAGGAGAAACTTGACAGATTTCAATCATCCAAGTATGTGCAAGCAAAACAACGTTTTTACATTTTTCTTGCATGTGATTGAGTATACTTTGGAAAGTGAAGCTTTACCTCATTTACTAATCTCTGTAGCAAGTGCAGTGCAGACTATATTTGCCTTTAGTAAAAATCAACTCCATTGGATTTTTACCTGATCCTATACTGCACATGTGTCAAACACAAGGCCTGTAGGCCAAATCTGGGCCACCAGGGCTTTTCATGTGGCCCCTCACCTCTCTCCTGCACCTCCCTTATCTCTACCTCCACCTTGACGCAGCAGTAGAGGACAGAACTTCTTCACCAGATCCTGCGCTTCTCTATGCAGCCATAGAGAGGCTCAGCTCTGCCCCCCTCCCTCAGCAGCAGAGAAGAGGACAGAACTCCTCCTACAGATTCTGAGTGCCTCCGCAGCACCCCCTCGTCTCAGCATTCAGTAGACTCTGGCAGCTGACTCTAGCCTTCCTCTAGGCCCTGCACTTTCAGCTTCCCAGCTCTGCCACCAGCTTCTTCCCAGCAGCAGCACAAGGGGGGGGGGGGGTTGTCAACTGTGATGTAAGGTAGGGTTGGGTGACTCTTGACATCTGATGCAAGACATTTAGTCTTAAGCCTTGTACACACGGTCGGACTTCAAACAAACTTTTCCGTGAATTTTTGTCCAAAGGGAGTTGGCGGTGAACGCCCATAGCATACACACGCTCTGACTTTTCGGCAACAAACGCGAACGGACTGACGACACTTCAAAAGAGGAAGTTCAATTCTCCGGCGTCACCCTTTGGGCTCCTTCTGCTAATCGAGTTAGAAGTTTGGTCAGTGTTGATTCACGATTTTCATTTTCACTAGAACACAAATCCTTTGTAAATACGTTTGTCATTTCTCTGTGTCATCAGCAAAGCAGCTTTATTATTATCCCATTATTAAAGAAGAAGAGAATGTGCGCTGCATTTCTAGATTTCATAACTTGCCGTGTCACGAATGTGATCTCAATTACGTACGCTAGTTTTACAAGACAGAACGCTTCCGGCTGGGTCCTTGCTTCTGAGCATGCGTGTTTGTACTTCGGACTAAAGTCCGATGGATTTCTGTACAGACGATAGGACTTTGCACCGTAGGACTTTTGTTGCCAAAAAGTTTGTCTGTTTTCAGAGCAAACTTTTGTCCGATGAAAACAGAAAAAGTTTGTCCGAGTTTGGGGCGTACACACGGTCAGATTTTTTTTAAAACCTGCTCATTTTGAAGTTTGTTGTCAAAAAGTCTGATTGTGTGTATGGGGCTTTACAGATACAACGGACCCTTTGAAGGCCACTATAATGTTGATGCGTTTGACACCCCTGCTATACTGGAATAGAATTGCATATGGACTTTCAGTCTGTGGTTTGTAACTTCAATCTTAGACCTGCTGTTCTGTAATACAAACCAAGGAAACTGTGAGAACCCTCTGGGGTGTAGAAGCTGCCAGCTCAGAAACCAGACCTCCTCTATTAACAAAATTATAAGACTACTGGGACAGCAATACCAATAGGACAACCATAGGGTCCAGGGCCATCTGTTGTCTTTCCCAAATTCTTTTGCATTTCAGCTGTGTTGGTGGCCACAGAAGATTTGTTCCTACATGAAATCATTATTCTGCATAAAAAGTCTATTCTGCACTGCGTCGCTTCACAACTTGAAAAAATAAAAAAAACACACGACAGGGGGAGACGCTTGTGTGAAAAACAAAAATTGTTTATTTTTGGGGCTTTGCTAAAAAATAAGGAGGTTTGTGGCACACTCCAGTTCAAAAAAGCAGCACAATTTGGCTTCTCGTTAACCAATAAAATGACTGATTCAAGTCACGTCATTTATATTCCACATTTTGTAAGGAAAATGCTAGCTTTAGCCTAAAACGTGGGCTGTCTATAATGCCATAAAATGTCAACTACGAAAAAAAAAAAAAAAAAAAAGAAGAACACAATTCGGTACTTTAACCATTTTAAAAAAATTATATGGCAAGACGGCTAAAAGTGAATACAGTACATCACGGGAAGAGAAAAAAAAAAAAAGTCTTTGCAGGCAACACTGGCTGGAAATAGTAAAAACACTTAATGGGTAAAAAAAAAAAAGTGATTAGCTAAATTATGTACAATATTATCTAATTCAGCCATTCTCAACCAAGGATCCTCCAGAGGTTGCCGCTGATTGCCCTCACATTTAATGGTGCCTGCATAGATCTGTAGCCGATACCACTTGGCAAAACCAGTGGCATGACACTAGGCACCCTTTAAGCTGTCTAAGGATGGCAATCAGACTGCCGCTGTAAGGGGTAATTTTTCCCCCATTAATCCACAATGAGCCGATTTTAGCAGGGTTTCCCAGAGACCCAGAAATAATTTAAGGGTTCCTCTGGGTTAAAAAAAGATTGAGAAAGGCTGATCTAAATTGGTTCACGACGAAAACCTGATCACGTTCGCAAGACTGTGCGTCGTCATTCATTATGTTTCGTTTTTACTCCAACACACGAATAGATATGTAAAAATTAAAAACGTGAAAAAATTTACAGTATTTCCTTTTGAAAATGAAAGTATAAGCTATGTCCAATGTGGAATGTACTTACAATAACTGGTAACAGGGCTCTACAATAAAATTCTTTTATAAAAAACACTATAATGCCCACCCTTCCCCCCCCCCCCTCACACACACTTTGTCAACTTGCCACAAAAGATCGTCCAAACCCGATGAGGAAAGGGAGAGACGATTCGTTCGAACATCAGACAAGTTCTCTCCATCATAGACAATAATCATTCATGGTTCAACAGCAAACCCTGGCAGAAAATGCAATACAAGTCCGTAGAAGCCCGAGTCCTTATAAAGGACAAGAATCACTTGTTGAATTTTAATGGGTACCCAATGGCTTTTTCCAGGCACTCTACTAAAGAACCTGCAGAAAGGAAATCTCTCTCAACTTCAACAAACTTGATGTAGATAGTTTTTGGGGAGACGCCCGGCTCCACCTTGCAGTTCTGCGCTAAGAATCCGTTGATGCTTGCCCACTCTTTGCTCTGGTTCTTGACGGTGGACTGAAAGTGGAAAAACAAGCACTGCTGCAACGTGATGCTTTCGGCAATGCCGAGGTAGCAATAGTTAATTTTTGGAGGTACCAAGTCGTCAGACTCCGAGGGACTGTCACAATTCCCGTCGTTGACTAAATCCACCACCGCGTTGTCGGTAACTGGCTTGCTCCGCAATTCTTCGTAGCCGATGGCGTAGAGACCCGGGCATTTTGGAATGCCCCCGGGCAAGAGGTATTGGACGATGTCTCCTCCGATAGGCTTGGAGTGAGCTATGGGAATCCACTCTGTCTCTATGTGCAGCTCCAGACATCGAGCTTCGCTGATTGTGATCTCCAAAAATTTGTAATAAACGTTTTTCCAATTCATCTTCTGCACTCTGGTCATTATCACCCGCCCCTCCGGCTTCTCAGGATTGAAGTACTCACGGAGCCGCTTACCCAGCGGGACCTGGGAGCTAATTTCTGCGTAATGGTACCGTATATCCTCCTTCCATCTCGTGTTATAACCAATTCCGAATATTGCCAGTTTGTTAGAGAGGTGTAATCTCGAAAAATCTGTCCAGCTCTGAAACAGCTCCCACTTCAGCTGGACGGACTCCAAGATGTGCATTACAGTTTTCAGCATATCTCTTTTCCTGGAAAGAAGAAAACATTAAAGCTAAAGTATAATGTATGCATACAATACCTTTCTTAGTTCCCCCTCCCATCAGCATGCTATTAAAAAGTTTCAAATCAAATAATTTGGTTTAAGAAATATCTTTTTGAGACCCAATGATGTTATCACTGGGTCTTTCTGCTGGTCCTTGCTTCATGGGCAAAATTTAATCTGGTGGGAGAGTCCATCAAGCTCCTGTAAGTGGCACATTACCCTGCCTCCAGTGTTATATGAAAGTATATATCCCCAGCAACCCTTTAGATATATATCCCCTGGTCACTGGCTGCTGCAGACTTTAGCTGAACAATCTGCTGATCAGTTGTTTGATTACACCAAAACAGAATGTAATCATACAACTGATCAGCAGACTGAACAACCAATTAGCAGCATGCATGTCTAAATGGATGCCTGGGATATGTTTGTTTCTTTCATATAATTTTTAGCAAAAAGCAGCACAGTGACTGATGTCAGCTCTAAAGATTACACCAATACATGATGAAGAGCAAAAGTGATGAATGGCAGATAAAGTCAATAGCAGTGAGACATAAATCAACGACCATATGAATGACTCCGGAGGGAGAGGGGAATGAGGGCATTCAGTTATAAAATGAAGGTGAGCTCAAGACAGCCGTTATATTTTGGATGCGAGTTACAGGAAATTGGGAGTAACAAGTTTAAATACAGGAGAGGACTTGCTACAAGTGGGAAGTGAGGGGGGGGGGGGGGGGGGGAAGCTGGTTTGAGATTTAAAGTCTCAGTAAAAAAAAAAAACACAAAAAAACAAAAAACAAAGTTATTCTCTATAATAAAAAAGGTATATACCATTGTGTACTTTTTTTTTTACACTGAATTTATAAGAAAATACATGTTGATCCTGACAGTAACTACTTCTTGCTTGTTAGCCATGGCAACAATCTGCAGGATTGTCTACCTTCTGCAGCAATGCCACCACTCCAGATCATTAAAAAAAATAAAAAATGCCAATGCCTAAAGCTTATTCTGCTTTTAATAGCTTGGGTAGTATATGGGGATTGGTCTGCCCTGGCAGTAATAGGAGGAGCCACTGTCAATCACTATATGAGCCAGATGGGGCGGGTAAAAGTGTGACAGTGACACCTCCTGTCCCATAGCCCCTGCACCAACCACTGCGATTGACCTGTGACATTGGAGGAAGCCAAACGTCTTTTTCAGTCTTCACCCAAGCCCTCCAAGCTGCACGAAGAAGAGGGGGACCAAGCAATCATGTAACATTAAAGTATATGTAAACCCACTCTCATCCTTTCTAAACTACTGCCATAGTGCCGATCTATAAGGATATAGATTCCTCCTGCATGTATCCTTATCTGTCAAATGTCTCCCCTCTGTCTGTTATGAGACCTGAAAAACTGCAGATTTTGTGGGTGGATCTGTTGTCTGGAGCTCGGTGGGTGGAGTCGTGATGTCCTGAGACTCCCCGCCCACCTCTACACTCCCCTTATCAACATGCATTTTATCCTGTGTATTCCTTCTGCTATGATATTCAAAATCCAGAAAAGTAACCACATGACTTCAGAAAAGGAGTGGGGGTGGGAATAAAAAATAATGCTAGTGCACAAGATATGTTAATAACCTGTCACTCAAAAGCAAGGGGGCGGAACGGACAAAGGCAACTCTGTTTGTCCATTTTATCTCACTGAACAATAAAAGGATTGCTCAGAGCTGGATTAACTCTTTGTTGCAAGACCAGGCACAAATGATAGGAAATCTTACACACTACATTGTGACAGCAAAAAAAAATAAAACATTTGGGTTTACATCCACTTTAATGCACCAATAGCAAAAAAAACAAAAAAAAACAAAAGGAAGGAAGTCCGCCTCTTTTTAATACATGAAAGAACAGCAGAAAGTTACTGTCAGCGCATATGTGTTCACTGATATTTGGCCTTTTTACTCCCAAAGCAGCACTAAAGTGATGTTTCAGTTCCGTGTCTTCTCTACTCTTCACATGAAGCAGGGTCTTTCTTGGGGTGTTCATGTCACTGCCCCCATAATGAGGACACTTCCATTTGGCAGTACAGTGATGGGGTCCCATCAGGATCCAGAAGAGGATTGACTGCCAGGGACCAGCTGGTAAGCACATCTACAGCTTTGGATTAGCGGTCCCCTGCACCCGTAAAAGGCATCGGTGAGGGACAAGGACAGCAAATATATCTTGCTTCAAGTAAAAAAATAAAATAAAAAAGAAGTCCAGGACAAGTTCACTGACTGACACGGACATTGCTAAGGACACGAATACAGGAATCAGTAAAAAATACTGTACACCGACACTGTACTAATAAAACTGGCTGAGACGGTTAGCATTTGTCCAGGGATAGGCTTTAAAGAAATGCTGTCACATTGGCCATTCAAGGCAAAGCGCCCGTGTATAAAGATGATCCCTTAATTACTTTATCGAGCCCCCTGCTCCTCTTCCTGCATCATGGGAGGGTACGTTTTCACCCATACCCAGAACAGGGTATTTTGTAGCACGAGCCACAGGAGGGGGGAGTGTCAGGGGATTCCGTGAGGAAAGTGTTGTCTGCTTTACACAGATCCTGTCAGTTTACCTCAAGGACTCCTTCACTCCAGTGTATTGCAGTAAAATGCATGCCTTACTTCAATGCACTGTGCAAGTGTTGAATTGCACCCCAAAGCACCTGTGCTGCAATGATCCACAGAGCACAGCAATGCATCTTGTGCATTGCAAAAAATAAATAAAAAAAATTAGGAGAGTTATATCCCACTCATTTTAAATAGGAAACCTAATGCAACATGCCCCAACAAACATTCCCCTAAATGGGCAACAAAAATGTCTATAAGAATGTGTGTAATACATAGAACATTGGCGATTTTGGCTTTGCTTCTTAGCAAGAGTGGACTTCTATGTAAACAGGGCATAAACACAGTCACAGACACTTACACAACACTAGGCATTTTTCCCCTAATAATACACCTCAAGCACAGTTTAAAAAAAATATACAAATTCTGGGAGGCTGGGGTACTACTACCACAGGAGATCAAGGAGACTATGCAGAGCTGGGGCACTGGAGAATAGTTGCAAGCAGTGGAGGGGGTTAAACGCTGACTTTGACCTATGGATGACATGCGTTCCTCAAGACTTATAGAAGATGCATAAAGCAGCACTTTATTACAACTACTTACTGTATCTCCTCTACAGAGTCTTTGCTCTTCGGCGGTCTTTTGGGAATACCGATTTCTTCTAGATGAAAAGGCAGACAAAAATAAAAAAATATATATATTAAGTTAACAAAAAAACTTTGAAAAAGGCGGCCATCTCTGCAATTTTTATGTACCACAACTGTGTTATTTAGAAAGTCTTCTAAATCTGAGCTTTTATCAGTTGCAATTTAGAGATCAAATGGTTTTATTGCTCATATTTTTCATTCTCAGTCTTTTCCCCCCAATCAACATTACAATTTTAAATAAAACCTCTTTAAAATGTGTGAGATATGATAGATAGAGATAGATATAGATATATCTATCTATCTATCTATCTCCAGTGACATCACTAGGTCTTTGCCTTTACATGCAATGCAGGCAGATTTATTGGCTGGTGGGCGGGGCCGGCAGGGTGCTGTACATTTCTTGCTGAAAATAGCACCCTGCCTCAGTACTCCTCTCAAGAGTCTTCAGGCTCTTGGGAGGAGTTATGCAAATATCAAAAAATACCTTGATAAGTGGATGGTAATCTGGAGGGGGATCTGACTTGCCTCAACTTCTACTGCACATTGTGAGACGCTCAGTGTGCAGCAAAATCAAAGCAAGCAATTTCAGTCCAGGAGGGGAGCCTGTACTAGGGAAGGTTGGAAGCCCGTGTCCTTATAAAGGACAAGAATCACTTGTTGAATTTTAATGGGTACCCGATGGCTTTTTCCGGGCCAGAATTTAAGACTTTGGATCAGACTCTTTATGCAGAAAATTATTTGCCGTTTAATCTCCTTATGCATTTGGACAAGGCTGCAGGCGGCTCAGAGCTTGTACCCAGGGAACAAATTGATCCAAGTATGCTTTAGTCTTGGATTTAGGAGAGATCAATAGGTTGCTGTAAAACACGTGCGATTTCATGTGAATCCATTAATTTTATAAGTCACCCCAACACATTACAGTAGCAGACAATGTTCTAGGTTAGTGAATCAAAACTATCGAAGTGAAGAGGTCAATACGACAGCCAGGCAACTAGCATGCAGAGTGTGCCACTTCCAAGCCCTATAGCGAGTCACTTCAATGCCGACTATGCCCAACGCAAGTCTAGGAAGGAGAAAATGCCAGCTGCACCCCAGGAAACAAACTGACAACTTTCAGACAAACAAGCAGAGCCTCACCTGAGACCGCCTCCTCAAGAGGTGGTTCCCTACAATTTATATCTTACTGGTGTTTAGAAAAAATTGTAAAAGGCGGTGCCAGGCATGGACTCTGTGCAATTCTGAAGTCACCGGTGAGCAGTCTGCCCATTTCTCTCCATAGCTCCCTGTACACATTGCTCTTACACAAAGCTCAGGCTCATGGGAACACGGCCTCCAAACACTGTGTAATGCAACATGAATAGGGTACACTATAAACACTGGAAGTACTCATAACATTCTAAAAAGAACAGCAGAGGTAATAACAGTGCAGTACCGTTATTAGGGGGACATGTCAATGGCTTCTTCTGGACCAGCCAAGGTCCTAAAAGACAAAAAGAAAAGAAAGACGACTTAACAATGCTCATTAAACAATGCATTGCCAAGAGTACTGAAGAGGAAAAAAGTGCAGTAAGTTATTAAAACTAACCCGCTGCATCTATCGTCATTTCAGGGTTTTCAGGACAAAGAGGCATTATGTTTGGTTGCTTAGCAAAGACAGCTCTTGCTTTATACAAGCTGAAATAAAGATCCATAACCCCCCCCCCCCCCCCAGAATTAAATGTACATTTATGCCTAAGGTACTTGGACTTTTACCAACCTTACCCCGCCTGCCCACCCCATCAGCCAGTGTCACCTCCAGCGGCGGCCAGTCCATATGTTTTTTTTTGAAGCACATGATTAGCGCCTGGGGCTCCAATTGGCTTCAAAAAAGTTGGGCTCGGGGCACAGAGCACTGCACCCTGAGCCCACCCACCTGCGAATCAACATTTGCCATTGTCTTCCTGCTTCTGACCAAATTGGCCGGGAGGAGAAGCCACCCGTGACCTGCATGGGGTAAATGCAGACCTGGGGGCCAGGCTTTATTTGCCCCCCCAAATGGAGCACCAGCCGCCACTGGTCACCTTTTCCCTCCAGCTTGTGGGCGGGCCCTTCGCACACTCTAAAAATAGTACCTGCAAAACGCCCTTAAACAGCTGCACCATTCATTCCAGTGTGAAAGCCCGAGGGCTTTCACACTGGAGCGTTTTGCTAGCAGGATGGTAAAAAAAAGTCCTGCTAGCTGCATCTTTGGAGAGGTGTGTTTACCGCTCCTGCCCATTGAAATCAATGGGATAGCACGACTATACCGCTTGCAATGCGCTGCTGCACCGTTTCTCGGCTGCTAGCAGGGGTTAAAAGTGCCCCGCTAGCGGCCGAAATGCGCCGCAAATCCGCCCATAGCGTTGGCGGTAAAAATAGCGGAGTTTTACCACCGACGCTATGGGCGGCTCAGTGTGAAAGGGGTCTTAATCAGACCATGCATCGCACTGGTCCACTAAAGGTGCCGCCACCCATTTAAAACACTGGATAGGAAAATATACTTACCTTTCACCAGCTTCCTCCACCAACACCTAGGAGAGGATTGATGTTATCCGGCCACATCTTGGAGAGTTTGCAGTAGCCCAAATCTCGCAAGATTTGGACTATTCTGCATTCCCAGGGATCTTGTTGGCAGGAGGATGTCACCTCCTTCACTATGGAAGTAAATTATTTAACTATAAGCCCCCCCACCCCCCCAAGTGCATTTAATCACTTCAGCCCTGGAAGGATTTGCCCCCTTCCTGACCAGGCTATTTTTTGTTATACGGCACTGCGTCTCTTTAACTGACAATTGCGCGGTCGTGCGACGTCATACCCAAACAAAATTTATGTATTTTTTCCCCACAAATAGAGCTTTCTTTTGGTGGTATTTGATCACCTCTGCGGTTTAAATTTTTTGCGGTATAAACAAAAGAGCAAAAATTTGGAGAAAAAAAATAAAAACACCACACAATATTTATTTTGTACTTTCTGATATAATAAATATCCAAAAAAAAACTAAATTTCTTCATCAGTTTAGTGCATTTTTCTACATATTTTTGGTAAAAAAAAAAACTCGCAATAAGCGTATATTGATTGGTTTGAGCAAAAAAAGCAAGATTTATGGCATTTTTATTATTTTTTTACTAGTAATGGCGGCGATCTGCGATTTTTATCAGGACTGCCATATTGTGGCGGGCAGATCGGATACTTGACACTTTTTTGGGACCATTGACGTTTATACAGCGATTAGAGCTAAAAATAGCCACTGATTACTGTGTAAATGTCAATAGCAGGGAAGGGGTTAACACTAGGGGGCGATCAAGGGGTTAACTGTTCCCAAGGTGTGTTCTTACTGTGAGGGGGATGGGACTGTCTAGGGGAGGAGACTGATCGGTGTTCCTATATACTAGGAACACACAATCTGTGTCTACTCCCTTGACAGGACATGGATCTGTGAGTAATCCACGTTCCTGCTCTGTCACGAGCGACCGCGGGTGCCCGGCGGACATCGCACCCGCCGGGCACGCACAACGGCTCCGAGGACACACGGCAGGCGCGCACCTGCTAGATCTTAAAGGAGCGACCTATACCTACGGCGATTTGCGCAGCCGTGCCAATCTGTCACAGTATAACTGCGGCGGCTGGTCGGCTAGCGGTTAAGGAAGGAAGAGGGGAGCCACATTGACTAGCTAGACCATGCCTGAAGTGCCAGGTACCAGCCCAGCACAGGCATCTGCCCCAGAACTGTTACTCTAATTGGCAGTACTAGGTGGTAACCTCTGAAGGTATGGGGTGCTGGGGAGGAGGGATACTCAATCAAAAAAAAAAAAAACACAGGACAGGCGATTTTAACCTTTTGCTACGGGGCCAATAATGCAGTGTAAAAAAAAAAAAAAAAAAAAAAAGGCACTTTTTTGCAGCGTTTAAATATGACCAATATTTGTCAAATATGACACAAATGGCTTTTTCAAATTATTTCTGCAATAGATTTCATGTATATCAAAAGTAGATGTCAGCCCAACACATTTCTGGTGCTGGTTTGGCTCGTTTTCCAGCAGCAAAAATATTCCAATAATGGAAGGATCCCACACTCCTTGGAATAGATGACAATCTTTATTCATTCCAATACAACAAAGAGGATAAAAAGTATTTATAGGTTTTATTCCGTTCTTAATGCTTTTCAATGACTAAATGCCTTCAAAAAGCATTGAAGATAGTGTGAAATGCATAAGATTTTTATACAATTTAGCTGCACTGAAATAACTGAACATTCAGTTATAATAACTGAGCCTGGTAATTTTTTTTTAACCCATTTTTATGGCGGTCCGGCGACATCATGGGTCTTGCCGCTTATTCCTTAGCGGCAGCAGTAAGCGGCCCCTCCTCTAGAACTGAATGGTGCTCACGTCATTAGGGGTGAAACCAGCCCCTCCTCAACATTCTAATGACATTAGGTAATAAAAACTTCCCATTTTCATTACAACTTATTTTAGACCAAGCAATGCTATCACCGATTTCTGGGATTTTCACAGTGATGGCGAACTTTGGCACCCCAGATGTTTTGGAACTACATTTCCCATGATGCTCATGCACTCTGCACGGTTTCTTTGCAATGCATGCAGATCATGGCTGGTGGGAGGGGCCAGCAGGGTGCTGTACATCACATGACCCTGCCTCAGCATTCCTCCAAGAGCCCTCAGTTCTGCGAGGTGTTATGCAAATATCAAAATGCCTTGATGGGTGAAAGTCAGTCTGAAGGGGTGAGCATTCATAGGCAGGATGCATTTGCATGCAGACCACCCTAGGTAACATCCACATGTGGTGCAAAGCCTCCATGATTGAAGTAACTAAAATGCAATGAATGCAAGAGGTGGACAGGGTAAGTCGAGCCAAGCAGAAAAGAGCTAAATATTGGAAGTCCTCCAGCCAGGAAATAAGGTGGGTTCTGATTTGCTGCAACTTCTAATGCACATGTGTGCAGTGAAATCAGAGTAAGTAATATCAGTACAGGAGAGGAGCCGGTACAACTTTGCAAGACTGAAGTGAAGGCTGGAGGTCAGATTTAAATAAGTAAACCTTATTTCTCATGTGAACAGGGCCTCATACCATCAGCTGACCCATTATATGTTTTTCACTGTACATATAAAAGGCCAACACCCCAAACTAGGAGTGCCCAACCAGTGGCCTGTGACCTCCTGCTTTGGGATGGCGTGTTGGCAAGCCCAGATCGTGGGTTGCCGATCCACCATCCCAGGGCATCGGGTGTTGTGAATGAAGCAAGCGGCTGCGGAAGGAGCAGTGCCACATAGGCTAATGCTTCCTGTATAGCGCCGGCTCCTGTCATAGGCAGAGTGATACCAAATGCACTCTACCTGGGAGAGCAACAGCTGGCAATATTTGAATGGAAGACCGTTATTAAAGGTAAATTTATTACTAAAATCAGTGTACATATGGGCATATCTGTTCTGCAGTGGTTACTGGGCTTTTTTCTAACTGAGCCATAGACTTCTGTTAATACCTGAGGGTGTGTTGCACTTTCAGAAAATGCACCACACCTGCAAGATATAATAGAATAGAAGTCTATGGCAAAGTGCAGCTAACCCGCAGGAAAGCCACGTGTACTGAGCTGCACCCGCAGTGTGGGTAAACCGCAGCGCATCATTTTGAAAGCAGCCTTAGTTCCCTTTCACGCGGTCGGTCCGACCTATTCGGAACCTTCATTAACCTCTATGGAGCGGCAGATGTAAATGGACTTGTGTCCGTTTACGCTCACCTACCTCCAATCCGATTTGTTAAAAAAAAAAAAAACAAGGAGCCATCACCTTCCATCTGGGCGGATCGAAGGGCCCATAGAGTAGAGCAGGTTGTGTCCACTTTGCATATGTGGAGTGGACATTGACCTGTCATCTGCCCACTCCGCTCATTGTGGCCCGCGACCAGTTACCAAGTCACTTAAGTGGCCCTCACTCTTCCAAAAGGTTGGGCACCCCTGCCCTAAACCCTCTTAGCCCTGTATGCATTGCATACTAAAAACTAGGAGCACGACACTTTGATTTACTGCTGTTCAGGGGCTTTGGGCTTTAGTAAAATAGCAGCCTCAAGCATGAAAAAACAAGGAGCAATCCTGGAGGCAATTGAAAGCACACACTATTTTGCTAGAATAATTATTAATGTAGAATCTATTTTCCTTGCTAAAGAATTTTTTTTATTAAGTTATGGATAAAGTTCCACTTTGAGGATCCATTCACACGTGTGCTACTTGACATGCGACTTTAGACATCAAAGTCATCGCAACCTATTCTTTTCAATGTCACCTGTTCAAATTTGTGCAACTTAAGTCGCAGTGACTTTGAAAAGGTGCCTGCACTACTTTGATGCCACTCCAGAGAGTGTACAGTGGGATTAAAGTCGCATCAAACTCTGCTCCAAGGTCACACTGGAAATCGTGCAAATTTGGAGTCGCTCTAATGTGAATGGAGCCTAAATCTTTTTCTTGGTACATTTTTCAATACAATGCTGTAGTACAAAGGATATGCATATAGGTTCTGAAAACATCAGTGAATGGTTTTTATAAACCATAGTTCCTTTGTAGTAAATATACACTCGGGCCCGATCACACTGCCTGCGCACTAAACCCCAGCGGATTACTGTGCGGGCAGCTGGCAGTTTGGGCTGCAGTCTCTCTGAGGGAGCAGTGTGATACAGATGTTTCAGCACATCACAGTGCCCTTTTTTTCTTGTCAACTTTATTTGTAAAGCACAAAGTGACAATTCATTCATGTCACCACACAACAGGGTGGTGCGTTGTGCTGCTTACGGTGATCAAATGTAGCACGTCTGCATTTTATTACAGCTCACTGCACCTCTGGGCTGTGTTGCAGTATGAATGGGACACATGGTAATATATTGTTTTCCCCATCGGTGACTACCATTCTTTCACTGCAGAAAACATGAACAGGCACTAAACCTGGCAAAAAAAAGTGTACTTTCAAGAAGGAAAAAAAATACAAAAATGCAAGCGACACATTTTATAAAGGTAGAGATATGTATAACAAACATTGCAAGACATTTTTAAAGCAGTATTCTAACATTGGCCTGCAGTAAAAATTTGGTCAATCAGGTACATGTGTTGCAAATGACTCACCATGAGTGAATGTTTGGTAAAGTCACATTCACTGCTTTATAAATGCAGCACTGTGTCTAATCTGTGTCTGAGTTCACACCTATAGTATATGCATGGGTTATTGTGCTTGTTACACATTTTGTGTGTTCAATTTCAACTGCCTCCAAAAAGTATAGATGTGAACCCAGCATTAGAGAACTGTTCTTGTTACTTTCAGCAACCAATTACATTGTTCCTTGCCAAAACACCTCTGGATTGTCACAGCCCATGCATCCATCAGGCACCGGAGGCTGCGACTTCCCAACTAGTGGAAGAATCAAGAGATCACTTACCCATGCTAGTGCATAAAAAATAAATACAAATCTCATTACTATAAAGCAGTCAGCAACGTTTTCCACATGAAATGTCAATTCACTACCATTAGACAACCTGTATGCTGGTGAATACCTGCACCTTCTCACCTCACCCCCAATTCCTGCACCTTCTCACCTCAGATCACTCCCAATTCCTGCACCTTCTCACCTCAGATCACCCCCAGGTCCTGCACCTTCTCACCTCAGATCATCCCAATTCCTGCAATTTCCCACCTCAGATCACCCCCAATTCCTGCACCTTCCCACCTCAGATCATTCCAATTCCTGCACCTTCACACCTCATATCATCCCCAATTCCTGCACCTTCACACCTCAGATCATCCCCAATTCCTGCACCTTCACACCTCAGATCATCCCAAATTCCTGCACCTTCACACCTCAGATCATCCCAAATTCCTGCACCTTCACACCTCAGATCACCCCCAATTCCTGCACACTCACCTCAGATCACCCCCAAATCCTGCACCTTCTCACCTCAGATCACCCCCAAATCCTGCACCTTCTCACCTCAGATCACCCCCAAATCCTGCACCTTCTCACCTCAGATCACCCCCAATTCCTGCAACTTCTCCCCTCAGATCACCCCCAATTCCTGCACCTTCTCCCCTCAGATCACCCCCAATTCCTGCACCTTCTCACCTCAGATCACCCCCAATTCCTGCACCTTCACACCTCAGATCATCCCAATTCCTGCACCTTCCCACCTCAGATCACCCCCAATACCTGCAATTTCCCACCTCAGATCACCCCCAATTCCTGCACCTTCCCACCTCAGATCATTCCAATTCCTGCACCTTCACACCTCAGATCATCCCCAATTCCTGCACCTTCTCACCTCAGATCATCCCCAATTCCTGCACCTTCTCACCTCAGATCATCCCAAATTCCTGCACCTTCTCACCTCAGATCATCCCAAATTCCTGCACCTTCACACCTCAGATCATCCCAAATTCCTGCTCCTTCACACCTCAGATCATCCCAAATTCCTGCTCCTTCACACCTCAGATCATCCCAAATTCCTGCTCCTTCACACCTCAGATCATCCCAAATTCCTGCACCTTCACACCTCAGATCATCCCAAATTCCTGCACCTTCACACCTCAGATCATCCCAAATTCCTGCACCTTCACACCTCAGATCATCCCAAATTCCTGCACCTTCACACCTCAGATCAGCCCAAATTCCTGCACCTTCACACCTCAGATCATCCCCAATTCCTGCACCTTCACACCTCAGATCATCCCCAATTCCTGCACCTTCTCACCTCAGATCATTTCAAGTCCTGCACCTTCACACCTCAGATCATCCCAAATTCCTGCACCTTCACACCTCAGATCATCCCGAATTCCTGCACCTTCACACCTCAGATCATCCCAAATTCCTGCACCTTGACACCTCAGATCATCCCCAATTCCTGAAGTTTGAGATTTTCTCTCACTACCTCTCAGGTGAAAAGGTGTCCTGAGGACAGGAAGTGAGGGTGAAGGTTTGTAATGTGGCCCTAAATAGCATATAGAAGTATGAAAAATGTGTCCTGCCTTGAACTAGTTTTGGCTTCCAAGACACAGGAAGTGGTGGTCTCAAGCACCGGATGGGAGTGTCAGCAGTGGTAGTTGCTATTTTGACAGGGCTCCTTTAGTTCTCTTGGATGCAAAGGGCAACAAGAACAGTTCCTCCAACAAACACTTCAGCACATGATGCCAGTTACAGTCAACCAATTCACCGAAAAATGTGTGGAATAAGAGTGAAAGCCAGCACCGTTTTATCAAAAAATTAAAGAGTGGGAATCACCTGGTAACGTCTGACCTGGCTCTTCGGACCGCTTGCCAATCTCCTCCACTGCCTCATTGCCTCCACGGAAGACTTCGCTTTGCAGCTCTGGTCGTGTGTGCAGCTCGCCAGCATTGCGGTGTGGCACAGGTGCCAAGTATGAAATGTTAGGCTTTTCTACTCCTGTGCAAGTGTGAGAATGTTTTATACCATTTTGTTAACTACTCTATTCCCCTTTCTAAGGGCAATTTATTGATATATAGTCAGTTTGAGCATAAACAGTTTTTTTAAGGTCGCCTGGCAGTATGGCCATGGTTTGGACCATAATGCCATTTGAAGATTGTTTAATAGGTTGATGTTGGTAAGACACAGAAAATGTGCACGAAGGCACACCAGTGAGTCTGGCAAGTAGTGGACTATGTATAAACCAAACCAAACATAACAAAAATGTCTAATAATATTTTGTATTTAGACTTGCATCTTACCCAGTTCCTCCCCTGGGAAGCCCTGGATCTCTTGGCTGTGGTTGCCCCAATCCTCCTGGGAATAGTCCTCCATGGTGCTGCCGTCAGACTCCATCTCCTGGTACAATCCACTGCTGTTTATTAGCACTGGTTGGCATGGCTGTGTGTCCCATCCGCCCTGGCCAAACACTCGTTCTAGCTGTTCAAAGGTGTAGCTGCTTTTCCTTTTCCCAACACCGCGCTCTTTCACACGACTGTAGCATCTGCGGAGAGTCTGAAGTAACAAACAGATTTCAAACTCTGATATCTGTACAGAGGAACTCCATCAATTAGATCAGAACATTCATGATTCAGGACACATGCACCCTTTAAAAAGGAGAAGTACAGCCAAAGCTTGTTTGGATGTACTTCTCCTGTGGATCATAGGAGTGCAGTTTGTTCATGTCCTCCTATGACCCGTTTTCAGCAAACAGCCGGAAGAAGCACGCTGTCGGCCCGGCGTCACAGAGCCGGTCAAGACTGGGGAAAGAATGTGACCATATTGGTTGGGATATACCCAGAAGCCTGGACCGGCACCCGGCTCAGCCTCTCAACAAGCTGCTGGGAGCCTGAGCCGGCTGCTTCAGTCCCCTCTACAGCCCAGCGCTCCAGTGAGCATGGGGGACAGAGCAGAGAGCCGTGACTGACAGGCACCAGCTCTCTGCTCAGGGAGCACTGAGAACTGAGAGATCAGCGGTGTTTGATCGGTCAGTTCTCAGCCTTAGAAGCTGGCTGGGGACAGATGCTGCATCCACCTAGGTAAGTAGGATTCCAAAAAACAAACAATACTGAACTTTTTACGTTTCAAATTAGCAATAATAAATGGACAGAATCTGACTTACTGCAAATTAACCCATTAGCCATTGGGAAGCTTCTGCCAACTGGAAACTTGCATTTCCACTGACAGTAATACTTATAATACAAGGTAATAGATACATGTATTTATATGGTGGGCATATAAACTAGGTGCTACACTTACATAAAACCGGAAATTTCACGAGGTGGTGACAAGCCAACTATTCTTAAATTTCTCTCCCTCCTCCCTATCTAGCCCAACCTTTATAATAAAAAAGGTGTGCGCTCACCTATTTTTAATAAGCTCCGGTCTGGTCACGTGATCCCACAGCTCCGGCTCCTCTGTGTCAGTAAGAGGCTGCTCTGCTGCAGGGGAGAGGAGGGACCGCCGACAATGGCTAGGCCATGGGAGCCTATGGGTGACATAACTGCTCCCGGAATTCACATCCGTTGTAGAGTGCTCCCAGAAGCAGATTGAAAATAGGTAAATACACAGATTTTTGTTTATACAGGTTAAGAGGGGGAGGGATTGTTTTTAAGACTAGCTATAGTTGGGGTTTTCTTCCACTTTAATCAGTTTGAGAAGGGACACCGTAAGGCTTAGAGCATTACCGCAATGCACTGCAACACGTTACATTCTGAATGATACCCAAATGCACCTTCCTGTGCAGCTCAAGACAATCTACTAACATGTGACAGTATGCTGCTAGAAATGGTGCATGTCTAGTCTAACACACCTGCTTCTAATGCACCATGGTGTAAATGGACCCTTACGTACATTCTTTCAGAGCTGACAAAAAAAAAAAAAAAAAAAACCCACGACAAATCCACTGAAATGTTGTACTACCTCATAATTCTGGTACTTGACTTATACAAATGCTTCATTTAAAAGCCAAAACAAGGCAAAAAAAAAACAAAGCAAATCTAAACCCAACAAAAATGTCATATTGCAGCTTACCGGAGATGTGATAGCTGCATTTGTTTTCCCTTTTCTGCTTTTCCACCTTGTGATCCTGCCAGTGACACTTCCTGTCCTAGGGTGACAACACTCACTGTATTTGTATCTAGGACTGCAGAACACCAGCCCATCTAATCTCTCGGCTCACAGAGAGAACAAAGCGAACTGACAAGAGTGCAGCAAAGTCAGAGCGCACAGGAAGTTATTAGCTGGCAATATTCCTGCAGGATAAACAGTTTTTTTATTTTTTTTTATTTGCACTTCTCAAACAGATAAGAAAATGCTTAATTGGTATATTAAACAAGTCAAAAGTTAGAAAGCCTGCTATAGGACTATGCCATTTTATTTCCTTCAACCACAGGTTGAAAGAAAATCTCTTGATCCCTCCATCAACACCGTCAGTAATGAGAAAAAAAAACCTCCCGTAGTGCTATTGTGTTCCGATAGTCGGAGGTTTCCCAGCCGTCCGAATACAATGCTCACCACTGGCAGTGATCATATGAAAAAAAAAACGTTCAGACTGGTTGTACTGAAATTGACTGATAAATCAATTTCAGTACAATCAGCCTGCCCATAGATGGATCAAAATTCAATCTGTCTATGGCCAGCTTTATCGTTCATGTTTAAAAAAAAAACAAAAAGACACCATAGACTAGGTCCATGAAGCATAAATTCAATAAAACTACAGAAATGTAGTGTACTTTTGTGTTCTATAGCACAGCGGCAAAGCGGTTAGCACCTCCACCTGGCAGCACTAGGGTTGTCGGCTTGAATCCAAACCATGACACTATCTGCCTGGAGTTTGCATGTTCTCCCTGTGTGGGTTTCCTCCGGGTACTCCTGTTTTCTCCCACACACTCCTAAGACATGCAGGTAGGTTAACTGGCCCCTGTCTAAACTGGCCCTAGAATGTATGACCGAGTTAGGGACCTTAGATTGTAAGCGCCTTTAGAGCAGGGGCTGATGTGAACGTACAGTATATGTAAAGTGCGGTGTAAATTAAAAGCGCTATACAAGTACCTGTAATCAATAACTAGGATCTGTAAGTAGAATGCAGTGATTCTTCAAAAAAGCTTGGTCATTTTTTAAATCCTTGCAATGCGTAAAAGGTTCACCTGCCAGTTCTTTTCTAACCTAAACTGGAGATTAAAGCGTTACTAAACCCAGGACCTGCACTGACTATATCTGGTCTCCCACAGTACACAGAACATGGAAATGCAATTATTTTAGTAAATATAAAACTGCTAAATATCTTCCGTTAGCAGTATATAGCAGACTTGTGACTATCAGTGTCTGGTTAAAGCTTGTAGGGAGTTTGCATTCTCCTCTGACTGTCCTATGAGGCTGCAGGACCCCTGACCCTCTGTCTGGACAGTGCTGAGGATGTGCAGCTTGTCCCCAATGTTCTGCTCTATCAGGAGATTTGGGGACCGTGGAGGATCAAAGAAGACAGGATCAAACAGCCTTTTTACACAATACAGAGGATTAACCCCTTAGGTTCCACAGTGAGTGTAACAAGCATGCTTTACTGCATATACAGACTAATTTTACTGTTGTGGGTTTAGTAACACTCAAGCCTCGTACACACGACCAATTTTCTCGGCAAGAAAACTGCTGGGAGAGCTTTTAGCCGAGAAAACCGTTCGTGTGTGTATGGTTTCTCGTCGGGAAAACTGCCGTAATTCTCAAAGAGAAAAAGAGAGAACCTGCTCTCCATTTTCTCGTCGGGATTCTCGGCAGAGTGTTTCCTGCCGAGAAAACCGTGAGTGTGTATACTTACCTGTCCATGGTAAACCCGCGCATGCTCAAAAAGATTTCATACAAGGGTAGTGTAGGGTTTAGCAAGATGGCGGCGACAACATCGAATGTGACGAGCGCAGGCTCGTCGTAGTTGATGACATCACCGCGTTCTTGCCATTCAAAAGAACAGCGGTTCTTTTGAATGGCCGTGTGTACACTCGGCGTGCAAGGCAAGCTTGCCGGGAATCCCGTCGGGAAACCTAACGTTTTTTTTCCCACGATGGGATTCCTGCCCGTGTGTTCGAGGCTTAACATTAAAAGGTTAACTTTACTTTTACAGAAGTTGTCCTTTAAGAAAGTCCCCATCGCCCCAGGTACAGTGCACATGGAATAGCATCTTTAGTCCCAGATTCAGCATATTTGTAGAATGACCTTTAGAAGTATTAACTGCTTTAAAGTGAACCTGTGCTTTGCTCACACACCCCACTGCTCCATTCAGCCATCATAAGGAATTTCCTTTGTAAACCAAGTCACTCAATTGGCCCAGCTCTGTTGGGGCTTGTTCCAATTTGCAACCGGCGGGCATTAAAAGCAGGAGGTCGAGTTTTGGCTTTACCGCCTTCTAAACATAGAGCCCCTCACGTCTGTACACATGCAGGCGATTGCAATATTTAAAAGGGTAGAATCATGCAGTGAGGGAGTAACATCCTCACTGCCTGTCACACACCTCTGAAAAGTGATGTGTAGATCACTTTTCAGAGGAGCAGCATCTGAACAAGACCTTACATCACTGAAGTACCAGAGATTTTCTTTGGCTTCTGGCAGCGAACAGAATAGCAGAGAAGCAAAAAGGTAAATTATATGTTGGGAGAAAGTGGAGGAAGCCAATCCGCACCATTTGCTCTGCTCACAAATGGTCAAGTGCAGATTTGTCTTAAATCTTCTGGGAAAAAATGCGTGCCAACACTACTGCTTGAAAGTGATTGTTACCTATTTTTTCAGGCTTTTCCAGGTTGTTGAAGATCAGTTGGATAAGAACTGCACAATGTTTCTCAAAGTGCCAGCTTCTCAAATGGATCAATAATCTACAATACCAGTGAATGAACTAGGAAAATGGTACCAGTGTTAGAAGACACTAGTGTGCACAGTGGTTGATACCCTGACCGGAAAATTTATCAACCCCCTATTCGTTGAAGCATCGAGGACAAAGAACTCACAGGGAAGACCATCGGCTGTCCCTATATGGTGGTTGTTCATTGGTATGGCTTGTATGCTAATGAGACTTCTTTATTATAATGCAACACAAAAGCCTTTGAAAAGCTCTAGAGAAGGACTCTTGCAAGGTCACAATCCAACCCTAGTCTGAAAGGCGAGAGTCTCATTTATGGGATAATTTAATCCACGTTGTCTTGAACATTCTTGTTGCAGAGCCTAGACCAATACTGAAATAGCTTTACAGTGAGGGAAAAAAAAGTATTTAATCCCCTGCCTATTTTGTACGTTTGCCCACTGACAAAGAAATAATCAGTCTATAATTTTAATGGTAGATTGATTTTAACAGTGAGAGAGAAGAAAAATATCCTGAAAAACGCATTTGAAAAGTTATTAAATTGATTTGCATTTTAACGAGTGAAATAAACATTAGATCCCCTATCAATCAGCAAGATTTCTGGCTCCCAGGTGTCTTCTACACATGCAACAGCCTGAGGTTAGGAGCACTCTCTTAAAAGGGAGTGCTCCTAATCTTAGCTTGTTACCTGTATAAAAGACACCTGTCCACAGAAGCAATCATATTCCAATCTTTCCACCAAGATCAAAGAGCTGACCAAGGAGATCAGGGACAATATTGTAGACCTACACAAGGCTGGAATGGGCTACAAAGACCAATCGCCAAGCAGCTTGGTGAGAGGGTGACAACGGTTGATGCGATTATTTGCAAAACACAAAATAACTGTCAATCTCCCTCGGTCTGGGGCTCCATGGAAAATCTCACCTCGTGGAGTTTCAATGATCATGAGAATGGTGAGGAATCAGCCAAGAACTACAACTACACTTGTTAATGATCTCAAGGCAGCTGGGACCAAAGTCACCATAAAACGATTGGTAACACACTACGCCTTGAAGGACTGAAATCCTGCAGTGCCAGCAAGGTCCCCTGCTCAGGAAAGCACATGTACATCCCGTCTGAAGTTTGCTAATGAATATCTGAGTCAGAGAACTGGGTAAAAGTGTTGTGGTCAGATGAGACCAAAATCAAGCTCTTTGGCATCAACTCGCAGAGTTTGGAGGAGGAATGCTGCGTATGACCCCAAGAACACCATCCTCATCATCAAACATATCGGTGGAAACATTATGCTTTGGGGGCATTTTTCTGCTAAGGGGACAGGACAACTTCACTGCATCAAAGGGACGATGAATGGGGCCATGTACTGTCAAATCTTGAGTGAGAACCTCCTTCCCTCAACCAGGGCATTGAAAATGGGTTGTGGATGAGTATCCCAGTATGACAATGACCCAAAATACATGGCCAAGGCAACAAAGGAGTGGCTCAAGAAGAAGCACATTAAAGGTCCTGGAATGGCCTAGCCCGTCTCCAGACCATAATCCCATAGAAAATATGTGGATGGAGCTGAAGGGTCGAGTTACTAAACATCAGCTTCAAAACCTTAATGACTTGGAGAAGATCTGCAAAGAGTGGGATAAAATCCCTCCTGAGATGTGTGCAAACCTGATGGCCAACTACAGAAAACTTCTGACCTCTGATTGCCAACAAGGGTTTTGTCACCAAGTTAGATTTTGCAAAGGGATCAAATACTTATTTCACTCATTAAAATGCAAATCCATTTATAATTTTTTTGAAATGCGTTTTTCTGGATTTTGTTATTCTGTCTCTCGCTGTTAAAATAAATCTACCATAAAAATTAGACTGATCATTTCTTTGTCAGTGGGCAAACGCACAAAATCAGCAAGGGATCAAATACTGTTTTTCCTCACTGTAGTTACCTCCTTAGACCTAGAACAAGGATGAACTGGTGGAAAATACAATGCATGGGAATCCTGGGAGGACCTAAATATATCTCCTATGCTTCTGTACAGAAGTTAACCCTCCAAGTGAATTCGTCTGTGGATAATCATTCCAATGTATTTCAAGTTTAGGGACAAAAATATTTCTCCGAGGTCACCTTGAGAAAAAAAAAAAAAATGAATATGTCATCCCGCTCTATAAAAGCAAGCCCATGCTTTGCCGGGCAGATAAAAACAGCAGGTAGGCTTAAATCCAAAATGCCAACTCCAGCAACACACATTCACCTCTTATCACCACTGATCTATTTAGCTGCTGGGAGAAAAGAAAATGCCCGGGAATTCAGGGTGAGGGAGTAACTGACAGCACTGTCCCAATCACACAGCACCACAACCGTCACATAGGGAGGTGTACATAGACCAGCAACAAAGAGCTTACAATCTAAGGTGCCTTTCATATGGGGCTGATCCTATACTGAGCAGAGCAGGCAAATAACAGGTGCGTGTCCAGTTAGTTTCTGCAGAGCAGATACGGACAGAGCCTGCTCCGCTCTATAGGCGGCCGGGTGTAAAAAAAGGACCGGCTGCCTGTTTACAGCCTTCGCCAAAAGTTGAGAATGAAATATGAATTTTCACGTTTGCTGCCCCGGTTTTTATGATGGCAATTTGCATATACTCCAGAATGTTATGAAAAGCGATCAGATGATTTCCAATTGCCAAGTCCGTCTTTACCATGAAAATTAACTTAATCCCCCCCCCCCCCAAAAAAGGTTCCACTGCAATTTAGCCCTGCCACAAAAGGACCAGCTGACAGGCCAGTGATTCTCTCATTAACAGTTGTCAGTGTTGATGAGGACAAGGCTGGAACTCACTCTAATTCTGCACGAGTTAGAACAGGCTGGAAGCTTTAAAAGGGAGGGTGGTGCTTAAATTGAAATCATTTCTCTGTTAATGATGGTTACCTGCAAGGAAACACGTGCAATCATCATTGATTTGCACAAAAAGATTCACAGGGAAGGATATTGCTGCTACTAAGGTTGCCGTTACCTAAATCAACCATTTATGGAATCAAGAACTGTTGTTCAATTGTTGTGAAGAAGGCTTCAGGACACCCAAGTCCAGCGAGCGCCAGGACCGTCTCCCACAGTTGATTGAGCTGTGGGATCGGGGCACCACCAGTGCAGAGCTTGCTCAGGAATGGCAGCAGGCAGGTGTGAGTACATCTACACGCACACAGTGAGGTGAAGACTTCTGGAGGATGGCCTGGTGTCAAGAAAGGCAGCAAAGAAGCCACTTATCTCCAGGAAAAAACAACAGAGTGACTGATATTCCGCAAAAGGTACAGAGATTGGACTGCTGGGGTAAAGTCATTTTTGGGGCTTCCAGAAAAAACCTTGTCCGGAGAAGAAACGGTAAGCGCTACCATCAGTCCTCCAACAGTAAAGCATCCTGAGACCATTCATGTGTGGGGTTGCTTCTCAGCCAAGGGAGTGGGGGGGCTCACATACAATTCTGCCTAAGAACACAGCCATGAATAAAGAACGGTACAAAATCATCCTCCGAGAGCAACTTCTCCCAACCACCCAAGAACAGTTTGGTGGCAAACAATGCCTTTTCCAGCATGATGGAGAAACTTGCAATAAGGCAAAAGTGATAATGAAGTGGCTTGGAGAACAAAACATCAACATTTTGGGTCCATAGCCAGGAAACTCCCCAGACCTTAATCCCATTGAGAACTTGTGGTTAGTCCTCAAGAGGCGGGTGAACAAAAAACCCCACAAATTTTGACAAACTCCAAGCATTGATTGTGAAAGAATGAGCTGCCATAAGTCAGGATGTGGCCCAGAATTTGGTTGACAGCATGCCAGGGAGAATTGCAGACCTTGAAAAAGAAGGGTCCGCACTGCAAATATTGACTTTTTGCATAAACTTAATGCAATTGTACAATCAGTATACCATAGTAACATCTGACACAAAGATCTAAAAACACGGTAGCAGCAGACTTTGTGAAAATTTATATTTGTGTCATTCTCAAAACTTTAGGCCACAGCTGCACACCTGACTGCCCTGCGATCCACCTAGACGGAGGGTGTAGAAAGGTTATCAGCACACCAAGGATTCCTCAAAGGGGTCCAAAGCTTTATTCACATGGTCACACCGTACACACACAGCAACGTTTTCAGAGCCACGCAGGGCCCCTTCGTCAGGCAAGTGACGTTTGGACCTAGACGGAGGGATCCCCTTCTGTTTTTTCTTTTAGTGGACCAGATTGGAGGTAGGTGGATGTAAACTGTTTCCAAACTAGGTCGATCTATCAGGGTGCAAAATTAGCAATCATTTTGCTTCAATCGTCAGAACTGAGTCACTTCACTCATGAATACGATCATATTTTGACCGATCAGATTATAAATTGATTATTTCAATCAAATTCCACTTTCCTGTGCGTGGCGTATCAAATCGGATGGGTTGTCGACTATAGAGATCGATTATTCCTATTGGGAGAGACCAATGAGAAAAAAAAATTTGATTGTTTAACGAAGCGTGTATGGCCACTATAAGGCTCTGCCCAGGACCATGTTCAAGCCCGCCGCAAACCACAGTCCTCCTTCACAAGGAATATTATGCACCATACACACGATCGTTTTTCATGCCGTTAAAAATGCCATTTTTAAAAATGGGCATTAAAACCGATCGTGTGTATGCTCCAGAGCATTTTTACCGGCGTGAAAAACGGGCATTAAAAATTTCGAACATGCTCTATTTTTTCACGTCGTTTTTCATGTCTTTTTTTTTTAACGACGTGAAAAACGATAGTGTGTATGCTTTAACGACGTGAAAAAAACGCGCATGCTCAGAATCAAGTATGAGACGGGAGCGCTCGTTCTGGTAAAACTAGCATTCGTAATGGAGATAGCACATTCGTCATGCTGTAACGGACTGAAAAGCACAAGGCTGAAAAGCGCAAATCGTCGCACAAACTTTACTAACATGAAGGGTAGCGCCATCCGAACGGAACTTCCCCTATTATAGTGCCGTCGTACGTGTTGTACGTCACTGCGCTTTGCTTGAACGTTTTTTTTAATGATCGTGTGTACGCAAGACAGGCTTGAGAGGAAACATGAAAAAAAATGACGAGAAAAACGTTGGTTTAAAAAATGGCATGAAAATCGATCGTGTGTACGCCGCATTAGTTTGGTTTGGTGTTTTAGTAGGTTGACTGCCACTCTGCAGATCCAATAAAAAGGATTGATTTGCTCCAAAAGACAAAATTGAGAATGCCTATCCATCCACAGATTAGTTTATACTCAAACTTCTTGCTATGTGATGCTTCCACCAACATCAAAGCCCCTTCTATTTTGATTACTATGTATGGTCATTGTTACTCCACATGCTGGCCATTGAAAGTGTGCAGGATGGATACGATCTGATGTCTCTAGGTGTGCTCACATCACCACATCCAAGGCGGTTTATGAGGGGAATGGGGACAGAATACTAAAAAGGGATGACTAAAGGACTAAAGCCGGCCATAGACAGTACGAACCACTTCTGGGCAGGCTGAATGTATCCAAGTCGATCCATCATTCAATTTGGTTACAACCAGCATTTTGGATTTTTACATGCAATTACTGCCAGCAGCTATAGCCACTACCAATAATCACTGTGCTCTCCTGGTTGTGATGGCTCCCGGCGACCCCCCCCCCCCCCCCCCCCGCGCTGGGAGAACACAACACAGCGGAAGAAATTCCCCCATCAACACTAACAGTATTAATGGGAGAATCGTGCAATGTTCTCGCAACCCGTGGTTGTAAGGTCTATTTATAAGGCAGTGAATGTGACTTTCACCAAGCATTCCCTGATGGAGAATCAATTACTGTCATTTAAACCAAGTGACCCTGGAAAGATTTTCCTGCAGAGAGTGTTAGCTGAATGTCCGATTCACAGCTTTATAAATTATGCCCATAAAGGTTTGCCCCTTCATGTTGGCAGTTTGCAGCTCATCTACACGTTGGCAGCATTTATGACCTTCTACCTCTGCTTGCTTCTGGCTGGATTCACCAATTAACATTCTAACTGGCAGAGCCTATTATTTCCAATAGACAGTTACATACAACACCTTGAAAAAGTATTCTCATCTTAAACCATTTTCTTATTTTTACAGAAAAACAAAAACGTGTCTCCCTGCATTACTTTATTCAGACCTCGATGTCATCCCTCTGCCTCTAAACTTCAGCGAATCAGAGGAAGAGTTGTATTCATTGATGAATTAAAGGCTTCCTGTGAATGGCTGAGCTGCACTCAGCCTTACTTGGTTGTCTTCCAGGAGCTGGACGAGAAGTCTCCATCTTGCTGCTGACCACAGTGCTGTATACTGTATATAGCTGATCCTATGGTTTATACAGCGATCACAGCGGGCCCAGTGAGTGCAGGGTTTCTCAACTCCAGTCCTCAAGTACCCCCACCAGATCATGTTTTCAGGCTTTCCATTATTTTGCACAGGTGATCTAATCGGGTACACTGCCTTAGTAATTACCACATCCGTTTCATCTGAGGGAAATCCTGAAAACATGACCTGTCGGGGGTACTTGAGAAACATTGAGTTAGTGAAGCAAATACTTTTTTTGCATCAGTTTGGTCCAAATAAACTATTTAAAGTCGTGAAAAATCTGGAGTTCTGCTCGAAGTGAACTTTGTCGGGGCAAATCCACAGGTTCATTTAATGCGCCCTCTTCATCTGCACCTACCTGCTTTCCCATCACACCTCTGCCTCTCCTACATGAGGGGACAGGGTGGTGCCCGGTGTAATATCAAGAGAGTAGCATACAATATGCAGGGAGGAGATACCTTCATCCTCTCATAACACTGACTGGGAGTCCCTAATTGGGGGGGGGGGGGGGTCTCAGTGTACTATGAGGAAGGTAATATAGAAACTAGTATGTACTACAGGGCACTGGTTGTTGGTCTATTATGGAGGATGTATTATAGAAATGAGGGAAGAATAAAAGGTTATTCTTCAACTGGCTGGGGGGTCTCATGTATAAGAGGGTGGTATGGGAAGGGTACCTTCATCCTCTGGTGGCACTAGCTGGAGTCTCTCATTGAGGGGAGGGTAACTTTGGGTGTATATTCATCCTATCACATCACTTGTTGGGGGGTCTCTGATGGAGAGGCTGATGTTTTAGAGCACAGGGATTACTATGGTGGTACCCCCATTACATCATTGTACAGGGCCTCTGATGGAGAGGAGGGTACTTTAGGGGGGAGGGGATATAGGGGCACCTTTGTTGTTTCATATTCCTGGCAAAAGGTCTCTAATGGAGAGTAGGGGGTATTATGAGGGTATCATCACTGGTTGATGGGTACTATAGAGGGGAGGGGGCACATTCACCTCATCACACCACTGGCTAGGGGTCTCAGATGGAGAGGATACTATAGGGGTATTATAGGGGGTACCTTAATCCTCTCATTGCTGGAGGGAACATCTAATGCAGAGAAAGGGTTATTACACAATGTAAAGGGGTACTGTGGTGGATTTGTAAAGAAAAAGGTATACTGTGGGGGGGGGGGGGGGGGTACCTTAATCATTTTCTTCATCCACTTTCAGCTCTGGCTAGGATCTTCTTATAGAGAAGGTAATAGTATGGGGGGGGGGGGGGGTATACACTACTGCGGTACCTTCATACACTAGAGGCACTGGCTGGGGGGGTCACAGAGATATCTTCATTCCGTTGGCACTGGCTGGGGGTCTCATGTATACGGGCAAGTTCATCCTCTCACCGGGGGTTTCTCATGGATAGGAAGGTATTATACAGGAATGGTGGTACTACAGAAGAAAGGAGTACTATGGGGTACCTTCATCCTCCTGTAGCAATGGCTGGGGGTTTCTCTTGGAGGAAGGGGATATTATAGAATGAAGGGAGTAGTATAATGGTACTATAGGCATACTATGGAGGTACCTTTACTCTCTTGCAGCACTGTGCGGAAGTCTCATGGAGGAGAAGGTAGTACAGAGGGGAATAGAGTACTATGGGTCTATATTCATCCCCTCTCTGATGTGGGTGGAGCAGAATAGGGGTACTATGGGGACATCTTCCTCCTCCTGTAACCTTGTCTGGAGGCCCTGGTGGGGAAGAGGGGGGGGGGGGTGGTAGTAGTACGGGGGTTGGCACCTTCATCCTCATGGCACTGGTTGGGAGGACCCGATGGGGGAGAAGATAGTATAGGGGTACTAGGGGTGCCTTCCTCCCTGGTAGCTCTGGCTGGCAGACCCTGGTGGGGCGGTATAGTAGTAAAGAGAGGTAGTAGTAATAGGCGGGTTGGTAACTTCATCCTTTCGCAGCACTGGCTGGGGCCCCCCAATGGGATAGCAGCAGTATGGGGGGGGGGAATAGTATAGGGGTCCCTTCCTCCCCTGATGAGGGAGGGTTGATAGTAAAGAGGCGGGAGGGGTGTGTTCCATTGTCCTCTAGCCACACTGACTGAGGGACCCTGATGGGGGGATGAGATAGTATAGGGATACCTTCCTCCTCTTATAGCCCTGGCTGGCAGACCGTGGCGGGGGAGGGGGTAGTAGTAATACAGAGGGGGAGAAGGGGTAAGTAGGTGGGTTGGTACCTTTATCTCATGGCACTGGGTCCCTGATGGGGGAGGGGCATTGAACTAAGGGGGTTCCCTCCTCCTCCTCCGATAGTCCTGGCTAGCAGACCCTGGGGGAGAGGTGGCAGTACAGAGGGGGGGATAATATAGGAGCACTATGGGGGTCCCCTCCTCTTCCATTAGTCCTGGCTGTGGGGGAGGGGATAGTATAGGAGTAGTATGGGGGTCCCCTCCTCCTCTGGTAGCTGTCTGGCAGACCCATGTAGGGGGATGGGTGGTAGCAGAAAGGGGGAAGAGAATAGTATAATACTATGGGGGCCCCACCCTCCTCCCCCTCTGGCAGTCCTCGCTGTGGGGGACGGGGGTAGTATAGTAGTATGGGGGTCCCCTCCTGTGGCTATGTACCTTCAGCCTCTCGCAGCACTAACTTGGGGTCCCTGATGTGGGAGGAGATAGTATAGTTATTATGGGGGCCCTGCCTCCTCTGGTAGCCCTGGCTGATAGACCCTGTGGGGGAGGGAATAGTACTATGGGGGTCCCCTCCTGTGGCTGTGGGGGGAGCGGATAGTATAGTAGTATGGGGTTCCCCTCCTGTAGGGTAAAGTAGTATGGGGGTCCTTCCTATGGGGGAGGGGATAGTATAGTAGTATGGGGGTCGCTCCTGCCTGTGGGGGAGGGGTAGTACTACGGGGGTCCCCTACGGTGGCTGGGGGAGGGGTAGTCATATGGGGGTGCCCTACTGTGGCTGGGGGGAGAGGGGTAGTACTATGGGGGTGCCCTACTGTGGCTGGGGGGGAGAGGGGTAGTACTATGGGGGTGCCCTACTGTGGCTGGGGGGGGAGGGGAGGATAGTATAGGGCTACTATGGGGGTCCCCTCCTGTCTGTAGGGGGAGCTAGTATGGGGGGTCCCCTCCTGTGGCTGTGGAGGGGATAGTATAGTAGTATGGGGTTCCCCTCATGTGGGGGAGGGAATAGTATAGGGGTCCCTCTCCTGTGGCTGTGGGGGAGGGGTGGTACTATGGGGGTCCCCCGTGACACTGTGGGGGGGAGGGGTGGTACTATGGGGCCCCCCCATGACACTGTGGGGGGGGAGGGGTGGTACTATGGGGGTCCCCCCCATGACACTGTGGGGAGGGGTGGTACCATGGGGGTCCCCACCGTGACACTGTGGTACCATGGGGGTCCCCCCCGTGACACTGTGGTACCATGGGGGTCCCCCCCGTGACACTGTGGTACCATGGGGGTCCCCCCCGTGACACTGTGGTACCATGGGGGTCCCCCCCGTGACACTGTGGGGGAGGAGTGGTACCATGGGGTCCCCCCCTGTGACACTGTGGGGGAGGGGTGGTACCATGGGGACATCCTCTTGTGGAGGAAGGGATAGGGGTACTAAGTATGGGGGTCCCCTCCTGTGGGTGGAGGGGATAGTATAGGGATACTATGGGGGTCCCCTCCTATGGCCGTGTACCTTCATCCTTTCCCAGCACTGGCAGGGGGTCCTCTCCTGTGGGGGGAGGGGATAGTACAGGGGCCCCCTCTTATGGGGGAGGGGATAGTATATGGAGGTCCCCTCTTATGGGGGAGGGGATAGTATATGTGGGGTCCCCTCCTATGGCCGTGTACCTTCATCCTCTCCCAGAACTGGCTGGGGGTCCTCTGTGGGGGGGGGGGAGACAGTATAGTATGGGGGATCCCTCCTTTGGGGGGGAGGGGATAGTATATGGGGGTCCCCTCTTATAGGGGAGGGAATAGTATAGGGGTCCCCTCTTATGGGGGAGGGGATAGTATATGTGGGGGTCCCCTCCTATGGCCGTGTACCTTCATCCTCTCCCGGCACTGGCTGGGGGTCCTCTGTGGGGGGGGGGGGGGGAGACAGTATAGTATGGGGGATCCCTCCTGTGGGGGGGATAGTATATGTGGGATCCCCTCTTATGGGGGAGGGGATAGTATAGTGGTAATATGGGGGGTCCCCTCCTATGGCCGTGTACCTTCATCCTCTCCCGGCACTGGCTGGGGGTCCTCTGTGGGGGGGAGACAGTATAGTATGGGGGATCCCTCCTGTGGGGGGGGAGGGGATAGTATATGTGGGGGTCCCCTCCTATGGCCGTGTACCTTCATCCTCTCCCGGCACTGGCTGGGGGTCCTCTGTGGGGGGGGGGGGAGACAGTATAGTATGGGGGATCCCTCCTGTGGGGGGGGAAGGGATAGTATATGTGGGGGTCCCCTCCTATGGCCGTGTACCTTCATCCTCTCCCGGCACTGGGGCCCTGTGGGGGGGGGGGAGACAGTATAGTATGGGGGATCCCTCCTGTGGGGGGAGGGGATAGTATATGGGGGTCCCCTCTTATGGGGGAGGGGATAGTATAGGGGTCCCCTCTTATGGGGGAGGGGATAGTATATGTGGGGTCCCCTCCTATGGCCGTGTACCTTCATCCTCTCCCGGCACTGGCTGGGGGTCCTCTCGTAGCCCAGCTCGGCCAGGGCCCGGGACACTCGGTCATACATGGCGGGCCCCGGGGCTTTGGTACCGAAGATGGTGCCGGCTCCCTCCAGTTGTTGGTAGCGGGCCTCCACCAGCCTCTCGTTGCCCCATACGGCGATGAGCGCGTTGGTCTCGGCGGGAGTCCACGACATGCCGCGGCAGGCGGTAGAGAAGGAGACAGAGGGGGAGGGGGCCGGGCCGCCTGTCACGCCTGCGGTGAGTGGGGAGGAGCGGCTCGGGGTGGACGGGTTAGACAAGGAGTGCTGGCCGTCGCTTAGACCCGGGGAGGCCGGAGATAAAAGCTCGCTCTTGGGGATTTTCAGACAAGACGAAGCCTCGGACGGAAGCTCCGAATTACAGGGCGCCGCCATCTTCCCCCTTGTGTGCGGCCGGAAGTGACGTGGCCAGAGGGGGCGGGGCGGGGCCCGGGCCTATCTCTGCCAGACCAAAGGGAGCCGCAGAGAGGATGGAGGGGAACTGAGGACCAGGATGGCCGAAGGAGGCCCTGGGGTCCTCAGCACCCCACAACCACTCTCCCGCCATCACGCTCATGACCTTCAATCACTGAGACCACCGTTATATCAGAATACATGATGTATATAATACCTTAGACTTCTTCATATCACCTCAGAGTGATCCCCTGTGTGCTGGTTATATCAATACCACTCCATAAACACCCAACATGATATCCAGATAATAAGTGTATCAGCTTTTGTACCGATATCACCTCATAAATATACAATCTTTTTATCAGTGTAGCGGGTATATACTTTTAAAACTGGTGAAGACACCAATGATGCATAGTTCCCTGCGGCCCAGCAGGTGGCGCTGTCACTTTGGGCCGCGGTTGAACCATCGTTGCAGTGCCGTACCCTTTGTGACCTCTCGCAGCGGTTGTACGGTGGGGCGGGGACCCCGCCGTGCTTGCTGGGAGAGGGTATAAAGGGGGCGGACATCTTCGCCACGAGGTTGGAGTCCCAGGCACCTTCAGCCTGAGGGCTGCTGTCCGCGGTCGGTGTCCAGGCGGCCTAGGCCTGGACACCTGGAGTTCGTGTTTCATCCCAGACACCTTCAGTCTGGGGTGAGGTACTCAGCCGGAGGCCTGGGGCCCAGTACCTTCCGCTGGGTCCCACAAGGGAGGGATTGTCCTAGGGGGCCCTGGGAGTGGGGCACCCGAATCCAGAGGCGTACGGGACCGGAGGAGGGACTCATCTGAAGATCTGGTGCAGCAGATTGCCAGTGCCGGGTGAACCTCTGGAGACCGCCCGGGGGGATATCTTCCCAAACAGGGGCCAAGTTCAGAGAGGAAGGTGATTCATGTTCTATGACCGGTGGCAGCGGTCCAACTATTCAACTCAGGTCAGTGGCAGAGACCTGCTATTAGGCCTGTGGCAGGGGCCTCAATGGTTCATCCGGTCTGTGGCAGCGACCAAAACTCACGGTCGGTGGCAGAGACCGTGCGCCAGGCCTATTCGCTAGCAAAGGAATAGGAGAGTTCAGTTGTGCCTGGGCCTACTCGTATCCACACCCCCTTGTTCGTCTGTTATTGGAAGTTCAACTGATTGTGTTCACCCTGAAAGTAGAGAAATAAAGGAGTGTTGGACTTTCGATTGGTGTGGGGCTCTTTGTTATTGGCAGACACATCTCCACAGAACAGCTGGAGGCTTCGTATGCAGTGAACAGACCCGGAGGTAATTCAAGTAAATCTGCTCAACCCTCATACACATACGAGGGGAGAGCTTGGTGTAGTGTTTCTGCACTCTCCTCTCCCAGGTACCCCTAGACACAAGCCAATCAAACGAGAAAACCCGAGAGGGAGAGTGAGGTTCTGCTACATCAGTATTACCTCAGAGACATACGGCATCAGTGTATCTATGAGAACATTCTATCACCAATTACCTCATAAACATCTATTAGACCACTTTCACACTGAGGCGTTTTTGGAGTTTGTCCCTTTGTATATTCTCGTATGAAAGGTCAGAATCAGCAAGTGCCATTAGTACGGTATTTTTGACTGATCGCTGTATTGGTGTCCTTTACGACATCAGATAGCATCAGGGTCAGTTAGTGTCCCTCCCAGCCAGGGTCAGTTAGCGTTAGATTTCCTGCACACTATTGCACCCACGCTATAGGCCGCTGATCACCGCCATTATTAGTGTAGTATTTGTACAAATCAATATATTAATCACAAACAGAACTATACTAGTGTCCACAAAAATGTAGCATTAGCAGGATCAGCCCCAATAACTGCCAGCACCTGCATTTAGCCCCCACCCAACACGTGCAGTGTCAGTAGATCGCTGTCACCTGTGATACATTGCACACAAAACTGCAGCATTAGCACAAACAGGACTGATCTCTGCTAGCACTAGTAGGTAAAATGTATTTGTAGCAGTTCAAGCAGTCCCTGACAGCCAAGTGTTGCTAGGTACCTGTAAATGTAGTGGCCAAAATGTCCAGAGAAAGGTAGTGAAGAAGCCTAGAAGATTGTGAGCATTACAGATGAGAGCGATGGGTAAACCTCTCTGACAGAACCTGCCTCAGAATACGAACCCGTAGAGAGCAGTAGCACCCTGACAGGTAGCTCGGACGATGGAGGCGTGGTCTTTGTTATGATCAGGCGTATCTGACCCCAGGTAGCTGAAGTGCTAGGAATGCATGACAAGTGTAGTGGGGTGTCGCTTTAAATGAGTACAAAGACTACTACATCCAGTGTGCAGCGGGGCACCCACAGTGCATTGCCCGGCGCAAGGTATGCTGGGGAAGGACTATTTAAGGAGGGAGGAACAACACGCGGGTCTCTTCCTCCTAGCAAGTGGAGCCTACGTTGGGGCCTGTTGCTTTGGACTAGGCCGGAGAGCCTGGGCCTAGGGGATCCGGAGAGCTTGCTGATCGTCACTGGAGAACCCAGAGTCGTCTCATCCATCAATCTCCCTCAGATAGTCGAGAGGATCGGAGACTACGGGTATCGTGAGATTGTGTTCCGGAGCACCAACTACTGAAGTCGGTTGTACGGACTGGTCCGGTCGGGTGAGAGAGCACTTGTTCAGTATACTTGGACTAACTTTTAGGCCCAGTATCCTTTAGTCAGGGCCCACCAACCCGGAGAGTTATATTGCACCCCAGAGGAACAGTGGGTTGTGCAGCCGGAGTTAAGTTGTCTTATTGCTTGCTGAGTAACTAACAATTTAATACCATTGGATTACAAATAACCTACAAAGTGCACCACCATTGCTAGCGAAGATCCTTCTCAACAAATTAACTGTGTGTGAATTAGTCAGGCCTGACTGTTCAGCAGGGAGACATTGTTTGGGCGCCATATTGGCCACGACGGGAAAGCTCGCGAGCATAGTTTATTAGGAGACATTCGTGCGCATAAGACTGTTAGAATATAGTAATTGTTATTTGCTTGACTTTTGATATTGCAGGGCCCTGCATAGATAAAAAAAAAAAATATTAAAAGCCAGCAGCTACAAATACTGCAGCTGCTGACTTTTAATAAATGGACACTTACCAGTCCAGGGTTCCCGCGATGTCAGCAGCCGAAGCCGATCAATCGCTCGGCTCTCGGCTGCCCCCGCCGCCATCCATGGTGAGGGAATCAGGAAGTGAAGCCTTGCGGCATCACTTCCCGGTTCCCTACTGCGCATGTGCGAGTCACGCTGCGCGTCCTCACTGGTCCCCGCTGTGTTCTGGGACCTGTGTGTTTCCCAGAATACAGCGGGGGAGGACAGTGTAGGCGCCGGACATGATGTAGGTCACCGCGATCACTGCGGTGATCTATGTCAGGAAGTGGGAGCAAATACCTGTATTACACAGGTATTTCCCCCCCCCCCCTGAAAGGTGCCAAATGGGACACCGGAGGGGGGAGGATTCCAAAAAGTGGAAGTTCCATTTTTTGGGTGGAACGCCACTTAAAATCTTGCAATTGGCTGCTGTGGCACCGAGCAAACAAATCGTCAGAGCTTCCCCCAACAGCTCATTAAAACCACTTCACTACCGGGCATTTTAACCCCCTTACTGCCCAGACCATATTTTAGTTTTCAGCGCTGTCGCACTTTGAATGACAATTGTGCGGTCATGCAACACTGTACCCAAATAAAATCTTTATGTTTTTTTTCCCACAAATAGAGCTTTCGTTTGGTGGTATTTGATCACCTCTGCGGTTTTTATTTTTTGCGCTATAAACAAAAGAAGAGCGACAATTTTGAAAAAAACACAATATTTTTTACTTTTTGATTTAATAAATATCACAATTTCTTTTTAAAATACAATTTTTTCCCTCAGTTTAGGCTGATATGTATTCTTCTACATGTTTTTGGCAAAAAATCGCAATAAGCGTATATTGATTGGTTTGCGCAAAAGTTATAGCGTCTACAAAATAGGGGATAGATTTATAGCATTTTTTTTTTTACTAGTAATGGCGGCGATCTGCGATTTTTATTGTGACTGTGACATTGCGACGGATATATCGGACACTTTTGACACATTTTTGGGACCATTCACATTTATACAGCGATTAGTGCTATAAAACTGTACTGATTACTGTGTAAGGCCCCATGCACACGAGACGCCGGTGCAAACTCTGCTGAACACACGTTTTTAAAGGCTAAAACCGGCGTTTTACCGCGTTTGCGTCTATAGGCGTTTAGTTAAGAAACATCATAAGACCCTCCCTAAGCTCAAAAAAACAGTATTATTTAACCATTTCAGCCATTTTGGGAGACCAGCAGCTGAGCGAGCAGCAGTGTACTTATATTTAGCGTATCACTTGCCATATCATCTGCCACAAGCTGTGGATTGTCCACTTGCCACGTCACCTGGCGACGTCACCTGGCCACAAGTTGTGGATTGTCCACTTGTCACATCACCTGGCAACGTCACCTGCCACAAGTTGTGGAATGTTCACTTGCCACGTCACCTGGCCACGTCACCTGCCACAAGTTGTGCATTGTCCACTTGCCACGTCACCTGCCACATTACCTGCCACGTCACCTGCCACAATTTGTGGTTTGTCCACCTGCCACGTCACCTGGCCACATCACCTGGCCACGTCACCTGCCACAAGTTGTGAATTGTCCACTTGACACGTCACCTGCCACATCACCTGGCCACGTCACATGCCACAATTTGTGGATTGTCCACCTGCCACGTCACCTGGCCACGTCACCTGGCCACGTCACCTGCCACAAGTTGTGCATTGTCCACTTGCCACGTCACCTGCCACATCACCTGCCATGTCACCTGGCCACGTCACCTGCCACAATTTGTGGATTGTCCACCTGCCACGTCACCTGGCCACGTCACCTGCCACAAGTTGTGGATTGTCCACTTGCCACGTCACCTGCCACATCACCTGGCCACGTCACATGCCACAATTTGTGGATTGTCCACCTGCCACGTCACCTGGCCACGTCACCTCCCACAAGTTGTGGATTGTCCACTTGCCACGTCACCTGCCACGCCACCTGCCACAATTTGTGGATTTCCACCTGCCACGTCACCTGGCAACATCACCTGCCACAAGTTGTGGATTGTCCACTTGCCACGTTACCTGTCAAAAGTTGTGGTTTGTCCACTTGCCACGTCACCTGCCACAAGTTGTGGATTGTCTACAGTGCAATGCAAGCAATTACAGTTTTTTTAAATATTTTTTTAATGGTTTTTCATCATTTGCCATCATTTTTGAGATTTCTAATGTAAAAAAATAGGTCAGCTTTAAAAACGCTTATAAACGCAAACGCGGCAAAATGCCGGTACCGCGTTTAGCCGCGTTTAGCGTCTGAAACGTGGAAAACTTTTGCGTCTGAACCCATTTTTTTGCTTCTGGAAAAACGAGGTTAAACGCAACTGCTTGTAAACGCCAAAAAACGAGACTGTGTGCATGGACACATAGGATAACATTGAATGGGTTCAGGAGCAGTTGAAAAAAGCGTCCAACTGCCTCTGAACGCGCGTTTAACAGCAAATAACAGCGTCTCGTGTGCATGGGGCCTAAATGTGACTGTTAGGGAAGGGGTTAACACTAGGGGGTGATCAAGGGGTTAAATGTTCCCTGGGGAGTGATTCTAACTGTTGGGGGGAGGGGACTCACAAGGGGAGGAGACCGATCTGTGTTCCTCTGTACTGGGAACACACATCGGTCTCCTCACCTCTGACAGGACGTGGATCTGAAATTTCAGGGCCTCGGAAAATGTTAGGTAGTCAGGAAATGAAGTTGAAACTGTTTACTTTTGGAGCCGTGCACCCGCACACACCCACACAGATGTCAAATTGGAAGCAGTGACTGTGTCCATACAACCACTGCATCCCAACTGACACGAATGGAACTGCCTGCACAGAACACCAGTACACCCTATGCAGGCAAGCACAGCCCTCACACATGAGTACACCTAACCACTTCAATTCCAGGCACTTTCACCCCTTTCCTGCCAAGGCCAATTTTCAGCTTTCAGCGCTGTCACAATTTGAAAGACATTTGCGTGGTCATGAAGCGCTGTACTCATATGAAATTTTAATCATTTTTTTTTGCACACAAATAGAGATTGTTTTTGCTGGTATTTATTCACCACTGGGATTTTTACTTTTTTTATGCTAAACAAACTAATAAAGACCTTTTTTTTTTTTTTTTTTTAAGTGTAGCGGGTATTTGAATTTAGGGGAGGCATCTGGGTGGTAGTGTAACCCAGATGCACTGATTGTTAGGGAATCTGAGACCCTTTTATGGTTCTTGGAGGACTCTGGTGGTGTGGGGTTCCCTGCAGCCTGCAGGTGGCGCTGTCGCCCCGGGCCGGAGTTCAACACTCACCGCAAGACTGCATCCCTTTTTGTCCTTTCCTGGCGCTGGTACAGCGGGGCGGGGAACCTGCTGTGACGCAAAGGGAGAGGAGATAAAAGGGGCGGACGCCCTGACCTTGGGGTTTAGAGTCGGAGGACGCGGCCGCGCCCAGGCACCTTCAGCCTGGGTGCTGGCGTTCCGGAGTTCCGGGCCCAGGTGCCTTTGACCTGGCCGGAGCGGGAGATGGAGACCATCCCAGGCACCTTTAGCCTGGGGTGAGGTACTATGGCGGAAGCCTGGAGCTCAGTACCTTCCACTGAGTTCTGCAAGGGTGGAGGAATCCGAGGGGGCCTTAACGCCTTGGGTGCCCGTGTCTGAGATGAGGAGGCTGGTGAGCGGAACTTCTCCGGAAAGTCTGGCGCAGCATTTGCTGGTGACGGAGTGGCCTCCGGTAACTCTCTTGGACGAATGTCTTCCCTCTGACAGGGGCTGTGATAGCGAAGGTAATTCATGCTCTTGTTCTATATAGTCGGTGGCAGTGACTATACATCATAACCATTGGTGACACCACGGTGGTTAGCTCTACTTAAAGGATTGTGCCTTGGCCTACTCCCCACAAATACTGGAGTGTTCTATGGGTCTCAACCTGTCTGTGCTGTATGACTATTTATTGCTGGAAGAGAATAAATACGAGTTGGACCTTTTCAGTGTGTGGAACTCTGGTTACTAGGAGCAAAGGGAGTCATTTTGGAGAAAGGATTTGACTCTGGGACACACACACAAAACCCGATAGTTCTGGCTTTCACCTCCAGTCTCTCTGGAGGACATGGGCCATGGTGTATCGCATCCCTCCCCCCAATACTAACCCCCTAGACAAGACCAACAAGCCGAGAATGAGAAGGGGTGAGAGGGGTGAGGTCGCTACATAAGCGTTTCTGTTAAAAAATTGTGCAAATAAATATTCTTTCTTCATAAATTTAGGCCAAACTGTATTCTGCTACATTTCTTTGGTGAAAATAACCCAAATTGGTTATTTTCTCTGTAGGAAAAGTTATTTATTCTGCAGGAAAGTTATAGAGTCCACAAACTATGGCATACAGTTGTTCTCATAAGTTTACATACCCTGGCAGAATTTATGATTTCTTGGCCATTTTTCAGAGAATATGAATAACACAAAAACTTTTCTTTCACTTATGGTCAGTGTTTGGCTGAAGCCATTTATTATCAATCAACTGTATTTACTGTTTTTAAATCATAATCACAACAGAAACTACCCAAATGACCCTGATCAAAAGTTTACATACCCCAGTTGTTGATACTGTGTATTGCCCCCTTTAACATCAATGACAGCTTGAAGTCTTTTGTGGTATTTGTGGATGAGGCTCTTTATCTTCTCAGATGGTAAAACTGCCCATTCCTCTTGGCAAAAAGCCTCCATTTCCTGTAAATTCTTGGGCTGTCTTTCATGAACTTCACGTTTGAGATCTCCCCAGAGTGGCTCAATGATATTGGGGTCAGGAGACTGAGATGGCCACTCCAGAACCTTCACTTTATTCTGCTGTAGCCAATGACAGGTCGACTTGGCCTTGTGTTTTGGATCATTTGTCATGTTGGAATGTTCAAGTACGTATGGTTTATGGTTGTGGCCAAAAAGCTAGATTTTGGTCTCATCACTCCAAATGACTTTGTGCCAGAAGGTTTGAGGCTTGTCTCTGTGCTTTTTGGCGTATTGTAAGTGGGATACTTTGTGGCATTTGCGTAGTAATGGCTTTCTTCTGGCGACTCGACCATGCAGCCCATCTTTCTTCAAGTGCCTCCTTATTGTGCATCTTGTAAGCCACACCACATGTTTTCAGAGAGTCCTGTATTTCACCTGAACTTATTTGTGGGTTTTTCTTTGCATCCTGAACAATTTTCCTAGCAGTTGTGACTGAAATTTTAGCTGGTCTACCTGACTGTTGATTAGAGTTTGAACTGCTGATTGGCATTCTCAATTCCTTGGATATCTTTTTATATTCCTTTCCTGTTTTATACAGTTCAACCACCCGCAGATCCTGTTGCCCCATACACACGAGCGGAATTTCCGCCAGCAAAAGTCTGATGTGAGCTTTTGGTCGGAATACTCCATCAGACTTTTTCTGTCGGAATTTCTGCTAGCAAAAGATTGAGAACAGGTTCTCTATTTTTCCTACAGAAAATCGGAAATTCAACGCATGCTCGGAAGCATTGAACTTCTTTTTCTCGCCTCGTCGTAGTGTTGTACGTCACCGCGTTCTTAACGCTCGAAAGTTCAGAGAACTTTTTTTGTGACCGTGTGTATGCAAGCCAAGCTTGAGCGGAATTCCGTCAGAAAAAACAACCAACTTTTTTCTGATGGAAATTCTGCTCATGTGTACAGGGCATTAGACAATTCTTTTGCTTTCCCCATGACTCAGAATCCAGAAAAGTCAGTGCAGCACTGGATGAAAGATGCAAGGGTCTGTCAGGAATCCAGAAACTCATTGACCTTTATATACACACACTAATTACAAGCAAACAGATCACAGGTGAGGATGATTACCTTTAATAGCCATTCGAAACCTCTTTGTGTGCTTGCTATCAGGCCAAAATCACCAGGGTATGTAAACTTTTGATCAGGGTCATTTGGGTAGTTTCTGTTGTGATTATGATTTAAAAAGAGTAAAATATATACAGTATAAACAGTATCTCACAAAAGTGAGTACACCCCTCACATTTTTGTAAATATTTTATTATATCTTTACATGTGACAGCACTGAAGAAATGACACTTTGCTACAATGTAAAGTAGTGAGTGTACAGCTTGTATAACAGTGTAAATTTGCTGTCCCCTCAAAATAACTCAACACACAGCCATTAATGTCTAAACCGCTGGCAACAAAAGTAATTACCCCCCTACGTGAAAATGTCCAAATTGGGCCCAATTAGCCATTTTCCCTCCCCGGTGTCATGTGACTGGCTAGTGTTACAGGGTCTCAGGTGTGAATATGGAGCAAGTGTGTTAAATTTGGTGTTATCACTCTCACTCTCTCATACTGGTAACTGGAAGTTCAACATGGCACCTCATGGCAAAGAACTCTCTGAGGATCTGAAAAAAAGAATTGTTTCTCTACATAAAGATGGCCTAGGCTATAAGAAGATTACCAATACCCTGAAACTGAGCTGCAGCACGGTGGCCAAGACCATACATCGGTTTAACAGGACAGGTTCCACTCAGAACAGGCCTCGCCATGGTCGACCAAAGAATTTGAGTGCAGGTTGTCTTTGGGAAATAGACATATGAGTGCTGCCAGCATTGCTGCAGAGGTTGAAGGGGTGAAGAGGTCAGCCAGTCAGTGCTCAGACAATACGCCGCACACTGCATCAAACTGGTTTGCATGGCTGTCATCCCAGAAGGATTACTTCCAAAGATGATGCATAAGAAAGTCTGCAAACAGTTTGCTGAAGACAAGCAGACTAAGGACATGGATTACTGGAACCATGTCCTGTGGTCTGATGAGACCAAGATAAACTTATTTGGTTCTGATGGTGTCAAGCGTGTGTGGCGGCAACCAGGTGAGGAGTACAAAGACAAGTGTGTCTTACCTACAGTCAAGCATGGTGGTGGGAGTGTCATGGTCTGGGGCTGCATTAGTGCTGCCGGCACTGGGGAGCTAAAGTTCATTGAGGGAACCATGAATGCCAACATGTACTGTGACATACTGAAGCAGAGAATGATCCCCTCCCTTTGGAGACTGGGCCGCAGGGCAGTATTCCAACATGATAACGACCCCAAACACACCTCCAAGGCCGCCACTGCCTTGCTAAAGAAGCTGAGGGTAAAGGTGATGGACTGGCCAAGCATGTCTCCAGACCTAAACCCTATTGAGCATCTGTCGGGCATCTTCAATCAGAAGGTGGAGGAGCTCAAGGTCTCTAACATCCACCAGCTCCGTGATGTCATCATGGAGGAGGGGAAGAGACTCCAGTGGCAACCTGTGAAGCTCTGGTGAACTCCATGCCCAAGAGGGTTAAGGCAGTGCTGGAAAATAATGGTGGCCACACAAAATATTGACACTTTGGGCCCAATTTGGACATTTTCACTTAGGGGTGTACTCACTTTTGTTGTCAGCGGATTACAGATTAATGGCTGTGTGTTGAGTTATTTTGAGGGGACAGCAAATTTACATTGTTATACAAGCTGTACACTCACTACTTTACATTGTAGCAAAGTGTCATTTCTTCAGTGGTGTGACCAGGGCAATACAGTGTTACCATAGTAACACTGTACTTCTCTGGGCAAGTGATCAGGATTTATTTTATTTTTTTACACATTATGATTACTTATACCAGTGAATTTCACTGTTGTAAGCAACCATTTTTACTGAATGAAATGGATTAATTCAGTATTTGCTATTGTGGTTAGCTGTGATTGACCACAGCTAATTACACGGTACAGATGGGCTGTAATTGGCCCTGTCTTTATGATGTGATCACTGTAACCAATCACAGAGATCAACACAATAGTACACAATGAATGGCATGAATGAAAGGCATCCATTGTATACAATCGTCATGTGATCTGCTGTGATTGGTCACAGCAATCACATGGTACAGGCAGGAGCCCGTACACAGTCATCTGCTGATTGACAGCCTCAGCTCTGTTCCTGTGTGCTGTAAGAAGGGGGTGTGTCATTTTCCTTCAATCAGCCCTCACTGTGCTCTGCAGAGTGTAGTTTAAGCTCCCCGCCCCCTGCTTTCTGAAAACTCAGACAAGATGTATAAATTCTGCACTTTGTACGGATGTAGAAAAGAGAAGACTGCATATAAACAGGTACAACTTATGTAGGGGAATTTGTTTCATCTCTGTATATCACCTGAGGCCAGTCACTTCATTGGGTATATGTGAGGGATTACAACTACTTATTAAGCCCTTGTAAACGAGGCCTAGTTTTCCTTTATGTGCTTTTTTTGTTATTATCCCTTTATAAATATCTACATTTATATAAAACAAATCAGTATATCTGGTTTTACCCCAAAGACTTGTTAGAAGACATCAGTGTAATCAGTATATGGGAAATTTCCCCGGAAATATCTATTATTACATCAGAATAATCCCCTGTGTGCTTGCCGAAATCACCTAATAAACATCCAACACTGTGTAAAAATAATCAGTACATCTGTTCTAATACCTCATAAATATACAACTTTGTATAAAAAAATCAAGATATCTAGTTATACCTCAGAGCCATTTTACATGACATCAGTGAAATCAGTATACAGCGCCTTGAAAAAGTATTCATACCCCTTGACATTTTCCACATTTTGTCATGTTACAACCAAAGTGGCACATAATTGTGAAGTGGAAGGAAAAAGATTAATAGATTTCATTTTTTTTTTACAAATAAATATGTGAAAAGTGTGGTGTACATTTGTATTCAGCCCCCCTGAGTCAATACTTTGTAGAACCACCTTCACTGCAATTACAGCTGCAAGTCTTTTTGGGGATGTCTCTACCAGCTTTGCACATCTAGAGAGTGACATTATTGCCCATTCTTCTTTGCAAAATATCTCAAGCTCTGTCAGATTGGATGCAGAGCATCTGTGAACAGCAATTTTCAAGTCTTGCCACAGATTCTCAATTGGATTTAGGTCTGGACTTTGACTGGGCCATTCTAACACATGAATATGCTTTGATCTAAACCATTCCATTGTAGCTCTGGTTGTATGTTTAGGGTCGTTGTCCTGCTGGAAGGTGAACCTCCGCCCCAGTCTCAAGTCTTTTGCAGACTCTAATGCCGCGTACACACGATCGTTTTTTTTTCGACGGTGAAAACACAGTCGAGAAAATCGACGTGAGAAACGAGGAACAGCTTGTTCCCCTCACACACGGCCGTTTTAAATGTCATTTTTTTTTGGTCGAAAAAAAATGACCGTGTGTGGGCTCCGCGGCAGTGTTTCCCTATGGGAAACACTGCCGCGGAAAACATGTCGAAAAAAACAACGAGAAAAATTAGAACATGTTCTAATTTTTCTCGTCGTTTTTAATGCAGTTTTTCTCGTCGGAAAAAACGGCAGAAAGCCCACAGATGATTGTTTTTCTCGTCGAAAGGAAAAAAATTCGTTTTTCTCGACGAGAAAAACGGCCGTGTGTACGCGGCATTACAGGTTTTCTTCTAAGATTTCCCTGTATTTGGCTTCATCCATCTTCCCATCAACTCTGACCAACTTCCCTGTCCCTGCTGAAGAAAAACATCCCCACAACATGATGCCGACACCACCATGTTTCACAGTGGGGGTGGCGTGTTCAGGATGATGTACAGTGTTAGTTTTCCACCACACATAGCGTTTTGCTTTTAGGCCAA